>OZ014439.1:17080778-17282689 GCA_963966035.1 Acleris laterana | reverse complement strand
AATGAAATTGATAACGACAATGTACTAAAAACGGTCAAACATTTCGTTGTTAATGGATGGCCAAAGAAATTAGTTAACGGCGACATACAACCCTATTTTAGTTGTAGGTTAGATTTATCGTTAGAACGAGACTGTCTCATGCGAGGCCACAAAATAGTCGTCCCCGGGGCCTTAAAAACTAAAGTTTTAGACGAATTGCATAGGTGTCATTTAGGCATTAATAAAACCAAGTCGGAGGCTAGGTCGCGATTCTGGTGGCCTAGCATGGACCACGATATCGAGTTAAAGATAAACAGCTGTGCGGTTTGCATACAAATGAAACCAGCTCCCTCCCGAGCACCGCTAACTCCCTGGCCTTTTCCTGTGCACCCGTGGTACCGGGTTCATTTGGATTTTTTTGGCCCCATAAAAGATAAAATGTTCTTGATTATTGTAGACGCCTATTCAAAATGGGTCGAATGTTTCCCACTCGTAAACAATTATTCGAGTGCAACTGTTATAATCAAATTACAAGAGGTTATATCTCGTTTTGGTATTATGAATACTCTAGTGACCGACAACGGTACTTCTTTTACATCTAAAACGTTCAATGATTTTTGTAAATTAAACGGCATAATACACATAACGTCACCAACATATTCACCGGCAAGCAATGGGCAAGCAGAGATATATGTTAAAATTGTAAAAAAACATATCAAAGGTTTAATACAGGAAGGGCGCACAATGAGAGAAATTGACGGGCGTTTGTTAGAATTTTTGTTTAGGTATAGGAATACCAAACATACAACAACGGACAAGTCACCGGCCGAGTTGATGCTAGGCCGGCCGCTGCGAAACCGGTTCGATTTGTTGCGCGCAGATAACGCTGAGTCATCGTCACTCTCCGTCGACCTGCAAAATAATGTAGCAAATAAACAGTTTTTACAGGCTAAATATTTTGGAGGAAACAGGCGAGTGGACTTTAACGTAAATGATGAGATAATTGTAAAACTAATTGATAATAAGTGGGTTAAGGGGGTAATTAAAAAGAACATCGGGAAAACTATTTACGAAATTTACTTACCGCAAACTAATAAATTAATAAAGAAGCACAAAAATCAGATTTATAAATTTAAAGGCAACAACACACAGCCGCAAGACCAACAGGACGATGAAGCCAGTTACCACTGGTCGACGATGCCGATGAGTGCAATCCCAGCGCCAGGGCACGCAGCTGAGGAAGAAGAAGAGTGGATGGAAGCCGATCCGGGCCTAGAAGACGAGGCCGGGCCCGCGCCGCCCGCCGCCGGCGCGCCCGTGTCGCCGCTGATGGCGCGCGCGCCCGCGCACCTCCCGGCGCAAGCGTACTCCGGGGCATCACCGGCGCGTGAGGGACTGCGGCCCTCGCGGTTAAGGGATATTCCACGCATTAATTATAAAAAAATAGTTTAGTTGTTAATTTTTATTTTATATTACGTTTTAGAATTTAAGGTGAAGGGATGTTACGATAGTAATTTAAATTACGCATGTAAGGGTAGGCTTGGGCAGTGCATTAAACGGGTTCAACACGAGCGCACGTCTTTTATTTATAACAGATGCTTAAATGATTTTTAGTATTAGGCCAGCAAAAAGTTATTTATTATTGTTATGGCATCTGTGACCTGATGATAATGATTATGTTGTTCAAATAATTTTTAGTGTTATTAAATTCGATCTCCTACACAACTTGGGATTTTGGTACCCGCTTCAGTATCAATCGTGGTAGTATCATTAAAAAGTTCACTAAAATCGTAACAGCAAAAGGAGCTCCCAATGATAATGTTAATTATGTAAAGCCCTTCTTGCATGGAGTTGTAACACATATTCTGTATAACCTATTTGACGTTCTAAAATGCAAATTTTATTTGAAGTAAACAATTACAGGACAATTTACAATAAATTAAAGCTAAAATAAAACCTACTTATCACTAAACTAAATACTATAAAATTAAAACTAAATAAAAACTAAAAACTAAGAAAGGGCCCCCGTGGCAAAGTACCACAGATGCTGGCAGCATTTCCTCGTTGTACAGCAATGCTTAAGCGTTGGCCGAGGAAGCTGCCAGCTCTATGGTCTCCGTTGGTTTCTATTAGCCTTTTTGATAACTCCTTAAAAAGGCTAATAGCACCGGGTCCCCACGGACCAAGGGTCTCGACGCCGAAAGGAACGAAGTGATATTCCGCACCGAGACCCTTGTACTTATTTTTCTTCATGTTTTCGGCCGCCTCAGCCGCCGCGCCTGGTTTAATTACCGTTCCGCGGAGGTGTGACGAGGCTAGGGTGTCTACACAAGTAGCATCCCACACCAGCACTCGCCCCATACTCCACGGAATTAAAGACATACCGTCAGGTCTCTTGCCGTCGTCCCTAGCGATACCGGTTGGCTCTAGTAAAGCGGGAACGTTGACGGAGGCAAGAGACCGGCGGATAATGTCATTGAGCGCTGCGTGTCTAGAGAAGCGGCCCGCACTTTTTTGGCATGAAAGTCCGTGGTGACCCAGACAATCGACTTCATTGCCACAGGGGCATATGTGTGGAGAGCAGACCCGGACACCAAGACGCAAACAAATTGAAATTCGGAGTGTTTCAGGCTCTAAAAAAGTACCAGTATTTGGCGATGGGTGTGCATGTAGCCAGTAGCCAGCTTCTTTGGTTCCCACCGCCAAGAGCCTGGCATGCTCAGACCCTGAGCTGCTGCTTATAAGGGTGTCATAAGTTAGATTAGAGGTTATGTCATCCCAACACCTCTGAGAATTTAAATTGTCTGGAAAATTACTGCTTGGGTAGGCAAGTCTCCAGGCATTTTTGGCTTCCTCCAAGTCGGCAGTCGTGTAGTTTAAGGGCAATGCGCAAAGGATTTTACCTACTAAACTGGCCGAGCTATGAACGGAAGACAAAAAAGCTGGAAAAGAAACACAAGAAATTTTGCGGATCCCTAGTCCACCAAAGCGGATGGGGAGGGATGCCTGAGTCCAGGATTGCTCGCTTAGCTGAATGTTCAAAATAGAATCCAAATTTAATTTAATAATATCATCGATTTGCGTTAAGAGATTTTGAAATTTCCAAAAAGGGCAGCAGCGAAGCACGTACATAAATTTAGGAACAAAAAGACAGAATTTAAGAACCGAAAAAGCATAATGTGGACTTATTTCGAGAAGGTAATTTAGGTTCATTGGGTAATTTTGAAATTTTAAAACAGTGTTTTGAATAAAGTCTGGAATTGCGTCTTCAAAAACAGGGGACCCTAGGAGGTTGAGTGATTTTTGGTCAACTATTTTTATTTTCATTTGAAGGTAATCCCATATTAATTTAGTAACATGCGAAAGAGGCTTTGCTTATTTTTTTTACCTTTTATACATACATACATACAAAAACTCGCGCTTTCATTCCCATAGGCAGAGCTACAGAATTACCATCAACACCAAAAAAAAAAATTGATAATTCTGTAACCACACTCTGCAGAATTAGGCTAAGATGTTCACCAGTGTACTCGTATTAGTGACAGGATGCAAGCCCATCGTCTAACAGTACCACAAGCCTTTATTCCCTTAGTCGCCTCTTACGACTTCAAGACATGGAGTGGCACTATTGTATCCCGGCAACCACACGGACTTTTAATAAACTCGATCAAATAAATCTATATCTACATAAAAATGAATTCCTGTTACCCTTCTTGGTCATACCTCGAGAATGGATCGACTGATTTGATTTTATTTTCGTTGCGTTCGTAATTATTAGGACAAGTTTCGTATAAAAATAATCCCCCGGGCGACACCGGGCATGGACTTCTAGACCAGTTAAAAAAAACGAATTAAAAAAAACCGCCATTGTATGTAAAATTTTAACAGTAATCAAATAATGGAATGACCTAAATATTTCTGCTTTGTACTTTTATTTGGTGGTTAATTGCACTTAGTGGCATTTCCACAAACAGAATATTTTAACATGTCCGCTATGACTGGTTTCGTGTGGCATTTTGTATTTTAAAAGCAATTTATGGAAGCGAAACATGTTTAAGCCTTATTCAATTTGGGTAAAGTGTTAACGGTCGATATTTTGAGAGATGTTTTCATAATTGAGTTCGAAGTTTGAACGTGAGCTTAACGAGTAAAATTAAATTGGGTATAACACTAAATTGATTGCCTTGGTTATAGGTACCGAGTTACCTATTTAATTATCAGGTTAGAACAGGAGTTAATAAGTCAATTGTTTTGACAGGCTAATTGAAAAATAAAGAAAGATACAAAAATACCGCGTGGTTGCCGGGTTAGAATAGTGCCACTCCATATCTTCCCGTGGATGTCGTAAGAGAAAGCTAAGGGAATAAAGGAGTATAGTATTGTTAGGCGATGGGCTTGCAACCTGTCACTAATAAATACACTGGTAAACATCTTAGCCTAAGTGTGCAAAATGTGGTTACAGAATTATCAACAAGTTTTTAGAGTTGTTGGTAATTCTGTAGCTCTGCCTACCCCACTCTGGGAATAAAGGCGTGAGATTATGTATGTATGTATACAAAAATAATTTAAAAAAAAGTAGACGCAAAGAAGAAGAAAAATATGATATTAAACAGTTATTTCTTTAAATTTCAAAAATGCTGTAAGTACTTACTTAATTAAGGACTTAAATAATATTACAACGTTATTTTTCTTCCATTGTGTAACAAAAATTAGTCATGCAATCATAATGATTGATGTTTTTTTTTTTATTGAGTCTTTACCATTTGAGATTGAGCCATTTACTTTTTTCATGTCATACGTATAATATTACTTAACCAAAATATACCTAAGTTTGCTGCTTTCATTTATTGATCATAATTTAACGATGATCAAGGTAATGACTAAGATTGAAAACGGCATACTTTGATGGATCGGTCATTTGGAAAGAATGGATGAAAGAAGATTGACGAAAGAGATATACAGCGCGAAAGTCTGAAGGGTCTGAAGGGGATCGAATCAAAACTAAGAAATACTGGAAAAGGGCTTATCTTAAGTACCCGAAACCGAGACGCATGCGTGACTCGATGTATGAATGTGGAAGAAGTCGAGTGTCCTGACGTCTGGCCGGAAGCTGTCGTGTTCCGGTGGTTTTGAGGCAACCTACGAGTACCAGCACCGACAGGACCACACTGTTGTGTCACCTTAGCGTTAGTTTTTAGTTTATTATTGTTATGTATAAATAAAATTTCTAACTCTTAGTAACAAAATACTAAAATGTGCAGGTACTTACAACGCCAATTGTACTCGTAAAAGCAAAAATATATTTTCTTTATTTACCCTTATACGTTATTGATGTATATCTGTCAGACCAACAAACCCCGTTGAGCCCAAATATCCTCCAATACGTAATCCAGGAGTCTTAATAAACAAGAAAAGAGCGAATAAATATACCAAACGAAACTATGAATGTCGGTCGGCAGCTGTTCTCGATCAAAACGCAATCATTCCGAGGATCAGGGTTGTTGGGACTATTGGGCGGATAAACGAAAATATATTTTCATACATGTTTTACAAGTTTGTATTTGATACAGTTATGGGTTCTCCTGGGTTCATTATATTCTGAAGTTTAATATTGTGTACTTATTGGTGTTTCATCACGCGACATGTTTATGAATACATTACTTAATTAAAATTAGGCTTTTTTCGAGTAGAATAAAACCCCTACATTTAATTTTTTTTTAAAAACAAGCTTTAATTTTATCTTGAAACCAGATTTTTAAGATTGACCTGTCAATATATCTTGACGACTTAAGGTTCATTTAAAACGAAACTAGATTTAAGTTTTTGTTGCGAGTAGCCCCAGTATTCTCCAAGAAACTTTGTCGTAAAAAAAAACTTATGTACATTATCCCTAATTTTAATCCAGCGTCAATGGAAGAACGACATATTTTCAGTTTTCAAAAAAAGAGTAGGAAGGGGTGACTCAAATTTCGGTCGTTGGGCGAGATTTATTTTGTATGCAATACGTCAAAACTTTGATAAACGTTTAATACATTAGGGATAAAAGAAATGCATCGCATGCGGGCCCTATATTTAATGGCCCTCTATCCAACTAAGTGATACAATATTGTTTTGTGACGTGTTATTGTATGGTTGTCATTACTCGCCATAATGTGGACATGACTCCAAAGATTTTAATTTGAACTAATCAAATTACATTACTTAATTACGCTTACTCCAAAAATAATTTTGATCCTTTGCAAGACAAATAATACTACTCATAAAACTCCATACATTTGAAAAGCAATTTTCTGAAAAAGTTACCGTCATAAAAGAGTGTTCCAACTTAATGTCTCTAATAATAACCACTATTAGATGGTCTGGCCCAGGCTGCCCGAACAATTCACTTCAAAATATTATGTTAACGTTGAATTAATATATTTCCTACATCATCATGAGATCAAAAGAAGAAACAATCTGGAAAACAAAGGGCATTGGGTAAATTTGTTTGAAGAATATTGTCTTTTTTTTTCAGCGGCCACGGATGATTTTTACATATTTACTCGTATTTAGAGGACCTCGAAATGCACATAGATATATATAATTTATGGCGTTTAATAATATCGGAGCCGAGATATTTAAGATACAAGTGTTCAGTTTTTGGTACTAAAAGGACGCCTAGGTAAGAATATTGAATATCTCGGCTCCGATGCATTTAAGAGTATTAGATTACATAACAAAACATGTTTATTTTGAATTGTTCTATCATAATTTACCACTTTTACTAATGGCCGCTCACCTTAAAAATGTATGACTTTTACAAATGACAACACTTTTACCCAAACCCCTTTGTAAGAATAACAATAGTTTTACTTTAGTTAAAAATTGTTGCCCACATGGAAGGACATTTTGTAATTGTTAACCATGATATGGTTCTGGCCCCAAGAGACAGGCATCGCCTAGTGTGTCGGTCATAAGCAATTTTTGAAATAATGTTTGGTAAATAAACTTTTGACGTGATATTGTGTTATAAATCGATGAACGCCGGCTGCACTCACGAAAAAGCATGAGTCATTATCACGTTCCCCCTGAGCCGAGCGTGCAAGCGATAGCGAGGCACGATCGGCCTAAGCGTTCGGCTTGTGTGTTTTATCATGAAAAAATATCATCTGACGTTCCAGACAAACTTTTTTTTTTTACGTCAGCAATCGTCATGTAAATTATCAGTAGCGTTCAGCATTGGACATGTTTCGACGGAAATGATGATGATGACGATGAAAATCATCAAATATTTATTGAAATTAATATTTTCCTAAAAAATAAAGCTAAATTATTAACAGCGCTTTAAAATTCAAGCGATAATTGTATAATGCTTTTAAACGATTAAAGATTTAAGCGTGTCTCAAAACTTAAGAACTTAATGACGTAATGACTTAATTATTAAGTTAGCGAGAATTCTTGAGGGCGTTTTAATTCGAGGTAGGACTTCGGAGGAAATATTCTGCAGGATAATAATGAGGGATTCAGGGAACAATGAGCGAGTATTCAAAAATAACGGCCATTTTTTGTGGTGTAAAGTTTTAACGACGCAGAATGCCAGGTTTTTTCCTGAAGTTTTAGCTGGAACTGGAACATATTTCAGCAATCTCTGATATTAATGAGCCTTGCGAAAAAGTCAGGTTCATGCCGACGTTGTTTATTGGTACTTGACATTTAAGAACAACTATCTGTAATTAGTCGCACTGTTGAACAAAACACTAATCATATTTTATCTATTACTGTAGAGCACATATACAGGGGCCCTATTATGGCTGCGTTTATCACGTGACAAAATATGAATAAAATATTCGTCACTTTCTGACACGTATGTACGAAGATGACGGATGCTTTATCCACATTTTGTCGTGTTTTTTTTGGCGTCGAGAAGACAAACGAGCACACAGGCCACCTGATGGTAAGTGGAAACTGTGACCCATAGACATTCGCATTCACAAGACTGCAATGCAATCCTAAGACTGCAAATATGTTGCCAACTCTGAGGACTAAGATGGAATGCTTCTATGCTAGTCATTTCACCGGCTGTCTCATCCCCAAACCGGAACACAACAATGCAAACATTTCTGTTTGGAGAACTAGTTTCTCGGTACTTCCCTTTTTTCTCCCGTTGGGGGTGGATTTTCGGGAAATGCTTTCTTAGTGCACCCCTAGGGTATCCTAGGAATACTCCCTTCAAACTTCAAGGTCAAATGAATACACAATACTAGTAAGAAACTGCATATAACAGGGACGTGAAGAAAAATTAGTAACTCTTATACGTACATAAAAACGAAGATACTTTTAAGGACGTATATTTAGAAGGAAGACTGCATACGGGCATTTAAAAATGGAAATCTACTCTGAAAATAAACGAACAGTAAATTCTTGACGTGTTTTGCCATGATACTTTATTATAGTATAAATATAAAATCATCATATTTATATAAAGATAATTAAAGATTTATTTTCAAATCAGAAAATTTAACATTAACAACAACAACATTAGGTACATAGATACAAAAAATAAGACAGAGAAACCGTTGCGAAACGGTCCCAACTCAGCATTCGCTAGCCGCAGAGCCAGCATTGGTCTCCGTTAACACATACATCTCTTTGCTATAGAATCGGTAGATACCTACTAATATACTTCAATCTGGAGCTCACTACAGTGGCCCGGGCCCAGCAAATCTTACAAAGGTTTCTAATAGTGTAATTTTTACTTAAGCGCAGTCCTTTTTGGTAAATTTCTTCTTCGAAAACCTGTGATGTTTTATTCATTGACATATTTCGGGGCCGAGGAAAGTTATTGGCAAAGTTGGACCCTTCGTCTAAGGGATTTGTTCGTTTTTCCTCTACAGTGATGAATATTGGTGCTCCTTTTAATATTCATGGTCTGGATAATATGCAAATGTGAATGTTTGGAACGTGTGCTCGTTAAAATAGTTTTATTTTCAAGTTTTAATAATAAATTCATGTTATTTTTAAATTATTGGGGAGGAGTTTTTGATTGTAGTTGCGTAAGAAACACAAAGTGACTTTTTAACTAAAATCCTTTTTTCTGGAACTGTCAACTTTTTTGGATCTTTAGAAACCATTTGGTAAAATTAAGTTTGTTTTATTAGTTAATTAAAGTCCACTCGTGTCTCGTCATCTTACAGTGTAATACTTTTGTCAAATAATGCGAGAAAATAAAACAATTTTTTTTTGCAACATTTTGAGAACAATTCCAAGCATGTCTAAGAAAAAAAAAAACAATGAAAAAGTTTGTAAGTATACGAAAATTCGGACTAAAGATCACCAATCATGAGCGATAGAATATTTTTAATTCCGTGAACGTTTTACTAACCGAGAAGAGGAGGCCATAAATAACAAAACGGTCTCCCATTGTTGCATTTAAAAATGAACAACAGGTGACATTTTCAGGTTTTTAATAATTGTGTGTATTTATCACGAGTTTCCACCAAATTGTGGTTTAGGATTCAATTGGATTGTTTCATTAAATAACAAAAATTGTTGTGTTCGAAATTTAAAGATTTTTTCTCTTGGTCAATCAAATTTTAATCAGTAAAGCATGCTATTTTGGGTATACTAAATTATCTAAATGCTACCTAAGTAATGTCAAGTATCTTAGAAGTGATCAAAGCTTGAGGAGGGCAGAAAAAAAAGCATTCCAAACCTGGCAAGTGCCAGGCACTGATAAGTACAGCTCCATCTCTTTCACAGCTTGGAATTTCGCAGACTACAGCTCGAAATACGGCTTCAGTTATGGGTTAACGCAACTTCGTGGAAAAGTGGTCATCTACGTTAATACTGCCCCCATACGGAGAAAAGGCGCATCTACGATATGAATTGTATTGCACATCCAACTTTATTATAACCTGTGAGAGTTTAATATGCTTCTATGAATTAATTGAACATGCGCCTTTTCTCCGACGAAGGGCAGAATACGTCACATTATCAGGGCTTGGGAACAGTTCGAAAAAACACGGTTAATTATGGTTCTTAACCAGGTTTTTCGTAAACGCTCGCTAGGAACGGAATCGATTCGCGAGCGTTATGACCGCTGGGATTAACCTGGTATTTATGGTTTGTGATTCCTTGCTGCAGTTGGATAGCGGGGCGACTAAAATGATAAGGCTGGCTTGACTTGAAGCTGAAGTTAGTAACTAATAGAGCTAGCTAATAGAGTAAGAAAGACGAGAAAAAGATGGCGGTGCGAACAAATTTGCGAGCGAAATAAATTGTTATTTCGACCAGAAAGAGTTTTATTTTACTTTTTGATCAGAAACTTGTTGAAATGTGTTTCTGACGAGCTGGTTAAAAAAACAACCAGGTTCCCTAGCCCTGCATACTGACGTCCTTAAGTCCACAAATTTACATTCCTAAACAAATAGGCAGTAAAATATTTAATGACTTGCCGGGTATTTGTCATTTAGAAAGTACTCAAAATAGTATTTGATCTGCGAAGAGCGATAACGGAAGTGTTAGTTCCACTTTTAGTGCTACATGTGTACACTGGTACTATTTTATGGGCTATAAGCTTTTGTTTCCTATAACTTGGAATATTACTGCTAATTGTGTTTGGACTGTTATTAGTTTGTACATGAGGCGGGAACATGGTCTGGGGTGGTGTAATTATGTTGAACTTAGTAGATAATTTGTGCACGTTTATGTAATTTGGTTGTTAGTTTGTATGTTGATTACAAGGTTGCAAAAGAGTGGTTATTTTCATTTGGTCGAACTGGGGGGTTATTATGACGTGGCTATGCCGTTTATTTTACGGTGAGCGTAAAGGACGGAGCTATAGCAGCTATATAGCTTTGTCCTTTTCTCTCAGCGTAAACAGAACTGCATTGCTATGTCATAATAACCCCCCTGAAATAGTTAAATGTAGAAATCGTTTGTCACTTTTCCTCGAAAACTTTTTAAATTGATTTGGATACAAGTACCATGACATGTTTCCTTCTCCCGGACAAATGAATCTTTGTACTAAAAGTTCGGGTCGATTAGGTGACGCTTTGAAACGTGAAAACGGAAAAAACGTACAAACAAACAATCACACGTGTCACTTTAATCTATCGAACGGGACCCTATTACCTACTCGTAGTCTTCACTGTCAGTCCTTCTGCCTGTCTGCCAGCGGGCTATATCTCATGAACCATAATAGAAATAGACGGTTAAAAAATTTGCAATTTGTGTATTTCTACTGCAACTATATCAATAAATAGGTAATAATAATTCGATTAGGTTAAAAAAATTCAGTTCACCCCGTTTTATTTATCCATATAGAAAACTTGTTCATCATATTTCCCAAAAACGCTTAATTTTAGTTCAACTGTCAACTAGCACACCTTAAATTATTAGGCGGGAATTTTATGAAAACCGTGGTTTTCATACATTTAATTTTGCGGATTATTTTGTAACGTCAAATGCAAACCAAACAAAATTCTGTCAGGAATAATGGACACTTCTAAGCCATATTATACATATCTTAATTACAAAAAGTAGTTAACTTAATAAAATTCTGCGTAATTGAAGCACTTGAACTCGCAGCACATGAAAAGAGTTGAGTCCACACTTTAATTTTAAGCATTAAGGAAGAAATTGAACCATATTATTTTGTCATATAGTGTTAAATGAATTTTAAAAAGAATTTGGAAGTTAAAATTGAAACGAATAAATTCAGTACGAAATAAAACACGTAACAAAACGCCAATTTCATAGGTAAGGTCCTAATATTTATTTAACTTTTAAGTACTGACTTATTTCTGTTACAGTTCTATGAAATTGAAAATATGTCTAATGTGATATCAGTAATGTAAACATTGCACGTGGAGATTTGGGAGGGTATTCTCCAACCCCCTCTCTCGCTTGGTTGGCTCCGTATCTGCCACCTGCGCGACAAAGATAACTAGATGTACCTATTCAAATCTATTGATTTAATACACATTGTTACTTCACGAAGATAGGAGCAAGATAAGAATAGTTTTTCGAGAAACTCTATTTTGTCTATGACTCTTTAATGTGTGAGTGTGATAAAAAGTATAGAATCTTAAAAAAAAGATAGAAAATTAAAAAAACTTCTACCGACCTTATATTTGCCGTAAACAGTTCAATTAATGTTGTTAAAAAAACACCTCTTACCTTTAAAGGCTTCCTTATGCGACAGTTGCTTAAAGAACGCATAAGTGAACGAAAAGTAGTTTTAGTCTGTTTACTAATAATAATGTAATAATTACGAACTACGCATGATATTTGATATTTTATTTAATTTAATATTTATAGCTTTATATAATGCTAGACTAAGTCGTATCATTGTAGTATTAAATATGGTTAAAAAACGACTGACTGCTGAGTTTCTTGCGGCGTTTCTTTTCAGCAGCGATCTCCTCTTGGATAGCGCTGGTAGATTCTTGACGTGTAAAAGTGCCCGTGCGGCCTGCTTACTCAATAAATATCTTTTATCTTTTTATCTTTTTTATGTGATAGATAATTGGGATGTAAATTGTTAATCAAAACGTTGTAACTGTTATCTGTAATAATCTGAGCAGTAATTAAGAATTCTACAATGGTTATTATACAATTGTTATTACCATAGCAACGTCCATGACATAACTTTGCTATTTTATAGCACACACCATGCAAACATTATCTCCGCAAACTTCATGTCAACATCTGAATTCATGCTCATTAAGTGAACCCCTTACCCAATTTATTGCTGGTTCAAAGTTCTACATTTAAAATAGCTAAGTATTAGCATCTAGACAAGCGGTAGCGTGTCAAGCCAAGTTCAAGCTAACAGAACTGGCGAGCAGCACCGTGTGTAATATTACCCGAACCATTAGGAGCCACTTTTGACTCCTTAATAACTCAAAATCTATTTAACATAGAAACATGAAATTTGGTATATGTATTAGAACCCCTTTGAATAACTAGAATCCGAAATTTCATATATATAGGTAAAACGGTTATTGAAATATTAACGTGTAAAAATCGGCATTTTTATCACCTAACTATTGACTTATTGACTGACCGATAGATCAAAACTTTAACCCAGTTCCAGCTGACCTAGAAACTTCAAATTTGGCATCCAGATAGGTAGTTGGGTGAACACAAAGAAAAAAGTCAGAAACTAGTAAATTTTCATCATTTTATTATAATTTTTCAATTAATTGGTGATTCTATGAAAACGGGTCACTTTCTATGGAAACTCTATACAAAGTGACCCGTTTTCATTGCTCTTGACTATTAGGGACACTTTAAAAATGATCAGAAAACGTATAAAAAAAATTGCAGATAGTGAATGGGCAATACGCTCTAATATTTCTAACGTTCAAGAAAATGTAGAAAATAGCACAAAAATAATCATACAGCGTAAACGCAGGAAGAGAAATTAATTTCATGTATAACTTACTCTTGAGTAATGAATAATAATAAAATCTGTACAAAAAGTAATGATATCCCACCAAAAACATAAATGTGAAAAAAGGAGCCAAGTTCAATATTAAGAATAAGCGTGGTTGTCAATTTCGCCGACAAAATAATTCTGCCCTCCTTATTGCAAACGCAGTACTTGCAAAATGGCGGTTTCGAGATAAACGCGGTAAACATATTTCTTGATATCTACTCAAGAAATCTCTGTTATATCATTTTTAAAGTGTAACGTAAAAATAGTAAAAAAATCGAGCTTTCTAGTGATATATATATTTATTAATTTTTTTGCCTTAGTTGGATAAAATGCTCAGTACTGCATTTTCATCAACTTTCTGGGCTTGCGGGCATTACAGGATCACTAAGAATAAATGCAGTACTTGTGCTTATTACTGCAAAATCACCTAGCATGTGCTCAGTACTGCGTTTATAGTTAGCAATCATTTTCTATTTTCATGGCCTGGTACTAGTTAAAATGTAGGTAAATTTAACTTCTATCAAACATTAAAGCGACTAAGTGACGAAATAAAACAGAATTGAGGTAGTTTTTATTTTTTTTATTAAGCTGAATTATCACAATATATTTTTTATATGTTTCTGCCTCGAGTGTTTGAAGACATTTTGAACAAAATGATCTGAAAAAGAAACACATTTCAAACCGTTGAACCACATACGATAGGTCTAGCATAAAAGATACAAATATTTATTCACTAACACATACCTAGGTACACACAAACATGCTTACACATGGATCCATACACATGCACACGCATACACACACAGACACACGCACGCACGCACACACACACGCGCACACACGCACACACGCACACGCGCACACACACACACACACACACACACACACACACACACACACACACACACACACGCACGCACGCACACACGCACATACTTGCGATGCAATAATAATATCATTCTCATTCCATCGGTTATATTATAAGACGATTGTTTGATTATTTCGATACCCATTGTTTATGCACTTGACTTTATTCACACACACACACGCATTCGCAAAACGCATACCTACACTTATGAAAGTACAAAATGATCACCTTAAATACAATCTTAAATCCGTCAATAAACAATTTTAACTACATTTCGCAAGATGAATGCTACTGCTGATACATTTGTCATCATCATCACAAACAAACACGAATACCTACGAATTAGGGTAGGGGCACCAAAAGATGAACGATTAAGCGACTACACGAACTTAAGACCGTTTATTCTCAGTGAAATTAACAAATTTCACCCTATTTAATTTTTTTATATGGTACAGTATACAGGGTGTTAACGGGGTCGTGATACAAGTCATCACCTCTGTGTTCTGCCCGCGAATATGAGCAACTTTCCCTATGGAACCAGCTTGGAAATCGGGAAAAAAAAATCAGCTGCTTCATACATTTTGGTCGAGTACCTACCCCTGTTCTTGTTCTATGAAACAGCTGATTTTTTTTCCCGATTTCCAAGCTGGTTCCATAGGGAAAGTTGCTCATATTCGCTGGCAGAACACAGAGGTGATCACTTGTATCACGACCCCGTTAACACCCTGTATAGTCTAGATTGAAGATGACTATTATAAAGCCTGTTATTATAACACAGTATTTTTCTAAAAATCGTTGAAACCAAAAATAGGCCGATTTGCCCAAAAGATGAACAGCGTGCCCTAATTCTGAACGGTTTGGACCCAAAAGTTGAACTAACATAATAAAAAACCTAAAACATTATAATTTTAACGAAGTTTCAGAAATAACATTATGATGTATGTTTAACATTACGACTAATACCCCGATAAATATCGAATACCCGGTATTAAAGAAAAATAATATTTTTCTACCCGGTTTTAACTAGGTACCCTATATTATGTCCTCTTCCGAAGAAAAGGTATTTTGGCTCACGTAATTCCAGTCACTGGTGGTTATCTACTGTTCGATTTATCTACCTACTACCGCTGCTCCCTCAGAAACAGTCCAATTAATTTTCTCAAAAACCAAAAGCATTTTAGGGTTAATATTTGGTAAAAATAATATCTTACAATGAGACAAATAAACATGTATACATAAACAGTTCCGTTTCTAGCCAGGGTTTCGTGTCTAGCGGTAAAAACGTAATAAACTGATAAACAGAGAAACACAGTTACTTTCATATTTAAAATACCTATTAGTAAACGTTTCTATAAACACTAGTGTTCATAATTACAAAACTATGCCTAAAAGTTGAACGACTGAATTTACTTGATTCAACTTTAGGTCACAGAATTTGTGAAATGAACGAACAAAAACCAGTAAGAGTTCACCTATAGGAATAGAATCCAAAACATGAACTAGTAAATTTAACTCATTCAGGTATTAGGCACACATTTTATCATTGAACAGTGATAGTTTTCATAGTAATTGAAACTCCGAAATCATTGGATTAGACATCAAAAGTTATGTTCATCTTTTAGTTTAAAAATACAAGAGCATTTAACGATCACTTTAAGTTATAAAGTTTCCATCTGTCATTTCGGGACGATTTATTAAAACGCTTTAAAAAAAGTACGCCTTGCCTAGTAGTTGAACACCGTTCAAGTATTGGCTTGGGTACCTATACATTTTTGAAACCATTACTTGAACGGCATATTATTCGCTAACTAACAAAAAGAATTAAATATCGTATGACTCCATTAAAAGAGTGATTAATCAAGAATACATATTAAGCAAATCCTTCTAAAACTGTCAATTATTGAATTTTATACGTAATTAAAAGCTTAAATTTGGAGTGCGCTGACCTTATCTATTCTCCCATACTAGCGACGTTTTCGGCGGGAAGCTCCAGAACGATAACCGATCACGGCCGCGGCTGTGGCGTAACTGTCAGTTAGTTTGGGTAACGGCGTAGACAAAGAGTTGCTGGTTAAGACAAAAAAAAAACGAACTTTTTAACACAAGTCACGATTTAATTATGTGATTATTTCGATCGACTGTTCAGCTTTTGGGGGGCGTTCATCTTTTGGTGCCCCTACCCTATAAACACAATAAAATAGGCAGGACGAAATACACCAATAGGAACAACATAAAATTGACTAATTGAAAATCTTGGCATTACAAACACGTGCCGTTGAAATACGTTAAACGAGTCCTAATTACAACATTACAAACCTAAATAAATAAAGACAATGAATAAAACTTACCGAAACACTGGGGCATTGAACAAACAAATTAAAACACCACTCGGAGCCCAGCCACGCCCGACTCCCGTCCACGAATGACGTCGACGCACCGATTTGCTAGAGCGAAACGCGGCACTATACCGTGCGGCATCGGTACATGCCTAGCTTCCTCTCACTCTTGCTTTTGTTAAATGCAGTACTGTATAATACTGCGTTTAGGTTTAGCATCGCAAGAGTAGGATTTTATTATTTTCGCTACGAGCAAACGCAGTAATGGTGAGTACTGCGTTTAGTTGTAGCGTCGCGAGTGTAGCTGTTTGTTATTCTGGCTACATTCAAATGCAGGAATGGTGAGTACTGCGTTTAGCTGTAGCGTCGCGAGAGTAGCTCTTTGTTATTCTGGCTACATTCAAATGCAGGAATGGTGAGTACTGCGTTTGGCTTTAGTTAGTATTCGTTGCAATAAAGTTATATGCTCAATGAATAAACAGTAAACGTAGCAAGTACTGCATAATCTTCTAGCACCTGCTTATTGCTGCAGATCTTTTTAGCAAAAGTAACATTTAGGTGCAAGTACTGCGTTTAAGGTTAAATAAAAAACATGTTTCTAATAAGAAAAATCTTGTAAATATACTTTTTACATATAGATTATGTCCTTGGGATGCCATTTTTGCTTAAAAGTGAAAATCACAAAAATGTCGATTACTGCAAGTGCAATTATCAGGGCAGAATTGAGATCTAAATGGGTGGCAAGTTCAGTAGGAAATCCTAAAAAAAATGTTTTCTTAAGAACATACAATTTCTTAATTTTTCTACTACAACAATGTTTGCTATATAAAAGTATAACTTCTTTAATTTGAACACTAATTATTTACACAAAGCAGATAACTTAGGATAAATTGATGCTCAAGATTTGACTTGGCTAGTTTTTACATACTTACCTACAAGATATCTGTTATTTGGCTAATCAACTTATCATCTTTATGTTATACGTAAGTAAATGTTTATATATATTGTCTCACTCTTCGAAAAATAAGGCTTGCTAGTAAAAACTAGCCAAGTCAAGTATTGAGCATCAATTTATCCTAAGTTATCTGCTTTGTGTAAATAATTAGTGTTCAAATTAAAGAAGTTATACTTTTTTATAGCAAACATTGTTGTAGTAGAAAAAATAAGAAATTGTATGTTCGAAAAAAAATTATTTTAGGATTTCCTACTGAACTTGCCACCCATTTAGATCTCAATTCTTTTGTCGGCGAAATTGACAACCACGCTTATTCTTAATATTGAACTTGGCTCCTTTTTTCACATTTATGTTTTTGGTGGGATCAAACATTACTGCACGCGTCATACTCGTATAGGTACCTAAGCCTTCTTTGTAAAATTCAATACATTCGATTTGCATAACTGGAACGTTTGCGTTTTACGAGTCAATGCTGGTTCCACATGGCTGTTCTCACGGTACTTTTTCGTTTTTCCTTTCCTGTATCCCATTTTTACCAAACAATTACTTTTTAAAGCTACCGTATCATCAAAGGAACTAAATAAGTACGTGCTTATTTTTCTCCCCGATAAAACCCCGCCTGATAATTGTGAGTTAGTAATTAATAGTAATTATATAAATGGAAATAAACATTATACTTATACTCGTACATAATACGCATATAAGTATAATACAAAAATCATATATGTATATACAAACATACTACTATTTCAACTCAATGCGGGAACTAATAAGTACCTAATGCTAATCTTAGCTGGAAGAGATCCGTTAAAGGGATAAGTTCGCCTTTCTACATTCCGATTCTCTAAATATATGATTTTCTGTTTTTTTTAAATAAAGTGTTTACGTACATACGTACATTCACAATATTTCAGTATAAGTTGCTCAAGTTGTTGTTGTTAAGTTGCAGTAATAGTTGCTTAAAGGTTGGTGCAGATATAACCGCTTTGCACCGGATCATCTCTAAGTGAGACATTGCAAACTGTTTTTTTTTGTGTTCGGACGATTCATTTTTCAATGATCGACGCGAAGCCACCGCCCGAGTATTGTTTTCACTTTATTTATTTTTTTGTTTCCTTGTTTCTTACAATAAATTGTTTACACACTAATTATTAACGTTATCAAGTAAAAGAAACTAAGAAGACAAAGTAGTTTTATCGTTCACGTTCACGTTTTACGTCATAGATTTTTTTCGTTCTAGTTTCCCGCAACTCAACGATTTAAATATGCGCTTACTAACAATTACAGATTGTGTTATACGATAAAACAAGAGAACCAATTATAGGTACAACGTTACATTAAAGCCCTCTTACATCTTTGGTCTGCATCTGACAGATGTTTGCAACAATTCTCTCATTATAATGCTTCGGTTGGCATATCTTTCTTCGTGGTTATATAAACAAATGGGTTGTATTTTAAACTGTCAAAGGCTGCCAACTTCAGGCAGTAGTCCCTATTCACCACCTGCTAACTTCAGGCCGTGAAAGCCCCTATTCTAATACGAGGTCGTTTTAGGAACAATGCCCACTGGTAGCGGTTTGTTAGATTAGTGTAGTTTTAAGTAAGTTTGTAAGTTCTTTCGTTTGTTTGTTCAAAACTGTATTATTTTAATTTAAATAAGTTCAAATGTTAACAAATGGGTTGTATTTTAAACTGTCAAAGGCTGCCAACTTCAAGCAGTAGTCCCTATTCACCACCTGCTAACTTCAGGCTGTGAAAGTCCCTATTCTAATACGAGGTCGCATCCGTCCTCTAGGTGTCAAATAAATAAATATCAGGTGACCTAGATCTTAGTTTGTCACTAAGTGACTAAGGGCCTGTTGTTTGATCTGTAGTTAAAACTGCGCCGAGCAAACGCCGAGCGTCCAGTGGCGCCCTCATTACTATTATTGTGTTTTCTAATTAACTAAAGAATTTCCTTGGAATCAGACGATTTTTTTTTGTAGTGCAAGTAAAAACACAATTTATGGGATACGTAACCAACTTTAATAACAATTACCCTTTGAGTAGTCAGCTTAATGGCAAAAGGTGGCCACTTTTTTTCGTTAAGTTAATAACTCGAAGGTGAATTGTTATTAAACTATATGATATACCCTATAAGTTGTGTTTTCATTTGTAGTACAAAAAAATTTAGTCCAAATTCAAGAAAATACTTTAGTTTATTAGAAAACACAAAAATAATGAGGGCGCCACTGTACATCCGGCGTACGCTCGGCGCAGTCTTAAACTAACTAATCGTTAAAAACCGCAACTAATAGTTAAATCTAAAAAAATGGTGTCAAATTTTCTATTCCTTTTTGGATTTTTAAGAACTAGTTGAGTTAACTACTGATCAAACAACAAGGGCCTAAGTGTTTGATTATTCCCAGACGTTTATTTAACTAATTCTATTTTTATTAGGAGGTACGGTCACGAGCGTAAATTTGGGACCAATTACAAGAAAAATATGCTTGAAGTCGTCAATGTCATTAGAGATGTCAAGTTATTTGTAACTTTTAGGAAACTCAACCGTATTGTTGTAGAATATCAGATTAACTTTGGACCTAAGGTGGGTACCAAATTAAATCTCGTGAATCTATTATACAAGTAAATAAACAAATTATTATTTAGATACGTCCCAAGACTCCGGCACGTCACGCAAATATTGGCCAATTCCAGTTTTCGAATACAGAACCGCTAACGCCGCTAACGTCGTTGTCGTGTCGTAGTTTAAACTTTTTCAACTGACCTTATAAACTTAAGAACACAAACCACAAATTAGCACAACGAGCTCGCAGTTAAAGCAGATAATAACCGCCTTTGAAATTTAACAAAGGTTATCGACTCTATTTCTTTAGGCAATATACTACAAAATACAGTAATAGAACAATGGCAAACAATATTTTTTTGCATTTTACAACCGCCCGACTAAGAATGTATACATACAATGACCATTGTGTTTACAGGTAAGTCGAAGAGCTCAGTTCAAAAAGTTAAAACTATTCCGTCAAGGCTGTACAAATCATCAATACACTTGGCTTTATGAAGACCATTTTAATGTTTTCCAGGTTGTATTCACAGCAATTATGTCTTACGTAAAGCCCTCTGAAAGCCCACTTCCTCACACAGCTCTATGCTTGCATGAATTTATTATAATAAACAGAAATTTCCAAAGCTCACCGTCGAGTTTTCCTCGAAACGGTTGAAAGGTGCAAATGGATTGTAGACGTATGTAAAGTAAGGTTGAATAATGAAGAATTAACGCATTCGCTACCGTTCCTTGGCTTAGTTTATGAAAATATAGTCAACTAGCTGTTTCTTGCGACTTCGTCCGCGAAAAAGTCGCTTATCGCTTCTCTTTATACACAAGCACCCTTAAAAAACACTGTTGTCAAAATATACCTACATGAAATGGGACAGTTCAGCTGCTAGTCTCATATTGTGCCTCGTGGGGTATTGGAATTGTGTGAGCCTTCTGTAAGTGCTCCGCTGAACGTCTACCTAAAGAAAAATAACATGTAGGTTATTATTAATTTTCATAACATAACTAGAGGTAATAAGAAATTGGTGTTCCAAAAGTGTTCCATCGCTCAAAAAGTTTGAGAACCACTGCACGATAAACTATACAATTTTGAATGGTTACGAAATGTTAATTTAGTGTGATGTAAAATTTAGTGACGTAAAACTTTAAAATATGGAAATGGCCCATTCCGTGTTTAAGCTCCAATTATAATGATTAACGAGAGTTGTGGCGAAGTTTTACGTTTTCAAGAGAGGTATTTAAAAAACTTAGGTTTTGGCTTGATGAAACTAGACTAAAGTTTGATAGATATACCAAGGCCTGTAGCCTAGTTTATAGTGCTAACGCATCATCAACTAACCGCCTTACTTATATTATAAATAAATATTTCTATTATGTACCTACATCTAATTAATCTACAAATTAATGTAACCTTTGACATGTATTTTTATCGAAAAATATGAATAAATGAGTATGAGTATGAGTATGAGTATAAACGTGGAATAACCGTGGGGTAGCTAAACCATGCTTTGTTCTTATCTGTCACTGTGACGTTTGAATTTGACAGTTCCACGTTTAAAAGTAAGGCGGTGAAGGTATAAGAACCTTCTGTCCTTAGAAGTTCAGATGTAATTTCGTCATCTCCTCGGGCTTCACCATTCTTGAGTGGTTTAACTATCCTAATCTCGCACTGGCTGACTCTGATATCTTCAGCCTACAACTAAAATATCTCATAATGATAAATTAAGTAAAATTAAGAACCAACCTTACTTATATTATAGAATAGCTGTTGCTCGTGATTCTGTCCGCGCAGAAAAATAAAACAACCTATGTTCATAACCTATGTTGTTTTTCGGGTGGTAGGACCTTGTGCAGGGTCCGTCCGGATCGCTACCACCATCTTATCCATTAACCTACCGCCAAACAGCAGTGTTCGCATTGTTGTGTTCCGGTTTGGGGATAAGACAGCTGGTGAAATGACTAGCATAGAGGCATTCCATCTTAGTCCTCAGGGTTGGCAACGCATTTGCAGTCTTAGGATTGCATTGCAGTCTTGTGAATGCGAATGTCTATGGGTCACAGTTTCCACTTACCATCAGGTGGCCTGTGTGCTCGTTTGTCTTCTCTATGCCATAAAAAAAAACAGGGATAATGTACGATTCTAGGGTGAAATATTTTTGTTCATTTCGGGCCTGTAGTTTCGGAGCTTATTCAAGGCAAACAAATAAATATTAAAATATTTCCTGTGTGTTGATGAGAACGTTTGGATGTTTGGATTTTACTCAATCACGTTTCGACCACTGAACGGATCGGGATGAAATTTGGCACACATAATAGATTAGGTCCTGGAATAGGACAAAGGTTACTTTTTATCTCGAACAATTGAATAGTTCCCGAGGGA
The DNA here is from genome assembly GCA_963966035.1 of Acleris laterana. NCBI lineage: Eukaryota > Metazoa > Arthropoda > Insecta > Lepidoptera > Tortricidae > Acleris > Acleris laterana. The sequence continues at coordinate 17,260,188 of OZ014439.1, read as the reverse complement.
ATAGCAATAACCGACTTCTAAGCGGACGAAGTCGCGGGCAACTGCTAGTCACTACATAGTTAGTATAAAACAAAGTCGCTTCCCGCCGTCTGTTTGTCCCTATGTATGCTTAGATCTTTAAAACAACGCAACGGATTTTGATGCGATTTTTTTTAATAGATAGAGAGATTCAAGAGAAAGTTTTTTTATGTATACTTAATACATTCTGATTTAAGGGTGTTAACGGAAACTCACATAAACCGAAGCAAAGCGAGTAAATAATATACTTAGGTAGAAATTTGAAAATGGAAGTAACTCAGAAATAAAACATTATCTAACAACAGAACTACGAAACCGCTATAATCTACACCAAGCTTGCGTTCTCAGAATTCCTAACAGCCTTTTATCAGCAGGTCACGGATTATCCATTAATTACCTAACACCATGTACACTTTCTCACCCTGTATTTTTACCTCGTCTGTACCCTTACCATGAGTTACAATTACTGTACTCGCTAGCGAGTCGAATGCTCTGTCCTTTGCACTCTATAAGAATACTGCGGGGCCTGCAAGGGACACAGCATTCGCTCGCTAGCGATTACGGTAATTGTAACTCGTGATAAGGGTACTGGAATGGAAGTCACGTACTGTGCGTCAAGGAAAGTCTACTCTGATGCGAAAATGATACGTAAACAAAAATAATATGTATGTAAATTTGCACAGGGAGAGAGAAAATTCAATACTTCTCATGACTTCAACTGAACTGAACCAAGACGTTAACGTTATGATAAAATTATGCGAAGATACGATACGGCTCAATACGGTTCGATGGTAGGATACCGTGCGATATAAACATAGGTCGGGCAGGTCATTGCAAAAACAGATATGGGAATAGAACAAGATTCAATACAGTCGTAATACCTACGATTATCATTATCTAAGGCGGAAATTATCGTTATTTACGTATCGTATCTGTCATATTTTTGTCAAATGGGCAAATTTTATTCCTGAAACAGTTTTGTTACAATAAACATACATACATACATAAAATCACGCCTATTTCCCAGAGGGGTAGGCAGAGACCACTTCTTTCCATTTGCTACGATCTTGACAAATTTCTTTCGCTTCTTCCACATTCATACAGTCATCGAGTCATGCACGCACGTCGGTTTCGGGTACTTAAGATTCGGCCCTTTTCCAGTATTTCTCCGATTTGACTCGAAAAAGTACGCCTAGGGCGGCCTCTTCCAACCCTTCCACTCACTTTCGATCTGTAAATATATGTCTTTCGTCAATCTTCTTTCATCCATCCTTTCCAAATGACCGAACCATCTAAACATGCCCTTTTCAATCTTTAAAATTAGTAAAATCATTAACTTATGGTTATTTCTAAATATTTTAAATATGGTGAAATTAGAATCGGTTAATAAGTGGATTAAGAACTAACCCGAGTTCTCTTATGATGAAAATATCAAGATAAGGACAAAGGATACTTTAAGCACAGTTTACAAGGTAAAAATTTACTACGGCTTTAACTTGTATTTAGATATGTTATAAAAATACATTCATTACAACTTTGGTTTGTTATTTGCTTTGTGACTGAGCTTAAATTAAAAAAGAAAACGTTCAAACAAAGATAAACACTTTTATAAAGGACAAAAGCAATTCATTTTACTCTGAGTGGAATAAAACTCCTGAAATCATTTTGTAATGATACAGAAAGAAAGAAATAAATGCCGGGCCGCCAGTTGTTTACGGAGTATCGTATTATGAAATGGTTTTGATTTTTTTTCAATTGGAGGTGTACACCCAACTAGCAGACAAGCCAATTTAGCAGGCCTTGTACCTCTGAACTATCTGTAGAACAGACATTTAATGGTTCTTGTATTGTTTTAAGGGTCTATAACAGAGTAATAATAATAAGACTTTACAAGATAAAGTCGGGATAGTAGCCGTAAAATTAGTACCCAATAATCCTTTAAGAGTCACAAATGTGTGTGACAGTTCTGTTGAAGAGATATTAGAACTAAATTAGAGTTTAAAAACAATGTTCATCTAACACTGTCATAACTCTATGAGTGTTAGAAGGTGACCTTTTAAGCTAAATTGTCTCCTCCGAGGAAGGTCAAAATCAAGCCTCTTATCTATACTAATATTATAAAGCTGAAGAGTTTGTTTGAACGCGCTAATCTCAGGAACTTCTGGTCAGATTTGAAAATAATTTCAGTGTCAGATAGGCCATTTATCGAAGAAGGCTATAAGTTATATATCATACTCACATAAACCGAAGCAAAGCCAGGGCGGGTCGCTAGTATAAACATATTCTTGCTCTCTCTATTATTTGACTGAACTTGAATCTTATCTTACTCATTCTAATTAATATTACAAAAGAGATTGGGTGTTTGGATGTTTATTACAAAATCACGCTTCAACCACTGAACAGATCGGAATCAAACTTTGCACACATATTGGTTAGGTCTTGGAATAGGACACACGATAGTTTTTATGGGTCCATATTGGCTTCGCTAAAGTTTATCACCCGAAATTGATTTTCCTAACGATTTGTACTCCTAATGATCACTGCTCCTAAAAAATGTTTTCCTAAAAATTTCGTTACTACAATTTATTTTACTATTAACGTAGCTCATAAAACTCATATCTCTTAAAATTTTAAGTGCTAATGTCACTGATGTAACTTTTTGTAAACTCCTATTTTTTTTTTAAATAACATTCTTAATCATATTTTTTTTGGGTCTATATTGGCTCACCTAAAAAATTTTACTCCGAATGTATTTTTATCCCTAATCATCGCAAGTCCTAAAGTGTTTTTTACTGAAACGGTTTTTATTTCAGGGTTTTCATAAAACAAACCTAACCTAACCTAACATTTTTTTTAATAATATTATTACTCATATTATTAATAGGTAAATGCCGTTGTAAATTCATCAATCAATATCAATCAATATTAATAGGAAATCAATATTAAGGTTACCTATCTGAACCCCGAAAAATGTTTGTCCGAATTTTGGTTCGACAAATATTATTCGACAATTATGGTTTGTTTTTTTTTACGTTTACCCGAAAGATCAGTTCGAATATATTCATTTAGTCATTACTTGTTTTGATTTTTTACTGATTTGATAAATTATCTATTCCCTATTACTGGTTTCGGCGTATAAACAGTTGTCCAATGTAATTGTTTGTCAATTTATCTATTTCCCATTTCTGATTTTACCTTAGTATCCTTTGCCCAATGTAATGGATTGTTTTATTAATAGTTTACCTATTATTAAATCGACTGTTATGTTTGATATTTTCTGGGCAGAAAAAAAAATAACCTCGAAGGCCAAGGCGGGAGCAGAGCTCCCGCCTTGGCCTTCTAACCTAACCTATCCGAACCGGTTCTGCCCTAATTCGTCTTTCTACTAAAATTAATTACAAATTCAAAACGAATTCAGAGCGTTAGGAACAAAGTAGTTATGAGTAGTGATTATTAGGATGTAAATTATTAGGAACAACATTTTCGGATTTCCGATAATCGACATTAAAAATTTAGTTCAACTTTGGCGCACCCGTTTGTTTAATATTTGTACAATCATATTTTAAGGTTAAAGGTTAAAGTTGTTATTTTTTAGATTATTTTTACGGTATTAGCATAAAAATAATAGAAAAAATAACATTTTTACAATTATAAATAAGTTTAATGTACTTATAATAATGTGCAATTTTAGGAATAAAAACCATTCTACATAAAACAAATATAACAATGAACAATAGTGTAAAAGATGGTTATGTTGAGAAAATATAGGAAAACAAATAGTAGTATGATCGATGTTTATTGCAACGGACATTATGAAGTTGAATGATTAGGAATTCAGAGCGTTAGGAACAAAGTAGTTATGAGTAGTGATTATTAGGATGTAAATTATTAGGAACAACATTTTCGGATTTCCGATAATCGACATTAAAAATTTAGTTCAACTTTGGTGCACCCAGTTTTTATACTAGTAAATTGGACAGTTCCCGAGGAAGCAGTCATATACAACTTCTACGTGGACGAACAAGTAAAAAATAATTTGATGTATTCATCAGATATTTAAGACCCATTACATAATCGTTTCTATTCAAAATAAGCAGTAATTTTGTAGCCAGGCTTATTCTATAACTCTGAATAGGTAAATGCATTGTCAGATGTCCCCGCGGAGGCACAAAGGCTTTGTCTGGGACCTTTGAATGGGGCACTGAATGGTGCTGATAACGATTTAGTACAGGGACGATACAACGGGAACTACTCAACGAGTAACTTGGTAAATGATGGTAACATTTAAGCCTCAGTGGATTAATTGCTGACTATTTTAATTTTTATTTATTCGTATACTTTTAACTTCTTTAGCTAAAGTGAGCTTGAGGTAGATATCCTTTTCTGTCATTATGAGATTTGAGTTTGACAGAAAGGGATAAATAATACTTTACCTAAAATAGGTTTACAATATTTACGAGGGTTCAACTTTAAAATTAGTTGGACGGACGGACGAGTGAATATCCAAGCGGCGAGTTTAAGTAGTCCCGTCAGTGCGAACAAAACATATTTTAGCGCGTGCATTTTCAATTTAGCAGCATGGTTTCTGCCGATGGATCGAACGTATAAGGCTGCTTAATTGAAAATGTACGCGCTAAAATGTGTTTTGTTTGCTCTGACGGAACTACCTAAACTCGCCGCTGCCATTTCGCTCGTTCGTCCGCCCGTCCGTTGTTTTTGAGAGAATCACTACCCTGCTAGTTTAAAATTACTATAATGTCTACACCTTCTTAAATCTGTTAAGCCATTTGAGCGAAAAGGAGTAACATTCACTTACTTACCTTGCAAGTGGAAACTTACACATTTAAAATTAGCAGTGTGATACCTACTGATGGATGATACTCTTCGGGTTGAGATCAATCTATCGATACTTTACATTTTTGCAGAGTTGGCACGTCACAAGCCCGCCACAACGCCGCATGTGGAGGGGTTTTTACTGTTTGTTTCATCTAAGATGATGTCTGTGACAGCTCATATAAACACGTATTTTTAAATACTACATAAGTACATACCTAGCGATCCCGTTCAGGAATTTAAATAAATAATCGCCTATTTTTAAATATCTTGCCAGTGTGAGTATCTGATCTTATCTTTCAGATAGGCCTTTTCGGATACACTTCGATCCTTTAGGATCTTTTGTGAAACTACCCTCTTACACACTTAGCTGTTCGAATGTGCTTTTCCTCACGATGTTTATCCATGTTAGAAAAACTCATTGGTACATGGTGACCGCGGGGGTTCGAACTCGGTAACCTTACGATCACTAGGCCACCGACGCCGTCCGGCAGTGAATATAGTTTGAAACAACGAAATACGGCTGTCACAGAGATCATCCTATATGAAACAGAGTATAGCATGCGAAATTGCAAACGTGCCGCTTTCGCTCCCAGTACGCTTGCGGCTTTACTGCCGTAACTCGTTACTTTTGCTCAGTCAGCTAGAATAGCATAATTTACCTGTCCGCTGAGTTATGTGCAAATTGAAACCAGTCTAGATCATGCCCAACAACTTGTTTTAAATTTATAAAAGGGTATGTTAGTGAAGTCGGAAAATGAAAGTGGGGTTATAATAACAAATAACGTGAACGTGACTTACGAAAGAGATTAATTTTTACATAACAACAGTATAGAAAACAAAATGTTTTCATTATTTAATAGTCAAATATTTTAACAAAAAAACACCGAGTATTATGAGTCAAAAATTCAGATAATGTGCTTAAAAAAATCTGTACAGGATTTAACACCCTATACAGGATATTTTAAGCACGCATAAGCATGTTTCTTATTTACATTTGATAGCGTCTGGACATCAATATGTACTTGAAATGCTACATTTTAGCCTTAAGGGATCAAACATTAAAGTTATTTAATAAAAATACAAATACAAGGTCGTTTTCCAATATTTAATGTTATTAATGTTATTAAACCCCTTCTAAACGGTAAATTGGATGCTAAAAACACTTTTGTTGTGATGTTAAATATAATTTAATTAAAGGACTTGGTTCTAACTTGAAAGGAAATCCGTAAACAGATTTAATTTTCAAAGTATCATTTTGATTATTTCGACAAAGTATTTTGATACAAAATAAACAAACGGTTTTAGAGAGGCCTTTTATAGATACGAGTCCAGGATGGCTCTTAATGGGCGAAGCATGTATAGTGCTTTTCTCAAAAATAAAACAAGTAGATTGTATTTAAAAAATAGTACATTCCTACTAGTCTACAAAAAAACACCGAACGATTGAACTTATTTTACCTGGCAGCATACCTGGGTTTTACATACTGGCAACACTGACCTGGCGCATTAGGGGAGGCCTATGTCCAGCTGCAGTGGACTAAGTATAGGCTGATGATGATGATGATGAACAGTGAACACTGACCTCGTTTCATTATTTTTTTTAAAAGACCTTGTTGTAGTATCAATCTGCCTACCTCTGTAGAGCTGAATGTTCAGTTTTTCATATCAATTAAAAATGTAATATAAATATGAAACTTTAAACTATAAAGCGTTTTTTTATTTACTGGTAGTTTTTGTGAAAATCCTTATTGAGAAAATATACTGGTCTGAATTATTTTTTATTTCATGTGGCTTTATCTTGCTACTTCTTTAGTCTTTTAAAAGGCTGTCACAGGTCTATGTACAGATAGGTCCAAAATCAAATAATATGGTATGTTATGAATTTTCCATACTTATTTACTGGACACTTTTTGGTTTCCTAATTCAAAATCACTCTACTTGAGGAACTTTAACCTACTGGCTCCTATTTGATGATGTTATGACAAGATTACATAGCATGTTTTAGAAAAAAAAATAAAGAAACTAAAAAAAGCCATCTGTACAATTGCCAGACGGAGCAAAATTGTTCTTGCTCAGCAATGCATTGTCATATTCTGGTTTACCCATAGCGTATTTTGAATTTCAGCTCATTTGCAATAAATGGGCGCTTATTCAAAATTTACCATAGACGTAGATAATGAGACTAATAAGACAAGTGAATTTAATTATTTAAATAGAAGCTCAAAATAGTTACAGTCTAACATTTTTTTCATCCATTTTTTTTAGGAGTATATCAGGGGTCATGTCACTTCACTGACATTGACCTGGCATGTGTGTGCCTATATAACCACGCTCTAACCTGGTAAGTACCCTCTGTGTATCAGTGTTACCGGGAGTCGAACCCGGAACCACTAGCTTCGTACGTAGGTACACTATTAACTAAACTATTCGCGTCGTAAATTTATATATGTTTTAAACATTGAAATTTTAATATCCATAAGCTTATTATCCTATGAAGAGAAATACCTGCGGCTAAAATGGTCCTCCCTCAAACTGTTCTCTGCAAACAAACGATTTACATAATTTTAATAGGTTATCCGCAACCCAAGTTTGGCGCAAGATAATTATTCGATGTATAATGTATATAGCTTAAAATTATCATTATGTATTAGCATGGGTTGCCAAACGAAATGTCTAGCTCACACTAAGAGAGTAGAAATCTACTGCAGTAGGTTACTAAGTTACTGTACTTGCACGGTGTAAGTATTTATGCGCGAGTTGCTGTCAGAACATGCTAACTACACCGTTTATAAATGCACCATTTTCATTTACTGAAAGGCTATTTGCCATCGTTATTTACTTTTTTTAGTCACGCGTTCTTGTAGCCACGGGTTTAACCTAACGAAACAAAATTAATGCAAAAACCTATTTGGGGTATTAAACATACGACCAAAAAGATATCTACTTTTCTCGGTATCTAAATTTTGTTTGTTTCGTTTCACGCACATTACTTGTTCCTTTGTATCCAGTTGACGCATGATCAACGCTGTCCAGTAGAGCTTTATAAGTCGGTATGGATGCAGCGTTGTTGCAATTAGTCTACTGCCGGAGAAGCAATTTGCACAGTCTAACCTTAATAGTGCTTGTATACGGTGCAAGTAGCTTGCGCATAGCGAGGCAATGGTGCAGGTTATTTGCATCGTGTAAACAACTATAAAGAAATGCATGGGTCCAGCAACACAAACTTGAGCATACTGCTCGCGCAAGTAGCTCGCGCCTTCACTTGCTCCAGCTATATGCCTCGTGTACAACTACCATAAACTTAACAATGTGTTAGGGTTGACACTCTAACAAAGTTATACAAGAATCTTTATCGCAGAAATTCGTGACGTCATAGTTCACTATCCAACGCGTCAGAGATGAATTCTTAGCAATACGATGCGATATCGCAACACATCACAAGCACGTGCGTGCAAGAGCGAGTGTGACAGCGATAGGCAGTTGAAAAGTATGGAAACTATGGGATGAGTTCATCCCATCTAGGGTTTCCTTTAGCACTACGAGTAGCAGTCTTTTAAGCGTGGCTTATAAAGAGTGTTCACTGGAAAGTGACCTGGTTGTGCCTCTAGTGTTGCTAAGAGCTTTTTATGAAGTGGCCCGTCGGACCGTTTACTTTTAATACTTCAATAAGTTTGTTCACATCATTTTTATATACCTATACTAATAACAAACTCAGTATCAAAAGTCGAGTCTAATGAGTCCAACCTTAACTTAGCTTGAACATAACCTTTATACTAGGTCATTGACTCCGAAGTGTTGTAATTGATGGGGCAATTTTTAACTACCTGAAGAATGTATGTTATGGCTTTCGAAAAAAAAAAAATTTGAGTAAATTAATATTCTGAAAATAAATTGAAGTTAAAAGAAGTTCCCTTTAATATATGTACATCCTATGACTGCATTCCTAAAGGTATACTTAAATATAGATATACTTCAATTGGTATGAGTAACTTCTGTCCAACGGGCCTAGCATGGTTTTGTTTATCCCGTGATAAAGCATCCATCACTCTCGTACTTACGAAAAACGTACGTGTCAAAAAGTGACGTAAGTTTTATCCACATTTTGTCACGCGATAGACGCTGCTAAGATGCATAACGATAAGTTAGCCATTTTCGAAAATCAAAATGTACTTATAAGATTGACGTAAGCTGGTGACAGATCGCGATCGCTTATGTCAAGTCAGTACATTTTAAAAAAGAAAACAGAAACATTTAAAGCGTTTGCATCTTGCCCTGCAAATAACTTGTTATAATTCAATTTAATTTACGTCATTCTGAGAAGTGGTGCTTAGGAATACCTTATTTTTAATGGGCTGACGTCCGCGGCGACGCTAATTTCCGTTTTCCTACGAGTTAAAAGTCGTATCTTTAGAAACTCAATTAAACTGATAGGCGCTTCAAAATAAGCGGGAAAATGTCAACCCGTAAATTTCAGGTGTAAAAAATATTTATAACTTAAAATGCTTGGCAATGTCTTTAGGGCTAGCTTCTGCCTGTGATTTCGTCCGCGTAGTTTTCGACTATCGATATTCCCTCGAGAACTTTTAAATTTCCGCCAGCCGTCTAGCTGTTACAGTGTGAAGGAATAACAAACAAATACACCTTGGTAAATGGAGCATTTTGCAGTACTTACTAGTTTTATTTTGTTCTATTCTGATCACTTTACCCATTAGGGTAATAATAATAATAATATGAAACGCACAGGAATACACTTTAGTTACACTATGAGTGCTGTACGATAAATTGTCTATAATTAAATAGTTCCCAATTTAACGTGGTCTAGTTTTCCAAGAAAATGGTTTTTTATGACTGGTAAAAAATTATATCATTATCTGATTTGGCGTAGCACAGATTCAAATAAATATACCATAGTCAATTTTAACTCATGAAAATGTACTCAAAACTAGGGTAAAGTCACCAATTGGCAGCCAGAGACCAGTAGTCGATCATTATTTTATGAGTGCGAAGAGTGGGAAATATTCTTCCCACTCATACAAAGTATAGGCAGAGGCAGACTACAGGTATCTGACTTACCACCTGGTGACTTTACCCTATTTAACCTGAACTTCCTATTGAAGTCAGTTTTACTAAATGATCGCGACGATCAACCGTATCGAATGGAAATCACCCGCGAGAAGGAAACTATTTTAAGGTAAATACAGTTCATCGGAACCGGAGAGTTGTTTCAATGTGGCTCGAGTTTATCTAAATAACAGGTTCAAGTACAATCGGAAAGAAAAACTATACCAATGGCCGGAATAGTGAATATTCATTACTACTACTTTTTTTTATTCAGAGCTTCAACAGCTAATTCTTGTAACAAACAGGTGACAAAAACCTAACTTTAAAAATAACCAAGAACTCATCCAAATCCAAAACTAATTAAACATGTAATTTATATGGCCGACCTGTTATATGACAACATGACGTCACAGTGCATATCGGATCTCTCTATCTAATTCTCTCTCTCTCCATTTACGAGCCATGCTCTTGTCGGTGGAGCAATCGCCAACCGCTCCGGTCCTCTGACAACTGCTTGACTTTCTGGTACGGCCCAACCTTAACCTTCTCTTTTATCTGCTCAAAGTAATTTCTTCTTGGTCTTCCTCTGCCTCTCTTTCCCTCTAACTTCCCTTCTATGATGTTTCTAAGGAAAAAGTCGTGTCGTAGCAGGTGTCCTATCATTGTTCCTCTTCTATTTTCTATTGTTCCTAGTAAATTCCTATTTTCATTTATTCTATTCAGCACTCGGTCATTCCCCTCCATTCTTCTCCAACACCACATTTCAAAAGCCTCCAATCTTTCTCTATCTCTTTGTATCAGTGTCCACGTTTCACTGGCGTATAAGGCTATGCTCCAGATGTACGATTTTATGAAATGCTTTTTAATGTTAGTTGCTATTTTTGATCTGAAAATATGTTTCTTATTGTTGAAAGCTTGTTTGGCTATTCTATCTAATTAGCGGTTAAAAATGCTTGTATCATACATATTTCTTCACCGATGTGAATTATAATTTCACTTTTAGTGATCTCTTTGACGGTACCTATTTTCATAATTAATGTCTATGGGTCACAGTTTCCACTTACCATCAGGTGGCCTGTGTGCTCGTTTGTCATCTCTATGCCATAAAAAAAAAAAAAAAAAAAAAAAATTAGTTGAGAAATGCGGTTTATGAAAAACCACGCTTACGCCCTTTTGTCTTTTGTGGTACTTTTATAGCCAAAGCAAAAGAGCATATGGGCCTTTCGATGAAAAGTGATAAACAACCGATCGTGTCCGGCAGCATGTCGACGAGCGCGACAGCGAGTCAGAATCACGCACTGAGGGTTCCGTACCGCCACACAGTACTTATTATTATACCCAATTCACACTAAACTTGATCTATTTTTTGTTATTATTATTTTTCTTCAGAGTTTATACTATAATCATTCATAACCATTGAATAAAATATTTTCTTTTATTTCGCTTTCTTTAATTTTTTTATTATATTGGTTAGTGAGTTCGCCATAATAACATAAAAAATTAAGGGCCACTTGCACGAAAAGTTTAACCCTGGGTTAAGACACACTCGAGTTAAAATGACAGTTTTCGTATGAATCTGACGTCTACTACTCGAGTTAGTGCCTTAACCCAGGGTTAAATTCTGCGTGCAAATGGCCCAAAGAGTGACAGCAATGACCTTCTGCAATTTTTATTGCGTGTCTAAACATGACTGAAAAAGGTATCATTTAAACGGGTATTATTATTTGGATTTTGAAATTGTTACAACCAGCGGTAGGCCATAATCCGTATACAAAAACAACGTCGTGTACCTTTTATATTTAATAAACTTTCCTGGCTTAGGTCTCCCAAGATAATAATCGCGGCAAACCTTTCCACAGGACAATATTCGAAATTGCCTAAACGACACGGTTCTCGATCTGTTCTCTTTACATTATACCTTTTGTTTTACTCTTGCTGTATGACAAGAAAAGAAAAAATAAAACTTTACTTAGAAACTCAGGTGTCAACCCATAGGTCTATTGACTGACGCACTCCCAATCGCAATCGTTATCATTTTGAAAATCGAAGACTTGTCTGCATACAAAATGAAAACAATTGTTCCGCTTTGAAGTCGATTGCGATTGCGAGTGCAATAGACAATTATAGACCAGCAGGTCAAACATTTTTTCAAATCATCTTTTAGTCCAATGAACATGTCCTTTTTTGAACGCGGCTTAGAAAGAGGGTTTACTGAAAGGCAGCAACTTGTCGAAGCCCCAGGCAGGTGATTTGCATAACTCGACAGACGAATTATAAACCAGCGAGTTTAAGTTGTACCATCAATGCGTACAACAACATTATATGGCGTGCGTTCTCAATTAGGTATCCTATAGCTCGCTGTTGTAATATGAAAGCAACCGGCTCAAGCGCTATTTTCACCAAAACGGCCCGGAACGGTTTCGAACGGAAAGAATTTTATGGTCTTTAAACGATACTGAATCATATATGTGATCGTAACCTAAAGTATCCTGCGACACGCAATCGGCTCCGTTCGCTTGACGTCGTGTGCGATCGGAACCTTTCGGCCGTGATCGGGCGAGCCCATTCAGTCATCGCTCATTCTCGAAAGTGTACGCTCTGCATAGATAATTAAGTGCTTAATTGACTGGGTGCGGATACGTTCGCAAGCAACCGTACGGTGCCGAACGTGTGCGTCGACATCCTGTCGACCGCGAACGGCTGTTAAGCTCTAGTTTCCTAGGATAGCGGTGCCGTCATATAGCGGCCGTAATACAGTGGTGAATGACGTTACAAAGAACGTTGTCTATTTAAACAAAATGGCGCGATTTCCTATAGGGCGGTGATTGACACCGTAATGCCAAATAATATTATTTTAAAGTTAAATATACACTTATCAGCTTGACTATACTCACGCAATCATTACTCTATACTACGTCATCTAAAGTGTTTACCGCAAGAAGTTTGTTTTTTCTATTGAGTCTATTTTAGAACATCCTAAAGACGAAACGTTTTACCCGATGGCAGCGAATTAAGAGAACCACTTATAAATGAGTACTTTATATTCATCACCTGCATGAGCGCTTTGCTTAGTTGTGGTGTGAAACTGAGTGATAGAGTAAGGAATTAAAAAATCAGAGAGAAATGTGGACTAAAAAAAGATGTAGTGACTAAGTTCGGTCATTCTTATTAAAATAATACATCGATTTGTTTTGGTTTAGCACAACATTAAAACAAAGTTATGTAAGGCTACCCAGTATGGAAACGCTACTAACGGTTATAATTTTCTATCCACTTGGATCTATAGAGTTGACATAGGGGTTGATGCGATTTGTCATTAGCTTACGTAGGTAACTCTATACATTTTGTAGATTACAGAAATCGCTTACTAAGCGTGCGTGCGTGTTTCGACCTTTGCAACAAAAATAATAAAGAGGCAGTTTGTTTTAAAGACAGCTATAACTTGTTCAAGTGTATTCGTAGACATTGTCAAAATAATTAATGTTTCGTTTTTATTTAGTACTTGAATACATACAATCACGCCTCTCTCGTAGGGGTAGACAGAGACTACTTCCTTCCACTGGTTACGATTCAGACCAACTTCCTTCGCTTCCTCCACACTCATGTCTCTTCATACACGTGCGGCAGTTGAGTCTCCTGACCTGGCCCTTTCTTAATAGGTACTCGATCTGATCGTGGAACGTTCGCGTTGGCCTCCTCCTTCCAACATTCCCATTTACTCGTTATTTTATTAAGTATTATAGAATAAAGCTAAAGCTATGATTGAATCGAACATATACAACAAAACGCTATATTCCAGCACGTCTTTGATAATTTGTATCGAAGTTCAGACTACAAGTTTCGAAAAGTTACGCAATTATCGTCGACAACGTTACAAGTTATATTGAATAGAGATTTTGACTTTGCGATTGTTGAAACGCTATTCGATAAAGTTATTAGCTTCTCTTCATAATAGTATTATGTATATTTGTATTAACATAATAACTATTTTGTTTCCAAAATGTCCGTCATTTACATTATCAAAAAATATGGAACACATGTCATATTTTTTTCTTTTGTCAATTAAATAAAGAAATAGAAATATATAGTGCGTTAAAGTTTCGCATGACGTCACGCCATGGCACACTTTATTACTTTGATGCGCGAGATATTTGTCAATTTTGATATCTGATAAATATTATCTTACTGACGGACTAATTCGTATTTTTTTTACCCGGGACACACCCCTACTGTTCTATTTTCCGGGATAATAAGTATCACCCGATATCCTTCCCTGGCACTCAAGCTATCTCCATACCAAATTTTATCGAAATTAGTTCACCGGTTTTGCCATGAAACATTAACGAACAGACAGACAGAGTTGATTTTGCAATCTGTATTCTTACAATTCAAATTAATATCCTTTTAAATCTGATATTCTTCTTTAAACCTAAAATAATTGGGAGAAGGAATTTCTTATTCAAATGAATTTCAAATTCTGAATTTATTTATGACCCAATTTGGATTTCATCACTGTGAATAATGTACGGCATGAATATTTTAACATTTTTAACCATTCATAATTTAATAAACAACTTACTGCTAACATTTGCTTATTATTACCTACGTGTTATTGGTGCTTTAAAATAAACCAATAATTTTACATTTATTAAACTACTCCGTTTTTTTTTAAATACCTGCTTACTTTTAATGCTCATTTAAATACTGAATGAGCCTTGGTTCTATAATCGTTGTGTTAAAACTTCTCAGGACACCCTGGGAAATAAGTTCATTTGCTGACGTTTACAAGTTGACGTTTAAAGAATTCGAAATGGAAACGCCCTACCACTTTAAAACTGGCCACGTGCTGGTCGGACTCGCACACAAAAGATTTCACATTGTTGTAAGAGCAACTCTTTTTTATGAATCAGGCAGACAAATAGACGGATAGATGGACGGACGGACGGACAGTCAGACAGACGGACAGACGATGGTAACCTTTGGGTACGGAACTGTATTAAACAGTATGACAAGATTGGTCAGATATAGATAGCGACAATGACGTGTAAAAAAATGATTTTCATGATCATCAATAAATGTCTCATTCTCTCTCATTCATTAATTCTCATCACTTCCAAATTTCTTATATTTACAATTTTGAACACAGTCTAAAGTTTCCGTAAAGAAATCGAAGTTTAATGAATACACATAAGCAGAGGCTTCCCCTACTTCAATTAAGCTAAATCTATTCCAAGCAAACTAAATTGATGAATGAAAATTAGTTTTCACAGAACCTGGATTCGATTAAAACCAGCGTGTTGTTAATTTATCTTTCGCTTGGTTTCTTTTTTCCGAGTTGCAGAGACTTAATTAATTTTTCCTGTGAAATTTATAACACTAACGAAATAAAAACAGTTTGTTTAGTATGAGAGTTGTAGGATGAACATTTCGCTTCTTCGACTCGAGTATGATAATAAAAGTTCTTATAAGAAATGCTTCGTTGAAAAACCTTAGTTAGGAAAATATTTGATTCTTGTTTGTTTCTTTTTTGACGGACCTTTCGTTTCAAAGAAAGTTTTAGACAGTAAAAACTAACAAAATGACACACACTAATTTTACGCGCGAGTATTAAATCAAATAGGCACTTACCCAAATTGCAAACATACAAAATTAACTTTTAATGTGTTAAATAAAGTCTAACCTTTACATTAAACACATCTTATTTTACCAATTCTATAAATGCGAAAGTTTGGATGCTTGTTACTGTGTTGCCAGAACGGCTGAACGCATCTGGATGAAATTTCACACAGATATAGATTATAGTCTGAATTAGCACATAGGCTACTTTTTATCCCAGATATACGGTTCCCGAAAGTAAAAGTGGTTAACGACTTTAACGTGGACGGAGTCGCGGGCAATAGATATACTGCATAGTTGTGTAATAAATGTTGTAAGCATCAATTTATTGCAAATTTCCTGGTAAATAAAAGGGCCTTTTCCATAAAAATCTTATTTACGTGGTTTTACCGTATCATAAAAAAAACATATATAAACAGAAATAAGTGTAGGAAACGATGTTATTCAATGAATAAAACTGGTTATAAAAAAAGTATAAATTCAATTTATTACAAATATACGTGTATTCCTTTATATAATTAAAAGTAGAGGGCGCTGAAAGTACATACCAAGATTTTTTAAATTATTTTTTCAATGTGTAATTAAAATATGGACATTCTTTTAGTGGGCTTCGCTCCTCCCTATTGTATACTATCGCTCACTCATTCAATCCATTCCTGCCAGCTTGTGAATCAACCTGCGTCAAAGCGGAACAATTGTTTTCATTTTGTATGCAGACAAGCCTTCGATTTTCAAAATGAAAACAATTGCGATTGCGAGTGCGTTAAGCAAGCTCTGTAGTTTCATAAAACCAAAATAAACGACACAATTTCAAACACTATCATTCGCCACATCATCAAGATACAATCAGATCAAATCATTCAATGTAATTGCAACTCCCTGTAAAAACGCTGGATAAATTTAAACCGTTGACATTCGAATTTGTCTCAAAGCAAGACAAATAGCCGGATAACCGGCTCCTAATAGGATAATAAATGGTCCTCAGAGTGGGACCCTCTGGGGCCGGGTGAAGTCCTTATTGAGTTGACAGGCTGAATGGACAGGGCAAAGTTTTAATGTAATTGGGGAAAAGGTGACTTTTGAAAGTCCTTTATAATCCCGTTAAAAAAAGGGTGTGATACGTTTAACGTGCGTATCTATCGAATTATATGTCTGTGTATATGTGTGTCTGCGTCTCTGTGTGTCTATGAATGTGTGTCTACTTGTGACATCGTATCTTCCACATGGATAGACCGATTTTGACGAGTTTTTTTTTATCAGGATAGTTCATAGCTGGGTCATACACAGATTTAGGTTCCCGTCTTTCCTGTGGACATACCCGAAGTTAACGTGTTTAAGGCCTAATTTTCTCACTGAACCCACATCCGCTTAAACGGCGTCACGTCTACTTTAGTCCTATCAAATAAAAACATAACTTATATGCACACGAGCCCTTAACTATTGACCACAGGAGAGACAACTTTGGTTTTTGTGATTGTGTATGACCCAGCTAGGTTTTATGAAAATGTATTAGGCCGTATCCCATGTGGTCGCCGGGTTAGAATACCTAGTGCCACTCCATGTCTTCCCGTGGATGTCGTAAGAGGCGACTAAGGGAATAAAGGCTTGTAGTACTGTTAGGCGATGGGCTTGCAACCTGTCACTAATACGCTGGTAAACATCTTAGCCTGATTATGCAAAATGTGGTTGCAGAATTTGTCAACAAGTTTTTAGAGTTGTTAGTAATTCTCTAGCTCTGTCTACACCACTTTGAGAACGAAGGCGTGAGCTTGTATGGAATCCCGAAATTAAATTCAAGAAGTTCAAGCATTGTATTCGTTCCAAGTCTTACATAAGCAAACTTTTGTAAAGAACTTCTGAGACATCCTGAACACGATGGCTTCCACAGAAAGCGGTTTCGACGAAATGAAATTCGGAGAAGCGATTCGACGAAATGTAGTTAAAGTCCAACAAAAGACTACTTAGTATTCATCGACTCAGACTTTAATGTAGTTTTATTTACTAAAACAATTTATACCCGTGTGGTTGCCGGGTTAGAATAGTGCCACTCCATGACATCCCGTGTTGTTAGAGGTGACTAAGGGAATACAGGCTTGTAGTACTGTTAGGCGATGGGCTTGCAACCTGTCACTAATACACTGGTAAACATCTTAGCCTAAATTGTGCAAAATATGGTTACAGAATTATCAACAATAAAAATTTAGTTGTTGGTAATTCTGTCGCTCTGCCTAGTGCCTACCCCACTCTGGGAATGAAAGCATGAGTGTATGTAACAATTTATAAAACTAAGTTTATAATAGCTGCAGTTATAAGTATTGGAAGAAAGGTGGTTACAACTTTTAACACTCAGGGTACACCCAGGTCATTGCTCTCTGAACCTAGGGAATTCCCAGTGAAACTTTTTTACATCAACACTAAAATGCAAATTTTCCAATTTGTTAAAGTACTGCCAGACGTGTTATAACTTTTGCGTCCGACCTTTGTATACAGTATGTTCTCATGTTTATTTAAAATATGCATGTGAAAATGAAATTATTTGCTTTTTGTTACTGATTATTAATTTGATAGTCATTTTTGCAATTGTCACAGTCATAATAAAGCCCTTATATATTTAAGCGTCAAATTTAGAACACGTGAAAATGTGTACTTTTACGATTGTATGAATTTCAATTTGATGACATATTTTTTTTATATTTAGTTCCAAACTGAGCTCTATGCTTGTGCTATGGGTACTGGTATAAACGTTAGTGCTTAGAAAATATCCATGACTCATATCTGTTCTTACCCGGATATGATCCCAGGACCGCAAGGGTGAATATTTGGCGTTTCAACCGCCGTCATTATTATTTTCGCATATAATTCAATATAAACTCAATAATTTTCTTGATTTTTTGAATGGAATGGATACTACCCCCGGGTCCGCTGATTTTGACATCAAAAATTACTGGTAGTTATCATTATTTTCGTCAATGTATTAAAGAGAATAATGACGGCGGTTGGAACGCCCGAATATTCACCCGCAAGCTTTGTAGGCAGGGTACCAGCTAGGCCAACGCGTCGTCAGATAGATGTCGTGAGATAATGGGAAGTGGTTGATAATTTGGTTCTCTAGTTCTGTTCTGCTCAGTAGAGCAACGCTTGGATCTAATTTAATATACAGCGTGTTTCATTATCATAGTCATTTCAGACGAATGACGTCCACTGCTGGGGTATTATTCTATCAAAAACAACAGACGGAGGAGGAACGTGCTAAATTGAAAATGCAATAAAATAAGGTTCAAACATGATTTTCCAGATATGGATTAGAAAACAAATCGAACTGTAAAACTTGGTCATGCAAATCATGCACACTTTCTTTAGAAAATAACAGTATTGTTCTCATTCAATCTCCTACATGTTATAGGTTATAGATTACTCAAAAATAAACCCTTGTTTACAACTTACTACTAAAATGACCAAATGAACTGGTACCCCTATTTTATAAATAAATCTTCAATTTGGTCCCTAGGTGTAATGTAATAAGTGTGCTATTTTGCCGTAGCCGAATTTATATTCTGACCCTTTTCGTACGAGAAAGTAAAGAAAATAAAGGATTTGATTACGTACTCCGACCTACTGCAAAATTTATTTCTTCACCGCGACGGCTCTATCCGAAGGTCTTGTCATAGCCTATTATGAACAGATACCTCACTTATATGCAGTGTAATTAGTTAGTGTTGATTCCAAAAAATCGTTTTCCGTACCTGGCGGTCATTTATTCAAAATATTAAAAGAAATAAAACACTTACTTAAAAGTAAATCTCAAAAAGCACTCCAGATTTTGAGCCAAAGTAATTCAACATTTCGTAGATTTGGCAAAAATCTTAAATATCGCATAACTTTAACGTACTGTTACTGTTACTATGGAATTGCATTGTTTTAGTGATCTTTCCCATGTCCTCCTCGTAGTAATCTCGTATAAGTAAACGAAAAAACTGACTTAAGTAAGTATTTGTGCTTACCCCAAACTGTTACACTAATAGGCATACATGACTTTTCATAAATATTTTTCTTTTGGTGCCGTAAATACCCACTTACGAGGTTTAAAAAAAAACTAGTATTACGTAAACGTGGGCAAAATATAATGGATTTTTTAAATCGCATTTCTCAACAAAATATGAAAATACCTTAAAAGTGTTTCCCAAAAGTGAAATTAAAATTAAAATCGCTCAAAAAATACAGATGATACAAGCATTTTAAAGATCCAAAGCGCACTGTGATATCATTGTAACGAGTCGGCCATATAAACTGCGCGTAAAATTCTGTTTGCTAGAAAGAGATATGAACAAATCTTTAGTGGCTTATATCTTCGTTATTTTTATAGCTATTCAAAAAATGATTTTTGTCACCAGTTTGTTACATGAATCAAATTTTATTGAAGCTGAAGTATTTTATTCCCTATACTGAAACAGCTGTCGTTTGCACACTGTAATATAGTTAGATAGAGGGTGATTATGTCAGGAGGCGTTTACAATTTCATCCCGGCCGAGAGATCCGTTTAAAAAGATCGGCTCTAACATTTAACAATATTTTATTCGTCCTATGTTAAAATGGCATGGTAACCAAACTAACCAAGCAGTTTCTAGAAAATAAACAGTATAAATAAACTAGACGATACAGTTAGACGATATTTATTTATCTATACAGGTTGGAAAGATAAGTCAGGCCCTGGAGGGAAACTACCTTAAATCTTTGAATTGGCTCATTTTACTTTCTTTTTAAGAAGAAACAAAACTGCATTCAAGGATTTTCTTAAATTTTCTTGTCTCAACCGGGAATCGAATCAGCTAAAATTGTAAGTCTTATAATTAGTAACATATGCTTCATTTTAGGTTGTGTCCCTACTCACCCCTAATCCCTACACCTTCCAATTTACGGTCATGCATTATAATGAGGTGTTATGTATTAATTATTATGGGAAGTGGTAGGCATAAGGTAGCAAAAGATAGGCCACGAAATATTTCTTATAATTTTTTACGCATAATAATAAAAAGGGATTTAAAACTTATCAAACCAAGGAAATTCCCTTCGTTTAACGGATCCGGAACTGAGTAATGCTCTTTATAACCGATACTTAAATGAGTCGAGTCACGCGAACAGCATTGGAAGAATACCATCAATTAAGTTGCTAAAAATACTTCCGACTGTTTCGGAGGTACGGCTGTTTTCTTGTAACGCATTAATGACCATCGTTTTTTCGTCTTGATTTTTGAATGACAAAGTTAATAAGTATTACTTACGGGTAGGACCTTGGGCCTTAGGAGGATAGATAAATAAACATTAAAGGCTATTTTGTACTCAAGAAAAGTTGTTTAGGAAAAGCGGTTTCTGGCATATCAATAACTCGTCAATACAAATATATTTTTTATTCATTGTTTTTCAATTTATCATATTTTAGGGGCGTTGATATCAGCCCCGTAACAGACATAAAAATAAACAACATTTACTTGTTTCAAAATTTAGAAATTAACTTTGCAGCGTTAGTATTATATTATGATGAAATTATATAAATTCTGAAAAAAAACAGCAGGCCAAAAATTTAGTTTGAATTATGAGGAAAGCAAATCGTTAAACTATTAAAGGGTGTCAGTAGTTCCACGGTTTATTTTAAAGAAAAATGCTTCCCTATGTCGTTAGATTTTGATTTAGTATGTAAACGTAAATCATCCAGATACATTTATGGATTGTACCCACATGGGCTGATCGCGACTGCGCATTTGAACTAACTCCCATCAGTACCTATACAAAATGTTGTCTTTCTAAGCAAACTTACTGTGTTTAAATTTTACGTTTTTATTGTTTGCACAAGTAAAATGCTGCAAAGTATACCAATTTCAACGGAAGAAAGCCTGAATGTATTGAACAACCTGTATAAAGTACACTCATAATTAATATAACTGTGAAAACGGAGTTAAACAAAAACGAATCGTATTTTAAGAGCAATTTGGTCGTTAACAGATTCTGCTTATTTCTCAACTATAATGAGAAACCCTAGTCGTGCAAACGCCTGATTTCCATTTTGGCCTGAAGAAGTTTGCTCATTCGGCGAGGGTCGTCCCTCGGGGACACCGAGTCTTCTAAGAACAAAAATCAGCCTGTATATTCCGAGATTGAATGGATTCTAGAAACTATAAATTTAATCACAAACTTCGGCATGGTCACATAATTATGTGTACTTGATTGCTTTTTGAACGACCTTTTTTTGGTATATCGATCTAAATCTCTGTTTATTCAAAGCAACCTTTCAAAGCTCCAGTTATTATGGAAATGAATATTAAAAGTGATACAAATTTCCTTAAAACATTTCGTACGAGGACTTTTAATGGCATTTTTAAATATTCCATAAACCTTCTTTCGTGAGAAGTTTCTCCTTGACGATAAAAAATCATATTGTCAAATTGTATTTTTATCAGGAAATGGTTTGGTTTATAAGGATTTTTGTTTTTTTCTTCAGTGTTAAGCCGAATTTATCGCTGGCAATCAGTCCCTATTCATAATTCACTGAACGTTTTTTTCCTTTTTAGGGCCAAAAACTTAACATACAAACAAAAATGTAGACTAGTGTTGTAGTGTTTCAAGTGCTGTGGAAAAAAAAACAAAATGAACAGAAAATCGGCCAGTAGCGTACCAGGCGATCAGATGTGTGGGCAAGTGAGCAGTGGCGAACAGACACCGGACTACTCGACCGAGCTGTCGTTCGACGAGTTGCGCAACAAATTCGACACTAGCGCCGCGGTGGCGAGGCGGGACATTACTTCGAACCCTGCGTCGCATAACAGCGCGATGCGGCAAGTTGTGAGTGGGAAAGTTTTCAAGAAGTGCAAGAGCGCGACCTTTCAGATAGATGGCGCCACATACACTATTGGTGAGTTTAGAGTATATTTTTATGAACCAACAAAGAGTTATTATGAGTTTTAAGTCATTGTTTTCTTGTAATACAGTTTTAAAAGTCGTAAGAGTATTTAGCATTGTATTTATAGTCATTTAAACAATACAATAAACGAGTAAATTAATGTGACATTAACACAAGGTTAACGACGATCTTAAAAGGTTAAGGGTTGCCAGTTCGACGCAGTATAAACATAGTTTTGTTTTATTTTGAAGCGGCACTATCAAAGTTTCTTTTACATTTGCAATTAAAATATAATGGCAATTTTGTTAATGTTTTTAATTATTTTGACTCTAAAATAAGCTAAACTAAATAGCTTCCAGTACCTAAATGTTTTTTTTATATTTTATCTTTTACCCAAAACTTACCTGCCTTGACATTGGCTAAAGTTCATAATTATCAGACAAAGCACTTGAAAGAAAAGCGACTAATAGACACTTTGCTTTTTAAATGGAATAATTCAGATTAAAAAAATAAAGAACAATCGCTACTCTCAATCTAGAATAAACCAGTAAGGACCTTTTACTGTTGACATAAAATATTTTTTAATGGCCGTTTTATCTTTCCCACGCAAACGATCACAACTGTCATAAAAGTTTTAAAATCAGGTTTACTATCTTTTTAAAACTGCGATCGGAAATGATTTTTCGCGGAGTAAAAGCAAATGCAAAATTAAAAACTCACACTACTATAAAAATAATGATAATGCACAAGTAAGAGTCACAAAACGTATTGCATTAAGTATTGCAATTGAGCTGCAGAATTGAGGTTTGGATAACGTTCTTGTGCAGTAGGGTCATGATATTTGCTTTTTAGGGTTCCGTAGTCAAACTACGAACCCTTTTGGTTTTGCACTGTCCGTCCATATCCGTCCGTCCGCAGCCTAGCTCAGAGACTCTTAGAACTATAGAGCTGTAATTTGGCATCAATATACATATTAGTCACGCCAACAAAGTGGTAATTTAAAATGTTTTTTTTTATTGTACTTACCTCCTCTACACGTAAAGTGGGGATGTTTTTTTTTCTTGTCAACCCATTGTCTGGGGTGTCGTTGGATAGGTATTTCAAATATTGCGGGTTTGTGAAAATAATTATTCGATTAAGGGGTCCGTTTATGAAATATTAAGCTTTAAAGCGCAATTTTTTGTTAGAGTCAAGTGTCCCCCCCCACCTACAGCCAAAACTAAAAATACTAAAAATCTAAAAATATCATAAATGATAGCGCATATTATAACGGTTTTAAAAGATAAACTATCACTAGAAAATTACTTCATACATGTGGTTTTTTGAGACATTTTTTTGTGTTGGTCGTAACGGCTTCGCATGCCTACACTAAGCATGGTCCGACATGCTCTCCGGTTTTTTTTTAAGTCTTGTAATTACAGAGAGTTTACGCATATTTGTTTATATCCACTCAAGAATCGAGAACCTTCAATGTCAAAAGTGAAAACCCATAAGAAATAGTTTTAACGGCGTAAGTGAAAAAAATACTTTAAAATTTTGTCCTGATTGGTTTACAGTTTACATTGACATTTGACACAGAATTTTAATCAACCCTCAACCTCTCGGTTTAGCCGTTTCAAAAGATTTATTAACTTTGTTATTTTTGCCGCGCCCGTTCTTTTTCTTGTTAAGGATCTGAAATCGATATACCTAATGCATATTATTACTGTTAATCCATACTAATGCATACTAATATTATACCGCTGAACCGATTTAGGTGAAATTTGGTGCAAAGATAGTTTGAATCCTTGGAAAGGACATAGGATAGTTTTTTTCCCGATATTCATCCCCTAAGGGAGTGAAATAGAGGGTGAAAATTTGTATGTAGCTATGATATGAACGAGTTCCACGCGGACGGAGTCGGGGGCAGAAGCTATTTTATAAATAACTAGCGACCCGCCCTCGCTTCGCTTCGGTTTATGTGAGTTTTCTGTAACCCCCGTACATAAAACAGAGATTTATTATACATAAAAACCTTCCTCATGAATCACTCTATCTACTAAAAAAACCCGCATCAAAATCCGTTGCGTAGTTTTAAAGATCTAAGCATACATAGGGACAGACAGCGGGAAGCGACTTTGTTTTATACTATGTAGTGATAAATGGGTTATTTGAGCAATGAGCATCCATTTATTTGGCTGTAAGACCGATGTCGTTTTTATTATTTTTTGTTTTTATTTAAAGATAACCTAACAATAAAGTGTAAATGTTTAAGTTTGCAAAAGTGTAATTGTATAAGTTTTTTAAAAGACAGTAGTTTATTAGAAACGTCCCATAATAAGCAAGGTCAAGAAGATAATTTTAGATTTTTAAATATATATTAATTATAAAACAAAAACGGATCTCAAATTTTATTTTACGAAATTCTTATATTAAATAAATACTTAAGTATTCAAAACTTTTTTCATACATGACATTCTGTCTCGACTACGGTATTTTTAAGATGAACATTTCGGCCAATACAGAACGCTTGGAAATTAATTAAATTGTTTCCAAGTTATTACTCGTTTGGACAAGTTGAAATATTTTAGAAGCTAATTAAAAACTTCGTAATTAATAACCGGTTCTTAAATAAGTTAATTTTGATTTAAATTCTAATTATTTTACAATGACCTGGATTGATAAGGAATAAGAATGTAAAGTACGTTTACAAAATAACATAAGCAAAAATAGAAATGTTTTTATTTGCATTGCATTAACAAGGCAAACTAGCATAAAGGTTATTAAATTTATTTGCACGTTATAAAATTAAAACCGAATGGTTTTAAATTGTTTTTATTATAAGTAACTAGTGACCCGCCCTCGCTTCGCTTAGGTTTATGTGAGTATGATATATAGCCTTTAACCTTCCTCGATAAATAGGCTATCTAACAACGAAAAAAAAAAAAAAAAAAAAACTAATTCAAAAATGAACTATAAAATCATTACACGTCTTTCAAAAATATTGATTTATAATATAACTAGCGGCCCACCCTCTCTTCGCTTCGGTTTATGTGAGTGGTCTGTAACCGTACATAGACCAGAATCTTTTATACATATAAACCTTCTTCTTGAATTACTCTATCTATTGCTGAAATTTGCTTTAAAATCCATTGAGTAGTTTAAAAGATCTAAGCGAACAGACAACTGAAGCGACTTCATTTTATACTAGTTATGTAAAGCTAAAAAATCCTTGATAGATAGACCGATAAAACTTTATTTGCATACTACAAATCCCACATACAGTTTTATTAATTAAAATAAGCACAACATCACTTATATTACACATAACTTGCCAAAAGAACGTGTGTATTGCAGCGGTGCAAAAGGTGCAGCATTGCTCATAATGAGCAAAACACTGGTATTCTGCCACAACCCCGCGGAACGATAGTTACAAATTCTAATAAATAATTACCACTTTATTCATAAACCAATTTAATTTAAAGTATTCTTTGTCCCTTTCTGTCAAATTCGATTGCCACATGGACAGAAAAGATCATAACAGTCATAATTTACAGCACACTTTAGCTAAGTATTGCGCGTTTTAATTAAGAGGGTAACACAACACACCCTGTCCATCATTCACGTTTTAACTCCGCCTTAACCCCCTTCAAGCTAGCCTTAGTCTTCGAAATAGCTACAGAAGGAAAGAAAATAGAAATAAACGTAGGGAAATTCCACCTTCGCCAGTTTATCTAGTGTTACGATAAAACAAATTGCCTACACTTGCCACAGTGAAGAGAAGTCCAGTATCCCAAAGAAATTAATGTCAAGCATTTTTGTGTCTTGTCAAAATCGACTTTAAACTTCAAACACCTAATTACGCAAATACCTATTTAATTACTGATTGATAAAGGGGCCTATCCTAGAGGTCCAATTTTGAAAATCGAAGTTCTGAGTTACGTTAGCTCCATCCCTTTCTCTCGATTTCATATCGAATGACGAGTGACAGTGTCAATAGAAAACAGAAACGTTATCAGCGTTTACATCTTGCCTAGTCTAGCTAAACATGTGTTTTTCTCTCTCCTGCAATGTGACTTGTGTGAAGTGAGACATCTGTCGATCTCAATGTCGTGTAAGGCTACCAAAATTAGAATGCACGCGCTAAAATAAAGTTTCAGTTAAAGTAGAAGTACAGATTTTGGCCATCATAAAACCGTTTTTGGCCACTCTAAATTTTAACTAATAAGTAAAGCATTATGAAATTACCAAAATATTTTTTTTTCTTAAAAGGTATAAATTTTCAGTCTTAACTATTTATGAATATTATTTTTAATTTTACAGTATTTTTGATACTCATTACCTACAACCTTAATTGGCCAAAAACGGTACCTACAGTGACAACAAACGGTACTTCTACCCTAGTTCTTTTTATTGAACTTAAATTATTTTTTATTAGTAAAAATAAATAAATATCAGGGGACAATGTCACACCATTGACTTGTATTATGGGTACTAGACAACGATATAAATACTTATATAGAGAAATATATACTTAAATACAAAAAAAAACCATGACTCAGGAACTAATGTTCGCGCACATCACACTAATATCTGCCCTTACCGGGATTTGAACCCAAGACCGCTAGCTTCGTAGGCAGGGTTACTACCAACTAGGCCAGCGCGTCGTTATATGTATAATATTCATGAATAGTACACCCAAATAAAATAACATACCTATCTACTTTACGTTTAAATAATTTTTGTTTTACTGACAATGCGGTGTATTTCTACCAATTGGCGTACTCAAATTGTATCCACTGTATTCAGGTAGAGACGAAATGTATAGTTGACACGCGAGCTCTGTTAGCTTGCCGACGTTTGATCCAATTAAATGAGGAAAGAATATAAAATGTGGAAACCTACGGTTTACTTCCACGACCAATGTGTTGGGAGCTCCCGCTGTTACCATTTAGATCAGACATAGGTAGCAAGATATGATAGGCGCCGGATATGTGCTATATTGATTAGTTACGAGGAAAATGCGCTTCAATTGATGGGTGAGGAAGTCATGCGTAATTTTTCTGATAAATATCTTCTTGCGTTTCTTTATTTCAATTGTTTTTTTATGGCATTGACAAGGGAATTCGGCACCTAATCCGTCTGAGGCCCAAGACAGTTTAGTGGTGGTGGCTTTTGCAGGGTCCGTCTGATGCTACCACCATCTTATCCTTTAACCCACCGCTAAGCAATGTTCGCATTGTTGAGCTCCGGTGTGGGGATAAGACTAAGAAATTACTAGCAAAGAGCCATTCCGTCTTAGTCCTTAAGGTTGGCAATGCATCTGGGGTCTTAGCATTTCAGTTTTAATGTTGTAGTATTCCGAACGCAAATGTGTACGAGTATGGATAACAGTTCCCACTTACCATAATGTCGCCTGTGTGCTCGTTAGCCTTCTAAAAAGCCACTATGATAGCAATTGAGATTGTTCATATTTTTACAATTACTCCAATTCGAAAACCATTTCGAGGAATAGGGTTTTAAAGCCGTTCTCTATTATTAAGTTCTTGAAATATTTATTTATTTTGGACATTTCGGCAAAAGTATATTTAACCTTTGTTTGACTTTTGTTTTCGGCTTGAAGCCCTCCTAGGTGCATCTTACGGGTTAGGCGAAAACAGCTTAAAATTGTATGTTTTAATACACTATTACAATCACTTTTTTTCATTAGATATCATTTAATTGTTGTAATTTATTAGAAAATGCCATCCCAAATTTAAAATAATCATGTCATCCATAAAATGTCTGCTAAATAAATAAAGATATTTAAACAAAACTATTGGGTCAAATACAAAATTAATGAAACTGGTGTCTTAGAATTTCCTATTTTTTCGAATTAGAGAGTAAAAACCTTGAGTATTTTTTTTCGGTCAATCCCAATTCAGCCGGCTTACACGCTAAACGCGTTTCCATGAGGTCGAAACACAACAGTGCCAATTTTGATGATTGGCGGAGGAAGCCGCTAAGCTTAGCTTACGTTGCTCGTTAAAAGAACAAACAAAAAAGGTTTTTGGATCAAAAAGGTTTTAGATGCATTGAAAATAGTTCCCAGGAAATTTGACAGCGTGCTATGGTTGTTTTTGTAGGAGATATTTATTGTTAATATGTGGAATTGTTTGATGACAATTTATAAAAAAATATTGATTCAAAATAGCTTACATTTATTTTGAGAAATTTATTTTTATTTCAGTGCAACAAAAAAGTGTATCATAACGCAGCACTTTACAAAATATCAAATTACCTAATGCAGGTTTTTGATACTTGGAAATTTTAGGTTTATAAGTTTCAATTAATACAATGATGGAATTTAGGGAAGTGAAGAACGACAAATTCATATTTTTAGTGAATGCTGTTGAAGAAATGGATGTTTATTAATATTCATTAGAGACAATGTATTTTTACACACTTATTGCTGTATACTTTCCCTTATAAAATAATTAAGTACAAGTAATTATAATTTCAACTGTAAAATATTTTTAAGATGAAATTACCTGGTAAATGTGCTTGCTTTTACTATTCCGTACCTAAGAAAAGCCACCGGGAATCTATTGCGTTCGTCCGCCTGTCTATCAGCTACCTTTTAACATAATATATTTGAACTGTAATAAGAAAACACACTATTTTTGTACAGAATATTTTTTTCTTATGAAAGGGTAGCATACTAGCATGCGGGTTACCAGAAAGTCATGGTAAAGCGGAAGTGATTACCACTGCCTATAATCATAGGCAACACAAGAAGGGTTGTCGGTCGGTTGCAGGCCTTTTAGGGAAATGAAAGCTCTTATCTTGAAGGCCCCCATGTCATGTCAAGTGATACTATGGCTGATTCTTACCAATAATAATCAAAACAAGTAGTGATAAACTAAATAGTCTGTCATGCATTAGGTACAGTCGACCAAGAAAGTCCGTTACCACTTATGGACCTTAAAGTGGTACAAATAGAGTCAAAAAGTAACCACCGATACAAAAAGGGGTGTTTCAAGTATGAAGTGCGTATCGGTATGTATGTTTGAGACAGCATAGCTCCTAAATAGATGGACAGATTTGGATGCATATTTTTTTAAAAGATAGTGTGATTGGGATAGCTATGAAATGTTTTTTGAAAATCGATTGGGCCGTTTGAGAGATAGCGGCTGTGAAAGAAGGGGACACCATTATATCGGGGGTTTTGAATATATAGACTGTATATGGCTACAAATAGTTTAACAATAGTTTATGCCACAGCGTTTAACCACAGAACTAATCAAGCGTGCGGCTGATTATGGTGGGAATACCTTGGAGACCGAACGATGCTCGGGTTGAAGCCGAGTTATCCCGAAGATGACAGCAAACTAGTTCGACTTGTATCGCTAAAAACCTCTATCCAATTTTATTTAATCAAAATTGAAAAGCCGTTTTCGACAAAACAATGCAATATTCTATATACAAGAATAAAAATGAATCCCGTTTCCCTTGGTCACGCCATAACTCGAGAATGGCTTGACTACATTTTTGGTTGAATTTTCAGTACTACTTTTGAATGAAAAATTACATCCAGGCGGCACCAGGCATGAACAGCTAGTATGCAATAAATTACTGCCTAAGCTATTGTGGATGTCCGACTTGCAGTGCACCGGTTTATTTAATAATAGTACACGTCACGTGACCCATTTGCAATTCTACCTGCTTCTAACTTCGAAATATATTTATTTTTCCTGGAAAAACAACCCTAACGTTTTCCCTTAAACTCCCTTCGTGATCGTGTACGAAAGTCACTAATAGAGTTAGGCCATTTACACACGAAGTGCAGCGCGGCCCGTTGCGACGTCGCGCGGCTTCGTTGAATGAGCCGATGGGGGATTTTTTACCACATCGTAGGTAAAGTATTTCGATTTTGGTTTGACCTTATCCCCTTAAGGAGAACAGTATATTTTAAATTGTATTGGTTGACCACAAAACTAGGCTAAGACTATGAGTACAAACGGATAACAGTTTTTTGGATTATCGACTCTACGTACATAAATGTACGAGTACATAATAAATGCAATAAAAGTGACAACTCTTTGTCACGCCATTTTACCTTAAAGGTTTTATAATTCTCGGTAACGTTCTTTGCCACCACAGAGAAGCGTTCTTTGCCAATAATTCTAAACTACATAATTCACTTATTCGAAAGTAAAAACTTTATTCAGAACCGATTTAGAAGGGACTTTTGACCGTTACATTTACGTCACATTTTGGGACATTCTTCTGTATTTTTAGATAAAGTTGACATAAATAGTAAGACACATTGTTTTCTTTAAAGGATGCGGCCAAAGTAAAACTAAAATACTATGACTTGCCGAGTCTATTAACATTAACTCATGATACAGTGCAACTATTTTTATATAGACTGTCAAAAGTTTCATTTTTGGGACAAGCTTTTGTTGCCGACTGTACTTTTTATTTGCACAATCGTCATCTACTTGTCAAGACGATTCTAACAAGCCCTAACACGACGGGTTTATCATGTGTAATTTAGGAGTTCTTACGGCCACCCTGAGTTTCCAGGGGGGTGATTCTCTCAACAAGCAAAGGTGAACGAATGGACGAGTGATCTTCAAGCGGCGAGATTAAGTAGTCCGGTCAGTGCGAACAAAACATATTGTAGCGCGTGCATTTTCAATTAAGCAGCCTTATACGTTCGAACCATCGGCAGGAACCATGCTGCTAAATTGAAAATGCACGCGCTACAATGTGTTGAAGATCACTCGTCCATTCGTTCACCTTTGCTTCTTGAGAGAATCACCCCCCAGCATCAGACCAGCTCGATGGTACTATATTATTGTACTGTCATCGGAACTAAAGGCGTATGCAAATTTGGAAGTGGGTCAAATTTCACTCGCAAGATTTGACCCTTACATACATACCTACATTGCAAGTTAAATAAAAACTTTGAAAAAAAATGGCTTATTCGTGCACCGCCGCAGCGCGCCGGTCGGTACCACACAGCTCCGTGTGCAACTCTCCTAAGTTGGCGAGTTGAGTGAACTCCACACTGCCCCGTAAGTTTTCACGGCGGGCTAATGACGCATTCGACTGAGTTTATGACGCATTTTTGCGGCAACCCGAAGTGAGAATTTGTTGTGAAACTGCAATTTCACGTTTTGATTTGTGACGTCGTAACCTGATAAAAGAAATACTTTTTCCTTTTGCCCCTTTGTTTCCTGTAGCTAGAATGTCTCATTATAATGATAACAAGAAACGCCGATATTAATCACTAATATTATACATGCGAAAGTATGTGTGTGTGAGTTAGTTACTCAATCACACTGAAAACGCAGGACGGATTTGGATTAAAGCTTTTCAGAATCCTGAATTAGCACGTCATGAAAACAATTGAAATTAGAGGTGCAGCGATTTCCTGATTCTACGCGTAGAAAGTCGCGGACAGAAACAAGTCTAATATTATAATTATAGAAAACAGGGCATAATTTTGCCACAATTATAGAAAAAAAAGTCCTGCCTCAAACTTAACCTTCGCTTAGTTAAAAATATTCTATTAAATAATTATTCTATTCAACTTCGTAAAACTACATTGCAGGATCCCCTTAAATCACCGACATCCATTTGATCGAATATATCATTTCATCGAATTTCATTTCATCGAACGCTAATTTCCACTAAAATCTTACTGTTTTTAGGTTATCATAGGCATAGGTTACGTAGGTTAAGTTGGATACGACCAAAAAAATTGTATACCTAACTCCTGCACATGTAAATGCTTGTCGATGAAACGAAAATTCGGCGAAGTAAAACATTCTATGAAGTGAGTTTCGGTGATTCAAGTGTAAACCCAATATTGCTTTTGACATGTCTATCGTTATATTTCTGTAAGCACAGCTGCCATTACTGTCAATTAAATAAGAGCTATCATAACATTAATAATGTTAACAATACAATAACATGTAAAAAGGAATCTGGTTTTACCGAGTACATTGGAGCGCCAGGCTTGTACCGTCGCGGTAGTAATAGGTTCGCCACTTTTAAACCTTCTATACTTCTATACTTATTATGCTTTATCTATACTACAGATACTTGACAAGCATTATAAAAAAGATAACTTACCATATCTTAAGGATGGACTTCATCAGGTACACTTCGACCCTTTAGGTTATTTTGTACAGTATTTTTTCACGCAGTTTTTCCTTCACCATAAGAGCATCGGGTAATATAATCGCACATCCAAAACTCAGTAGGTACCAAACATGTAGGAACATGAACTTTGTTTTTGTAATAATTTCCAACTATCGAAGGATCTGCCAACTCTGAGGATCAAGATGGAGATACGGACCCTTGTAGCATCAGAACTGAAGATACGTGAAAAGACAATAGGCAGATATGTCCAACCATTAAAAACAAAACATGTTTCAGTTAATGATTTCAGCCACAAGTTTTTTTTTTACTATGATGACGATTGCCTTATGTCTAGGATTTTCTTAGAAAATCGTCATCGTATCCTACAGAAATAAATATGTTGACTCTTGTTGGATCCTTATGACCCCTACGGTAGGGGCCCTACCCTTATTTTTTGGCAGTCTGGTCAAACATTTATGGCTCAAGTTAAAACTGTCAATTTTTAAATCATTCCATCTTTTGACTATCAAAGGGATAAGTTTTGTGCGTACTTTTTGTGTTTTTTTTCTTTTTAACTTTTGTGCAATAAAGGGTTTTAAATATATACATAATATTTTTATTTATAATATAGCTAGCAATTTGAACAGTCATACAAAATATTACAAAAAATTATACCCATGAGATACATTAGAAGTCGGTTAAAAAGGATGAAGCCGTTTCTATTTCTACGAGCATACATTGTGTCATGGTAATAAACTATACGCAACCCTAATTGCTATGTCATTACGCCACATTATAGCACCGTAATGATAGCTTTTGGCCTCACCTGCGCATATGATCAATTGTGCAACAACCTTCAACACTATCACAACGTTAATCCAGTAGACATTTTCGTTGATTTCTCGGTAATAATACCGTCTATCGATAACGTGATAGTAATCGTTACCCAAGAGA
This sequence comes from Acleris laterana, assembly GCA_963966035.1. Classification (NCBI taxonomy): domain Eukaryota; kingdom Metazoa; phylum Arthropoda; class Insecta; order Lepidoptera; family Tortricidae; genus Acleris; species Acleris laterana. The sequence continues at coordinate 17,226,698 of OZ014439.1, read as the reverse complement.
GCGTTAGCTCTTAGCAAGCGGACGTTGGGCAAGGGTATTTTGAATTTGGACCTTCGAAAGCAAGCAGCTACCTGTGGCGGCGGCAGGAGCATGTGGCCGGCTCAGCAGTCGCGCGCAGGCTTCCACGCGAAACGGTCGCGTCGCGGTATGACGCCATAACCGGCCCCGAACGCAGCTCCGTCCGCACCACGTCCGCAAAAAGCGGTAAATGGCTGGCTGAAATTCAAATTTGGAACGTTAAAAAAAAATTCAAAAATCGAACGCCACGCCCAAATAGTTAGTGTGACGTTTGACAGATCACCCGTGTTAAAGGGACCACCTGTTGGTACCGATTTGGCAAATTCCAGTGGACGACACAATCTGTTTACAAATAGGGGGTCACCCCCCACCCTAGCAGCGGGCCATGACGCAATGGTTTATGGACGTCCGACATACTCGTAACTATGGCGGAAAAACAACACTCGTCGCTTGAAAATAGATTTCCGTGTTCCCACCTGTGAAACGGCTGAATGCGCGGTTACCATAGTCAAGTGAATTACGAGCTGTTTCGAAAAATTACTACGTTTATCCCAGTCTATTCTCGGGAATATACCTCTATTGTTTATTTACGTTGGAAATAAAGACGCGTTGTTCCCAACATTACTTCAAGTTGATTTCGCGCTTAGTAATTTGACTTTAAATTAACGTGCAATTTAATGGTAGTTGCTAATTTTCTGAAGGTTTCAAAAATAACACAAAGAATTCCTTATAAAAGACCTCGGGATCACTGAACTTTGATAGAATCAAAATTGAAATGAAACCTTTGTAGAATAATGCTTCACCTTTGAAGGGAATCTTATAAAGGGACCGAAATGTAATTCGTATTATTTAGTCAGCTCAATTAAGGCAATTAACAATTCAGTAGCTCGACTTACAAATTAAATTGGCAAGCTAGGTAATTGGAGTTACGTACCGCAGTTTAGAAAAGACAACGAACTTTATTTAATCTCTTCAAAGACAAACCTTTCCCATTTTTAAAAGAAGTTTTCATTGCCACTTGGACATCAAAGAAAGAAAAGTTTATATGTACTTTCCATTACCCGTTTCCAGTTCAAAAAGCATTGTTAAAGAATACAATACCTTTACAGTAAGAGTTTTTATTAAAATAGGAACAGAACTTTGCTGGAGATAAAGCGATTTTCCAAAGAAAGGGTTTATGAATGATAAAAAAAATCCTTTTCGTTTCTTTATAACAATACCTACATTTTATTCTTCGACTTTTCAATATTATTTGACGCCAGAAGCGAGTTACATAGCCAATGTACTTTTTACTCATTATACGCATAACACCTATATGTAAATAACTCGATTAATAACAAAATACCCTCATTTATAAACCTAATAACCTACATAGGAGGATTACTTTAAAACGATTAAGCGATTACGCCGTGACCATCCATTTATAACGTTAATTCAATCGACTGATGAGTTTGTCAGAATGCCGAAAGGGTTCCGAATGACAACGATTGGCACTCGATTAACGTGACCCGGTTCGACTTGTTATTGCCCCCTTCTGATTCATGTCAACATTGAAGGAGTTTAGAATTGACACCCGTAATGAAAAATTTAGAATGGAGAGTATCTGCCATCTATCATGCGTCAAATCCTTCTTGTCGTATTTTAGACGATAATAGATTCGTTTCCAGCTTTTTCTTATAGTATTAATAACTTAGGAAGTTATTACTATTTGAATATTAATCGCATAACGTTCCATATTTATCTATCGCCAGCCATTAATGATGTGGACCATCACTTATGGCCAATAATTTCTTGATTTATTACTCCCGGTTCAGCAAGCCAATGAAAATGTCGAAATTACCCGCGATATTTACGACAAGCTGTTACATATCAAAACATACAGTGTCGAAATTCTAAACATATCCAGTTAACTAGTTTGAGTGATTGATTAGTGTGTGCAGTCTAGTGACGTCATAACTTGTGGTTTTAGGAAGAATTTGGTGACGTGTCGAGAAATGTTTACTTAAGTGAAGTGTTTTTGGAATTGTGATAGGATTTCGGATTCGCCGAACAGAAATGTTCTAAGTGGAGATAGCGTGTGATGTTATGATGCGTCGAAGCAAACCGCTGCTGGAAGGCAGCAGGCAGGGCTCAGTCGACGGCGGCAGCAGTGTCAGTGATAAAGAGCTGGTCCATAAGTGCCACAGCGACCCAGGCGGGGGAAGGGCTCTAGGGGCAGCCCCTAGAACCCACAGACACCGATCTGCGTCAGGCGCTGCGAGAAAGTGCGTGCTGACTCTTGATGGTTACTCTTATGTCATTGGTAAGTGGCTGTCACACAAATTATGCACGCTAATAACTCCGGTGTCTGATCGAATCAAAACACTATAAATGCGTAGATAACGCGAACATGTCGGACAAAATCCGAACATAATAAGGTCCCACTTTAAGCACTCGAGTGGTTGAACGTTTGATATAAATCGTTTTAATGGTGCAACAGGAATTCAAGATCTGATACAATAGTGACGTTGCGGTGGATTAGGAGATTTTGTAGTTAATTTGATCACAGATTGCCACCGATTGCAATACTAGGGAATAGCAAACGTAAATGACGTGTGGGTGGTTGCCGTTTATGAACTAATCGTATTTTGTACCTACTTGACCAATTAATTTAGCTGTTTACTTGACTTCATCGATGCGTATATTTACATATGTACCTCAGTAAGTACATAAAACTATTTGAGAACATTAAATATGGTTTAAACAATAAACCCTGATAAATTTTATTGATAGATGTCCAATTTTTAGCAAAACTTTACTGTCTTAACTGACATAACTTCAAACCAGCCTGACAAATTACTTATGAATCCTGAAACATTAAAACATGCCTTTCGCCGTCATTAATTCATTTGGCAAATCAAGGGAGCTTCTATTTTAATGTAGCTTAAATTATTCACGAGTCTTGGCTCCTGCATACATTGACAGACCACATGGAAATCAACAAAAGCTGAATAATTCCGGTTTTCTATTAAGGACGGGTTTATGCGAGCATAACATTTGCATTCGTTAATAGATCTTAGTGTCCTATCCTATGAAGTAATGGATCAGCTGTTCGCGAAGAAACCAACTAATGTGATTGAATTGGTGGATATTTCCACTCGTTGAAAGTAACTCAAGAGAAATGTTTTGAGTTGGCTCTGTTCAATCCAATTAAGGAAGAGCCGCCTGAATTTGGTCTTGTAGAATTTGAATACGTTTGTGAGGGTCGTGAATTTGTTTTCGTGACACGTCATTTGCTGCAAGATGGCCGTCATAATGTAAATGGATTTTTGAGGAGCTCTAGTTTTTTGTGATCAGACCCTTATTTTTACGCTTCATAGTAAATTACCTATCTGTAAAAAATTACAAACAATAATGCATTTTTGGGGCAGCAAAAAATACCGTAGAAATAACAAAAAACGTTAAGTTTATAAAGACAAAAGTTCCACAATCGTGTTAAAATAATGATTGTTGATACTGACGTAAATATTAGGTCCTTACCTATGAAATTGGTGTTTTATATGGAGAGTTTTATGAGTGGTTTTCATACATTTAATTTTGCGGATTATTTAGGAAAATAGCTTCATAAAAATCTGCGTAATTGAAACACTTCAACTCGCAGCACATGAAAAGATTTGTATCATATTATTTGTATCTAAAATCTTTGTAACGTCATAGTGTATTTAATTAAATTTAAAAATAATTTGGAAGTTACAATTTTAATGAATAAATTCCGTACGATATAAAACACGGAGAAAAAACGCACATATTAAGGTGCTTTAAGGTTTAATTCACAAACTTTAAACATTATAGTATACCAGTTAAAACTCTTACAAGCTCTATTGAACTTTCGTTATCTGATTACGCTGGGTCGTTTCTATGATTAAGTTTGATACTGTTAAATTGCAAGTTTCATCGACTCAGGTAGACCAAGTTTGGGGAAACTTTGACGTTCTGGTTACTCCTAAATACGGGTTAAACATTTGCTTCAGCCACAAGATTAAAAGCATTTTTACAAGAAATACTAACTTGTTAACTGTTCTATGTGGTTTTCATTATTAGTGTAGTTCATACGTGCAAACGTTATATATACATTTAAATATGTCGGTTTCAATTGAAGTGGGCAAAGAAGTAAACAAAAATATTCAATCCAATTTCTCATTATTACTCCATAATCACATACTTTTGAAGATCATGTGTGGTTTTATCAATGATTTATACACATGATTATGACTTTCATATTTGGTTTAAGATTGAATAACTATTAATTATAGTTCTTTTTTAAATTAAAACACGCTCGATGAAATTTTGAGGTTATGTGTCAAACGCTACTGACTTTATTTATATCTTTAACGATTTCAACTGACACTGACCATACTGCTGGATTACTAGTTAGGTTAGATAGAGAAAGAAAGAAAAGAAAATGTAAATGTAGGCACTTCTGCGTGTCTGAATCTACCACCGTTTCACAATAGTAACCATTGTTGAAATGAAGCGCCGTATATAACTTAAAAAAACAAATGTAGTAATAGGGTTTGTCTGAAAACCAGCGCTGTTTCTCCGGCTGCAATCCGTTTTGACCTCACACTACAGCACAACGACTCTAAATTTGCTACGTGTAATAAATGTTTTTATGTTATTTACTTTTACTTTTAAATTTGTCATTATGTTGTGAGTGAAAATACTCAATCCAACTGAAAAATGTTCGTACAATAAAAAATAATATAATCAATTGACTTTGCCTTGTGGAAGCAGTCAATCGTCGTATTCAATTGTGATTGTGAAGTAGTAGTATATATATTTTTGTAACATTTAATACATAACTTTGCTTAATTCCATTGTTACAACAAGTCAAAGACCGTCATCATAGCGAAGGATCACGACAGCAAGGGGGATTACAAGGTTATGTCGGTAAGCCTTTGATCTCTCTCCAGCATTAATTACTCCTCGGTACGGCTTCTTGTCTTCGTAATCACAAGGAGAATGATACTTAACCCGTTCAATACCAGAATCGCGTATTGTCATACAAAATTTACCCAATATGGAGTTCTTGGATTCGATAGTTTGAAATACCATAAATGTGGATAATCAATGTTGCGGAAGGAATAAAGACATTTTTTAGAACAATCTTTATTGCTCTTAGATTATGATAGTTTATTTATAAATAGGTAGTTTACGATTTCAATAATCTTAAGATTGTGTCGATTTTATCAGTTAAAAAACCTAATACCGTTATTTAACAAGGTGGTTTAGTACGGCTCTATGATTAGATGGTCAATTCGTTACGTTATTTTGTCAGTAAAATAATTAATAGGACTGAAATTGTAATAGTTAGGTCAAATATTAAACTTACATACATACATACATTAAATCACGCCGGTTTCCCAAAGGGGTAGGCAGAGACCACTTCTTTCCACTTGCTACGATCTTGACAAATTTCTTTCGCTTCTTCCACATTCATACATCGAGTCATGCACGCACGTCGGTTTCGGGTACTTAAGATTTATATTAAACACACACACACACATATTAAATCACGCCTGTTTCCCAGAGGGGTAGGCAGAGACCACTTCTTTCCACTTGCTACGATCTTGACAAATTTCTTTCGCTTCTTCCACATTCATACATCGAGTCATGCACGCACGTCGGTTTCGGGTACTTAAGATTCGGCCCTTTTCCAGTATTTCACCGATTTGACTCGAAAAAGTACGCCTAGGGCGGCCCCTTCCGACCCGTCCACTCACTATCGATGTGTATATCTCTTTCGTCAATCTTCTTTCATCCATCCTTTCCAAATGACCGAACCATCGAAGCATGCCCTTTTCAATCTTAGTCAATACATCTTCTTTTATTCCACATTTCTCTCTGACTGTTATCTCCAGATAACATTATCTGTTAGGTAAATTGTGGATCTGTCCTTATCTTTCATATGACAAAGAAAAGGACAGAGTTACTATTTACCTGACAGATGGTGTTGTCTGGAGTTTGAAAAATCAGCCCTAAGTGTGCAAAATGTGGTTACAGAATTATCAACAAGCTTTTAGAGTTGTTGGTAATTCTGTAGCTCTGCCTACCCCACTCTGAGAATAAAGGCGTGAGTTTATGTATGTATGTGTGTCTCTCTGACTTTTTCATTCCTTACTCTATCAATCAGTTTCACACCACACATACTACGCAAAGAGCGCATTTCAACGGCATTTACACGACTTTTATGCTTGTTGTTTATGTTTTGTGTTGTGGTTGTTTGTTGTTGTTTTATGTTATATTAAACTTTTGTTGAATAAAACGGTCTGCTCAAAATTTAGATGTGGAATCTCATTTTAAAAGGATGTCATTATATTTTTAATGTCATACATTAGGTATGTCAATCACTGCAACATTTATCTGTGTAATATTCAAACAAAAGTTCTTTAACGCTCAAATAGGCGTGAAATTGAAAAGTGCAATGAATGCACGTCAGTAAAAACAACTGCATTTACCAAATCTCATCGGCATTTATGTGTCACTCAAATTGACAGCCGCATATACACGAATTATGACAGACCGGCTACAAACAAGTCAGTCTTAAGATGTTTGTTTGACGATGAACAAAGGAAAATGCATGTCGAATTTGACTGCGTACCTGTTGATGACAAGTTTGATGTGTTTTTAACAAAGTTTGAAGTTAAACTGGTTCAGGTAAGCAAAGAAGAGGATCGTGAAAGTTTGGTGAAGTTTTGCACACTTTTCTGGCTTTAGATATTCTTGCTTGAATTTTCTCGCTTGAATTTTCTCGCTCGAATTTAAACAACACATTTTGTGCTAGAAGAATGTGAATATTTCTTGTTGTACCGTAAAACGGGGTGAGTACCTAATGAGGGATAAGTTACAACTGGTTACAAATAAGAGCAAGTATTCAATGGAAAATAACGTTACGTCTGTTGGAAATAATTTCAGTCTTATAATTATTAAACTATGCTTCATTTTAACTGGTCCCTACTCACCCCGTTTTACGGCCGATCGATAATTTTAGACATATTTGGGTAACTAACGTAAAACGCAAAAAAGACATGCTACTCTAATACCTTTGTTTCTAGATATTATACAAAAGATCCCAATGCATAATTATGTATCACGGTTGGTAAAAAAGGAAATCGGCAAAGCAATATCAATAAAAATGGTAGGTTACGGTTTTTTTTGACTTTAAGGAGCGGTTGATGTGACTTTTATGGCGTACGTAATCACGAACAGCAGCAGAACTATTATTCTAGATGTTGTCTAATGTGAACTGGTAAAAAAATCAAATTCGAAAATTTCTCTTGTTAATTCATAGTCATATTCATTTAGTCATATTCATTTATTGCTTTATGTTGTACAATGAGATCTTAAAAATACAGTAGGTAGCTTCAACATAAACCCTGCAAGGGCACTGCAACAAGACACAATAATATACTTACATGTCTATTTAGTAAATCACATTTATATTATAATATTATAACAGATGACATTTAATAACACAAGGCTAACAGAATATAAAATACCTTGCTTTAAGGTTGTACATGGTTCGTGTTTTTAGACCCGAGAAAAACAAAGCTAACTATGCGGCTCCTAAAATCCTTAGTAGCTTCTAACTTCTATAAGATAGAGTTGTTTATAGAATGGATGATGTGAACTTTTACTTCGTTAGTGTTATTTTTGTTGTGAATGATGCAAAAAGCATCTGCACCAATACTTAACCACTTTCGACTCTATTTGTACGACGTTATCTATTCCAAAGGGTGACTATCTTGGTTGACTATACTTAAATAGATAATCTTTGAAAGACTCGTAAAACTCCTTTCAGTTTTAGTCCTATTCCTTCTTATCACTTATTTATAGAACGTGCCATTTAGCACAAAGGGTATAGCCGGGTAAGCATGGCGAAACTGCCCTTAGCGAAAAAAATAATTTCCTTTTACTGGGTTATTAACCTTTATATATGTAGTGCTTTCACCAAAATTTAAGCCTCTAATCCTTCAGGTTTAAAAAAAAACCGCATAAAAAGAAATAACATTTTTATTTTATTTTAGCCAAAGTACTAATCCGATTTCTTTGTAATTTGGATATGTTGTATGTACAATTAAGGTCACTCTCTAAAAAAAAAATTAATGATTTATCTCTTGAAAAAAACAAAAAAACCGAGTTAATAATTTAAAAAAAAATAAAAAAAATACGCGCGAGATTGCGACAATTTCCAAATTTACATATTTTATGTAGAATTTAATGATGTTTAACATATATTTTTTTCAAAAGCTAAAATCGGGATTAACAGTTTGAAAAATCGAATTTGTGACATCCCATAACACTTTATTTTCATACAAGCAAAACCAAGTTGACAATAAATGAATGAAGTATATTTTGAACGCTATCTTAACGAATTTGAATTTAAAATGTGACGTTTTGCACTATAAATTGCTTTTGTGGCTATATATACGGCTACGGAGTACGCATTTTTTAATATCCCATACATATATCGACGGTTCTGTGACTCAATCTCGTATATTGAATTTTGTCCAGTATAAACTGACACATGCACTCGTGTACTTAGTGAGTGTCAGTTAATACTGGATATATTCTATATACGAGGTTGAGTCACAGAACCGTCGATATTTGTATTATTACGCAGTTATAACAGCGATTCAAATTGTAGCAATAACACAGACGGCGTAATTTTAGTTCGTTTACCAAAATAATATTTGTCGTATAAAATCAGAGCACTTAAAAATGCACTTGAAAAGTTCTCGAGTGGCGGCCCCGCACCGGTGGACGGAGTGTTGGACGGCCTCCCACCCGGTGGTCTGACGACCTGGTTAGGATCGCGGGGAGCCGCTGGATGCAAGCGGCTCAAGACCGTGACTTGTGGCGCTCTTTGGGGGAGGCCTTTGTCCAGCAGTGGACGCCCCCGGGCTGATGATGATGACTTAAAAATGAAGGAACAGACATCTCGCAATCGTTAACGCTCAGTATAAAATTCGTGCCATTGTACCATTCCCGCCTTTTTTTTTTTTTTTAATTGTCTGAATGCCGTAAGCCCTAGCCGCATACAGCCACGGATTTTAAGGTTCGCATGAGTATGCACTCAGTAAAATAAGTCGCGTTCCAAATTCAAAATGCGTTGGAAATATAACTTCATAGTGTAATACGTAGAAGTTATTTTGTTTGAAAAGAATGTATGGGATGTTACAAATTCAAGTTTTTCACACTGTTAATCCCGATTTTAGTTATTAAAAAAATTATATGTTAAACATTATTAAATTCTACATAAAATATGTAAATTAGGTAACTGTCGCAATTTCGCACGTATTTTTTTTATTTTTTTGAAAATTGTTGTTCGATTTTTTTCTATTTTTTTCAAGAGATAATTTTATTTTTTTTTTAGAAAGCGACCTTAAATTGTATATACAACATATCCAAATTACAAAGAAATCGGATTAGTACTTTGGCTAAAATAAAATAAAAATGTTATTTCTTTTTATGCGGTTTTTTTTTAAACCTGAAGGATTTGAGGCTTAAATTTTGGTGAAAGCACTACATATGTAAAGGTTAATAACCCAGTAAAAGGAAATTATTTTTTTCGTTAAGGGCAGTTTCGCCATGCTTACCCGGCTATACCCTTTAAGAACACTTTGCAAAACAGGCATTTCGGCATTGGTAAATTTGGTGTAGATATCTTTTTTTCATCTTACAAAAGAGGTTTCCTTGTGTCAACGAGAGGGACATAACATAACATAACTAAGGACCGTTTAAAAAAGAACATAGATTTAGAAACATTTATAAAAATTTAAATATTAAACAATTGAACTAATAAATTAAACGCGAAATTGTGTCTAATAGCGAGGCACTCAGCATTATACCTGCTGCTGGTTTTCAGTGGTTTTAATACACTCTAATGCCCGGTTCCAATATTCAAGAAATGTCAAATTTTAACGAGACGTAAGGAAAACGATTCGGTTTTCCTTACGTCTCGTTAAAATTTGACATTTGCTACGTACAAAATGTGTCTAACTTTAACGAGACGTAAGGAAAACGATTCATTTCTTGAATATTCGAACCGGGCATTACACTCTAAGCTTCAGAAATACTTCTTAACACTCGTCAAATAACAGTTTTCTATGACGACTTACACTTCTTCAAAATATATAATATCGGTAATGGTGATAATTCTTAACATGAAGTTTCTAAAATGAGTTCTTACTATTGTGGATTCCTGCATATTTCCGTGGTAATCGTCATGATCACGGGATACTCATCGATTGCAACATCGTCAACATATCGGAAGCCATTGTAAATTTTTTTTTTGTAAATTTCTTTATGTGGATTTTTTTTTCTTTTGTACAATGAAGTGTTTTTATAGATACATACACACACTGCTAACATTTATCAATTTGTGTTGTCTCAATTTTGTTTTCATTTATTTATTCCAAAAACAGTGTAATACATTTTTAATTGAACAATTTGCCCAAAGTTTGTGTATTGGCATTTAAGCAATGATTGTACTTACTTTTTCTAATTGACTAACACTTTATACTGCAATTCTAAATAAAAAGGACGCATGTGCAATTTGATAGTCAAAGCAAGTTTAACCCCATATGTTCTAAAAAATAAGGTTGCTTACATTCGCGGTTCTATGAGACTTGCGTCCTTTTTTCTAAAGAGTAAAATCGACTAGGTATACTAGTTGATTTTACTCACTCAGACATGAGATACCCACAATTTAAAAGTGTCTGTCTGTTACGCTTTAAACGATACAATTTGGTGTGGAGACAGGTTAATACACAGAGAACGCAGTTTTTATAAGAACTTGGCCAATTCCCGGGAAAATAAGATAATCGACCTCTACGCGGACGCAACCGCGGGCAACAGTTAGACAGTTTATATCTAAGGTACTTTACAATCATGTTTTATTGTTGACCATCACAGACACCAGCAATTACAAAACGACATTGTGTCGCGTGTTCTAGCGGTGACAGTGACGTCAGCCGATACCGATAAGGTTATCAGATATCATGATGAAGCATTAATCGAGCGTTTGTAGGTCTGCGCAGATACTGGCTGTTTGTCCTCTGATCTTGTTAAGCGTGTTTGCTTGTAATTATACAACCGCTATCGTCAGAGGTTTGAAAATGAGTGAGTTTGAAAATAGAATTCGGCAAATTGGCCAGAGTCTTCATTATGAAGTGCCTCAAGCTTTTAGGTAGTACTTAATTAAACCTCCTTTTGCATGTACAAAAATAATATGGAATTTATTCAAAGGGCATTGGGTAAAGTTTGAAGAATATTGTAATACATTTTTATTCAGCGGCCGCGGATGATTTTTACATAGTTATTAGTTATTTAGAGGACCTCGAAATACACATAGATATATATGATTTATGGCGTTAAATAATATCGGAGCCGAGATATGTAAGATTTAAGTGTTCAGTTTTTGATACTATAAGTACGCTTAGGTAAGAATATTAAATATCTCGACTCCGATGCATTTAAGAGTATTACATTACATAACAAAACATGTTTATTTTGAATTATTGTAATATAATTTACCACTTTTACTAATGGCCGCTCACCTTGAAAATGTATGACTTTTACAAATGACAGCACTTTTACCCAAACCCCTTTCAAATATAGAATGTCGTACGGTCTGTAAAGGTGTTTTACAACTGTATGGAAGAGGAGCTTTACTTAAGTTTTTGACTACAGTCTTCTAGACCACCATCCTGACAGTGGTAGGTGAGAGGTGATTGTTATAATGTTCAATACATATTTTCGAACCTATGCCCTTACGAGTGCTGTTTGAATAAAATTACATACAATTTAAAAATTTAACCTTGTTTTACTATTCAATGAATGGATGTCAGTTAATAGTAAGCGACTATAAATCAAGTACCGGTCGAAAATATTACCTGTAAATTAAACTCAGGGCGATAACGTTTCTCAGTTCTCATCCCCTAAATCAACTACGATTTCCATGATTTTTCATAATGTTGTTTTTATTATGAAAAACTAGGTATTTACGTTTCCGTTGTTTTTATTTGTTTCTTGGAAAGGAAAACTTACATTTATACATAACCATAAATAACCAAAAACCACCATAACCATAATCATATTTAACCATATTATATTATTAGTTTTTCATAATCTTAGAATTCAGAAATTTTCAGCATCACAATCCTATCAACTCAGGTCCGTTTCTAATTATTTACTTGTAAAGTCACGATTTCTTATGTAAATATATGCATGCATTATTTACTATGACTGACAGATTTTTTGTATCTCTAAAGGATACATAATCATATTATGTTAATATTGTTAATGAATGACAAATTATAAATAAATTACATCCATCAACATTGTCAATCTGTCTTGTACTTTTTGTTACATCTCGTAAGTTGGCGAAAAAAATAGTACATTACTTAACAAGGGCTGTAAAAGAAAGAAAGCCCGAAATCGCAGGTATTTGAGACCCGAGCCGTAGGCGAGGGTTGTAAATATGCGATAGAGGGCTTTCTTTTTTACTGCCCGTGATGAGTACACAATTTTACGTCTTCACCTGGCCACAATGCGAGTTTTACCGTGCGCGCAGCGTGCGATAAAACTCATATTATGGCCAGGTGTTACGTAAACTATTTTTCGTAGCTTATTCCGTAACCCAGAACAACAATATTATTGTTAAAAGTCCCACAAACGCTTGATAACTGTTTTATTATATAAGTTTGGGGGGTTCAAGAATGAAAGGGGGGGCAGTAAGACATACAAATAGTCTAGAGATTTATTGAGCGATATTCAAAAACTAGATCACCAGGAAGATGACTAAAAGTAATAAAAAGCGATATTGGTAACAACTGGTGAGATAATATCTTAATCGATTGAAATAACTTTAATGGCGTTTTAATTACGACCATTAAAATTCCTACGTGGGTCGAGCTGACGTAAGAAATTAATTTGACTAAGCGAGTGAATAGTGTGATAGTTATTTGTATGTGCGTAATTATACTAACGAGGTAGACCTAGATACATTATGTATATTTCTTTTTGCTCCAGTTTAACCGAGAAAAAAAAGGAGTGTTATACGTGTGGCGTGTGTGTGTCTGTGTATCTTTGTTGTATCGTAGCATCTAAACGAATGGACCCTGATTTGATAGTTTAAAGCGTGTTTCATCGGGATGGTAATTTGTTGGGCCGTTTTATAAATATCGGCTCTGAAAGCGGTCACCACTATGTTGAGCACGAGTACCTTCGTTTTCCAATTATTTTTTTTGCATTCAACTATGTTTTTCTCTAATAAGTATGGTTATCGTTTTCCCATTGTTCAGTCACAAACGTAAATTACATACACGCCTGTTTCCCAGAGGGGTAGGCAGAGACCACTTCTTTCCACTTACTTCGATCTTGACAAATTTATTTCGCTTCTTTCACATTCATAAACTGAGTCATGCACGCACGTCGGTTTCGGGTACTTAAGAATCGGCCGTTTTCTAGTATTTCTCCGATTTGATTCGTAAAAGTACGCCTAGGGCGGCCCCTTCCGACCCTTCCACTCACTTTCGATCTGTATATCTCTTTCGTTAATCTTCTTTCATCCATCCTTTCCAAATGACCGAACCATCGAAGCATGCCCTTTTCAATGTTAGTCACTACATCTTCTAAACGTAAACTAACACCCATTAAAAAAAAGTGCTCGGAGCCGTCAATGTCATTAGAGATAACTTATTGGGAACTCAACCTTATTGGTGTCAAATGTCAGATTGAATTTTAACCTAAGGTGGGTCACAAAATTCAAGAGCTTAGTTTGTGTGAGATTTTCCTCGAATATTTCATCATCATCATCTGCCGCAAGACGTCCACTGCTGGAGGCGTTCCCCAAGGTGTTCCACAACGATCGGTCATCTGCTGCTGTCATCCAGTGGTTTCTCGAATATTTATTTATCACTAGCGACCCGCCCTCGCTTCGCTTCGGTTTATGTGAGTTTTCTGTAATACCCGTACGTAAACCAAAGTTTATTATACATGAAAACCTTCCTCTTGAATTATCCTATCTATTAAAAAAACCGCATCAAAATCCGTTGCGTAGTTTTAAAGATCTAAGCATACATAGGGACAGACAGCGGGAAGCGACTTTGTTTTATAATATGTAGTGATTTACCTCCTTTTGTGTATCGGAGTTGTTCCTTTTAATAGGTTATTAAACAATCCAAAAACATCTCCCATTTTGTACCTACAATGAAAAATACTGGGGTGTTATTCTCTCAAAAACAACGGACGGTCGGACGGACGAGCGAAATTGCAGCGGCGAGTTTAAGCAGTCCCGCCAGAGAGAAAAAAACACATTTTAGCGCGTGCATTTTCAATTAAGCAGCCTTATACGTTCGATGTATCGGCAGAAACCATGCTGCTAAATTGAAAATGGACGTGCTAAAATGTGTGTTTTTCGCTCTGATGGGACTACATAAACTCGCCGCTTGGACATTCTATCGTTCGTCCGTCCGACCGTCGTTGTTGAGAGAATCACTACCCTGGATGTGGTTTTTGGTATACAAACAAGCACAGCAAGCTCATTTTAATTACAATGACTAAACCATCTATACATATATGTCAAGATGAAAAGCGTAAATTAATTAACATCCCTGTAATTAATGCAGATGTCACTGAATGGGGCTGATAGAGTAATTATTACCGCTTTGATGTAACAACCGTTGTTTAGTTTGATGTCTGTTACACGACGAGTCAGGGGTTTACTTTGGTTCTAGACATTTAGATACGAGTATGTGAAACACTAGCTCTGTTTCTTCGTACACGTGTGTAAAGATGTACAGTGGGGTTATTATAACGTAACTATGCAGTTCAGTTCATGCTGAGAGAAAAGGACGGAGCGGCGAGTTTGAGTAGTCCCGTCAGAGCGAACAAAACACATTTTAGAGCGTGCATTTTCATTTAAGCAGCCTTATAACGACAGAAACCATGCTGCTGAAAATGCACGGGCTAAATATGTTTTGTTCGCACTGACTCGACTACTTAAACTCGCCGCTTGGACATTCATTCGTTCGTCCTTCCGACCGTCGTTGTTGAGAGAATCACTACCCTGGTAGCACGGATATTGGAAATAATGATGCATGCTCTTAGCCATCCCACGACGGTGCATAAGGGGCGGTCCCAGCGGTTGGCGATGGTTTCACCTAAGTGTTTTATGAATTAGGACATTTGTGGTGCGAAGACACCGACAACGTATGTTACAAGAGGGGTAAAGGTTGCGTGACGCATCTCACAGATTGAAATGAGTATCAAAAATACTGTAAAATAAAAAATAATATTCATAAACAGTTAAGAATGAAGAATAATAATCTTTATATATTTTTTTTATTAGCCTATTTGGGTGTCCCACTGCTGGGCAAAGGCCTTCCCTCTTTTCCGCCATTCATCCCGATTGAGTGCATGCTCCCGCCATTCGCTTTGAAACGCGTCTAAGTCATCCAGCCATCATCTCCTTTTTGGTCTGCCTCTGCTCCGGTTTAGAGTGGCCAAAAACGGTGTTAAAATGACCAAAACCGGTACTTCTGCCCTATTTCCTTTCCTTTTCATCTTCAGCAGATTTAAGAACTGAAGCGAAATTGGGATTGACAAAAAAAAATAACTCACGGTTTTTACTTTCTAATTCGAAAGAATAGGAAATTTTAAGACACCAGTTTCATTAATTTTGTATTTGACCCAATAGTTTTGCTTAAATATCTTTATTTATGTAGCAGACATTTTATGGACGACATGAATATTTTAAATTTGGGATGGCATTTTCTAATAAATTACAACAATTAAATGATATCCAATGAAAAAAAGTGACTGTAATAGTGTAGTAAAACATACTATTTCAAACTGTTTTCGCCTGACCCGTAAGATACACCTAGGACGGCTTCAAGCCGAAAACAAAAGTCAAACAAAGGTTAAATATACTTTTGTCAAAATATCCAAAATAGATAAATATTTCAAAAACTTAATAATGCAGAACGGCTTTAAAACCCTATTCCTCGAAATGGTTTTCGAATTGGAGTAATTTTAAAAATATGAACAATCCCAATTCTGATCTCCTAATCCAATAAGCAGTATCTTAAATTCAATCTCCGAAGCAGATTCAATTCTATGTCGTTAACAATAAAGTTGATTTAGTACAAGAGGTTTATCTTAGTTAGTGCGTTTTTGCTTAGTGCGACAGTATTGCAGTTAGTCGCCTTTTTTTGTTTTACGGCACAACACTTAAAAAGTCTTTCGGGTTCGGGTAAATTCGGTAGGACTCGCATAAGAGTGTAGGAGAGAAGTACCTACAAACCCGAAGGCTTTTTTAATGTGTGAGGAGAAGACAACCACCGGTGAAATCACTAGCATAGGTGCATTCCATCTTAGTTCTCAGGGTTGGCAATGCATTAGTAGTCTTAAGATTGCAATCTTAAGATTTTGGTCTCAAATCCCAATTACCATAAGGTGGCCTGTGTGCTCGTGCCAACAAAAAAGTTTTTGTAACTGTACCCATTTAGACTAAGTAGGATTGGTTGTTTCACGGTTTAGAAAACTATAGGCCTTTATCAGGAACTATATTAGTTGGAAAAGTTTTACACAGTTCTGTTCCTAAACCTTTAAAAAAATTAAATTACAAAACCTTTTTAGTCAAAATTTACAGGAAAGAATCAGGAAAATAAAAAGTTGATATAAAGGTAGAGTGTGATGTTAAGTCCATCATAAAACGACAGTATAATATTTACAACTCACATTGCCCTTTTTATTGATGTTTTTATTTGTTCAGAGCGAGCTTAAAAGTAGGTAGGTAATATAATAATGTACCTACATACCTACACTTTTTTTTCAGGGACAATTTTTTTTTCTCGGTAACTTTTTTTTTCCCCATTTTAAAGATATATCACGGATTAGTTAACCTGTTTTGACATAAACAGTCAAATTAATATTGTTTTGCGCTGTTAAGCTACGGTTTTACTAGTTTGTATTTTTAAACTTATGCTAGGATCAATCTTTTAATTCAAACCGGTAATTATAATGCTGACTAGCTTTTTCCGGTGACTTTGTCTGCAATAATCGAAGTTTCGGCTTTAAACTATCTATGTACAAAATTACACGTCAATCGGTTAAGGCGTTAAACAGTTAAAATGATACGAACATACCAACATGTTTTCGAATTTATAATATTAGAGACGACATAGTTACTTTTATTCATTTGTACCCAAATAATACAAAGTGAAGAAATGTTTAAAGTTAAAATTAATTACATCGTCATAAATCATATACCTAACTTTCTCTAGGTATTTTTAATTACAGACTATTTTCCTCGTATGTTTTCCAAAAGCCATTTTCTATGATGGTAGAATCGAAGCACTGACAATTTTACAATCCTAAGCGGCTGGCCTATTTGTAAAGTAAAGATTTTCATTTTTATGTCAACGGACATACTTTAAAAACGAATAATTGCCGTACCTTCATTGTACGTCCGATTAGCATATTATATAAAACCCGCTTTTGCCTCAATGTTGTACCTATTTCATTTAATTAAACGAAAATAAACGTAACACAAAAGGGTGTGTTATCTTTGAGCAAAAATATATTTCGTATGTATTATAAATTATACGATAGAATCTCGGTGTATTGTCTAACTTAATTATAACATGAGAGGTATAATTTCCATTACGTAAACGATTTAAATTAGAGATTGTAAAATAAAATGTTATCTTCTTATTTATATCTGTTCAGAATGACTTACGATCAAAAATTATTTTTTAATTTTTCCTCGTTTTTAATGCTTTATTAAGTTAAAAGTATTGTTTTACTATGCTGCTAGTAGAAGTATTATTGCAATTTTCTGGCACAAAGTTACCTATATGCAAATAATCTTCAAATAGTACTCTCGAATTAAGATCCTAAATAATAATGTCTTCAAAATTACAAAATCAAAGTGATAAAAAATAAATTTTCTCACACTCACTTTTATCTAGACGTCACATTAACATTGTCACGAAGTATCAAGACCCTAACAAAGTTAGAAAATCCGAAAGCGAACCTCCGAATAAGGGCATTTCAGTCAATTATCACCATATCGAACTCGGGATCTTCGCTGACACAGTGTATATGAGACGTTTTTCACTCAGGTTTGTCATACAAGTTGAACACAGTGTCGATTGTGGGAAAACGTGGGAATTATAATTGGGATCGGTAATGGCGTCTTGGGATCGTCCCGATTGAATGTACAGGTGTGATAATAATTGGATTAAAAAATATGACACGGGAAAGCCCATTCAGAACGCGGACGACGGAGTAAGACTAGTTGGTAGTGACTTTGCATACGAAGCTAGCAGTCACGGGTTCAACTCCCAGTAGGGGAAAATATTTTGGTCACGAGCACGAGTATTATGTGTCTGAGTCTAGAATGTTTTCTTTGTAGCACAAGCCTAGGCTTATATATGTAATTGAATATAGAAAAAAAAATGCAAAAAAAAGTCGTAACAATTAACAAGACTGCAAAAAGTTCACTTGGTCAATCGGTATTTTATAAAAAAATACAACTTTAAATAGGGAATTGACGAAATTAGAACTAATATACCTAAGTATTTAATTTTCGAGGCCCATTCTAACTCAAACAAAAAATTCTCTTCTCTAAATATGTCACGATTTGTATCAGTTTGTACCTTGATTTTCTAAGAAATTATATACCTATAAAAAACCCACGTCCGTATAGACATTCAATTTCACATGAGTTAAACCTATTCGAATATTGAAACTCTTTTCACGTCCAATGTACAATTAACTTGTTTAATAAAATATACTTTCAATCGCACCGCAGCTCAAAAAAAACTACTTAATGTTAGAATAACAAGGTGCCGTTGAATGCTCCCAATATGGGTACGATTTCTAGCATCGAAGTTCCTAGCTCATTAAAAGTTCTCGTAGTACCTACTTATGTGTGTGTGTGTTTGTGAACACACAAGTTGAACTACTTTTTCCTTTGACGTATTATTATTATTGAACGTCGGGATATTAATGTTGGGATCACCATGTATTTTTGCAGGGTTGTTTTTTTATGTTTCTTTAATAATGTAGCGTGGAAATTTGAATACTGTACTTATTCACTTTGAATTGGAAACGATGACCAAAGGCAAGATAAGGTTTTGTTTTTGGGTGTCCTCCCTAACAACGTTCGTCCAAATTTTAATTTGCCCTAAACTGGCTTTCAGATTCCTATTATAGGTATCTGTGGTTCGGTTAGGTAAGCGTTGTGTTATAACAATACTAACAAGTTTTAAAATTTAAGCGGAAAAGGCTTTAGGATAAAAGAAAATTTGGACAAACGATGCATTACGACAGGTGACGATTAAGGATTCCAAAGGGTAACCGTTTATTTTTTACTTAATAAAATATGCATTTTATAACAAACAAAACACACAAGCTCTGTAAAAGGAACAAAAGTCAAACTGCGCTTTAAAATATTCTTCGACAAAATATATTTTTTCTTTGTCCATTTGTTAGTCCCATTTCAGCTTTAAATGACTATTTGAGTGACCATTATCAAAAAACTTTCAAAGTTTACTACAACTCTAGTGAAAATGACACAGAGTTTGAAACTTAATAATTTTTCGACCTTTAATCCCACGAGTGTGGTAAGAATACCTGCAAACTTTGTCCTTAATCTAAACTTACACAGTAAAACACGACTTTTTTTATCGACGCAAAACAAAACGACCTCTTTTGATGTAGCTCTGCGTGAATTCGTCGGAAATTATGATAATTTACAAGTTCTTTGAGCTGGTTTTTGTGATTATATTATAGTTACCTCAAAAATAATGTTACCTACTCGTATCTATTGGAATAAATATATAGGCCTTAGTTTTCTTACTAGAGGTAACAATCATATTGAGCATTATTCGAACGGTATTCGACATTATTTACATGGGTAATTCATTGTTTTCTCTGTAATATAATAAGTACATAAGTCACGAAAGTTAGGTATATGTTTCAAACGTCAGTATTTCTTATTGACCACTTTAACCTGTGGTTTGGTTTGTAAGATAACTCTGATATAATTATGATACATTTTTATCTTACTCTAAATAATGAGATTTTCAGTTATTTCCCGCTATTTTCCACTTTCACTATTTATATATCATCTGCGTTTCACCTCATCGACTTAATATTTCAAAGACAAGTATAATTTTTTATGCCTGCTAATATTAATATTATTTATTATTTAAGATGATCGAAATTTATCATAAATTCCAAGAATGCATATACCAACGCTTAAGTTTCGCTGTTTTCTTAAACACAGCTTACTAACAATAAATTATGTTCATTTACAGGCATATTTCAGTTTAGAGTTAGATTACAGGTTCACTGTCAAAATATTTTGACTAAACACGTATGAATAGATAAAGTCGTTTATCATGTTTTAACTTTAATGTCATACAAATAAAGTCGAAAGGAGTTTCTTTGTCACTATACTTAAGTCTGTCTTATACCTACGCGGGACTACAAAACCTAGCTGCGGGCCTAATACGTCTGCGTCTATATCGCGTGTCAAATGTGGATAAAGCATCTGTCACTCTCGTACTTATTTACGTGTCAAAAGGTGACGGATGCCTTATCCAAACTTTGTCCATCAGCCATATTAGGGCTCCTGCATAATAATTATATAACGGCTAAATGTTACAAAGAATCAACGCATTGATACATAAGAAGAAACAACTCACTAACGATCGGCGTCGGCGCTATAAATTATTCGTGGCATTATCCGTCGCCTGCGCAGTGCTGCGGCCACATTGCGCGCGCATGCCGCAAATGCGTTGCTATAGATTAGACTATCTGTAGAGGGTAAAGTTCAGATGTGTTGGTTTTCAAAGCCTAACGCTGTCTATGTCTGAAGGATTTTACAAAAATAACAAGTATCTCTACGTAAAGACATAGAGATCGCCTAATTGAAAACCCAGAAATAACCGTAAGGGTCTCCCCAGACCTATCGACGCGGAATCGGCTTGAGTCGGTAAGAATAAGTTTTATGTCCACGCAATAAGATCAGAACCGAGCCGAGCCGCACCGAGCCGAGCGATACCTTTTTCACTCTTACTGCACGGATATAAAACTTTTTCTCACCGGCTCAAGCCGATTCCGCGTCGATAGGTCTGGGGAGACCCTTACTCTAGGGAAAATTGCGCATTAAATATTTTCTAAACGGTCCCCCAAATCTTAAATTTTCGCTAATTAATACAAAAACCTTATGAAATATAGTTTACGTCCTATTATCAGTCCTACTGAATATACACACAAAATTTTGTTACAAATTTCAAAGGAGTTTTGTCTAGCTATCCAATGAGACATCACTTGATGTCATTATGCTTACTTTGATGAAGTACTTAATATATCAAAGAACCACCCGAAAATATATATTATCAATATTTTGTTTTTATTTTTGTAATTTCATCATATTTCAGATATTTAGTCAAAATTTAGAGTGGCTAAAAACGGTCTTAAGATGGCCAAAACCGGTACTTCTACCCTAATATTGTTGTGTTAAGCCCCAAATAATAGACCTAGAATAATGCTAAACATACAAACATAAGAACAATAGGAATATTATGTTGAGGGTTCTGAAGACGCTCCTTGAATGCTCGTCAAAGATCTATTTTCTTTTTTCCTTTCTTTCTGTCGATTTATTTTCAATTAACGAGTGAAAGGAATAGGGCATCTGGAGTTTCGAATTTAGCGAAACCAAGAAAACTTGACTTGGTTCAAAGATCTGTTTTCTTTCTTTCTCTTTCTGTCGATTTATTCTAGATTAACGAATGAAAGGAATGGGGCATCCGAAGTTTCGGATTTAGTGAAACCCATGCATATTTGGACTTGGGTGGGGAAAAAGTTCGAAGCATTCGTTTGGAACGTTTCGTTATCCATCGTTTATTATTTGGACAAACAGAAATACCAATATTTGTGTTCCGTTATTTTCAAAAGTTTGTTCATTCGTTTCAAAAAAATATTCGATGGCCTAAATAAATAGGGACTCAAAGAGAATTACGTCCGCGTACGTAAATCCAATAATCAGAATTACTTTTTAGGCAGCCGCGTAAAAATAGATATAAGCAATATTATTGTTTGTTTGTATATGCGAAAGTTTACCCATAAGGTAATTAAACTTGCAATTAACGATAAGTGCTTTAAGTGCGATAGTGCCAAAGCAAACACATCATGGTTCTGTCATAATGATATTACACACGATAGATCGTCATTAAGACCACTAAATCGATATTAATTCGCTACAAACTATCCGCACCCTTAGCCTGATGATCATTATCAAAATAATAAATTATCTCTATATCTAGATTCGCATCGATGACAAACACACAATTTAGTATTTATAATTTAAAAAAAAACTGATTCTAAGTGAAATCTGAGGCACGTAGTCATTTGCATCTTAAGATTGCAATCTTACGATGACAATGCTCAGACCGCAAATGCAATGCCGATCCTGATATTTGAAATGGAATAAGTAGAAGATTAAGGACGATAATTACTGTAAAGTTATACGATACACACCTTGAGTTCGTAGTCGTAGTTCTTAATAAGCCGTGGTTTTGTTACCAAATACCATAATCGTAAATTATTGAAAAATATTTTTTTTATTTATTTAAATCTTTTGGAAATGTTTCTTTGTTCTTGATGTATAAAATAGAGGACATTATAATAAAAACAATTATTAAGTGTAACGTGAAACAAAAGGGATTCAATCATTTACATCTTTTGTCAACATGGTTATTTAATTAAAATCTTTAATTTATTTAAAATATTGCTAATATTTCAAATGACAAACTCTGTTTATTCAAATGTTCGGTTTGCTTTGATAGCTTTGACGAATTCAATAATTAGGCTTGAATTTACTTACTAAAATACATTTGACTATTCAGTATTTAATTAAAAAATCACAGCTTTGCGCAAATGAATATTGGAATAATCAAAAAGTCCATGAAATTTAACAAGGTGTTAAATAGTTTTATCAACATTTAGATTCGCCGTCGAAGTTAAAATTCAAAAACATTTACGAGGGTTGTCAGTTAAGTAAGTTTACACTTTGTTTTGAGGGGTTTTAAATATGTTAAATAACATGATTGTCATAAGCCGTGCATAGATGGTGATTGATTGATCGAAATCGCAGCGGCGAGTTTAGGTAGTCCCGTCAGAACAAAACACATTTTAGCGCGTGCATTTTCAATTAAGCAGCCTTATACGTTCAATCTATCGGCAGAAACCATGCTGCTAAATTAAAAATGCACGCTCTAAAATAATTATGTTTTGTTCGCACTGACGGGACCACTCAAACTCGCCGCTTGGACATTCACTCGTCCGTCCGTCTGACGGTCGTTGTTCAGAGAATCACTACCCTGGCGTTCCATAGCAAATCTCAGCCTACCACATTGGGAGACAGGCTAGAAGGTATGTATGTGTACCTATGTTTTACAATTAGTCTGTTTTAGCTGTTTATCTGAGATACATTTTGGTCATCATACATTTAAACTTCATATGATACAACCAAATCCAGCGGGGCTATTATGTAGGTATATATATCAAATAAAATCTTTTACAGAATCGAATTTTATGATCGTCTTTATCGATGTGAATAAAACATCTGTCACTTTCTGACCAGTATAAGTGCGAGAGTGACGGATGCTTTATCCGCCACAATAAAGGCGACCTTAATACGGACCTTGCGGTCCTATTATGGTTGTTTGTCGATGTGTGCGAGGCGTCTGTCACTTTCTAACTTAATAAGTGCGAGCGTGACAGATGCTTTATCCGCCGCGATAGACACGACCGTAAACACGAGCCCTGCGGTGAATGTTTACGAGGAGCATGCCGCCGCGCTGCGTCGGTCGTAACATCAGAAATGTACGCTAACGTTACCAAGCCATTCTTAAACATTAATAACTATATATTATATGTAGATAATGTACGGTCCAAATTGTATGAAAATGAAATACTTTGATACTCAAAATTACGAGCAAGAAATGAATTCATATTTCATATTTCATGTATGTTAATCTGATTGCGATGAAATTTGATATGGAGATAGTTCGAATCCCGCGAAACGATATATTATACGTTTTATCATAGAATGTCAGACTTTTACGCGAACGAATTCGCGGGCAACACAGTCATTGTGACATTTTAATTTGACAGGAAGGGATAAGTAATACCTACTTTAACTAAACAAGGTTTATTTTACGTTCATGAATTTTTTTTTTTTTTATGGCATAGAGTAGACAAACGAGCACACAGGCCACCTGATGGTAAGTGGAAACTGTGACCCATAGACATTCGCATTCACAAGAATGCAATGCAATCTTAAGACTGCAAATGCGTTGCCAACCCTGAGGACTAAGATGGAATGCCTCTATGCTAGTCATTTCACCGGCTCACATTTATTTTATTTAACTGTTTTATAAATATTATGCTGAATGGATTATATTTTATGTTTGTATGATCTGGTGAAGATCCTTGGGGAAGCAGTGGACATCTTTCGACTGATATGACAATGATGAATATGATGATGTACTTATGTATGTATGTAAACTCTTAATAGCACAAAAAAACAATTACAAGTAAAGCCGTACATAAACAAAAGATTAACATGTACAGTCAGCCAAAAATGTGCCTACCACCCTGCGGTTGAAGTTCATTTGCACGTCATCGTCACGTTTGATTTTCCGCTGCAATAATATTTTGACAGTGACAAGTGTCAATCTTAGCGATAATTATATCTCACAGAAACTTTTGTCAAAACAGAGGGCCCAGACAAAATGCACTACGCTAGCTAGGGTTTCTCTTCGTAAATTTTTAAACCAATCGCGTCGCTGTAGATGACGTGATACGAAAAGTCACGGGAACGTACCGTGACGTGATTGCTTTAGAAACGAATCGAAGAGAAACGCTAGCTAGCGTAATGCATCTTGTCTGGGCCCTCTGGTAAACCACTTTCTTGGCCGACCGTACAATGGCTTAATGAACGAATGGTATATGACTTAATGACAATTGGCTATTTGACAAGGTGAAAAAAAACGTAATAATTATGTATATTCATATAAATTATGAGTTTTAAAATCGATTTAAGGTATTCTTACTTTAAAAAAATGGATCTTTTATCCAAAAAACCACGATAAAATTTGATAATTTTTTATCTGTAGCCATTTTATCGAAAACGGCGCCGAATCCATGATGACGTCAAGGTCGGTAAATATCACAGATTATAGGATGTCTGTATAAATTCTATATGACAGTTGACGTTTGTTTGTTTTTCTGACTTTGCTATGATTAGTCAATGTCAGTTTGTTTATGTATTGACCACTGACGTCACTGATTCCTGTGCGACGCCATCTTGCCCAACAAAGCGTTTTGGCGGCATATTTTAAAAGTGAATTTTTATTTCCTTTTTTTAGACGAAATACATAAAAGAATTTAAAATTACCACTTTTGGAGTACTCAATAAACACGAACAAATAATCTGAGATGGTTTTCAAAAACCTGTCAAATAGCCTATTGCGTGAAAAACTGCGCACCCATTTAGATATTACTATGATCTGTTTGCATTGCTAATTGCTCCGGGAAGCATTACTCATAATTACGAATATTGCTTGACATAATTTCATATCCGCTCATAATCTTTGCCACAACACCATTAGGCTGGTTACGCGACTGGATACGGTGGTGCATTGCGGCCAGCTACGGTGGTGCGGACAGGGGGTATTAGATTTAGTAGTGTCATAGCAATTGATCGCGAAACCGCGCCTTGTTTGTGCTTCGGTGCAAGTGATGAGCGTTTTTTTTTTAATTTTAAATATATCTATGGTTTTTTTAATAGGTTTCAAGACCCTTTTCAACATTTTAAGTTAGTGTATTAGCACTTTGGATAGGACAATAATTAATTAAAAAACTGCTGCTTTAAAATGTACGTTTGACGTAATCTGCAAAAACTAACAATTAACTTATAATCGGAAATTATGAAAAATGGCGATCAAAACCACACTTAACCACTTATTACGTTTAAAGAATAGAACGCTTAAATAAACTCTTAGTTAAAAAAAATGTGCTATTAGACTAGTGATAGTGTTTAAATAGCAAGTTTTATGTACGTTTATGTAATTTTTAGTGTACAGTCAACCAATTTGATTCCTAGGCCACTATGGACTTTGTCAACGTGACGTTGTAAACCAAATCATAGGGAGTCTCTTACGTTTTGGTTGACAACGTCACTTTAACATAGTCCAAAGTGGCCTAGAAATCAAATTGGTTGACTGTACAATAATGTAACAGAAATACAAAACGCACATAGTTTTCATTAGTATCTATACATTATTTTTTGTTAACGACAACATATAATTATCTTGACAAGCTGCATCAAAATGAGCGGCAACGATCAAGGTTGAGTGCATGAACATGTAGTTTATACGCACGGACTGTTCAAGTTAGGACTGCCTGTGAGTTTGTCAGCGCAAGGAAATCCTAGGTTATGTTGTGGTGTTGATGGGTATGAAAATTAACATTTTTTTACAATTCACTCGTTCTTATAAGCTCTTATGGTTGTCTTAAAACTCTGAACCCGATTTTACCCAAAACCGAATTATTTTTAGGTTTCCGTACCCGTAGCCGTACTAAGTTGTCCGTTCTTCCTAACTTTTAAGATCGGTATATTATTATTTAGAACGGTAATAGAAAGCGGGTTATTTTATTTTTCAAATACCTATTGTTATATTACGGCGAATTTACTAAAAAATAATTCAAAGGAAAGTGACCACACGAAAGGTTTTCTTAATATATTTTTATTTTAGATTTTCCTTAAAAACGGTAAAACATACAAGCGTTATATTTAGTATGATATATGACAAACCCCGAAGAAAAACTACAACTCCTAAAAAAAATACAAGTGTGAGCTGGGTTTGAGCTGATTCGGAAATCAAATTCGAAGTAGGTAATATATTTTAACCTACTGCGGTGGTGCGGCACTCTCGGTACGCGGGTCCGACTCGCGCTTAACCGGTTTTTTATAATCTATTACACTGCACGAGTTAGATTCAACTTTGATAATAATAAATCGTCCGCCTCTCAACACTTGGCCTAATGATCGCTAGTTTCGCGTTGTGAAATTCGCTGGAGGCACTACGAGTTAATGTCATTTATCTCGTGTATCCGCGCCTGCGCCCTGCGAATAATGGCGCTCAACGATGGCGAAACCTTGGGATGCAATCATTGTTGTGACCATTCATTTATTTGCGATATTGTTTTAGATGAAACAGTTATTTATAGCTGTCATTAATCATAGCATTGCATGTGTTGGTTGCATTATGAACGGATAGAGTTCATTAGATTGAAAAAAAAAACCGATACAATGGTAAGATGGTGACCGTTTCTTTCGACGAACGAGCGAAATCGCAGTGGCGAGTTTAAGTAGTCCCGTCAGGGCGAACAAAACACATTTTAGCATGTGCATTTTCAATTAAGCAGCCTTATACATTCGATCCATCGGCAGAAACCATGATGCTAAATTGAAAATGCACACGCTAAAATATGTTTTGTTTGCTCTGACGGGACTACTTAAACTCGCCGCTGCGATTTCGCCGTTCGTCCGACCGTCTGTTGTTTTTGAGAGAATAACACCCCGAAGCTGAACTTAATGTACTCCCTACGACTGCGAACTATCAGTTTCTTCGTGTAAATTAACATTAACTACTAGTTCATTATCTAATAAATTCTCCAAGTGCTGTTTTCATGTCAATCTCAATTCTGATTATGACTTTATTTTTTTTTGTTACACTTTCACGAGAAATAACTTTTAAGATTAGAGCTGCGATAAAATCGTCCGTACACCTGCAGAATTAACTTGATATCCATCGCTAGTGATGGGCCGAGATAAATACAAACACGCGACCAAACTCTTACCACAAAAATTAAACACGGAAAAACACAATTTAAAAATTTATCTCGATTTCTTTAAACAACCACGAACAAAAAACCTAACAGTTATTTCTCAAACGAGTAAATACCTTGTTTTTATTTGTTACTCTAATACTTTTTTAATTATTATGAAACCAATTTTATAGCGTGCTGCTCTATTCATTATGCTTCATGCTCTCTTATCTAGTTTCTCCTTTCTTTTCTGTCTCTTGTCATCCTACTCCCCTATTGGGCCAATAATGTACTTACTTAAAATATTACGTAACCGAAACTTCGGGCTTTCCTTTGATCTCTTGTCCTCTCTGCGGCAAGTAGTCAAATCAAAGAGATGTATCCATTTTTAGCCTTTATTTAGCATGCAAATGCTCTTGAAAGCTGACTGTATCCGAGGTGAATACCGACATTAAAATATGTACCCGGGTACAAAATGTCGTGCAATAGTCATTCGACATCGTATACTGTCGAAAAGTTTTGTATTTGTCTTGCTTTTTCGATTAGCGTATCAAGAAGCAGACTGAGAAAAAAAAACAGTCAAAAACAATTTTGTGTATTAATCAATCGTGGCCCAACCCTATCACAGCCCACCGCGGCGGCAACAACAGCCGGACACAAGGTACCCAAACGCATTTAAAAATGCAAGT
Organism: Acleris laterana; assembly: GCA_963966035.1. NCBI lineage: Eukaryota > Metazoa > Arthropoda > Insecta > Lepidoptera > Tortricidae > Acleris > Acleris laterana. Next base: position 17,198,034 of record OZ014439.1, on the reverse strand, counting down.
CACATGCATAATGCACATTGTCCTGTGGACCTGTCAGTTATAACAGGTTATGCTCATTGTTAATATACGGTAAGTGGTCGTATTGTCGTACGACGTACATATTATCCCGCGGAATGTTTGACATGATCCGTCACACTATTGTGCATTGCCGACTCGTTCTGACGCAAGCGAGCCACAGTAGGTGAGGGGCAGTAGGCAGTTTTATTAAGAGGAAGTTTTTGTGCTTTGTAAGTGAAATATTATACAGGGTGTCCCAAAACTCAACGATAATCCGCCAAGGGCTGATAGAGCACCTAAAAAGCTATCGATTTAACACCTATGTATGTTCAGCGATTTTCGCTAGTTTCGGAGATATTGATCATTTTAATCTGAAATTTTGTAATTTTCCCTTATGCCCATGTCACGAAAAATCATTAATTTCGTTATGTATTTCATAAGTTTTTCAGTGGTATCTTACATAATTATAATCATTACGAATTGGCGAAGTTTTTAAACCTATTTGCCCGTTTATTTTATCAGTATTTTTTTAAGTAATCACCTAAAGTTGTTTTTTTCATACAAAGTGAAAAGCAACCACTGGGACACCTAGTATGGAGAAACAAACTTTATGTGATTACTTAAAAAAAATACTGATAAAATAAACGGGCAAATAGGTTTAAAAACTTCGCCAATTCGTAATGATTATAATTATGTAAGATACTACTGAAAAACTTATGAAATACATAACAAAATTAATGATTTTTCGTGACATGGGCATAAGGGAAAATTACAAAATTTCAGATTAAAATGATCAATATCTCCGAAACTAGCGAAAATCGCTGAACATACAAAGGTGTTAAATCGATAGCTTTTTAGCTGCTCTATCAGCCCTTGGCGGATTATCGTTGAGTTTTGGGACACCCTGTATATGTGTTTTAGGTATACTAAAGTTTTTATTTTGTAATGATGAGCCTTTGGCATTGGGCTAACTTCATTTTTTTTTAAATAGATATAATGAATATTTGATAATTTTTACGGTGTTATCTAGATCATTTTGCAACAGTTCCTTTGATTCTCAACCACAGCTCAATTTTTCCATCCATTATAATTTCGTTACCAGCCCCACAAAATCTTGCATAATTATTTGTGGACGATATTAAGGCAAAAACGTTACGTCCACTTCCGTAATACGAGTATGATAACTTTTTTAACCTCAGCTCCATAGATACAAAGTGCTATGATCCACAATGAAAGTGTTTTATGTGATAATGTTAAATCTTACTGAATAAGAATTATGAATAATGCGGATTGATATAATGCCATGTAAAACAGCATATAAGAAAATCGTGTCTTTTTTTTAAGATTATCTAGTCCAAGTGGAAAACATGCTTTACTATATAGGTACGTTAAATGTGAACTACAAATCCAAAAAAGTAGATATTTGATTTTGAGAAAATATAGTCTCATTCTTCTAACGTGACTATGAAATGCCTATAAAGACGAAATGACTATAAAGTTCCTCTCAATTAAATTGAAAGCCATCTATGACATTCCTACTCTTTTCCTTATATCATCAATCAATCAATCTTAACATCCTACTGTCACTGATTTTAAGATTGTTCGTCAAAATAATATTTCCTTTTAAAATTGTCTTTATTTGTATTCCCAAATAAAATAAGATAAAGGAAATCCTTATTAGACGTTTTATACAAGAAAAAATCTTTTAAGGTAAAAATATGCCTTACCTACTGTTCTGCGATTGTGCTATAACCCAGTTCTATTTTAGAAACTTGATACTGTATAATTCAAGAGCGACATTTTGCCGCCCATTTGCAGCGACCGGTCCCCGGCCCTCTGTGTAACAAGAGGTCTTGCCTCCGCGCACACTTTAACTAGCTTACTAGGTATATAAGATAGCATCGCACAGCTGATTATTTTTGTACACATACTTGTGGCCCTAGAGAAGGTGGATTCGACGAACGTTATCGTTATCGAAAACGTACAGGCTTAAAGTTTGCCAGATATCGTCGAGCGCTTACGTCAATTCCATATATTTTGGCAGTTTTCGACAATCTTTTACGTTAGCGTTACGCATCTTGGTTAGCGCAACTTATCACGACAATTACTCGAATTTGTTATTTAAAATATTATTCAAATGAGCCATCATCGGGTTTATGCGAGATTAAGCACGGCAATTGATTTTTATGTTAATTATAAATTTGGTATTCCACGAGGTGAACCGACAATCTCTCAAAAACAACGGACGATCGGACGAACGAGCGAAATCGCAGCGGCGAGTTTAAGAAGTCCCGTCAGTGTGAACAAAACATATTTTAGCGCATGCATTTTCAATTTTGCAGCGTGGTTTCTGCCGACGGTTCGAACGTATAAGGCTGCTTAATTGAAAATGCACGCGCTAAAATGTGTTTTGTTTGCTCGAACTTAAACTCGTCGCTGCGATTTCGCTTGTTCGTCCGACCGTTCGTTGTTATTGAGAGAATAACACCCCTGATAAAAGTCGCGGGAAACCGCTGGATGACTGCAGCAGAGGACCGATCGCTGCGGGAAGCCTTGGGGAAGGCCTTTGTCCAGCAGTGGACGTCTCGCGGATGATGATGATAATGATAGATTTTCAGCATAACATTTGACAAAAGAATGACTAGGATCTTTAAGCAATTACACACTTAAGTTTATTTATTAATTAAATTTGGTTGCGTAATGGCATATATAGCTAATGGTCTCCTTAATTACTCACGTACAGTGAGTCCTTGAAGTTTGCTTTTCAATCTTAAGTGCGTGTTTCAATAAATAAACGAATGAACTTAATGTCAATAAACATTTGATACGTGTACAATATTGTACAGCCGGTTGTACCTACTAAATCAAAATAAAAGAATATAATAGAATGGAATGAAATATATTTTTGTTGCATAACTGTGTACATAGGTATTAATATTCAATAAACAATTTCAACAATTACCTACCACTGAAATTCAACCTAAAAACTAAATTTTAAAAATTGGAAACTCTCAATGACACACTAAATTGTTTTCCATTATTAATAAATTTAAATAGAAAATTCTTATTATTTTTTGAGACAGTTTTTTTGTTTTTGTAGTAACGACATCAAAAGTTTAACGTTTCGAGACGGTCAGGTATAGTGCTAAAGTTCCTTTTTTCCATTCCAATTTTATTCCTTGCCTTTTAGAGTAGAGAAACAAAGTAAAAATATTTTATGGAGTCTTTAAGTTACATGTTACATTTAGATGCAGACAACTTTACCCAGTTAGCATTTACAATGAGATGTAACTTCATAAATTTTGCAACTCTCTGCATTCAACATTTTATGCAGTTTGTTTCATAACCTTTAAAGTCGAGGCAAGTAATAAAGATAAATTATTGCACTCGCAATAAAAACCGACAATGACTTGGGCTTTAGCAATTTCGTAATAATGGCTAATTTAGCTAATTAGTGACAGGATAAAATTGGGACCGGTCGCGAGACTCGCGAGGCCACCCAGATATTTTGAGTTCTAATTATTTTTATGTCTATCGTTTCCGTTCTGTCGATTTCGAGAGTGGTTTCGATTGATCCCTACTCTCTGCTTCTTTATATAAAAATCGGCATGTCTTGTGCGCGGAATCAAAGTAGTATTTGATACAAATGAAATTTCGGTGTGTCGTTTTATTTTTACAATGTTCTCCTTGTTTCAGTGCTTATTCTTGTAGATTTTATTACACCTGTGTTTTTTTAAATATAACTTATTATATTTTGCTCTCTAACACCTTTTTCGCGATAAAATAGGGGGTACCTTGTTGACTACGGAACTCTAAAAAGGTGCCTTACCCAATTTACCATTTGTGTTTAAGTTTTTATTAATTAAATGGCAAAACAGAAGCACTAACATCTGTCCATCTGTTTTGTTATATTTTTTGCTTCCCGGTATTTTATTAATAAAAAAAACAATAATATTCTATCAAAATTGTGACCTGAAATTAACAAAAGCAAAAGGTTCTGTTTACATATCAATTTCTATTCATTCCAACCTATCTTGCAAGGTACGTTATTTCATGAACATGAAAATAACCCACAAAAACATTTAATGTATATTTTATGCAGTTTTATTCGTTCAAATTTTCCGTATGTACAAAAATATATAGACCATTATTTACCGGAAAAAGAAGTGTCTAGAATTTCACTTGCGTTTTATTTCTATTTCCACACCCGTGTCAGATAATAAAATAAGGCACGGCACTCCTTTTTATATATTTCTACACCCGGAGAAATGAGCTGCGTTTCACAATTTAATTATCTCAGAAGGTTTTTGTTATTAAATAACATGACTGTGACCCGGTGGCATTTCCCGATTCTAGGTCACAGAGGCTCGGGCTAGATTGACAATTGTCACCGGCCTGGTCGTGTTTGAAAACAGCCTGTGACGTTCCCAGTGGACATTTTGTTGATGCTTGTGAATTTTGTTGGTATAGTGACCAACGATGTTGAGAGTCTAGCATAGAACTTTACTCTAGTATAGAAGTTGACAGCTGTCAATGCAGTAGGTACTAAATATAACCTCAAAAATGCCTCAAACACATATTTTTTATTGAGTTGACTAGGTTTAATGGTTCATTTTATCGTAATTTCTTTTGTATGACTTGACTCTGACATTGTGACAGAGTTCTGTTGTGGTCCAAAAATTTAAATCCTTGAATTAACTAATAAATCATAGTACTATTTTTATTCCGTAACCCTCACACAATGTTATATATCATTCAATTAATTCTTCTTCATCCATATATCCATTAATCTTTATTACCACGACAGTGCAGTATTGCATTAAAGTTTGAAATAATTTTATGGTTTTGTTCAGATTTTAGCTGTATTTTTAATGCTTGTAACTTATTTTTATGAGTACATACATACATACCTTCACGCCTGTCTCACAATGGGGTATGCAGAGACTATGGAACACCAGGTGCACCGGTCTAAATATACAACTTTCACCCAGGGCTTCTCCTATTTGCCTATTGGTCATTATTTTGACGGAGAGTTCACTTATCATGTCTTGTACTTTGGCTTCATTATCAGGAGTACACGCGTCATTCGGCCGTTTAAATTACCACGTCTAAATTTACAATACCAACGATAAACAGTCGTACAATGAGGACAGTTTTGTTTGAATACAGATTGCATTTCCTCGATACAGTCACTACGACAGGCCCCTATCAAAATTGTTACGAATTACAACTCGTAAGTCGAGTCGAGACCACGTGGACATCTTCAAATTTTAAATGTATTTTTAAATAAGTAAATTAAAAAAAACCGGCAAACATAGTTTATTTCAATATTATTTTAAAAAGTATATACGTGATATGTCAACTCTTTTGTGTCATATTTGTGTATTGTAAAACATACCTACCTAGGTACTAACTCTTAAAATAGTTACAAAAAAAAATATCGTGACAAACAGACGTCCTTGACTTAGAAATTAGGTTTTCTTGTTTCAAATGACACTTTTGGGAGGTATTTTTTATGTAACTAAGCTTTTATTCCATTTTTTCCATTTTTCTGTCACAATAAAACACGAGGAATAAATATAACGTGTCATGTGTAATGTAATAAAAATTAAACATAATCACCGGCTCTGCACGCAATTTACACTTCATGGCAAAAACGGCGTAACTCAAATTAAAAACGCCTTAACATCTATCAAGCCACTTTAAAGTTGAAATTGCGATAAAATTCCTTTTATGTCGTTTTCCTGTTGTTATCAAGTTAGATTTCAAACGTTTTGTGTTATAAGTTTTCAGTTTTATGATTTGGCGTAATAAACGATTGACGTGACTTTACGTCGTTATTCAACAAGAAGTTACTTACCTATTGTTTATTTCATTATTTATTATACACCTGAAGGTGTTATTGCAATTTATAACGCAATTGTTCTTAGGCACTGAGAGGGATAAAGAAGGTAATATAAAAAAATAAGTGTTCATTAAGGAAAGAATGTGATCATCATGCAAGTCATCTACTGTTGAGATTTTCAAATGAATTATAATTTGCGCAATTCAAAAGCCAGTAAAAAAGTCCCAAGTTTCTTAAATAGCATTGTGTTTATTTTTGTTAAATCGTGATTACAAAAACAGATATTGAGTTTTAAAGGAACTCTTAAAAGCTTCTCCAGGTTTGTATTACAGCAAATACTTTTCGATTTAGTGTCAGCCTAAACCTACAAAAAAGTCTCATGATATCCAAATTCACTTGGTATCCTATTACTCGTCAAATAGTTTGGTAGCCCAATTGTACTTTGACATTGGAATTGGGATACAGATCATCCGCAGGGGAGGCTCCCTAACCGTGTCATTCAGGGGACCGAATGTTTGATAACCTTTCATCTGGTTTCCTGATTTGTTCGATGACAGTGACAGTGAGCTCGCTGTGTTGGTTCTACTCACAAAGGTTAACTAATGTTGTTATTTTCCACCGTTCTCAATGTTCGATCTAGAGTTAAATATATCTCAGGAAGAGCGTCGTGACTGACTAGAGATTAATTTCTTATGTCCGCATACTTATTGCGACTAAACAAAAGATGGTTTTTGGTAGGTATACAGGGTGTTTGGCAGTCGGGTGTAGGGGTTTTAAGGGATGATAGTAAGGGTCATTCTGAAAATTTTTGACCACATTTACTATTATGCTAAGTTTCACGGTTTCCGAGATATTGATCATTTTAATATGATTTTTTGTAATTTTTCCTTATGTCCGTGATACGAAAAACCCCTTAATTCAAGTATTAATTTAAAAAAAAAACAGCGTTTTCTTGCATGACTTGAATCACTATGAAATAAGGAAGTTTTAAAGCTACATGCCATTTTTTTTCCTTACAACTTTTTGAGTAACCTCACAAAATTGGTTTTTCCATACTTGGTGAAAAACAAACGCGGGGTTCTCTTATTATGGAGAAAGTAACTCTTGCGCGTTTACTCAAAAAGTTGTAAAGAAAAAAAATGCCATGTAGCTTTAAAACTTCCTTATTTCATAGTGATTCAAGTCATGCAAGAAAACACTGTTTTTTTTTTAATTAATACTTGAATTAAGGGGTTTTTCGTATCACGGACATAAGGAAAAATGACAAAAAATCCTATTAAAATGATCAATATCTCGGAAACCGTGAAACTTAGCATAATAGTAAATGTGGTCAAAAATGTTCAGAATGACCCTTACTATCATCCCTTAAAACCCCTACACCCGACTGCCAAACACCCTGTATAGAAAGCAAAAGAGAGATTAAATATTCGAAAGGGTAGCAAGTAGATTTATGGATAAATTTGCTGAAATACTCGTATTAGTCATTTTGTAATCGCGAATAACCTGTACAACCCAATAATTATAAACCAGAGAAATTTTCATTTAATTACATTTTTTAACTCATATTTTTTTATTTTTTCAGGTAAGCACTCCACAAAGCAATAACCAGCTTGGGTAAGCAAATAACAATCGGCCGAGATGATATTTTCAAATAAACATAATTAATTTGCAGAGACAAAAAAGACCATCTCTCCCAGGGTATGCACTTAATGTACCTATCAGGCATCTACAGTTTTTTTTACTCGTAAGGACCCAATGCCTTCTTAGTACTTAGGATCCTAGAAGAGAAAGGGTTAAGTGGACTTCACTCGTTACAAAAAAGATTGATCTTAAAAAGACTTAAACCGTTTTTCACTTGATCTTAAAAAGACTTATACCCTTTTTCACTGGAACCCCAGAGCTTCACATTTCTGCGTAAATCATAATAATCATATTGTCCAGGGGCGCCAATTTGCACGCAGGGCTGTCAGGGCTGTCACTCGCGGCGAAAGGCCTTCTGACATTCTGCGGTCTGTGTGATCTAGGTGAAATTGGAACCCGTGGTCGGGAAATCTAATGTTGCCAGTAATTTGGAAATGCGAAATCGGCTAAGATTATTGTGACTCGTCGCGCGTGATTTGTGTGAATCTTCCATGAGTTTTGTAGATCTTTTTATTGTTTTGGTTAGAGCTCCTATTGAGATCATACTCAAGTTTTTTTTTTAACTATTAAAGTACACTTTTTAATTGTAGGTACGCTCTTTCCAAACCGTGCCGCCACAAACAATACCTAATAGGTATAACTTCTTAAAATTAAATGCTGAATACTAAAAGCAACAATATTTAGTACATAAAACGGTATGTAGAAATACTTATACAGATAGATCGGTAACAACCTAATGCTTTTACTAAGAAATTAAGGTAAATTGATCGGCTAACATTTTACGTATGTTTTTTTTTTTGTATTATATAAATCTTATGTCATGGTGTTTGTGGTTGAACATCTCCGAAACGGCTCAACCAATTTTCATGATTTTTTTATATGGATTTGGTGGGTATGAACACAGGGCACAAAGTATATTTCATAAGGTTTGTATGAAAAAAAAAATACACCCTGTCGGCGCCGGGTGTGGACAGCTAGTCTTACTAATAAAGAATAATAATATTACCTACTCAAAACGTCTTTTAAACGTTGTATCATCTTATTTTACCTTTTTCCTAACTCTCCGACAGTCTGGCGATGTAATTTGCTCCAGTAATGAGGGTGTTATCCGACTTCATCCCGCTGCGCTTGTAGAAGGAACGTTTAATTACACAACAATTTACGTTTAAGTTTTAGCTAGCTTCTACATGCAATTTAGTCTATGCAAAATGTTACTGAATAAAACTGAGCAGAAGCTAGTTGAGTTCTCCGAAAGCTATTGAAGTAGATTTTTTTTCGGAAGAGATGTTACCTTAGTATTTGTATAAAACTGTTTGTGTCAAAATTTGAAAAAAAACCTGTATTTTAAAATGTAATATTTATTGGAATTACTAGCGGTTGCCCTGGTCTCCGTCTGCGTGGAAGTCGTTTATCGCTACTTGCGATAAAAAGTACATTATAATAATAGTATATTATACTTAATCGGAAATTTCCCATGGTGATTAAATTTAGCTATAAATACATACATTCATACACATACTGTACATAAGCTCACACCTTTATTCCCAAAGTGGGGTAGGCAGAGCTACAGAATTACTAACAACTCTAAAAACTTGTTAATAATTCTGTAACCACATTTTGCACAATTAGGCTAAGATGTTTACCAGTGTATTAGTAACAGGTTGCAAGCCCATCGCCTAACAGTACTAAGTACACAGCCTTTATTCCCTTAGTCGTCTCTTACGACATCCACGGGAGGACATGGAGTGGCACTATTCTTACCCGGAAACCACGCCGTATAAATAGTATTGAAAAGAATAACCACGAACTGACTGACAAGGTTCATGAATAGGTTGAACTTATATTTTTGGTAACCTATCTGCGACCTAATACGGTGAATACTTTAAGTTTTCCGCTGGTATTTATAAGTTAGATCAGAAATAAGAAATATTGATTACTTCTGACTATCAAACTAAGAAGCAAGGCGACGCTTAAAGCCCCTGTCTTGTAGATACGGTATCGGTAAGCGGTTTACGTAATTCAATGAGCACTGCAAGATAGCATGGCAGGAATTTCAGATACTGCACTAATAAATAAAGTAATATATGTAGAGTAACAAGTACAAAATATTCAAATTGAAGAAGAGATAAATAATGTACGATTTAATATCCAATTTATGATTTAACAAAACATTGAATGGCACTGTTTACTTTCGGTTTATTGTTCATCTTATGCTTTGACTTTAAGAACCAACGACTCTCTTCCGACAATTTCCAGTTTTGTGGCATCCAGTAAATCTCTGAAAATATAAAAATACTCATTACAATGATTAAAATCATAAACGACGCGTTGGCCTTGTTGGTAGTGACAACGCCTACGCTAGCGGTCCTGGGTTCAAATAAATATTTTCGTGATGAGCACGAATATTTGTTCCCAAGTCATGGACATTTTTAATGTTAGAGCAGGACTTTAAATTTTAAAAATTGCAACTGAGTTAATATGTGTGATACCATGATAACATGTTAGCTAGATCTCAAATAGGTACATTTTAATGCATACATACATACATACATTAAATCACGCCTGTTTCCACTGTGGGGTAGGCCACTTCTTTCCACTTGCTACGATCTGTACATATTTCTTTCGCTGAATTTAATAAATGTAAAGTATTACGTACCCAGAATTATTTGGTGACTGAATACTCTGGACAACCACCTCTAACTCTCCAATCACATTTTCGAAGTAACTCAAGTCAATTGTATAAGGTTCGTCTCTAAAGTTAATGACGATCACGAAGATCTCTCCATTGTACCACCTGTTGAATATGAGATAAAGTTACAAGTGGAAGCTTAGGCTGTCTGAGAGTTATCAAGACATTATCAATCTCAAACAAACTCCCAGCGGAGTTAAGATAATACAGGGTGTAAGTTTGGCCGTGTGCGTTTATCACCAGCATGGGGATAAGCGAGCAGATTAAAGAGACATCACTTGTTTTCTGTAAAGCGCTATGTTTGTGGCTTTTTTACTTGATAGGTTTATTGGTTTACCCTTGAATTACCGACAATTTTTTCACATACATACATACATAAACTCACGCCTTCATTCCCAGAGTGGGGTAGGCAGAGCTACAGAATTACCAACAACTCTAAAAACTTGTTAATAATTCTGTAACCACAAAATGTATTTTTTTCATAGAAAGTTTTATTTAGCAGAATTTTCTTATCATCGACAGACATGACACGAGTAGGAGTTTTGATTTGTTTGTGGTCACAGATCTAACCTAACCTTACCTACGCTTAAGACAACCTAAAAACAATGATAATATTATGATGATGTTAAAACAGGTAATATATGGTTGAAAAAATATGTAATTATACAAAACAAAAACAAATAGACTTAACAACAAAGCAAGCAAACGGGATTACGCTAGAATGACAGGCACAACACAGACCAAGGATGTTAAGCAAAATCTGAGACCCAAAGACATTAACATTGTGGCCAAACTCAGGGCTAAGATAGAATATGTTAGTAACTTGACCTACCTTTTAAAAGCAAATACGTCATTATTAAACGCCACTGATTCGTATCTTCCGTATCTGAATACGGGCGATGTACGAAGCTCAGACAGTGTTTTATAGACATTAAGGTGCGACCGGACGACGTCACGTTGTACTTCGACGTTAAGGCTCTCATAGCCTTCTGCAACTGGCAACCAAGTTTTGTCCGCAGTGGAGAAACCTAGGAAAAAAATGAACTATAGGCAAACATAGTAAGAGTTATAAAATACGGCATAAGCGGCATAATCAATCTGCACGGTTCAAAATTATTTTGTTGATAATTTCTCTTAACGTATATTTTGATTCATAAAGCCAAACATTTAAAAAAAAAATACCCGGCATTACCCAGAGGTCATTTTTAAATTTGACTTCAACCTCTCTTCATTCTCTTCATTGAAGCTCATTCTCATCCAACACACACTCGACGCTTTTTTATAATGAATCATACATCGATAAATTTTGTACTAACCAGCATTATTTTCTGAACTCCACTGGAAAGGAGTCCTTTCTGGGTCTCTTGAAGCTTTCCAGTAATTTATAGGGTCATCGGTGTTGCAGCCGCTTGGATCAACTGTGTCCTCCCAACTCACATATCCGTCTACCATGCCGATTTCTTCACCCTTACGAAATAAAGCATTTGATAAAGAGAGATAAATATAGAATTAATTTATTTTAAGGAGAAAAAATAAATAATTGCTATACCATGTAAGTTACAGCAATACCGGGTAGTAACAGCGTTAGCATGTTCATTCCATCAACTAACTCGGGGCTGTAGCGAGAAGCTACTCTATTGTTGTCGTGGTTTCCAGTCTGAAAAGAAAACAAAAGGGTCATGACCTACGTCAATACTGTGATTTATTTGGTAAACTTCTTTTTACTTACCACCCAATTAGCAGCCTTGTCAATGGGCTTAAAAGTCAAATATTTATCAATAGCGTATTTGATTTCAGCTGCTGTAGATTCTCCGTTGACATCAGAAATAAGCGCAAAGTTGAACGGCATATGGCTGCCTTCTCGATCACCTTCTCCAAAATATCTCATTGTCTGCTGAGGACTTGCGTATATTTCAACCATCATCACTCTACTAAAGTCATCGGCCTCTTTATACTCATTGTAAACATCTCGCCACTGGTAAACCATATCGTAGGTTTCATCTTGATCTTTTGTGTAAATGTGATCCAGGTAATCATAACCCTGTGGATCATCCTGGTTTCCAGATAAAGGCTCATCAGGATATTTTCCACCAAATTTTTCCTTATCAACTTCAAACAGATGATTGATAGCGTCAACTCTAAATCCTGCAACACCTTTGTCGAACCAGAAACGGATCACGTTCTTCATTTCTGCCACAACTTCTGGATTACGGTAATTAAAGTCTGGTTGACCGATTACAAACTGGTGGAGATAATATTTACCGACCTCTTCTCTGTATTCCCAGGCACTTTTACGGAAAACGCTTATCTGTAAAATTATTATGATGTTATTTTATTCTACTACTTCAATCGTATTATTGCATAATAGTTACAATGTTTACCCAATTATTTGGTGGTTGCAAATCTCCATTTTCGTCTACTACTCCATCCTCCCAAACAAAGTAATCCAGATATTTTTCATCTCCTTGAAGAGCTTTTTCGAACCAAACGCTCTCATTACTGCCATGATTCGGTACCAAGTCCAAGATAATTTTAATATCTGCAAAAAATGTGGGAATATTATGTTAAGTAATGAAATTTGTATTTGCTTCTGCTCACTTCTTTGTTTTACCATGTAACTTACCTAACTCTTTAGCTTTTGCTATCAACCTGTCAAAATCTTCCATTGTCCCGTATTCATCATGGACGCTGTAGAAATCGGCGATATCGTACCCAAAATCGTACATAGGTGACTGGAACATAGGTGAAAGCCATGTAGCTCCAACACCGATCTCTTTCAGGTACTCCAACTTTGAAGTGATTCCTAGAAATTTTGGTAAATAAAACTTACTTTTAATGAGCAAAATTGCAAAAAACAAGCATAAGTTTAGATAAATTTACATACCATTGAGATCTCCTATTCCATCACCATTGCTGTCCATAAAGGATCTCGGATAGATCTGGTAGAAAATTGTTGTCTCCCACCATTCTAACTCCTTTTCTTGATAACCTAATGCGGCTACTAAGAGAAAAGGCAAAATGAATATTACCTTCATTTTGTTGTTCTTGAACAACAAACACTTAACAACTGAGTACAATACTCTTTCGACAGATATTTATATCTTCAGTTTTAGATATGTTAAGATAATTTTCAAGTGATCTTAGATCATGACATTATCTTGAATTATTCTGTTTGTTTAAGGAGCATTGTAAATTTTCCATTTGAGGCGAAGTGCACATGCAATTTTAAAATGCAATTTTGTAACTTAAAGCGCGATACCCGTACTTGATAAATTCTTTAAGAAACCCAGATTTACGTTATTTTTATGAGGTCTTTAAATACTAAGTACCTTACTTATTTAAAGTCCCTGGCTTAAAGTAAAAGATTTTTAAACATGGTTTGAAGATTAATTTTAAGCGCGGTTTTGCTTGCGTTGCTACAAGAAATAGCTACCTAATAATTAGGTAGTCAATAATAATAATAATAATAAAGCTTTATTTACTTCCACACAAGTTAATTGCTAGTTAATTCTAAAAATACATAAGCGGTTATTTTCTATAAGTAGGTTAATTAGTTTGTATGGACCCCTTTCGGGTAAAAGCCTCCTCCAAGAAGTTCCATTTTGCTCTATCTGTAGCTGTGGCTAGCCAACCTCGACCCACGAAAATTAAAATTAGGTAGTTAATAGGAAATAAATAAATTATCCTATTATTTATCAATTTATATATGTTTGTTTTTTAAACGCATTTATAACCCGTATTTAAGAAACGTATATAACATTATTATAATAACTGGTCTTCTAAAGACCGCCTGTCTTTTTGAAGATTAGTTTACGTATTTGTTGTATTTGTTGACGTGTACTATAATGTGTGTGTGTATTTACTTGTCTAACATTTGTTAACTGAATCATATATGCAATACATCCAAACTGACGTCATTGTTCAACAGTGTTGCATTCCTGTTACCGACTAAATATTGTAGGTTTCCTAAAACTAATCTCACATAGATAGCATCCTTATATCAACTGCTCATAACCCTTAAAAAAATGTTATCCAAAATGCAGGGATGTTTAATCTTTAGAGAGATCTACTGGTATTTCATCATCAATTATTGTTAAAGATACCAGCTATTGGCAAGAGATGGCATAACAATCATTGTGTTACTCAAAACGCTCTGGGTTTAGTTTTTGAACTAATTTGACCGAAAAATGGGGTTGTTTTTAAAAGACATTAAAATAACATGAAAAAATCTTTTACTTTTCTGAATAGGAGGATTTCTCATTTTTCCATATAGATTTTTAAAAAACCTTGAATGATATCGGGATAAAACTAGGAAATATCTTTTGTATGTTTGCGATGATCTCAAAAACTACAGAGCGAATTTTCATGTGATTTTCACCATCAGTTAAATATTTTTTACGAAAGGTTTTTTTATGTAATAATAAATTCTGATTTATTTACGGGTGTTGCAGAAAAATCACAAAAACTGAAGTGAAGCGAGGGTGGGTTGCTAGTATTATATAAAATGACCAAAGAGCTGTAATTTATATGTGGATACTTATTAGCCGGCAGACACTACAGAGAAAAATGGAATATATTAAGAAGGTAAATATTAATTGTTACATTTAGTCAACATATCAGTAATGTATTAATTCCAAAATGTTTTTGTTTCTTTTGTACTTTGTTTAACATATTATGTTGCTTCGATATCACTATCATATAATCTATAGATAAAATGTTGTCTGTTATGTAGCCGGCTGTTGTCAATTTGCCATCACTTTCAAAACTCTTTTCTTACGATAAAATATATAATACTGGATTAAATCCCGGAGAAATACGGACAACTTGGACAAGTAAATAATGAGAATTGTATAACAAATAATTTATTATTTCTAAGTATTAATAATGTAACAAACGACAAACGAGACACATACAGTCAGCAGCAGAAGTAGCTAAGCGGGCCGCGTGTTCAAAATGAACTACGCACGTTCTTAACTTCTTAATAATAAAGTCGTGTGTAGGTCATTTTGAACACGCGGGCCGCTTAGCTACTTCTGCTGCTGACTGTACATTGGGACAAATGACGATTAGGCATTCCATAGGGGGAACCAATTTTTGGAGTTGTTGGTAATTCTGTAGCTCTGCCTACCCCACTCTGGCAATGAAGGCGTGAAGGTATGTATGTAATAATGTAACCATAACATCTAGTGTTTATTTCAACTTGAGGACTAATGCTTCATAACCAGAAACCGGCACGGATGACGCGGGGAACTTTTCTCTGTAACAAAAAAAAAAGCATTAGTAACAGTTTAGTGTCTCGTTTATTTGTACAAAATAAAAGAAAGGCGAACATGATCCCCTAGCATTATTCAAAATCAGCAGACCGTTTGGGTTTCATTAAAATCCTTCCATCGTCATCATCATACCTTCACGCTTTAATTCCCAGACTAGGCAGAGCTACAGAATTACCAACAACTCCAAAAACTTGTTGATAATTCTATAACCACTTGTGCCGCAGAACCGATAATCGCTGGAGTTATCGTATTCTTGAGTGGAGACCGCGAATCGGCAAACGTAGTGTAGGACGCCCTCAGACTAGGTGGAGCGACGATCTTCGCAAGGTGGCTGGCAAGAACTGGATGAGAGTGGCCACGAATCGTGCTCGTTGGCGTGCAATGGGAGAGGCCTATGTCCAGCAGTGGACTAATATAGGCTGATGATGATGATGATCATGATGAATTCTATAACCACACTTTGCACAAACAGGCTACGATAATTACCAGTGTATTAGTGACAGGTTGCAAGCCCATCGCCTAACAATGCTACAAGTTATTCCCTTCCGCCTCTTACGACTTCCACGGGAAGACATGGAGTGGTACATTCTAAGCAGAGAACCACATGGAAAAACATCCTGAGATCGTTATAACAGCGAAAACCATGAAGTCGAATACAACGAAGAATTATTTTAAACCATGGAAAAAGCAAACGAGTACACGCCCCCTGATGGCAATTTCAGATTTGTTAGATAACAAACGTAATGGCAAAAGCACTCCTAATTTAATTATGCAAATTATGGGCGCCGTAACTAATGGTGCTTATACACTTTATGTAGCTGAAGCAAGTAAAATCAAGGGCTACTTGCGCGAGCATGCTCAAGCTTAATGCAATATGCTCAAGCAGAGCTAGGAAACGGGTACTTATTTTAACCAGTTGGTCAGAAACGTCATACATTTCAAAAACACACACAATATCAATGGCAGTCACAATGACGAGGTTCTAGGTATGCTCGTCATTTTTAATGGCGGACTGTACCTAGTGTTAATTCTTATTCTTATTGCCCACTTATCTATTGCATTAGGTAACAACCTGTAATGATAGATTTAAGTTATTTATTTTAGTTAATTTTCGTTTCGATTCGTCGTGAACGGAATCCATACTATTTCGGTTTTCATCAAGGAACAAAATAGAACTAGTCCTGCTCAAAATAACGGTTATTTTTTATACCAACTCTTGAAGCAGGCCTATCATTTTAAAACGTCATAGCCACCACGCCATTATATCGAAACCAAAAAAAAACAGGTCAATTCCAGCGATCGTAACGCTCGCGATTCGATTACGCTCCGAACGAGCGTTTACGAAAAACCTGGTTAAGAACCTTAACCGGTATTTTTCGAACTGTTCCCAAGCCCTGTGCTCAAGTCGCTGGATCTGCACACTTCATTATACCGTTGTTTACAGGATGCATATAACCTTCGCAAGTGCCTCAATATGTGCAAGTAGGCATTGTGTACAAACACTATTACAGTTGGACTAATAAGCTGAAATGGAAGCAGTTATTTGTTGAGATGAACAAGTTACATTGGGTGACCCATGAAATTGGCGTTTTTTAATACACTATGTTACAAAGGTTTTAGATACAAATAATATGGTTCAATTTCATACTTAATATTTAAAATTAAAGTGTGAACTCTACTCTTTTCATGTGCTGCGAGTTCGTTCAAGTGTTTCAATTACGCAGAGTTTTATGAAGCTAACTATTTTTAATTAATTAAGATATTTATAATCTAGCAGAAATGTCAATATTCCTGACAGAATTTTGTTTAGTTTGCATTTGACGTTACTTTTCATAAAATTCTCCATGTCAAACGCGAATTTCATAGGTAAGGACCTAATATAAGTTATAATACGAGCAACTCAATTCCTCTATGTTTCCCATTACACTCGGATAGAAATTACTGACTCACAATATTTTAAGCATTTTGCTTTACTTCTGGATTTTATTTCTTACAAAAAGATACTTAACTAAATTAATAATTCCCAAGCGAAGCCATTTATTTGCTTCCAAAAAAAATTCATATTAAGAATTTTCAAGTAGGTATACACTTTCAAACGGCTAGTCAAGTTTGTGATGACTTAAAGTTTAAAATTAAAACTTTGTATAAGATTTGAATACTAAACACCGAAGTTCTGCAACTTCTCCTTTCTCCCAGAATTATAACGAGCGTGAAATTGACTCTGGGAACAATCTCGAAATATCCCGTATAATAACAATCAATTAGCAGGAATTCTCAACATGAAAACTTTATTAAGTTACTATTAAGAAGTTGGTGAGAGCGTTGACCAGTTATGACGTATAAGTGACTTGATACTTGCTAATGAGTTAACGGTTCTTGATACTTGATAACGATGGAAGTTTCAAGCAGAATCATCATGCATTTTTTCCATGAAATCATTATTGTTTGGAGAAAGTTTGAATGAAAAAGTAAGTAAGTAAAGGTGGACTTCCGACCAGCGCGGCTCCGGCGTCACTGTCGCTGCGTTAGTGACGCCGGAGCCGCGCTGGTCGGAAGTCCACCTTAAGTAAAGCTTTTATGGCTAAACCGATGAACCGATTGCGATGAAATTTTGTAAGGCGATAGTTTAAGTATCGGGGATGGATATAAAATACTTTTGATGCCGAAAAATCTAAAAGTTCCCAAGGGAATACCGATAACCGCCTTGTAAGCGGACAGAATCACGGTCAAAATAAACCATTCAAAAGAGCCGTAGAAAAGAGAATAATAAATAGAAAACTGACTTATTAACCAAAGAAAAGAAAAACTAGATTCAATTTATAAAAAAAAAATGCAGCTAAGTAACTTATAAGACTAGATCTTGATACGTTATTCCGACATATAAAAGCAATACCTACGAGTGTGTTCTTGATTATCTTGCATACTTCAATTAAACAACTAATAACATGTTGCCATGACAATGCTGTGAATATGATTGAGCAATCAACTTAATTTATTACAGTACATTGTATTGTATTGTCACGTTAACCCATATCGGATACAATTATTACTAACGAGTAAGCAAACTCGTTATTGGCAACAAGTGCAGCTATAACGTCATTTAGACTGACGTCAATTTGATGCGTTTTTACTCGTCCTTGTGCATAAACTAGAGGAAGCACGTGACTTTGCACGCGTAGAATTAATTTTTTGCCACTCCCCCCTATCTTACCAGTGGTAGTCAATTTTCGGTAAACCCTTTATTAGTGCAGCTCTAGGGTACCAAAGGTACTCTTTATGCTCAGCGGTTTATGATATACGCTGACAGTCACGCAATAGTGTACCCGCCTTACTTATAAACGTGGAATAACCGTGGGGTAGCTAATATGCTTTGTGCTTTGTCCTTATACAGTGTGTTACCAGCACCCTGGCTTTTTTTAAAGTACGTTAAAATAACGTATATCTGTAACGTAACTATGACATTAATTTAATTAATAAACAAATTTTCAGGCTTTGTTAACTTTCTAACAAAAATTTAATTGCCAGCAATGTAAAGCACAGCAATTTGACAAGTGTAATTTGACAGTCGTCGGTTACTTTGATTATTATGATCTGCCCCCGTACCACGACATGCCTTGTACCAAGCAACAGCGATACTGGTAACGATGAACACGCAGCACATGCACTACATTGAAAATGGACAGTATCGAAGAAAATTAATTGTGAAGTTATTTTAATTATTTTTTAATTGATAATACTTGCAAAGAATTGCTAAAGCAACATATTATCGGTAGTTTTAATAAATGCCCGCATGCCGGTAACACACTGCATAATGTCATTGTGACATTTGGATTTGACAGATAAAGAAGGAGATAATAGTCAAGTACTAGATTACAATAGTGTTTCACACTGTATCGTTGATTACGTTTCTTGGAACCGTTTTTTGAAGAAAAATGCTCAGTTTTTCATAACATATTTAGGGTTGTCTTCACTTCATTAAGGCGACATAAGTTGTTTAAATTTCAAATAGCAATAGTAAAACCACTTACATAACTTCTATGACAAAGTCCATGGAAATAATAAAAAGTTATAAAAAAAAATTATTTTGAAAAATAATCTATATGTTGGTTCCGGCGATTCCCACTCTTCATGCAAGTGCTTTGTAGATATTGCGTGGACGTTTTCTTATTTAAAAATCACTTGTTTATTGAGTTTCAAAAGGTTTCGATCGTTTTGGAGAATAATTGTTATTTATGATGTGCTTTAAGTTATCACCATCTCAATTAAGAAAATGGTTTTTTGATTAACCGTTAACCTAAAGAGAATTTCAGGAAATTTGAGAATTTAATCGTTTCAATTTCAACTATTAAAAAATCATGACTTAACAATTATGTGAAACAACATGCTCCCGTTCCAAATTCCATCAGTCTATATCGTTCATTGAATACAAAACGGACACAATCCGAAATGAGTCAGTGTTGCATTTTAAAATTAGAAGCGGTTGGAATACGATTTTTAATGGAAGAGCAAATTATTTTGGAATGTGTCCGTTTTGTATTCAATAAGCGATATTATTTGCCATGATTCTATTAGTGACTAATTGTTTCACTTACCCTTTTATTTTCTGCGAATGTGTGCTACTAAGCACAACTTTGACGCTGCCTTTGACTTCTTCGAAGTATGTCAGGTCCGCGTCGTGCTCCTCGGCTCGCATGTTCACGACCACAAGGTAAACGTCTTCATTGTACCACCTGTAAACATCGTTTGCTGGTCACTATGCCGTTGGAACAAATCGATTTTGACCTTTATCGTCTTGGCCTAGAATCGTTATTGAAGCATAGAACTTGTAATGCTTAACGTCGTTTCCATGCCATTAGCGTCTAGGCTGGTGCATATCCATAAATCGTTCCCAATTATAAATTGATTGTTTAACATTATCTCGATAATTGTATTTTATTTACGATTCAGTGATCGTCTATTTTTAACTCTCGATGAAAAATGGATGATACAAACGAAACTATAATATCAGTGTATTTTAACCGATTCTTATCTATTACTTTTATTAGTTCTTAGCTACGTTTGAAGAAAATCGAGCCTTTACTAGCTTTCTATATGAATATTTGTAAGTTAGGTACCTCCTAAAAGCAAAGATGTCCTCGTTCAAAGCAAGAGATTCGTAACGTCCATATCTGAAAACTTTGTCTTGTCTTAGAGCAGCCAAAGCTTGGTACACCTTCAGATGAGACTTTTCAGCAGCCTTCTGCACCTCCACGTTCAAGGTTTCATATCCAGCCGCCACTGGCAGCCACGTTTTGTCAGCTGTAGAGAATCCTATAAAAAAAGTTCATAACATTGATGCCAAATCAACAAAAAATAAAAAATACCTGCTGCGGTATATAGAAATTATATACTAGAAATTACTATTTTTGTACATTTTATTTACTAAGGACAATATTTACGGGAGCTAACGACGTGTAGCTTAGTTCAGTAGTTTTTATGTAACTAGAATTTATTGCTCATTAGGTACTGATAACCTTTTCTTGGATTACTTTTCTTTCCAAATATCAAACCTTAAAAAAGATAGCAAGATGAACGTTGACTTTTTTTTTAAACTTCCGAATAAGTTTACCTGCATTTTTTTCAGCACTCCATTGAAATGGTGTCCTTTCTGGGTCCCTAGACCATTTCCCGTAGTTGATCGGATCATTGGTGTTGCATCCAGAAGGATCAACAGTTTCTTCCCAGCTGACCTCTCCATCAACAAGACCTAATTCTTCTCCCTAAATTGAATAATAACGCTATGAAAATAATAAATTTGATCACTAATATAAAAAATGGGGTTATTTGAAAGACTTGCCATATAAGTAACACCGATTCCAGGAAGCAGCAAGATAATCATGTTGATACCATCAACTAAGCCAGAACCGTATCTTGTAGCCATTCGGCTATTGTCATGGTTTCCGACCTAAAAATACAGTACGTCGTCAACGCCATTTAAAAAATCATAACTATTTAGTACGAGTATTTCCATATCAAAAGAAAACTATTCTTACCACCCAGTTAGCGTCCTTATCTACCGGCTTGTATGTTAAAAACTTATCGATAGCTCTTTTGATATCGCCAGCCGATGAAGACGCGTCGACGTCAGTAATCAGATCAAAGTTGAACGGCATTTGAGCGCCTACCCTGTTACCGTCACCGAAATATTTCATCACATCCTTGATTGACGCATAAACTTCGGTCATCATTACTCTAGTGAGACCATCACGGGCCTTGTACTCGTCAAGAATGTCCCTCCAGTCGTACACTACGTAGAGCGTTTCGTTTTGATCCTTAGTGTAAATGTGATTCAGAGAATCATGGTCGTCTAATTCCACTCCAATAGCTCCTGAGAGAGGTTCATCGGGGTATTTCCCGCTATATAGGCTCTTATCAACTTCAAAAAGACAATTGACTGCGTCAACCCTAAAACCTGCCACACCCTTTTCCAGCCAAAACCGGACGACGTTCTAAAAATACAAAAATGCATTTTTATCTATTTATTTATGTCTGGATTTTTACAGCTCAGGCTGGCTATTGCCAATCAATCAATAAGTAAGAACTAATTTGGTACTTACGTCCATTTCAGCAACCACATCAGGGTTGCGGTAGTTCAGGTCAGGCTGGCCAACAACGAATTGATGCAGATAGTACTGATCAACTTCTTTCCTGTATTCCCAGGCGCTACCGTGAAAGTGACTGAGCTATAATTGAAAAAAAACATTTAATAACTGTATTTCCACTGTTTTTTGTAACAAGAAAGTAAGTATACTGAAGCATTATTTACCCAATTGTTTGGAGGATGTTTGGTTCCGTTTTCGTCAACGATACCATCTTCCCAGATGAAATAGTTGTAATACTTTTCATCACGTAGAAGTGCTTTCTCAAACCAGACACTTTCATTCGACGTATGGTTGGGAACAAGGTCTAAAACGACCTTAATGCCTTAAAACGACAGGTTAATAATTATTCACTATCGATCATAGAGATTGATTTCGCTTTTATATTTTATATTTACCAAGTTCTTCAGCCTTTTTGGTTAGAGCTTCAAAATCCTCCATAGTACCATACTCATCATGAACGGCATAGAAATCCGAAATGTCATAGCCAAAATCATACATAGGTGACTGGAACATTGGTGAGAGCCAAATAGCCCCAACACCAAGTTCTTTGATGTATTCTAACTTTGATGTTATACCTAAAAGTATAATTTCGAAATTTAAAGTAAGTTCAGACATTAAATATTATACTTAAATTAAAAATAACACGTTTAATCATACCGTTCAGATCGCCAATGCCATCTCCATTGCTGTCAGCAAAAGAACGAGGGTAGATCTGGTAAAATATAGTGGTCTCCCACCAATCGAGGTCTCTTTTAGCCCTGCTCTCCACAGCATTGCCAGAACACAAAGCTACCACAAACGGTAGCAGGAAAACAGCCTTCATGATTTAATATTCCAATCAATCCTTATGCTAGTCAGGTCCACCTCCAACTATACCATATCAGGACCCCAATGGGCTTATATAGTTGACTAAGATTGACTGATCACTTGAGATAAACTCCACACTGTCGCGTTTATCTTTGACACTTGAACTGCGTATGGTGATAAGATTTTAGTTATCCTATGCACAACTAAACTAGACTTGCACCGCGTGTTATTGCCGTTTGTAAGAGAAATAGTGTGTAAATATTTACTTGTACTAATAATGACTTACATATAAAATATACTCTATAAATTTGACGTACATTTAGATAGTGTTGTTTTTTTTTGTATGTATGTCACAGTGCATATCAGATCTCTCCGTCTAATTAGTGGTTTAAAATGGTCGATTTGATTTTTATAATGTGTGTAGAAATGCGTATTAAGAAATACATGCATATTCCCTATTGGCTTACATGAGGGCTCTTTTATCGTTGGTTATAATGGAGTGAATCTATAGGTACTTACAAGATCATCATTGCGAAGAAGAAGCGCCGCAATAAACTTAAACGAGTGGCACGGTGGGAAACCCTAACAAAATCAATTTTGCTTTTGTTTGTTATTGTGAAACAAATGATACTATTGTAATCTGACAGAACGATTATCAATTTTCCCTGGGTATTTTGATATACGTAATCACAATTGCCAGATAGTCTTATCAATTTGGTTGAAATTTGTGTTAAGTCTAGGCTAAGATGACAGTCTCAATGGAATGTTACGTCTATGTAACATGTTTTCCATAGATTTAACTTTTCCAATAAATCTAGCTAGCGTTTCTATTTGTTGCGTTTTTAAACCAATCGCAACAACCAAAATGTGCGCGAGTCATAAACTAGATACAAGTTTTCTACTCGTAGTATTTAACATTATTTAGGTAAGAATAGGTTCGTCACTTTTGGACACCAGAAAGCATTCAACGCCCTTCGCGTCCAATTCAATACTATTTTCAGGGTACTATTGGGTATGCCTAGCTTTTGTAGTGCGTCTGACTGTTTTTATACACTCCGCTACACTCCGCAAGTGATGTACTTCTCTGGTGCGTATAATGCGGGCCAGCTCCAACAGTATCCTCGTAATGATCGCGAACAGGTTTGACTGTCCCTACATGATCCGATGTTGTGGTGCATGCCCCTTACCACAAATAACTTAATGTGTTTTCTAACAACTAGATTATAAGAATGTATTATTTAATAAAAAATATAGATCTGAGACATTCTAAATAAATTTATTTGAATTTGAATTTTAAAATAGAGTCGAAAAGTGGCGAACCTTTTCTTACCATGACTATACCTACACAGTGGTCATGCCCCAAAACATTCCATTGAAACTCCTCAGTATTTGTAGGACCTTTATTATGTTTTTCTCACAGAAGAACTTTTAGCTTCATAATAATGCCGTAAAGGAAGGTGGCTAAATGCATTTAGTACTCGAAGCATATTATACTCTTTTGACTATCATATTTGGGTTCAAAATGCTCATACCTGCTGTATTGGTATTACGCTAGAACAGCGTTCGGTTTACGCTATCACACTTGGCACACGCAGCACCTGACAGGATATTAATCACTTGGGTCATAGAAAAGACGAAAATTGCTAATGACGAAGCTGGTAGTACCGAACCTCGTAAGGCCCTCGTCAAATTTTGTAAATTCGAAAAGGAATCTTGTGTTGGTCAACTAAAGTCAAGTCACTTTGACAGATGTCCTAAATTTATGAAGTTGGGCCTTACGAGGTTAAAATTAACTAAATAATAATGGTCACTGTTGGTGCTAAATTCTAAACAAAAAATGAGATAATGTCATTTTATACAATTATACAGAATCATTACAGAATCAGTTGGTGTCTCGGAAACTTTAAACTTGCATTCTAAGAACCAGAGCCTCGTCCGCGGCTAAATCAAGGAAATTCGCTTGCACGATGTCGCTGAAATAAAATACGTAATGTAAGAAATAATTAATGTATAACAAAAATCGAATACGTTATTTACAAAATAGAAATGTACAAATGTGAACTTAAAGGATCTCTTTTATAATTGGGTGATCGAGGAAAAAGGAAAGGAAAAAAGTAACAACGAGCAGACATATTTAAGTATAAAAACAAAGTTTACAGAAACGTGGTGAACTTGAGATCGAGAATACCTATAATTATTAAATACTTACAAAGACATTATACTAGTATATAATATAAATCATAATGATAAAGTATATATAAATGAACATATAGACAAAAATGAATTGAAACATAAGAAGTTAAGTCAGTATTTAATAATTAGTAAATTTAATATTCTTGAGCCACACGAGACTGTAGCTAGATATGAATAAAGTAAAGAGAACAAAAGAAAACACAGAAAAGAAAAGAGAGACGTAAATACTCACTTCGTAGTCCTCGTTGACAAAACACTACTAGTTTCAACTTCTAGTTGTCCAAAGATCAAATCAAACGCGGTCAAATTCACAATGCTGTATGACTTCCCAACGTTCATTACGACCACGTAGGTATCATCGTTGTACCATCTGTAATATTCATGTTAGAAAAGCAAAGCAAAATATCATAATTATAATAAAAGTCTTAATTTTTTTTTTTATGGCATCGAGAAGACAAATGAGCACACAGGCCACCTGATGGTAAGTGGAAACTGTCACCCATAGACATTCGCATTCACAAGACTGCAATGCAATCCTAAGACTGCAAATGCGTTGCCAACCCTGAGGACTAAGATGGAATGCCTCTATGCTAGTCATTTCACCGGCTGTCTTATCCCCAAACCGGAACACAACAATGCGAATACTGCTGTTTGGCGGTAGGTTAATGGATAAGATGGTGGTAGCGAACCGGACGGACCCTGCACAAGACCCGCGAAGAGACCTAAATTTTCGTGACATTTTTAATAACGCTAGTGAGTTCTCATTTATCGACTACCGATATACATATATCGATACAATTCAATACAGAACACAAAATTCAAAACAAGATTAAAAGTAGATGATCTCTTCCAGGTAACCCTCAGGTTGCTGAAAATTTTAAATTGACATAACAGTGATCGTTATCAATGTCCTGTAATGGTAGCAAAGTATGGTTGACAAAAAAACAAATAACGTAGTATATTAAACATTATATATTTTACTAATTATGAGATTTATATACATATTATAACAACAAATCCAAATTATAGTGAATAAATTACTAAAATTTGTTCAACAGATTTGGCTGTCAGTCGTTCACGTCGATTGGGAAAAATCCATTTTAAATAGCTAAATGACCTTTCTACGTTAACAGAAGTCACAGGAAGGAAATTTAAGTCCTTAAAATATTGCACTCTATTTTATTTTATTTTATTTACATGGGATTTTGACTTTAAGTGTTTATTTATATTGTGCTTTTTCCTTTTAATATTGATATTACAAACAGTACATCGAGTGGCTTTATCCGTCGTAACTCGTAATAAAATACGGGTAATTGTGTCAAATACATGCTGTCAATGTAAATACTGTGATCATACGTGCACTTTATGAGGACTCCACTAAAATACTTGAATATCCACTCTAGATACGATATGCATTGGTTTATTTAGATAAACACGTCGCGTAGTGTAATTAGATTTTCAACTACAGTTATATTTTGATGACATTTTATGTCATTTGACGTACACTGTTTTAAAAATATATTAGGGCGGAAAAGGTTTTGTACCGTATAGGTAAGGATTTATATCTACAGGTGTAATCTTTAGAAGGTAAGTATTTATTTTATGGTTAAGATCAAAGTAAACAACCAAATGTGTTTGTTTTTTCTGCCAACCATACCCTTTGCTACCAAAAGTGGACGTTGATAACGATCACTAGACATAAGCAATTAAATATAAAAGTTACTTAGAAAACAATATAATGTCATGTTAAATCAGGTTCCAATACGGCTAACGATACCTAATCAATCAATGTCATGTTCAAAATGGGCGCCTGTCGTTTCGCATAACGTTTTTTGTCCTAAAAATGTTTGGCCATGTTTGGCGTACTGTTGAATGGCATACTACTCGTTTGTCCTAATAATTTTTGCGCATACTCATTTAACGTCCTAAAGCAAGTTTGTCCTAATATTGATAACTCTAAAGTCTAATTACCTAAAGCATAATATTCCTAACATGAATTGTCCTAATAATTATTTTGCCTATTATTAAACTGGCTACAAAATTACAGCATTCTACCTTCAAGCAGGTCAGATTTCGGTTAGGTTAGGTACGACGACGAGCGAAGCGAGGAGGAGTGTTAGGTAGAACGGTGACCCTAACGAGCGAGCGAAACGCCAGAACCAACAAGTTTGACAAGGTTAGTTTTAGCACATTAAATATTAGGAATTTTACAATTATGCACATCAATCATTCGACAGTTGAATCTTAGCCACATCAAACAATTCGACAAATAATATTTAGGACAAACAATAATAGGAGCAACAATTTCGGACGATCAAAAATATGCGGAACAAAGTATATGCCACATGTTATTAGGACAAAAGACGTTATGCGACACAACGATAGGACTAACAATTGTATGCCATTCGATATAGACCCGTTCAAAATACGTGATATTTCTAGGGTGACGGAAACAGAAATGGACAAGGACCAATGATGGACACTTGATTCTTATTCTGCAGAAGATAAGGGTTATTGATTTGTTTTGCAACAACCAATTTAGGACCGTATGCAATTTGAATTAAGAGTAAAGTGTCCATTACTGGCGCCTGTCAGCTAAAAGTGTCCATCATTGGTGCCGTCGCCTAACAAGTGATTCTTTGGTATCAGCATCTTCTTAAAGTACCTACTAAACACGTTTAGTTAAGTAACCTTGGTAATTTTTCACCCACTATAACTGTGTTTTACTTACCTAGTATACTGGCAAGTAAAAGGCTTTAGATATAAGCCTCTACATGTCACTGGCAACTTAACAATAAACATTAAATGTCGAATATACACTGCTAAACTAGCCCTTAATTTTTATTTTCAATTAGAATATTACTTCCGCTTCTTTTCACGTAGGTAAATAAAATTAATGAGTTGAGAACACGCGAAACTTTTAGCCTACCGCTTACCAGTAGTCCCATAAGACAATCAAAAATATCTACTAAACTTCACGATAGCTTACGAATTGCAGTCTTCAGATTGCTGTCTTGGGATTGCAAATATACCTATCAGCTAAAAGTGTCCATCATTGGTGCCGTCATCGTTGGTATTTTAATTTAAATAAATAAATAATAAATAAATAAATGTAAGGGGACAATCTCACACCAATTGACCTAGTCCTAAGCTCTAGGCTTGTACTATGGGTACCTACTATACAACGATATAAATACTTATAAAGAGAAATATATACTTAAATACATTAGAAAACATCCATGACTCAGGAACAAATGGGTCATTATTCCAGCGTTTCAACCGCCTCACTTTTGTGAACATATTGTTGAAGAATTAGTCATATATTTTGATGCTGTTTTTGAATATTTGTTAGATGTCCGGTAAACTTAGATACCTAACCAGAAACTAAATCGAAATCTGCAGCCACTTCTACAAAAACGTGACCACGACAGTGATTCGGAACAAACGCCCAAATAATGACCCAAATATTCGAGCTCATCACACAAATATCTGCCCTTACCGGGATTCGAACCCAGGACCGCTAGCTTCGTAGGCAGGGTCACTACCCACTAGGCCAGCGCGTCGTTGCAACAATCGACTTTTGACCGTATGATCGTTGAATTAAGAGTTAAGTGTCTATCTTTGGTGCTTGGGAGCTAAAAGTGTCCAAAACTGGTACCTTAAATAAAAATAAAATAAAATATACCTCTTGAAAGCGAATACTTGTTTGCTCAGCACCATGGACTCAAAACGTCCATAGCGGAAAGCGGGCCGTTTGCGCAGGGCGGTCAGACTTTGGTACACGTGGTAATGAGACCGGCCTGACGAACGCTGGTTTGCCACGTTGGTTGTATCGGAATCACTGGCGAGTGGCAGCCACGTGTCATCAGCATTCGAGAAACCTGATGTCATAAAATAAAATATATCGTGTTTATCGATGTGGAAAAACGTGGATAAAACATGTGTCACTTTCTAACCAGTACGTAAGTGCGAGAGTAAGGGATGCTTTATCAACTACAATAATGGCTGCCATAATACGTTTTTATCTTTATTGTTATCTAGCTTTTTCCAGCGACTTCGGCCGCGTAGACATCGTATTTTTGTCATCGGGACCGTTCATTTTTCCGGGACAGAAAATAGCTTATGTTACTCAAGGATAATTTAGGATTCTAATGGTGAAAGAATTTTTGAAATCGGTTCAGGTTTTTTTAGCTTTATCCGTTTCAAACATACAAAATTCAAATGTATCCTCTTTATAATATTAGTGTAGGTACAAACCGTGTTATTTCTTTTCTAATCATGTTGGGCGTTCCTAAGTATTGTTTTTTACCTTAAAATAAGTATCTAACATGAAAATAAATTGCAATAACTGTGAAGTCTTTACCTGGGGGGTTATTAAGGCATGGCTATGCATTTTATTTTATGGCGAGAGTAAAAGGACAGAGCTGTAGCAGCTATATAGCTATATCCTTTTCTCTCACCGTAAACTGAACTTCATAGCTATGCCATTATAGCCCCCAATGTTCAACATCATACTTGTGATAATATGCAAAACGTTTTACATTTTATTGCTTAATGTTTCCTAGTTAAGGTACCTATGCAAAATTTAACAAGTATTTACAATTGTGTAGTCAATTGTAGTTAAATAATAAAATATAATTTCCTTACATATTAAAACGAGAAAACGTGTATAGCAGATGCATACTATGATGTTATAATGTGGAACATTATTATTATATCCCTTCCCACTCCACGCCCAATGTAGGTACCTAATAAGGTTCGGCGGAAGCTTTGTGATGTAAAAACGTCGCAAAGGGAAACCTTTTGAAATGGGAAACGTGTTTTGGTCATCTTGGGAAAGGGATGCATTAATGTGTGTCATGTTATGTATAGCAACATTTTTTTTTGGCATAGAGTAGACAAACGAGGACACAGGTCAGATGGTAAGTGGAAAACCCATAGACATTCGCATTCACAGGACTGCAATGCAATCCTAAGACTGCAAATGCGTTGCCAACCCAAAGGACTAAGATGGAATGCCTCTATGCTATTCATTTCACCGGGTGTCTTATCCCCAAACCAGAACACAACAATACAAACACTGCTGTTTGGCGGTAGGTTAATGGAAAAACATTATTATTATATGGGCTTCTAAGTTTCTAAAATAAATATGTTATGTACTTACTTAATTGAACTTTAATGTCTTAATGGTAGATTCAAAGTCCCACTGACAAAAAAGTGGCGGTTTGTAGTGCGTTGGGCCTTACGAGGATAAAAGATAACAATGCGTGATTGAATATGAACATGGTTAGATTTAGGTTAGGATGAGTACATATAATAAGTTTTTTGATTCTGAACCCCAACAGGATTTATGCACGTTTAAGACGTGTAATTAGTTTGTATTAAAGATCTTGTAAAACCTATAACTGCGATAAATAAATCTATACTAATATTATAAAGTTGAAGAGTTTGTTTGTTTGTTTACTTGAACGCGTTAATCTCAGGAATTCCGATTTGAAAAACTATTTCAGTGTTAGATAGCCCATTTATCGAGTAAGGCTATAGGCTATAGGTATATCATACTTACATAAACCGAAGTGAAGCGAGGGCGGGTCGCTAGTTAATTATACATACCTGCATTTTTCCCGCTGTTCCATTGAAACGGGGTACGCACGGGATCTCGAGTGACGTGTACAAAATGGACGGGGTCGTCTGTGTTGCAAGCCAGGGGGTCTTTC
Source organism: Acleris laterana (assembly GCA_963966035.1). Taxonomy (NCBI): domain Eukaryota; kingdom Metazoa; phylum Arthropoda; class Insecta; order Lepidoptera; family Tortricidae; genus Acleris; species Acleris laterana. The sequence goes on along the minus strand of OZ014439.1, from coordinate 17,167,231 downwards.
GTGTCCACCCACGGCACGAAGCCGTTAACCATTCCGATTTCTTCACCCTTAAATTCAGAAACAGTCGATGTTCAGTGTTCTGTTATTTCATGTGAAAGGAAATTTGGCCTATAGTTGCAAGCTAGAAATAATGTTACCTGAATTCGTGATTTAAATAAGTTTCTGTCAAAAATTAAATTTTTGGGACCAGCTTTTATTGCCGACTGTACTTTTTTTTTGCACAATCGTCATCTACTTGTCAAAACGATTTTGACAAGCCCTAACACGACGGGTTTATCATGTGTAATTTAGGAGTTTCACCATCCATCATCAGACCAGCTCAACTCGATGGTACTATGTTATTGTATTGTCATCAGAACTAAAGGCGTATGCAAATTCTCAGCTTCATTGGAAACCGGGAAGTGGGTCAAATTTAACTTGCACTTAAATTTGACCCTTACATACACACATTGCAAGTTAAAAAAAAGCTTTTAAAAATACATCCTTTTAGGCCTCTAATGCACTAGGTAAAAACCATTATGACCTTTGTGGTCTTCAACTTGTTGTCGTAAATTGTCAACGTTTTGATAGCTCTTATTTGCTTGTCAGTAATGGTGGCCGAGTTAAAGTCAAAGCCAACATGGTTTTACCATGTTAAACAGAGGCCTTGACAGAAGCGCGTGGAGTTAACCCCATGTGCTTCTGCTTAGTCCATTGGAGAAAATTCTCTTTTGCCGAACAATTGTCTTCGCGTGTGATATCCACGGACTTATTGCTCCAATAAGTCCATGGGAGTGTCTATAAATAACTTGACTTTGGCGAAATAGTATGATATGAAAGTCATTAATAAAAAAAAAAGAGGCCTTGGGGGATTATGATGACGCAGCCATGCAATTCAGTATACGGCGAGAGAAAAGCACAGAGCTATATAGAACTGCTATAGTTTCGTCCTTTACGCTCGCTGTAAAATTACCTGCATAGCCATGTCATATTAACCCTTCCGATTATATACCATGTAAGTGATAGCGATGCCAGGCAGCAGTAGCACAAGCATGTTGAATGCGTCCGTTATTTCAGCCCTGAAGCGAGACGCCACTCGGCTCTTGTCTTGGTTACCAATCTGAAAGCGTGACCCACTCTTTAATATCGAAATATATCGAACAGCACCAAGGCATAGTAATTGCTCGACAGATAGATAGTTTTTAGTTTTTATCTCAGTCTTCTCTTTCTATGCACACACAATGTAAATTTCTGTTTAGTTATTTGGTCGACTGGTAGAGAATGCCATTAGGCATTAGGTCCGCCATTTGTACGTATATTTTTGTTGAATAAAGATTAAATAAATAAATAAATAAATAATGCACAGGACTTGAAATATTCCTCGATTTAATAGACACACTTTATATAGCTTCGTCAATCTTCTTTCATCCATCCTTTCCAAATTACGGAACCATCGAAGCATGCCCTTTTCAATCTTGGTCATTACATCTCCTTTTGGTCCACATTTCTCTCTGATTTTTTCATTCCTTACTCAACACACACAACAATGATATAAATACTTAGATAAAGAAATAAATACTAAAATACATAGAAAACATCCAAGACTTAAAAACAAATACTACATATTTACCCATACCGGGAATCGAACCCGAGACCGGTAGTTTCGTAAGCAGGGTCATTATCAACTAGGTCAGCGTCGTCAAATGGAATATTTTACATCTCGTTGACATAATACAATGTAATATCCCGATAAAGCGATAGTCGAAGCTTTACTCGACAGGTTCCAAAAGGAAAACTCTTCGGAAAATAACTTCAACCTTAGCCAAGCACTAAATTTCATATTTAATGAAGGATACAGTCATCTTGCAATCATCAACGATAAGTAACAACTACATTGTAATGTAACTTATAATATTCGCAGGTTACAAGATCAAATACTTACGCCACTACAAGGTCTTTTAACATTCATGTTAATCTTAAATCGTTAACGTAAATATATGGAAAAAGTACCATCCAGTTAGCCGGTTGCCTCAATGGTTTGTACGTCATCCACCGATCAGTGAAGAATTTCAAATCCCTGGCATCAGAGTTCTTGTTAAAATCGTTGACGAGAGCCAAGTTTATGGGTATGTGTGCTCCAGCACGCGTACCGTCTCCATAGTACCTCACGGTGTTTTTTATTCCCGTGGCCGCTTCTGTGATTAAAACCCTACAAAAAAAATATTGATCTTTAAAAAAAGCGCTTTTTGGGGTTCTGTAGTCAACAAGCACTTCTCGTTCTTAACATTTTTTTTTCAAAAATAGTTGTGGTACTTATGGGGTTTGAGAAATATGAAGCTTTTTGGATACATCAAGTCTCGTGTGTCTGATGTTTTTGAATAAGAGAAAAAAATCATAGCAGTATGTAGCAGTACATAGTAAAAACGAAGATTATCACAGCTAAGCAGCTAACTATTTAACGAGTAAAAGTTGACCAAGTTATAAATGGAACCGTTCACTACAAACGGTTTCGATAATTATAGTATTTAAAAAATAAAAAATAAAAACCTTTCATCTGTAAAGATTCGCTTTATAATATTAATTGTAAAGCATCTACAAAAAAAGCAATTCAAATTATAAATTCTGCTTTGTCAAATTATTAGTTCGTAAATTGTATTGTCAAGACCTTACCTCGTCATGTTATCCCTCACTGAGATAGCGTCGAATACATCTCTGATTTGCGAGATCATATCATACGTATCATCAATGTCTTTAGTGTAAATATGATTCAGGTATCCATAGTCGTCTGGCGAAAATCCTAATGCAGCAGCGAGGGGCTCATCGGGATATCTCCCGCCAAACAGGTCTTTATCGGTTTCAAAGAAATGGTTGACAGAAGTCATCCTCAAACCAGCTACGCCTTTTTCCAGCCAGTATTTGAAAACGTTCTACAAAATAATTTGATGTTGTGGAGTTACGCAAATGGAAATAAATAACCTAGCAGCGGTATTTGAATTGGGGAAAACACAATCTGTGAAATTACCAGCATTTTGAGGCATTCTTAATCCTTAGGTTTGACAACGCATTCGCAGTCTAAAGATTACTTTCTTAAGATAGTAGTCTTGAAAGTGTAAATCTCTACAAGTCACCCGATTACCATTGTTGCCTCTGCTCGTATGCCTTCTCTATGAAATAATAAATGTCTGTCTAAAATTTCTTTTTTGGGACCAGCTTTTGTTGCCAACTGTACTTTTTTTTGCACAGTCGTCATCTACTCGTCAAGACGATTCTAACAATGGGGTTATCATGTGTAATTTAGGAGTTCCTATGGCCACCCTGAGTCTCCATCATCAGACCAGCTCGATAGTAATATATTATTGCATTATCATCAGAACTAAAGGCGTATGCAAGTTTTCAGTTGCATCAGTTGTTCAAGATTTGACCCTTACATACATACATTGCAAGTTAAATAAAAGCTTGTAGAAAGTACTTAAGTATGTTAGGAAACTAAGATTGAAGCAAAAACTAGATGCCTCTGCATTTATTTGTCTCATTATCATCATTTTTACATTCATAGCATAAAAAATAAGCGTCTGACGGTCTTTTCTATCTGTCTGTATATCCGCTAACTCCTCCTAAACCAAGCAACAAATTTTGATGCGGTGTTCGCTGTTCGATATTTCACTCATGATTAGGTAGGTATGTACGGGTGTCTGAGAAAACTCATATAAAGCTAAGCAAAACGAGGGCGGGCGCTTGTTGAATATATAATTATTTTTATCTAAGCCATAAAGATTCCTGAAAATACCTTCATCTCGTCAACGACGACAGGGTTGCGGTAGTTCAAATCGGGCTGCCCCACTCCAAACTGATGCAAGTAGTATTGGTCTCGGTTCGGCACATACGTCCATGCGCTTTTCCTGAACACACTAACCTGTACAACAATAAATGCTTACATAAATCTATAGTACATTATTGCCTAGGCCCGAAAAGTAGGAATTGCCTGACAAGGTTGGCGGTTCTCGCCAATAAAATCCAATTCAGGCAATCTTGGTTTCCTCCGAGGCATACATAATGCTTTTGTCGAACAATACGTGAAAATTATACGCACACGAAGTTATAAAAAAAAATGAATTTAGAAAATCTCCTATTAATTTTTGTTTTTCAATACTACGAGTATAAAGTTAGTATCACGCAAGATATACCGCCGCCGCCGCCGCCCGTGGCCTTTTACCTTCTACAGTCTACTTTTTCTAAGTTGGGTGGTTGGGATTTTAATAAGAGAGCATTTTTAAATTTACAAAAATATCGCTGCTGACAGGAATGAGTGTTTATACGTTTATTCCACTCCTAGGAAGACAATGAGTTTCTTTCAGTCTTCGTTTTTCAAAAGTAAATCTTTTGTGAGCATTTTTGAGAAAAACAATATTATTAACCTAACGCTTGCTTCCGTCAAAGCATCTCCCTCTGATACTTGTTCTTCATTTAAACGAGAGGAAGAATTTTAAAGTCTGTCCATTAGCTCTTTTCTTTATTCTTCTAGACCCAAATTATTTTATTTTGTTTAAAATAAACTTGATGTTAATCGTGTAAAATATAAGTCAATTGCATATTACATTATTAGTCTAGTAAGTAGCAAAACAAATTTTACTACAGACTTATCATCATCCCCAGCCCTGCATCGGGGCTGGCTCCAACGTTCCCATTATATTACGTTGCTGAATTGTAGTGGAAGCTTTTGAACCAACCAGGATCCAGAACTAAGATCTGGGAAGTTGAAGTCCCAGAGTTAATTTCAAAAGAAGCAACTTAATGTGTTTAGACGGCGTTTATATTAACTTATATGTATGTATGTATGTAAACACTTAATTGTACAAACAGAGAGATAACAATTATTAAATAGACAAAAATATAACAGGGATGTACAAAGATGAACTTATTTTAAGGGATCTCTTCCAGTTAACCTTTGAGCGATTCATTTACAACGAATATCCAAATAAGTACAACACTAACAGTATTTTCTATAAATATCAATACATACATATATATAATAAATAAATATATATAATAAGCAGGTTTTTTTTTAAGAACAAGTGTCAAGCTATTACTTTTTTAGTCGAGATTTAAAGGAATCTACAGACTGAGACTGCCTAATTTCAGGAGGCAATAGATTCCACAAACGCACAACGTGAACCGAAAATGATTTAGAATAAGCTTTGGATTTATTTCATGGGAAAGCAAGGGAATCTTACCCAATTGTTCGGTGGAGTCCGAACGCCGTGGTTATCCATATGCCCCGCCGCCCAGATGTACCAATCGTTGTAGTACTCATCTCTATTGGCCGACTTGAGGAACCATTCGCTCTCATTACTAGTATGGTTTGGTACAAGGTCTAATATTACTTTGATATCTAGAATTCAAAAATAGATATTTAAGTTTACAAAAATAACTAGGTTCTCATCGCTAGAGGGCATTGGCATTTGTTTGGTTTTACCAATACGAGTAAGCTAAAATATAAATCACGTAATTTTTTTACATAATCGTGTAGTAGGTATTTATTTTTCTTCTTACTGACATATATTTGTTTTTTAACGATAAAAAGCAAACTAGCGTACCCATGATGATGATGGAAAGCAGTCGTCCATATACGTCAGGAAAACCAAGGGCATAGCAAAACCTTTAAATAGTGCTATTTTACAATATTGTTATTATTACAACGTTATAAAACTCCGACTCATAGCGGTATCATAACGTTAAACGTCACCTCTTATACTGCACATGATTTCGCTGGTTCATACAATACCGCGATGGCCGTCATTGTCTCCCATCTAAGATGCATCGTAAGAGTCACCAGCGGACGATTCTCTAAATTAGACCTTTAATAAAAAGTGCAAGAACGCGCCACACATATAACAACGTTACGTTATTATAACGTTATCCTGTTTTTTTACGATGTTGAGTTAGTTGTGATGTCACATAACGATATGATAAAATATCGAAGTTTTAACAAAAAAACTAACTGTTTTAGAAGGACATTGTCATAGTGCGTGCGTGTGTGTGTGTGCTGAGCACCAATACATCAGGGGGGTTATTATGACATGATTTGGCCGTTCAATTTACGGTGAACGTAAAGGATAGAGCTATAGCAGTTATATAGCGCTATCTTTTTCTCTCAGCGTAAACAGAACTGCATAGCTACGTCATAATAACCCCCCTGATCTTTCAAATCGGTTAAAAGTATGACTAAATCTTTAAATGAATTTACTCACCTAATTCGGTAGCCTTTTTGAGTAGATTTTCGAAATCTTCCATGGTACCGTAATCAGGGTGAATAATGTAATAGTCGGCGACATCGTAACCAAAGTCGTGCAACGGTGACTTGAAGATCGGGGTCAACCATATCGCATCCACTTGTAAATCTTTTATGTACATTAGGCGCGATATAATGCCTATAAAAAAGAATACAATAAGTCATAAGAAGACGAAATATATTGAGTCCTTACCTATGAAAATGGCGTTTTTTTACGTGTTTGATTTCGTAAGGAATATATTCATTTCAATTTGAACTTTCAAATTGTTTTTAAATTTCATTAATACACTATGTTACAAAGGTTTTAGAATTGCGTTAAATATAAACAAAATTCGTACTCGTAGTTTCAGATTTATGTCACTTAATATGCGTCCTCTATGATCAAGTGATTTTTCTAATTACTGTAAAAAATTGAGGTCCTATTTAAAGATCAATTTTCAATCTGTTTAAAAAATATGGAAGACTGTCCTCTCGTTCACCTATAAATCCCACAGTTATTGCGCAAGGGGAAACTTTTAACAACCCTCATAATAAGCACGTGGATCAGAATCCACGGCGGCACTCCCCATTGTTTATTTTTAAATAAGTACACTTACGTAACCGTGCAACGTGAATTTAAGCGAAAGGTTGCGCCGTCATAAATTTAAAATTCATAGAATTTGCCCTTTATTTCGAAGCCCTATAAAACCAAGTTTGGCACATTCGTTGCTAAAGTCAGATACTCCACTTGTATTACAATCACTTGTATTCGACTAAAGATTAAATCCTTGCATTTATCCTAAGGACAGTAAAACCCTTATCGTCGGTGAAACTGCAAAACCAAGTAAGGTTTATTTTGCTCTATCATGAGTTTGTTAGTTACGCGCTTTTGTATATTATCATATCGTTTATGTCATTATAGCTCATATAGTTGATATTAATATAATAATCGTTAAATTTAACGTTATTTATTAACATGTTCATACCATTAATATCACCGATGCCATCGCCATTGCTGTCCATGAATGACCTGGTATAGACCTGGTAGATAGCAGCAGTTTCCCACCAGTCCTGTTGCGGGTTTGCGTTCGCCATTTCATATTGCACAGAGACAATTGCCACAACTGACGTAAATGTTATTAGCTGCCACGCCATCCTTAAAAAATGAATTTCTTATACGGTCTAATAAGCATCATAACATCGGATATCCATCATGTTTAACTCTACAACAATTGAACAAAGCCTCAAATAACTGTGAGAAATATTTCAAAAATGTGGAACATCGGGACGCCTACATAGACGACGTTAGAGTAATTACTTTGAAAAACCGCTGTCTTCTCATGGCGATAACTTTTTTCACACGAAGATTTCGAACCACATGCCATTGTAATAGTTTTACAACATAGAATGACCTATTCGGGGACATATCATGTATTCTTATTGATCATTAGACCAATTAGCCCACCCTCCTTTACGCTATGAAACCACTTAAAAGAAAAGGAAACGAAGAGGAAGGTTGGAAACGGGTTTTTCTAAAGAAGACTTAAAAAACACTTGACTTTTTTCGAAATAACAAAAAATTAAAAATAAAGAGACGAATGTTATACTCGTAGGATAACACAAACTCTATACGACTAACTTGAGCTTTAGTTTAAAACGTAAATTTTTACTAGTTTATAGACTTCTGAAATTAAAGAGTAAGTACTGAATCGTATTCAATAGTCATATTAGTAAATATAAAAATAAATAGTACGAGTACTATTACACATCGCATGCGGTTCATCAAAAGAACAAGTGATTAACCTTTCTACGTGTTTTGTTAAATCTAAAGTTTTTTCGGCTGTATTACCTGTACGGGATTTCTTTTATTCTTTTGTTCTTTGATTAAACAACTTGAAATAATGGACTCTTAAAAGGTTTCGAGTTTCTTACGCACATCAGGGTAGTGATTCTCTCAAAAACAACGGATTGTCGGACGGACGAGCCAAATCGCAGCGGCGAGTTTAAGCAGTCCCGTCAGAGTGAACAAAACACATTTTAGCGCGTGCATTTTCAATTAAGCTGCCTTATACGTTCGATCTATCGCCAGAAACCATGCTGCTAAATTGAAAATGCACGAGCTAAAATAAATTTTGTTCGCTCTGATGGGACTACTTAAACTCGCCGCTTGGACATTCACTCGTTCGTCCGTTCGACCGTAGTTGTTGAGAGAATCACTACCCAGATACGAGAATATACGTGCGTATTGTATTTTTTTGTGTGGTTAAAATGAAAATAAGGGACCTTTGATTGGACCTCTTTATGTCGTGGTAAGACTGTTATATTTTCTAGTGAAATATTTTTACGTGTACAGGACATCAGACGGGAAATTTTGCAGCAAATTATTTCCAAAATGTTTTACGTATATTACAAATATAATTTATTTTATAAGGAGTGCAAGATGTATCCTTTTAAGTTTTCAGCTATATTTTTTTTACCTCTAAGCACCAGGCAACCAATTTTAGGTCGAAAGAGGCTATAATTTGATTATTCACCAAGAAAACCAGCAAGAATTAAGAATTATTTCTTGGGCTGTTAGTGCCCATAAAGCTGTCTAAGAGGGATTAAAGGATTTGCAAAGTGCTTCCTAAGAAATAAACAAACAACGTGGCAAAACTAGTTGAGCCGGTGGAAGTAATTTTATACTGCAGTTTCCTAAGTTGCATAATCTAAATCTGGTTAGTAATAAAAACATTCAAAATGCAACGTATCTTAAGTTCGAAAATGTTTGATCCGCTGTTTTGTTTGTCCTAAACTTTCATTGAAACCGTTTACCTTTCCAGGATTTTTATAAAGCTAACCTAACCTAACCTAGAGATCCTGTAAGTATTATCTTTTAAGCGATTTTAAATGTTAAGAATAATAAGAAGTATAGAATAATAATATTGTTTTCGTATAAATGAAAATTTCGAACAAACGGACACATCAGACAAACGTTTTTCGAAACATCGATAGGTTGACATTTAACAAAATATAGCAAATATAAGTAAATACATACGCACATACATAGCTTCACGCCTTCATTCCCCAAGTGGGGTCTCTCTGAATACAATATTGATTAAAAATTGTAGTAATTACTTGAAACAATTCTTACTTACTTCAAAATCACACTTCTTGGTAATCAATGTATGCTCGCTCTTTCACTGATCCTTTTCATGGTCCTTCACTAACTAAATCACTATGCATTATAAAATAAAAAAATATCCACGTCTATTTATATGGAGGAAATAGTGTTATGTTTTTAAACATTAATTTGACAATAGCCTAAATTTCGCATTGTCCTCTTAATAATTTAAAAACATTAGCCAGTATGCAATATTATGATGTCATGTTCTAATATTTGTGATCTGGCTCCCACAACAGTGCAAAAGTTTCTTCAACACTGATTGACGTAACTATTTCAACGAATAACTATGTACAGTGGTCGTGCTTGTGCATAAAGTTTTTAATTATTCATTTAAATTATAAACAAATACATGACAAATAACACAATTACCCGGAAACCCATTAATTATTAAGATAATACAGTTCATTTATGACATCTAAACTATTGGGACTGTTTCTAATTAATTGTTTTATATCTTTACAGGTAAGCAGCTCACATGACATTCATAACCAGCTATCGTAAGTTGTCAACGCCGGTGTCCCCTTGTTTCACCGACACCTATTTCATAGAACGTATTACTTCGCGGAATTTTCGTTTCATAGAAAGTTATTTGCTGCTGAAACCGTGTCGAATTCATTATCTTAATAAATATGATTGACATAGGTTAGGTTAGACTTATAACCATAACAAAATAGCCTAAAGCCAGCATGTGTTCAGCAGAAAATAACTTTCTATGAAACGAAAATTCTGCGAAGTAATACGTTCTATGAAATGAGCGTGTAACGGTCCAGAAATGCCCGTTCAATTCGCAAATATAATTCATTTCAATTTAGGCTCTAACGAGAGTAAAAATCGTTATACATTAAAGTTTAGTATTAATATTCTAATTCGTTATTAAATAACATCATATCTGCAATTAACTAGTTAATTACAATCAAACATAATGTCAAAAACTTTGAATGTCGAAATACAACTTTACTTCAAACGTAATGAGGAACGCTATTATTGTTTTATATAAAATGAGAAACAGAGACCTCTCTGGAGGAAATCGGAAACTATTTATCAGCTAGTCTTAGAGTTGACAGATTTATTCCCGGGCATCTAGTGAGGAAAGCGGGTTCCTTCCGATTCGTACAGATGGCGTTGTTTTATGTCCAATTACAACACAAAATAAATTGTTGAAGTTTTATTCATATTCAGATAATAATGTTTTATTAATATTCAGATAATAAACAAACTTAATTATTTATATTTATTAAATAAATTAAATGAGGAAGAATTATAAAATGTAACAAGGACTCTTCTGCTAACTAGACATGGTTAGCAGAAGTTAAACCAAACTAGATTAAAAAAAAGAAAGAGACAAATTCAAATGAAAGTGAGTCTTATTTGTTACTCATTACGTTAGCTTAAACAATGCGGCTAGGTGGATGAAGCGAGATTTGGCGGGGTGGTTCGCGATCGACGCGCGCCGGGACGCTGGGGCTCCTCGCAAGGAACGCTGGAGATAGGAAATGGCTGGACAAGCGGAAAGCTTCCCTAACAGCTGGAAATACGAATGATTTAACAATAGTCTCTGATAGCTGGAATATCTCGTAGTGCGCATGACAGAAAAAAGAGATAAAAGGGCCGGGAAGGGGACGCTAAGCTCTCTTTCTCTTGGGGTCCGGTCGTTCGTCTAGGTGGTGAGGGTGCTCCGGTGCTGGTGTCGTCCATATTGGTGTTCGTGCTTATTCTATAATTGGTTTTATTGTTGGTGTGACGCTTTAGATAATGGATGGGTAGCGCTACGAGTTGGCGAAGGCAGCTAGCATGGAATGGACTGCGGGAATGGTTTAGGGTGCTCCGGAGCTCGTGTCGTCCATTTTGTCTGTTCATTTTGGTGTTCGTGCTTATTCTATAATTGGGTTTTTGTTGGTGTGACGCTTTAGGTACTTAATGGATGGGGAGCGCTACGAGTTGGCGAAGGCAGCTAGCATGGAACGGGCTGCGGGAATGGTTTAATAATTTGTGTTCGCGTTCTTGTGTTCCTTTAGTTGCTATGATTTGATTACGTAGTGTCTGGGTGCAGCTGTCGTGGCAGGGGTTATGGGATGTGTTAACAATTGGGTTCGTGTTCCTTTTCTTGTTGTGATTTGTTTACTAATCATGTTGATTTTCCAGATCTCTGTACCTAATGACGCCTACTGGTAGTCTACTAAACAGAGCTCCAAGGCAGACGTTGAAAACGATAAAATAACCTACGCTTACATTTTGGTTATGGGATGGAATCGGAAGGTTTCTACAATCAAGAAACATACGATTTATCTCATTAGCCAAGTAAGTCAGGAGGGTTACGCGCAAGGTTCTGACGCCTTAACTCGGTACGTCAGACAACACTGGTGGTATTCCGTATATTTGCTTCATAGGGCCCCTAGTCGGATCCGAACCTGTTTACAGGTGGTGCAGACGATATGCAGATATACCTCTTGTGTTGTACCCCTTATTTATATATTTATATAACGACCACCTTAGGTATTTACTCCGCTTTGACGCCAACTAAAGGCTTTTATTAGCCGGCTGAAGAGTACTTAGGACTACACACAGGAAACTTGGTTTTCCGAAGTCGTTGTTATGATAGGTTTAGCTGGTCTAGAAGGGTATTCTTACACCGGAATATTCTACATCACACACACGTTTAACGTAATCATAAAAGTCAATTTCGGACTTTTAGTTTAATTTAAAACAGTAGAATAATAGGTGCTTAGGGACCCTAGGTAGATAGAAGATCTCTCATTACACCGTGAGAGACTTATAAACACGTAATGTGGATAGCTAGGCATATCTTATTATGGTTACAGGTTTGTTCAACTTTGCCAACTCCACTACCGCTATGACTATAACTATTGAAATTAGACCTGGGGAAACCTGGGAAATTAACTATTTACTTAAGCATACCTAATTTTATTCTAAGGAGATATCAACTTATTTTGACTCTATTTAACTTTATTCCTAACCAATAATGCTCATGTAGGCTTATCAGAAAGTAAATATTTCTAGTCTGAAGCAGAGTAACTGCGTTCATAAGTAAAGTTCAAAGTCATATTTATGAATTGGACTGTCTTCCTACCAACACTTCGTCGGCTGGTATTCTCTGTTCAAACTGAGTTACGACTCGGCCGTACTGCCTACGGGCTGCGGCTAGTCCCTGTGCAGCAGAACTATCATGCTTTTCCCAAGGGAACCTATGCATAAAGAAGTGCATCTTGTTGGCCGACGACACTCCTTCTTGTGAATGTACTTTAGTATATCAAATAGTATCAAGACTGGAAAGCTTTACTATACCATATACCAACATTTGTAATGAATAATTGAGCCTGAGTGATTTGGTTTCTCCTATGAATAATAATAAATATCTACTGCAAGTATTGCAACTGATCAGTTATAATATCATTAATATATGACTCTATTTAACTTTATTCCTAGCCAATAATACTCATGTAAGCTTATCAGAAAGTAAATATTTCTAGTCTGAAGCAGAGTAACTGCGTTCATAAGTAAAGTTCAAAGTCATATTTATGAATTGGACTGTCTTCCTACCAACACTTCGTCGGCTGGTATTCTCTGTTCAAACTGAGTTACGACTCGGCCGTACTGCCTACGGGCTGCGGCTAGTCCCTGTGCAGCAGAATTATCATGCTTTTCCCAAGGGAACCTATGCATAAAGAAGTGCATCTTGTTGGCCGACGACACTCCTTCTTGTGAATGTACTTTAATATATCAAATAGTATCAAGACTGGAAACCTTTACTATACCACATACCAACATTTGAAATGAATAATAGAGCCTGAGTGATCTGGTTTTTCCTATGAATAATAATAAATATCTACTGCAAATATTGCAACTGACCAGTTATAATATCATCAAACTTAGCTACCTGATAGTAAGCTCGCAACGCCTCAATATATTGCTAGGACAAAGATCCTTAGCTAATGATATGTGATTATTTCTAGTCAATGGCAGATAGCCAATTATACTTCAACATTGAATATTATGAGATTGACTGATTTCTCTCAACCTACATTGAATATTATATGACGAGTGATTTCCCTGTTTAACACTATGGGATACGTCCCCTGCTTGGTATTACTCAAGGGTATACCAGCCTTATAGTCTGTTAGCAGTTGGAATCACTATCCAATTCCTACGGGAACATACTACAACAAATATCTACAAATTATGATTGAAATCATCAGATCCAGCATTCATCAGATCCAGCTTTCATCATGACTAGAAAGAGTCACAATCATCTTAAGGAATTATTATTGTTATAATTATAACTAGGCTCTTCATAGAAACTGCAGTAAATTGATACAATATCAAACTACATAACCTTGGTCTTAATTGACTACTAACCTATCTACATCTTAACAGTATGACTTTGACACATTAATAATACAGCTCCTAGTATATTATATTTCACTCCTGCTATGGAGTAAGGAGCTTTCGCGAATATTCCCTCTTGTCCATTGAAAACTGATGACATGACCAAATTATTATTAACAGCTGACAAAGACAGTAAAATCAAAGTCCCACCTGGAAAGAAAAGATTTAGTAGCGCTGGAGAGATGTCCCGTCAGGAGTCGAGTCTCACAGTCATGAGCGGGGAGTCGCGGGCTCTGACCGTAGGCGCAAAATAAAATGCCTTATGCATACTTTCCAGTTTTCATCCTAACAATCACTAAATAGACCCAAAGACTTTGACTGAACTTTATTAGTTATAAGACCAATATTCATACACTCTTATTACTTCACTTCAATTCTCACTTAATCTTGTAGGCTAAAGAGATAGGTTTTATTTAAATAACTATACCATTCTTATATGCATGAAAAGTTCTTAGGTTACTATCTAAACGGTTTCACAATGTAGGTTCTTAGACACTAGATGATCATATGGCCAATTCAACAATCGTTATTCATGCTTACTCTGTATATTGCTAGGTAGAAAGTTAATACATAGTTTAATTATATTTAGGCTCTAGGTTTTAAATTAGGTAGAGGTTTTTTGTTGGGAGGGTTACAATTTAGTATGCCATGACCAGGATAAAGAACTTTGTTATTACACCTTTCCCAATTAAAATGTATTAGTAATTATTTTAAAGAGTAAGAATGTGTTAGGTAGGTACAATTTGGTGCCGTGAGAATGGATAGTGGTATAAGATATGGTATAGTTAATGATATTGTTAAATAAAAACTCAAATTTAAAAACGTCACTTATAATTCACAAAAACAATACAAAAGGTTAGGTTGCATTAAAGTTTCTTAGATTCTCAGACGCTTTAAACACTTCACTATAGTTAGGTTTGGTGTAACACTTGTTAATAATGTCCATCATCATCATCATCATCATGTCTTGGTATTCTCGTCCGCTTTATCTGCGACCGTCACGATAAACGTAAAAAGTTTTAGTCCAGGTTAACACGATACATCTTATTTGTAGCTAAGTACGGGTAGGTACGTCTTATTTGTTCTATAAGAACGACTCTCTTACAATTTAGATGAAACACTTCACTAACTTTAAAATTTAAGCAAAGCTAATTTGGTTGGATAGGTATAGGGCATTTATTTGACAGTTTTGACACAGACAGATTAAATACAGCGAAGACACAACTGAAAAAAAAAGTTGCTATGGTTAAAATATTAAATAATTTAGTATAATGCAATGATTGAAAATGAGTACTTCACTAATATCTAAAAGTCATCTTTAATTTATTTATTTATTAATTACGATTGAATTAAAAATATTTTAGCTAAGTATAAGAAATGTATAATTGTATTTTTCTATTAAGTTTCACTGCAGGTAAATAAAAAAAAAAAAACTTTAAAATCTTAGGAAAATTATTTCAATAGTTAAAAATAACTTAACCAATAAAAGGTAGTTAAAATTATAAGAGTTCATTGATTAATAATAATAATTATAATATCAGGGGACTATGTCACACCAATTGACCTAGTCCCAAACTGAGCTCTGGGCTTGTGCTGTGGGTGCTGGACAACGATATAAATACTTATATAGATAAATATATACTTAAATAGATAGAAGACATCCATGACTCAGAAACAAATTAAAATATATTATAGATTTACTTACAAGTTTATTTAGGAATTGTTAGGGTAGAACTTAATTATTAAATTTTAGTATGTTTTCCTTAGCTTTACATTTGAACTTTACAAAATAATTAGTTAGTTATTTATTTAGTTACATATTACCATAAAAGGTTTAGGGTAAAAAATAAAAAAAAAACTTAGCAGTATGTGCATGTGTTCTATATTACCTTTGTCTAGCGCTCATATTAAAAGAAAAAAACGATTTCAACTTTGTTGACTATATTTTTAACTTACCATTTTAAATAATTCAGATATAACATACATGATTCTTCTTCTCATCGCAAATATAAGAGAGAAGAGATCTCAGGCTAGACTGAAAAATAGCTAAAAGGGGAGATATACAAGTCTGAATTTTAATAAAAAGCGGCTTGATAGGTGCATTTAAGAACAAGAAACAATAGTAAACTCAGTGGCTCATAAAAGAATGTATGATATGATATTAAACAATTTCTCAGTTTTATTTATTATTCAATATCATAGTACTTAGTGACTATGTCATTAATCTAAGAGACGGGGGGTTGGATAGTTTTAACTTAGATACTGAGCTGGGGTTGATGTATGTTTTGCCTTCAGTAATAATTAAGAAAAAAGTTTAGGTAAGGTATTTAGAATGCAACATCTTATTTAACCTGCTAAGATACCATTTATAAGATTTACAAGTTTTCTAATTTGGGAGTTGTTAAAATTGTTTACCAGAAAAGGATGGTGACTTTTCAGTTAAATAAAGTCATATTATTTAATATATTTAAAAATAGGTCTTTGATGTAGAATAACAAGGATTGAATACTAATTATTATAGTATCTAGTACCGCTGTCAATTTTAGGAACTTGTCACATATAGCAAAGTCTGGGGGTTGATAGAACATTTCCCATTAAACTAGTATGTATATTAAACAAAGCTTTTTAACCAGGCACTTACATAATAGAAAACCATGCTATGAACAGATTATTTCAAGTTAAAGTTTGCCTAACGATGCATATAGTAAACAAACCATGCTAGTTTAGGTATGTTAGGAGATAAATAATTAAGAAACACATAAGTAGGAATTGTATAATCCAAGAATAGTGCATAACAAAGGAAAACGTGCAAAAAGAGTATCAAAATGTCTTTTAACATTCAAATGCAATAAAACTCTTATCACATCACATAACTTAGTAGTTTAACCAGAAGGAGGAAACCTAATCCCATAGGTTGTGCATTGGTTCACCAGGTTTTTGCTTGTAGCGCAATCCTTTATAGTTTAGTTATAACTTGTAGAAACATAAACCTTCATTAACATTGTCAAGTCAGCAAGATACATTTTTCTCTAACAATATCAGCGGAGGATATTTCACGAAGCAGGCTGAAACAAAAAAAAGATATTTAATTAGTTACTTAAAACAACATTAGGTAAAAATCACAACTAACTTTACTTACTACCAGGTAAACTAGGTAGGTTAGGTATCTTTATTGGGTAATCAAGTTTTAGAAAAGGACAAGATAAATAATATGCATTAGCGTTAATATTATAAGTTTTAACTAACAAATACATAAAATAGTTTATAATAGTAAAAGACGTCGTTCATATATTTACGTTTTACGAATAGTACTCCTTTTTAGTAAGATAGACCAAGTCGTCGTTGGACGCGGGCACACATTCCATTATTGTCCACCTCAGTTTGTACAATTATTACACTATATGATCAGCTGATCAGGAGTTAAACATAGTCTAATATATATTAGTAACTAAGTAACTACTAGTTTAATAACAACTAATTTGTTTAACTTAGGTCTTCACCTCTTCAGTTTTATTTTGACGAACAATAACCATAGATGATAAAAATAAACAATAGATACCTAGCTGTCAAGTGCAATGGCGTCCGTCTGTCTCAATCCGTTCAGAAACCCAAACATTTTTGATAAGAAAGTCCACTAATAAAATATAGGTGTAAATGTGAAGTTAATTAAATGATTAGAATTATTATTTTCTTGAAGTAGATTTTCAATGACAATAATTTTGATGAAAACAAAAAAAAGGGGTAAACTGAAAGTTAGTGATAGAAAATCACTATACATAAAAAACTGTTGTGAAGAAATTGAGTCATATTGCCGATTTAATTTTGAGTCGTCTCATTGAACTGAAATATACATAATTATTTTATTTTACATGTTTTGCAATATATGACTTGTATGTAGGTATAGTGTGTATGTAAAAGGTTGCAAATAATTAGGATAGTTTAAAATAAATAAATAGGGAAATACACTATGTTTGTAACGTATGTAACGTTCTATGTATGTTGTATGGAAAAGGTAGCGATTCTAGGGTGATATTGTTGAAAAAAAAGGGTTTTCTTTTTACAATACATGACGTATTGTATGTACTTATGTAAACTTGTCAAGTTGTACGTGTGTATGTAAAAGGTTGCGAATAGTTAGGTTAGTTTAAATTAAAAATAAATAGGGACATATTTCGCAATACATGACATTTGTAAGTTTGTAAGTTTGTAACGTTTAAAAAGATGTATTAAAAAAGTTGCTATTAACACAGAATAAGTAATCGTAATGTACGTACTTATGTAATTTTGTCAATTCGTATGTGTGTGCGTATGCGTTTAATTAGGTTACGGGAGTTATTTCACACTGACATAATACCAATGCTGTAAGTACGTTTAATACCTATGTAAAGTTTCGTGGATTAAAAATCGGATTAGTTGGATACATCTCAAGTAGGAAAATAATCGTATGATTATTTTGCTATAATGTATGTTTAGTTTAGTTTAAAAAATGTTTATTGAACTTTTAGGGTGGAAGTTGTAGAACTTATTCAAATCTCCGTTAGAGGGCGCTAATATTGACCGAAACATTTTGTATTTTTGGTTAGCCATAGTTTACACAAATAATTGCTAGATGGCGATTTAGTACTTATTAAAATCTTCGTTAGGGGGCGTTAATAATACCCGATAAGAACACTTGACATTTTCGGTAAATAGTTTACCCAAATCATCGCAAGATGGATATCTGTCGATGAAAGGATTTACAGATGTTATCGTTTTTCATAAAGTTTACTCTGATGTTTGGATGGGAAAAACAAGGTTTATTTATGTTACAACACTAGTTGTTGTCTGCGATTCTGTATGTGTGGAAGTCGTTTACCGTTACTTGCGAGAAAAAAAAAATGTATACGTTAAATGTATGTTAGTTCTGAGTTTAGACTGTCTATATATTGGATTTTATCGAAATCGGTTTAGAGGTGAAACATCTATCTATAGAATAGGTGGTTTTAGCTGTCGGAATTTAGGATAAATGATTGATAAAAACATTGAGTAAACTTAAAGTAAGTAGGATTAACACAGAGTTAATATAGTTATTAAGTAAGTTAAGTAGATAATTTGTTAGACGTCAGGTTACTAGCCTTAGATAGTAGTCGTTAGCTATGTATTTTATTTTCAATATACAAGAAACATGAGTTTAGACTTGTTCTTGCGCAGGCATGAAGCTTAGAGATAAGGTAAGGGTAGTTATAATATGGTTAGGTATGTCAAGTTTGACAATTGTCAACAAATAATTATATTTTAAATTCGCAATTATTAATTTACAAGAAGGCAGAATAGGACATTGAATTTCTAATTAATTTAAAGTTATATTGTTTTGATAAATTTAAGGGACAAGCGCATCACTTATTATATTTTAGTACTTATACAAATAGAGTGAAGTATAATTTGTTTCATAGGTGCCTATTGTCTAAGTCTCGTTTCAGGTTGTATGGATTATAAAACAAAGCAAAGTGGTAGAGGAAAAATATTTGGAGGTGCGGTGTACTAATGTAAATATTGCGAATAGATTAGCGTAGAAATTCATTGTTCAGAAAATCGTCTCGAGTTTGGGATTCTACGGTTGAGTAGTGATGTAATGAGTACAAATAAGAATCATAGATATTTACGTATTAAAATAAAATTGAATCTAGTTATTATAAACTACAAGAGACTTAAAAAAAAAAAACGTACCAATAATAATAATATCCATTCAGTAAAATATAAAAAAAAAAAATTAGTGATTACTATTGTGTAGGATCATACGCTGTTTTAAAGGATGACAAAAATAAATGTGTTATTAGTTATTATAAAGTAGACAAAAGTTGTTAATAAATAAAAAAAACTTTTGTTTAGATATTATGATATAACATCCAAAGTAAGGTTGTAGAATAATCATGTCGTTGTAAGAAAGGGGGGTTGTAGATTTAATGCGTAGTTACTTAAAAGTGAATTAATTGATTGACCAGGGGTAATGTATGTACATTAAGGTTAATAAATAGTTAAGTAGTTTTAAAGTTTCCATTCTAATTGATCCTGATGATTTGTTGGGGGCGTATGAAAGTGAGAATGAGGAAGGAATTAGGTAGACGAACGTTATTTCCGCAACAAAAAAAAAAGGAAAAAGTATGGGCCTTAATGATTCAATAGTTTCTATAGAAATGGAATTCAATTTATTAATACTAAATCTCAAGGCGCTACACTAACAATGGGTTATCTGTGGAATAGGTGTTAGGTTAGATCAAATTGCAGTTTCTAAGTCTGCTTTCATAGAAAACCCATACTATACAGGCAGCCCGCAGTGGCTTTGTCATATTTTTTCGGCAACTATACATTCTCCAAATGATATAGAGTTTGATAAACGGGGTGGGACTCTTAATTTGGATATGATAACTTTCGGATTGTTAGCATTTTAGCTATCAAAGGCATTCGGTTTCTAGAGGGGGGGTTTTGTTAGGTCACTTATGGCTTGGGCAATGTAAGTCAAATTCACAGACCGAGCAATGTGGTCGCCGAATTGTTGTGAAGCGGCAAAACTTTACTACTAGAGTAGACTTGGATTCACAACCCAGGTTCCTCTTGCTGAGACCTTGTGTTCCTTGCGAAGAGTGATGATAGTTCATTGTTGGCATATCGACAGGTTGAGAGATACATTCTGTAATCAAATTCTATTCTTTTGGTTTCAATACACACCTCACCATTATTGTAATGGCTTTTACATTTGAGAGATAGTGTTAACAAATTGGTAGAGTATATTATATTTTCGAATTTAGTTTGAGATTTGAAAATTTCCTCCGGTTAAACAATTTTGCCACCTGTGTAAATTTTGGGGGTTGATTGTAACGGTCCAGAAATGCCCGTTCAATTCGCAAATATAATTCATTTCAATTTAGGCTCTAACGAGAGTAAAAATCGTTATACATTAAAGTTTAGTATTAATATTCTAATTCGTTATTAAATAACATCATATCTGCAATTAACTAGTTAATTACAATCAAACATAATGTCAAAAACTTTGAATGTCGAAATACAACTTTACTTCAAACGTAATGAGGAACGCTATTATTGTTTTATATAAAATGAGAAACAGAGACCTCTCTGGAGGAAATCGGAAACTATTTATCAGCTAGTCTTAGAGTTGACAGATTTATTCCCGGGCATCTAGTGAGGAAAGCGGGTTCCTTCCGATTCGTACAGATGGCGTTGTTTTATGTCCAATTACAACACAAAATAAATTGTTGAAGTTTTATTCATATTCAGATAATAATGTTTTATTAATATTCAGATAATAAACAAACTTAATTATTTATATTTATTAAATAAATTAAATGAGGAAGAATTATAAAATGTAACAAGGACTCTTCTGCTAACTAGACATGGTTAGCAGAAGTTAAACCAAACTAGATTAAAAAAAAGAAAGAGACAAATTCAAATGAAAGTGAGTCTTATTTGTTACTCATTACGTTAGCTTAAACAATGCGGCTAGGTGGATGAAGCGAGATTTGGCGGGGTGGTTCGCGATCGACGCGCGCCGGGACGCTGGGGCTCCTCGCAAGGAACGCTGGAGATAGGAAATGGCTGGACAAGCGGAAAGCTTCCCTAACAGCTGGAAATACGAATGATTTAACAATAGTCTCTGATAGCTGGAATATCTCGTAGTGCGCATGACAGAAAAAAGAGATAAAAGGGCCGGGAAGGGGACGCTAAGCTCTCTTTCTCTTGGGGTCCGGTCGTTCGTCTAGGTGGTGAGGGTGCTCCGGTGCTGGTGTCGTCCATATTGGTGTTCGTGCTTATTCTATAATTGGTTTTATTGTTGGTGTGACGCTTTAGATAATGGATGGGTAGCGCTACGAGTTGGCGAAGGCAGCTAGCATGGAATGGACTGCGGGAATGGTTTAGGGTGCTCCGGAGCTCGTGTCGTCCATTTTGTCTGTTCATTTTGGTGTTCGTGCTTATTCTATAATTGGGTTTTTGTTGGTGTGACGCTTTAGGTACTTAATGGATGGGGAGCGCTACGAGTTGGCGAAGGCAGCTAGCATGGAACGGGCTGCGGGAATGGTTTAATAATTTGTGTTCGCGTTCTTGTGTTCCTTTAGTTGCTATGATTTGATTACGTAGTGTCTGGGTGCAGCTGTCGTGGCAGGGGTTATGGGATGTGTTAACAATTGGGTTCGTGTTCCTTTTCTTGTTGTGATTTGTTTACTAATCATGTTGATTTTCCAGATCTCTGTACCTAATGACGCCTACTGGTAGTCTACTAAACAGAGCTCCAAGGCAGACGTTGAAAACGATAAAATAACCTACGCTTACATTTTGGTTATGGGATGGAATCGGAAGGTTTCTACAATCAAGAAACATACGATTTATCTCATTAGCCAAGTAAGTCAGGAGGGTTACGCGCAAGGTTCTGACGCCTTAACTCGGTACGTCAGACAACACTGGTGGTATTCCGTATATTTGCTTCATAGGGCCCCTAGTCGGATCCGAACCTGTTTACAGGTGGTGCAGACGATATGCAGATATACCTCTTGTGTTGTACCCCTTATTTATATATTTATATAACGACCACCTTAGGTATTTACTCCGCTTTGACGCCAACTAAAGGCTTTTATTAGCCGGCTGAAGAGTACTTAGGACTACACACAGGAAACTTGGTTTTCCGAAGTCGTTGTTATGATAGGTTTAGCTGGTCTAGAAGGGTATTCTTACACCGGAATATTCTACATCACACACACGTTTAACGTAATCATAAAAGTCAATTTCGGACTTTTAGTTTAATTTAAAACAGTAGAATAATAGGTGCTTAGGGACCCTAGGTAGATAGAAGATCTCTCATTACACCGTGAGAGACTTATAAACACGTAATGTGGATAGCTAGGCATATCTTATTATGGTTACAGGTTTGTTCAACTTTGCCAACTCCACTACCGCTATGACTATAACTATTGAAATTAGACCTGGGGAAACCTGGGAAATTAACTATTTACTTAAGCATACCTAATTTTATTCTAAGGAGATATCAACTTATTTTGACTCTATTTAACTTTATTCCTAACCAATAATGCTCATGTAGGCTTATCAGAAAGTAAATATTTCTAGTCTGAAGCAGAGTAACTGCGTTCATAAGTAAAGTTCAAAGTCATATTTATGAATTGGACTGTCTTCCTACCAACACTTCGTCGGCTGGTATTCTCTGTTCAAACTGAGTTACGACTCGGCCGTACTGCCTACGGGCTGCGGCTAGTCCCTGTGCAGCAGAACTATCATGCTTTTCCCAAGGGAACCTATGCATAAAGAAGTGCATCTTGTTGGCCGACGACACTCCTTCTTGTGAATGTACTTTAGTATATCAAATAGTATCAAGACTGGAAAGCTTTACTATACCATATACCAACATTTGTAATGAATAATTGAGCCTGAGTGATTTGGTTTCTCCTATGAATAATAATAAATATCTACTGCAAGTATTGCAACTGATCAGTTATAATATCATTAATATATGACTCTATTTAACTTTATTCCTAGCCAATAATACTCATGTAAGCTTATCAGAAAGTAAATATTTCTAGTCTGAAGCAGAGTAACTGCGTTCATAAGTAAAGTTCAAAGTCATATTTATGAATTGGACTGTCTTCCTACCAACACTTCGTCGGCTGGTATTCTCTGTTCAAACTGAGTTACGACTCGGCCGTACTGCCTACGGGCTGCGGCTAGTCCCTGTGCAGCAGAATTATCATGCTTTTCCCAAGGGAACCTATGCATAAAGAAGTGCATCTTGTTGGCCGACGACACTCCTTCTTGTGAATGTACTTTAATATATCAAATAGTATCAAGACTGGAAACCTTTACTATACCACATACCAACATTTGAAATGAATAATTGAGCCTGAGTGATCTGGTTTTTCCTATGAATAATAATAAATATCTACTGCAAATATTGCAACTGACCAGTTATAATATCATCAAACTTAGCTACCTGATAGTAAGCTCGCAACGCCTCAATATATTGCTAGGACAAAGATCCTTAGCTAATGATATGTGATTATTTCTAGTCAATGGCAGATAGCCAATTATACTTCAACATTGAATATTATGAGATTGACTGATTTCTCTCAACCTACATTGAATATTATATGACGAGTGATTTCCCTGTTTAACACTATGGGATACGTCCCCTGCTTGGTATTACTCAAGGGTATACCAGCCTTATAGTCTGTTAGCAGTTGGAATCACTATCCAATTCCTACGGGAACATACTACAACAAATATCTACAAATTATGATTGAAATCATCAGATCCAGCATTCATCAGATCCAGCTTTCATCATGACTAGAAAGAGTCACAATCATCTTAAGGAATTATTATTGTTATAATTATAACTAGGCTCTTCATAGAAACTGCAGTAAATTGATACAATATCAAACTACATAACCTTGGTCTTAATTGACTACTAACCTATCTACATCTTAACAGTATGACTTTGACACATTAATAATACAGCTCCTAGTATATTATATTTCACTCCTGCTATGGAGTAAGGAGCTTTCGCGAATATTCCCTCTTGTCCATTGAAAACTGATGACATGACCAAATTATTATTAACAGCTGACAAAGACAGTAAAATCAAAGTCCCACCTGGAAAGAAAAGATTTAGTAGCGCTGGAGAGATGTCCCGTCAGGAGTCGAGTCTCACAGTCATGAGCGGGGAGTCGCGGGCTCTGACCGTAGGCGCAAAATAAAATGCCTTATGCATACTTTCCAGTTTTCATCCTAACAATCACTAAATAGACCCAAAGACTTTGACTGAACTTTATTAGTTATAAGACCAATATTCATACACTCTTATTACTTCACTTCAATTCTCACTTAATCTTGTAGGCTAAAGAGATAGGTTTTATTTAAATAACTATACCATTCTTATATGCATGAAAAGTTCTTAGGTTACTATCTAAACGGTTTCACAATGTAGGTTCTTAGACACTAGATGATCATATGGCCAATTCAACAATCGTTATTCATGCTTACTCTGTATATTTAAAGGTAAAAAGTTTAAGTTTAGGTTAATTATTATATTTAGTTTCTAGGTTTTAAATTAGGTAGAGGTTTTCTTTAGGGAGGGTTACAAGCGTCAGTGAAACAAGGGTAAACCTGTCAACCCCATTTTGAAGTAAAGGTATTATTATCCGACAATTTTAAAAGTACAGTTGTCTATATGCAAGTTTGCTTCAGAAGTGTCTAATCCGAGCTTATCTAAGTTTATCCTTTTTTTCTTACTTATCATCCTGGTTCTTGACCTCGAAAACCGCATCAAACAATTCCGGAGAAAGGGTCACGGAATGACGGCCCTTTGTTTTTATAAAATATTTGTGCTATTATGCTAGTGTTTTACGTGATAGTTGCTCCGTATATTACGAGCTACTTTACAAAATTAGATTTAATTTGATCTTACAATTATAATTTGAGACTTTAAGAAGCTAAATGGCGTTTTTGCTAAGTATCACATATTTTGTCTTGGTGGATTACCAATCTCGCATCATTTTAAAGGCGATTTATAACATTATTTTTTTTAAAATGTGTTCAAAATCAACATCTACTTTTATTGAACAGTTCAACGGAAAGGAGTAGTTATAAACAGGGACCGGACCCGCTTACCCTAACCCGGGGTTTTTAAAGGGTTTTTATAGCGCTGATTTTTATAAACCCGCACATTTCGGTAAGCGCTTCATCGGGTTACACATTAAACGGATAATCCATTCGATTGAGTTAATTTCGCTTACCGCTTACCAGTATCAAAACCTCCGAATGGGTTACCGCTTAAAATACCTTCAAGCAATTTTAGTTCTTAGACGAACTACGTACGACATATTTTTGGACCGTTTATAGAAACCTATAGAAACCAAAACTCGGGCGGCGCGCGCGCTTCAATCAAAGGTGAGTGCACCCAAGTAACACAAAAAGTCGTAATAAGAGCTGTTTATTAGAATTGTCTACGCTTAAAGCTGAATAACTTAGCTGAATAAGGGCTGAAAAAGCGCTTTTTCAGCCGTTATTCATCTTAATTGGGCACAAATTATTCAGCCTAAAGTTCACATGGCTGTTTAATTGCTTTATAGTGGCTGAATAATGGCTGTATTAAGGGTCACAGAGTTATAAGGGCTGAATAACGGCTGTTTAAAAGAGCACAAGGGCGTGTTTATTCAGACTAAAGTTCACATGTGAACCCTTATTACTATCTTAAACCTCCACAAGTTCACCTTTAGCTGGACAAGCAAGAAAGTCGCTACATCAAACGTCAAGTTACAAATCTATATAATTAATTGAATACCTGTTGAAGTGTTTTGATTTTTCATTGAGATGACCCTACGACTAGATTTGCTTCAACGGGAAATGGCGGAATATTAAATAGTAATTAAGTATACTTGAATTTTTGTTATATCAGTGAAAATGATTGCGGTCTCGATTTTACTGTGTATATATATATATATATTATTTAAGAAAATTTTCACGCGCTCCATAAATAATGCGTTTTTTTACAAAATAAACAGTAAATATACACCGAAGAAAGTATACCAAATCCGTTTTCTTTCTTTTTTTATCAAAAATATACCATAAACTGATGTTACTGGTCTAAGAAGAGACAATAATTTTAATTTAATAATAGTTTATGGTTGAAATATCCTCAAAAGTAAAGATAAAGTACGATAATTTAAAGGTTATAGAATAAAAAATGGTGAATGAGTTTTCTGCACCAATGTGAACTAAGTACTTTTATTCCATATTTCAGCTATAGGCTGCGTAATGATTAACGAGAGTCCCTTTATTCAGCCTAAACCAGTAATAAGTGTAACTCGTGACCGCAAATTCAGCAGTAGCCGTTAATTTGATTCACTAATATTCTTCTAAACAGCTATTAGCGTTTTGCTGAACTTCTAAACAGCCGCTATGCAGATTGTATCAGTAGGCTGAATAAAGGCTGACTAGCAGGGAAAAAATCAGCCCTAAGCATTAGTAATGTTCACTTGTAGTTCACTATACCTCTATTGACGTTATAATAGTTCACAAGTGGTATCTTAAAAAGTCAACGTAATAAATATTCACATGTGCTATCATACACAGCACTTAGCATAAAGTTCTCCACTAAGTTGCCCTTAAACAGCTAATAGTGTTTAAAAATACTTAGAGCTGAATAAGGACGTAAATGTGTACCCTTTCTATACCGTAATACAGCTCTTATTCAGACTGAGCTGTTTAATTGACACTAAATGCTATTATGCAGCTGTAAGTTCACGGATGAACTTTTGTAAGTGTTTATATCAGCATAGAACTGTATATAAGACCACGAGTGAGTAGTTATATTGCTTACTGTGTTACTTGGGCAGTGGCCTGTGGCACGAGCCGCTCGTGGCGGCATTTGTCAAAGCTTTATGAATTGCCGCCGTCGCAGCCTTGGTCCTTGATCTTTAAGCATATTTTTGCAAAAATGTTGGGTCCTTGTGATCAATTTTTGGCGTAAACTACCTTTTGTCACTTGTTTGCCTATTTATTTGTTTATTGCACGCATATTACTCGTCACTTTCTTAGTGATTTGCGAACGTTGCGCATCTCCGTAGTTATATTAGTAAATGAAAGTTAATTTGATGAGCTAAGATTTGGTGTGTCGTTTTGGTAATAAGAGACTGTAATTAATCAAGTAAAGATATTAACTGTTATTGTTATTTAAAAAAAGTACAAGTGTACATACCTACTCCCGGCTTTATTATGCCTAAACAAAAAAGTGACGCAGCTCATCGGTATTATGAATACGACGTGGCATCAAATATAAGTACCCAAAAAATAGCGGCACGCGCGGGAAGGTGGCGAAGGGGTTACCCTAACCCGAACGGTAAGCGCTTAATACCAAATCCAACAACATTCGGTAAGCGGTTACCAAAGGGATACGGTTAGGGTAACCTGGCTTGATAGGGCTATCTCATCGTTGGGTAAGCCGGTGAAGAGGTTACCGAAACGATTGGCTTACCGTATGAACGGGTAAGCCGTTCGAACTGGTTAAGCAAAGGAACGGGTTTTCCGGTCCCTGGTTATAAAGTGTTTTTAGTGTAGCTAACTTAAAACTATTCTCCTTATGTAATAGTTTATTGTTACAGTGTTTATTTTGTTTATTGAAGATGTTAAATCGCCATATTAAGTTATTTAAGTAATAACTTTGCCAAGACTACACGTTTAATGTTTCGAAAGTAAGTATAACGATTTTATAAAAAAAAAGTTTGAATATTACCTTTGCGTTACTTTTTCTTTCGCAGATTTGTATCAAGATGTGTATTAAAGTGGCCCGGGCAAAATAATACATTTCCATTTTTCACTAAATGCCACTAATGACTCTGAAACTTGATTTTTAAAATTACAATATTAACCTATTTTGTAGTTTATATAAGTAAACAGATCTTTTCGGCAACCTTTCAAAGGTTACTCTAAAAAGGAACTTTAGTTTTTCATTATTTGCTACATTTTATATCCTACTTTAAATTAAGTACGTATCCACACGGCACTAAATTGTTCTAATAATTACCGTCATGCAAACATTTCCACTTGACAAACATTTAATTTTTAATCTATGCAACAGAGTTTCAGACGACCTTGTATTTCCCCACCTTTAGACAGCATTTACATACATACATACCGTCACGCCTTCATCCAAGAGTGGGGTAGGCGGTACAGAGTTAAAAACAACTCTAACAACTGGTTGTTAATTCTATAACCACATTTTGCAGAAACAGGCTAAGATGTCTACCATGTGTATGTTAGTGGCAGGTTGCAAGCCCATCGCCTAACAATATTACATGCCTTTAATCCCTTATCGCCTCTTACGACTTCTACGGAACCCGTTTAGCCTACTAATTATTTTATTAGAGCAGTATCTTTACAACACTTAACATCCTTTATTACGTTGACGACATTATCTTACTTCATATAGGTACTATGGTAAAATAGTATGAAGTATCATTTGTTTATGGATATCTCTAATATTTAAACAATTATACCGTATGTAACAACGACTGATGCACGGGGTTATTTCCTTATAGGTCATTAAAATGGTTTTAGTGCACAAGCAATAACATTTTTACAACGTTATTATGCCGTGCACCCCCTTCTTCTATACCTCCCCCGCTTTGAGATTCAGACGTAAAATCGTAAACGTCTTGAGAGATACCCGCCTAGTTAATATAACGACGTCGGGAGAATGACGTTGTTCGGGAATGACGTGACGCCTTGGATGTAAAATTAACTGGTGTAGGTTGTCTCAATATAATTGGTTGAGCTTGTATAAATTGAATTGACGTGCCCCTCTACCGAAAACCTTATAGGCTTATTATGTTGATTGAGGTGAAAGCGACCTGTCATCTTAACTTAGACGACTAGCTATCGTTATCTAATTGAAGAGGTATTTGGCAAACTCAATCGTCGTTCCGTTTGCAAAAGTGGTAAAAATACTATTTTAAGTTTCTTGATTTTTCTATGATTAGCCTATTAAAAAAAAATTGCAACTCGGTCTAGCCGTCCCATAGTTGGTATGCGGAGAAAAATCATTTAAAAAAATGAGCCGAGAACCTTTTCCTTTTCTTGTGTCCTGTCTGTTTGCTGTTTAAGATAACGAATAGAACTATTCATTTGATGTTCACACTATATATTTCATGTTGTTATACTGACTGATTTTTTTCCTAATGCTAGAATTTTGAACATGCTCTTAGTCGTCACGCAGTCCCATTTTTAAGCGAGTAATTTACGAAATTTTCTCTTTTTGGTATTGAATTGAAAGTTACATTCGATGTCAGTTCAATACAGCAATAAAAAATAGAAAAGAAACAATTAACATGGCACAAAATACCGTCTTTTTTACCATCTCTCTTGAGAATAATCTTTTTTCTATGCGTTTGTCCAGTGATGATACTGATCGAATTATTTTCACACTTAAATATATACGTAACATATATTTTTAATTTATCTGCTCGCACTTAATATATTTGCTGCATGAGAAATTATTTTCTGCTTTTCACATTTACTAGAAGGACTCGTACACTTAAGAAGGCCCTCTAGGCCTCACTTAATTTCAGCCCAAAATTATACGATGACATATGGAATTATAAAAACCAATTTATCTTTATTTCAGACGTCGTTCGTGACCTATTTGAATTGTTCACCCTATATTTATAACGTAACCAAACACCCCTCTCTTTCTCACGCCTTTCATCTCGCACTCGAGACGTATCGCAAACGATCTCGTCGGCCTAGTTGCGAGTTAACGACGTGTCGGACGTCATCGAGACGGATGACGTCACGAGAATGAAGTATTGGCATCTTGTTGGCATTTACAAGCGCTGCTAGTGGTGAACCGTTGTAAGTTCGTTTTACATGTTTTTATAGATTCCAGTTAAATAGCAAAAAATAATTTTAAAAATATTATGGTAAAATAAAAAAAGAGATAATAATAAGAATGTGTTCTTTTAAACTTATCTTTAGCATGGCTATTCCGCAATTAGAAGTGATGATTTGCCGTCTACTATCTTATTTAGAATCTCAATTCAGTCAATTTGTGTGTTTTCTTCACTACATTTTTTTTTTTGTTGTAGTATAAAACAAAGTCGCTTCCCGCTGTCTGTCCCTATGTATGCTTAGATCTTTAAAACTACGCAACGGATTTTGATGCGGTTTTTTTTAGTAGATAGAGTGATTCAAGAAGAAGGTTTTTATGTATAATAAATTTTGTTTTATGTACGTGTGTTATAGAAAACTCAAGTAAACCGAAGCGAAGCGAGGGCGGGTCGCTAGTTTTATTATAAAACATTATAATTGTTTTCAAAAGTTACATTTGCATCCACTAATATAAAGGGGGTTTTTATAGTGATCGTAACGATCAAAACGTAAACCGCTACTAGGTTTTTAAAATTATGACTACATGAAATTATGAGTAGTTAAGTATTTAAAGTCACGCTTTAGGTATACGTTACACCACACAATCCCAAGTCAAATGACAAAACCATCTCCAAAAAAAAAACTCGGCACATCTTTGCGTGTTCTATAAAAAAAAAATATTGTACTTATTAGTGTTTTACTGTTAAGGTACGTACAAATGGGATGGACATTTAAATGAATGACGTCTGTAAATTTACATAGTGACGTTTATCTTTGGAAGTAACTTTTATTGCTCGCCTTTGCTCCATTTTTAACTCCCGACGCAAAAAGAGATAGTAGAGATAAGTTGGTCCAATATGTGTGTGTGGGTGTGTACCGTAGCTTTTAAACAGGTGAACCGATTTAGATGTTGTTTTTTTACTTGAAAGCAGGTTTATTAGCGATAGTTTGAAAATTGGTTGGGCTGTTTAAACAATGTCAGCTCCGAAAGAAGGGGTTTTTGTCTTTCTAATGGTTAAAACTTGAATTGTTAGAATTTTTTTAGAAAACTAGCAACCCACGAAATTTCCCAAAAACAACGTGGTAAAATAAATAACTGTGGTCCTATTATTTTCGGTAAAACCATATTGGTTTTGACATGTAATCGTATTGTTTTTCACTCAGCCGCTATTACCTGTCAAGTAAATAAAACTGACATAACGTTGTTAACAATACGATACCATGTCAAAAGTGATATGGTTTTACCGAGGGAGCCCCTGTTCATGCTCATAGACGTGCAATAGACATAGTTGGCCATTGCTCGGGTCCTAGTGAAAAAGGTTAAAAGTCGACTTAACTCGTAATAAAAAAGGG
This sequence comes from Acleris laterana, assembly GCA_963966035.1. Taxonomy (NCBI): domain Eukaryota; kingdom Metazoa; phylum Arthropoda; class Insecta; order Lepidoptera; family Tortricidae; genus Acleris; species Acleris laterana. Next base: position 17,135,642 of record OZ014439.1, on the reverse strand, counting down.
GTATGCAGTGTGTTACCAGCACCCTGGCTTTTTTTAAAGTAGGTTATAATAACGTATATCTGTAACGTAACTATGACATTAATTTAATTAATAAACACATTTTCAGGCTTTGTTAAGTTTCGAACAAAATATTAATTGCCAGCAATGTAAAGCACAGCCATTTGACAAGTGTAAATGACAGTCGACGGATACTTTGATCATTATGATTTGCCCCCGTACCACGACATGCCTCGTACTAAGCAACAGCGATACGGATAAAGATGAACTCGCAGCACATGCACTACATTAAAAATGGACAGTATCTAAGAAAATTAATTGTGAAGTTATTTTAATTATTTTTTAATTGATAATACTTGCAAACAATTGCTAAAACAACATATTATTGGCAGTTTAAAAAAATGCCCGCATGCCGGTAACACACTGTATACATGAGCGAAGTATACTAGACTTACACCCTTTTGCACTTGGTCTCCAGACTTATACCCTTTTTTACTAGGACCCCATGGCCGCCTTCCACTGCGAGAGAAGCGAGCCCACTGCGGATTCGGTTTAGCATACAACGGTGACTTCCAAGTGATTCCACCGCGAGCACACCTCTTCAAGCCACCATTGAAAGCTAAACGGAGTCTGTACGGGGCCCGCTCCACTCTCAATGAAAGGCGGGCATAATATAATCAATTTGATAACGCAATTTAGCCTAGTTAGGCTGCGTTTCCAGCGAAGCGGTGTTGCGAGGAAAAATCCACCAATTGGATTATTTTGTTTTACTAGCTACTATTTTACTATCCTATTGGTGGATTTTTCCTCGCAATACTTCGCTGCCTCGCACAGCTCTGGTGGAAACGTAGCCTTAGTCGTCACCACGCATCGCTAGCGGGCTCGGGTTTGATCCCCAAAAAGGGCACCATTTTGTATGATAGAGAAAATTATCTGTGCGTATGTTTGAGATATTTTTTATATATAATTATACCTATAGGACAATTTAGCTATTGCTAAATTTTTCTCCTAATATTTATCTTGTTGTGCAGAAATAGCAATATTAAATTTTAAAGCTTAGTGCTAAAATATCAACGGCAGAATCACACACAGAAGCTTGAAGGCTTCTGTGTTAACCCATAACCCATAACTTAAAAAAGAAACGAACTCAAAAGATAATCCCTAGCAATTAACAGAAACGCACCTTGTTTCGTTACATTCAGTGCTCTTACCATGAGTTACGAGTACCGCGCTCGCTAGCGAGTCGAATGCTCTGTCCCTCGCACTCTATACGAATACAGCGAGGTCTGCGAGGGACAGAGCATTCGACTCGCTAGCGAATGCGGTAATTGTAACTCATGGTAAAGGGTACAGAAAGCACAATCAAGTAGCGAACGTTGACACACGCTATGCCAGCTCTCTTAACTTCCTCCTAAACAGGACTACATTTAGTGTCATTGGCACTAAACTTGGTATAGGCTAATCACTTGCTGAAAACAGTCTTTGTATATAGTGGTAAAAAAGCCAAACATTGTTTTGGAACAATCACTATGGAAAAAAACACCGATATATTGACGACCTCTTTTTTCAGACCCACAGGCTTATTACCTAACGCAATCGCAATCGTTTTCATTTTGACAGTTGGAAGGGGAGTCTGTTTTCAAAATGAAAAAAAATGTTTCACTCTGAAGTCGATTGCGATTGCAAGTGGCTTAGGCAATAGGCCAGCTGACATATCTTATACTATTAAACCTATTTTTATGAAACCTAGATAAGAACCATTCTGATTAAACTATCCTTCATCTTAAAAAAAAGCGCCGAATTGGTCCAACTGTTTGGGAGCTACGATGCCACAGACACACAAATGGATACACACGTTAAACTCATAAGACTTCTGTATTCCTATTGTGGATTCAAAATCCAGGACACACCTTGCGGTTTTTGTGTAAGAGTGTCTCTGTATTGATAACCCATAGTTTTATCGATTGTATCACTTAATCGAATTTAATTTCACCCAACGCAATTTTCTGCTGAAACCATGATGTTTTAAGGATCTTGAAAATTAATTACGTAAATTAGGTTGTGTTACGCTTTCGAGTATGATTATCAAAAAATTTATATACTCAAACGGCGAGAAATGCTTTTCGATGAAATGAAAATTGTTCGTAATGATACGTTCGATGAAAGGTACTTCGATCAAACCCTTCGGTCTCTTTATTGCTATAGTAATCTATGTGTACATGTCTACACACACAAGCCAACGCAAAGCCGGCACAATTTCCCTGTAATACCCTCAGGGCTCGATGGTCCTAGTTAGTGGACCCGAGCCTGGTGTAATTGCGTGCTAACCACATGAAACAAGAACTTCATTTAAGTAGAGAGCTTCGGTGATTTCGTTTTCTCGGTGAATTTTGCGATAAATTCGTTTTAGGAGGGTGTTGCGCTAAAGAGAAAATACGCGGTGATTTTTGGTTTTGACGTATTTCTACGAAACATTGTTCATTTTTAACCCCCATCGTAAAAAGAAGGTTGTTAAAACTTTGACCTCTATATGTATGAGTCTATCTGCGGCATCGTAGCTTTGGGTTGTTACCTGGCATAGTATAAGAATAAGTCAATGCAACGCAGACTAATTTCTTTTAATAGGTAGGTAAAAATTGCTCAAAATTCTACGAAAAAATCAGGTTTTTTCCTAGTCTGTCTGTAGTACTTTAACACATCTTCACCTAAATCTAGAAAATACACTTCCATTTGAAGAAATTGTTTCGATATGAGTTGTCCTATCCGATAATAATATGTCAACGCCAAACTTTTGTAATTAAGTTGAAATGTTCGCGGGAATTCATTTCTCTAGAGCCTATTTATATGAACTTACGCTATTTCGTAATTCCAGAGCCGCAAACAAACTGGGGTGTTATTCTCTCAAAAACAACGGACGGTCGGACGAACGAGCAAAATCGTAGCGGCGAGTTTGCGTAGTCCCGTCAGTGCCAACAAAAAACATTTTAGCGTATGCATTTTCAATTAAACAGCCTTATACGTTCGATCCATCAGCAGAAACCATGCTGCTAAATTGAAAATGCACGCGCTAAAATATGTTTTGTTCGCACTGACGGTTTACTTAAACTCGCCGCTGCGATTTCGCTTGTTCGTCCGACCGTCCGTTGTTTCAGAGAGAATAACACCACTAGGATAATATGTTGAACACAATCCTATTGGCGTTTCACAAAGGACTAGGACTAGGACTAGGAACAAAACACATTTGTAGATAAATAAATTCTTGCACATATATATGTAAAATGGAGGGTGGCAAATCATCTCGCTGGATTGATCACTCTACCTTCCTCTCGATAATTTCACCAGGAAAACAGCAGTCAGAGAAGAGTGGCGACGGAAAGAGTGCCACCAACCCTGGAGTGATAACCATGATCATTCTGCGAAAAGTGTAATGACAAACTAGAGATGACGTAGAAAATATACAAATTTCGAAAAAATATTAGTCCTTCTAGCTAGACTTAGACTAATTGGTTCCAAATTAAAACAGAACCGCTTCGTTTCCAACCAGCTCGCTTTCATAATTCGTAAAAGAGCAATATGGTACAGAGAACTGTAACTTTTTTACCTGCAGTAAATTAGTAGTTGACGCGATGCGTGCTTTTTTTCTTGGAGTCATGTTTGTATTGACCATTATGTAGTACTTTAAATATGCAGTTGCATGTACGTTAATTATCTACTCCTTAATAGATGATGGATTACATAAGACAAAGACACGGTATGACAATAAATGACAAATATCAATTTTGACGTCCGATATCTGTGAACTTTATATACATGAGAAGGGACTTAACTGAAATGAGGTTGATAATGACTGGTCTTTTTAATTTAAATATTTGAATGTAGCTTTTTTTTTTTTCAATGATTTATTCCTTAGATAGAAACCTACCAGAGTACATTCCGTTTTTATGTCAATACCTACTCTTTGGCTAATGTCAAACATTCACGCACCCAAAACTCCGAGGTTTTTTGATACTGGCAAAGTGGCACACCACTACGTGCATAAGCACGCTATTGCTATTATAAAAATAAAAAAACAAGGTTTACAAATGCCTAGTTATTAACGAAAGAGCTTTAGGTCTACGAGTTTAAACCAATAAAACGTTACGTTTTAAAATTATTTGAATTATTTTTTGGCAAAGAAATAATTGGAAGGCCGGCGAGAATATTAACAAACAATTTTACACAAAATGGTGGACGAATTCGTCCAAAAAACACGTTTTATCCAGGTTATTTTATTTTCTCACACAACTTGTGCCCCATTGAGTTTTCACAGAGAATATGTTAACAAATAATTAAATTGTCAGTTACCCAGCTAGTGGTGCGGAACATTTTCATTTTCACAACGTTTCCTCGAATCAAGTAACCGTAAAACTATACGAAAATGAAGTTACGTCACTTCCATCAAGCCATTACGTGACGTCAGAGGCGATAGATTTAATGCCTTTGTGCTCAGATATGGAGTTTACGGGGCTTTGGTCAAATTGAATGAGGCTAAACGCGTTGGTGACCTCTGGAGAGGCGGCTGATTAGGTAAGGGGTGTCTTTATCGGCTTTTTTATATAAAAGGATGTAAAAAAATACACTATGTTTATAAATTTGAAAGAATAATTTATAATGTATTGTAATTAACTATAGATAATTTAAATACACTTGTGTTGTGGGATTAAATTTATGTTAAATTAGATTTATTTTTGTTAATACTATTTTAAATACAGTGGTATTTATGATTTGTTTGTCAAGTACTTTGTGGATGACAGTACCAAAAAAGATTTTAATTTGAATTATAGGATTTCAGTATTTGCTGTTTGTTGCCTGTTTTCTTATTGTCCACCAAACAAAGAGTTCACATAGAGAAAAATAAACTGCAAATCATGCTTCAAAAATTCAACGCCTAAAAATAGACACCGCCTTTTTCAGACATTTCCAGAATTTCTTTTGCAATCTTCGCCCAACACTTGTAGTACAGAACTCTCATTACGGCAGGCTGAATAAGCGCTCTTCACGAATAATGGCGTGTGAATGAATGGGGGCGAAAGCCTGTTACGTACCGTGAGCACATCGCTAAACAAAAGACGGTTATGCTCACAAGACGTGATACTAGGCTGTAGAGATATTATTTTGTGCCAGTGTTCTTTGTTTAGTGGCGGGAATTCGGGATAAGGTTTTGTTTAAACTTGACTTCTATGGTATTCTCTCAAAAACATCGGACGGTCGGACGAACGAGTGAAATCGCAGCGGTGAGTTTAGGTAGTCCCGTCAGAGTGAACAAAACACATTTTAGCGCGTGCATTCACAATTAGGCAGCCTTATACGTTATACGCAGGTGAACATCGGCGATCATAGACGATGATCAGCGAATATAGCCGAGTATGCCATCTGCACTATCGTGCTCGCCCGTAATCGTCTGTATTCGCCAATAGTGTAGAGGGCCCACAAAGTCAGAAAAGACACATTCTAAATTTAAAACACAGACGACCTGGAGTTCATTCTTAATTTGAAAATAATATTAGTCTATAAAAATCGGGTCCGTAGCATAATATCGAAAATCAAATTTCATAAGTACGAAATTCCTAACACAAAACTTCGAATATCAAAATGTCTCATGTACGAAATTCCTAAACATGCATGTCCTAATGCACTATTAATCGAATGATCTCATTTTCGAAAATTAATATTTCTTTGTACAAAATGCCTAATGACAAATCTTCAAACTCAATATTTCTAGTGCTCAAAATCGCTACCTACAAAAAGCTTTGTGACAATTCTTCGAAAATCAATACATTCAAACCTTAAAACTCCACCCCTAATGAACGTAACGTACCTTCGAAAATTAAAGTGACGTTCGAAATTTCGCCCTTTATACATTTTAAACTTAGCTTAACCGGGCGTAGGTAAAATGTTCGTTAGTTTTTTCCTGCACTAGTGGTATTGTACTTTAGTCATTTTTAAAAGAGGCTAATTAAACATAGGCCATGCATCTTTAGGAATTTCGTACATTATACATTTTGATATTCAAAGTTTTGTTTTTAGGAATTTCGTACTTATGAAATTTGACTTTCGATATTATGCTATGGACCCTAAAAATCATAACATCAGGCTAAAGTAACAAAGAACAAAGTTTTATAGAGGCACTTCTCTTGAGTTACCGGTGTTCATGTGCAGCGAAGATTGCTTCCCTTTTATATAAAAAAGGTCTTACATGGAAAAGACAACGTCATAAGTAAGTGATCAATTTTGTACCATGTCGTTAAGTGCTCTTTCCTTTATATTCAAGCCGAAGATAGATTTTCTACATACAAAACGTATCATTTTCTTACCAAAAGGAATGAAAGGAATGTATATGTAGGTATGGATGTATGTATGTAAACTCTATACCTATTGTACAAAACACAACGCAACAAGGTCTAATACATTATTTACGGAAAAATAATGAACAAAGGCGAACTTATCACTTTAACGGAACTCTTCCAGCTAACCTTTGGCTGATTGAAGAAAATAAGAAAAGTATAACGTGGCAACGAGTAGACACAAGTACAAAAATAAAGTTTACAGAAACTGCGTGAACTGAATGTCTCCGCGGAACGGGCATTAACGCTTGTTTCAACTTCGACGAGAAATATTTGGAAGATTAAAAGCGATAAAGTAGAAAAGAACATTATAATGGACGGTTGGATGACGCTTCGCTTAGCATAAAAGGCTTTAAATAGAGTTTTTTAAACATGTACATTTAAGACAGACTCAAAAGTATACACAGCAATTAGTCAGTAACATATTTGGAAAGTTACTTTCCGGCTAAAACCGGAAAGGAGTCGCGAAGTTTGGGGCTCGGTTTTATTCAGTAAAACCAGATTGCTTTTGACATGCATTGCATTACATTACTGTCAAGTAAATAAGAGCTATCATAACGTTGACAATACGATTCCATGTCAAAAGCAATTTGGTTTTCCCCAGGATAGAACCCCTGGAGTTGATATTCAACTTCTTTTTTGCAAAGCAATAAACAAATCAAAGCATGTAGAAAAAGTGATTAATTCCTTATTCATTATACAATGTTACGACCTAAGTCGCTCAATATTCATATAGCTATCTAAAAGGTAATCTAGAATCACTTAACCGTAAAACATGTACATTTAAGACAGACTCAAAAGTATACACAGCAATTAGTCAGTAACATATTTGGAAAGTTACTTTCCGGCTAAAACCGGAAAGGAGTCGCGAAGTTTGGGGCTCGGTTTTATTCAGTAAAACCAGATTGCTTTTGACATGCATTGCATTACATTACTGTCAAGTAAATAAGAGCTATCATAACGTTGACAATACGATTCCATGTCAAAAGCAATTTGGTTTTCCCCAGGATAGAACCCCTGGAGTTGATATTCAACTTCTTTTTTGCAAAGCAATAAACAAATCAAAGCATGTAGAAAAAGTGATTAATTCCTTATTCATTATACAATGTTACGACCTAAGTCGCTCAATATTCATATAGCTATCTAAAAGGTAATCTAGAATCACTTAACCGTAAATCAGCCCTGCGCAACCGCAAGGAAGTAGGCAGCTTTTAAATTGTTATGCAGTGACGTAAAACGTCTGCAGCCTGCGTAGACCGAGTATTAGACCTTGACACACTGCTTGCGTATACCGTGATAGGAATGAGATAGAAGTACAGACAAACCGACCAAATCACATATCACCATCAGTTAAAGCTTTTGTTATTGAGGGCCTACCATTTAAAGGCGGTTCGTGAGGAATTGTTACCGGTGCAAAAAAGCCTAACACAACAATTAGATCACAATGCGTACGAAACCTACAGAAACATATATAAACACAAATGTCACAATAAAATAGTTGTGTTGCTGCCACACTTGCTGTTATAAATGTTATACAGGGTGGAAGAGGACCGTGGACCTTCCCGATAATGGGAGATAGTTTAGCCTTAACACTTTATTTCCACCATACAAACTATGTGAATTTAAGCAGCCGTTTTCAAATTACAGCCGGTTAAACATTCACACAAAAAACTACTTGTTTCAACCCTAAACATATGATTGGGTCAATGAACTTAATTGTAAACAACATTTTCATTACAGGATATTATTACGTTAATTTTTTGTCGTTGATGCATACTTAGACCTGCTTGCAATGCGGTAAGAAATATTGCAGGGTTTGTGAGTCTCTTTGTAGGTACCTACATCTTGAACTACTTTATTTATTTTTTCCTTAAATTATGAATAAAATAACATAATAATGACCTACTAACAGCCTACTAAACTAAGCACAATTTGACACATTTCTGAAATAGCGACATTTACAGACAATGAAGTATACTCAATCTGCATAAACAATTAAAGATGATAATTAGAACCTTCTTTCATCGTATCTTAGTTTCCCTAAATTAATAAATAGGTTTTAGCTAGTTAAACAAAATTATTTACGAAATTGAAATTGTGCTGCTGAGTAGGCATATTTCATCCATTTTCATGCTTCAAAACGTGCATGTGAAACGTTCATCAAATAAACATTATTAAGAACTACTAATTCGGTACTTAACTTATGAACCTCTTTGCGTTATTGATTGGCCATCGATGCATTTGATGTTGAAATGAAAATGTCATTAAATTTACCTATGTCATTCTTCAAATAAAAATGCCTTTGCTAGATGCTCACTCGTGGTTATTTGAATTTGCTTTTATTGTACGCGACGTGCAATAATAACGCGGCCGAAGCTTTGCGTCGATACCGAGAAACATAAATTGTGTAAATAATAAAAATAATTTTCATTTCGTTTTGTTCATGGATTATTTGATGTCTATGAATCATAAGTTATCACCTTATCACTATGACAACGTCAACATTCGGAAATAAGCGTAGTTTCCAGTTTTCATAGTCAAGTCGTAATGGGTAGGTGTAACAGGGTTGTCACCGCAATGAAAAATGAGTCAATTTGTTTTTTTTTAATTAGTTAATTCATCATTATTAACATCAAAAACCGACTGTGTACCTCTTAATTAAAGCTATAGTTCCGGGAAAGTCCCCCGTCCCCTTCCACACTGTATAACGTTATAAAAAACGATAACATCCACTAAACTTCTAAACATTTTGTTACAACTTTTTAGCTGTTTCAAACACTGCCACCCTGGTAAAAAAACGTTTTTTACCGTGTTGTAATTTGTTCTATAACATTTACAAAGTTAAGGATAACAAAAAAAAAATGTTTCATAACATTACATAACATTTAAGACAGCAAGTGGGGGAGCTCCATTATAGGTTATAATTTACTACATTTTGTTTGGCACCTGGGGGGTTATTATGACATAACTATGCAGTTCACTTTACGGTGAGTGTAAGGGACAGAGCTATGGCAGTTATATAGCTCGGTCTTTTTCTCTCAGCGTAAACAGAATTGCATAACTATGTCATAATAACCCCCCAGATCTGGTGACAAGCATAATCAGCCTTGAAAAACCGGGCAAGAGCATGTCGGACCATGCTCAGTGTAGGGTTCCGAAGCCGTAACGACAAACACAAAAAACTATCTCAAAAATCAACATGTATGAAACAATTTTCTATTTAAAGTTATTTGGCGCTGTCTTAGATGATTTTTAGTAGGTATAAACCCGTTAATCGCCTGTATCTCAGGAACTAATCATGTCTACTTAGCCGTGATAGTTTTCCTTTAAAATTCGTTATATGCGCTTTCGTTGAAGATTTTTTTCCGATTTTTAGTACTTGTAGTTTTGGCTGTAGGGGGGGGGGGGACACTTGACTCTAACAAAAAATAGCGCATTAAAGCTTAATATTTCATAAACGGATCCCTTAATCGAAAAATTGTTTTCATAAACCCGCAATATTTTTAAAAGACCTATCCAACGACACCCCGCACTATGGGGTAGGCAAGAAAAAAAAAAGACATCCCCACGTTACGTGTAGGGGAGGTGCATTAAAAAAAAATATTTTTCAAAATTTTATTTTACCACTTTGTTGGCGTGACTAATATGTACATTCATGCCAAATTACAGCTTTCTAGTACAACGAGTCTCTGAGCTAGACTGGGGACGGACGGACGGACGGACGGACGGACGGACGGACATGGCGAAACTATAAGGGTTCCTAGTTTGACTACGGAACCCTAAAAAACGTATACGCGGAGTGCCGTAGAACGTAAAGATGTTTATCTCTTTATTTATATGTTTTTCCGTGTAAATGCTTCTGTATCTTTGCCGACCCTTACGGGAAAGAAGCTTGATTTTATAAACACCGTGTTTTTTTTTATTTACGATAACTTTAAGGGAACGTTCTTTAGGTCAAATTATGTTAATTTCCCAAAGACAGACAAATGATAACTCTTACGGTTTTAAAGATATTTAATTTTTAAACTTAATGAGTTAATCACATTGAACTAGTATAAAAGTCTCTTAATTGATAACAACAATTTTCTTTTAATTCTTATGATTAAAAACTTTCCAATTGTTAGGTTTGTATACGCGTCCATGAAATTAGTAAGTACTAACGTACATCTGGAAGGTGCACTACACCGATAACGCGAGCATCTTATCCATTAACCTACCGCCAAACAGCAGTGTTCGCATTGTTGTGTTCCGGTTTGGGGATAAGACAGCCGGTGAAATGACTAGCATAGAGGCATTCCATCTTAGTCCTCCGGGTTGGCAACGCATTTGCAGTCTTATTATTGCATTGCAGTCTTGTGAATGCAAATGTCTATGGGTCACAGTTTCCACTTACCATCTGGTGGCCTGTGTGCTCGTTTGTCTTCTCTATGCCATAAAAAAAAAAAAAACCTAGTAATATGCCGAAGTTATCGTAAATCAAAAAAAACACGGTGTATGTATTTAAAATAAAAACATAATTTCAAATGTCCGTTAGCATTTCATCTTAACCTTCAACCGTCAATACCGTTGCACAAAATCCTTTACAAAGTATCAAGCTTAATTAATCTTCCGCTGAATGTCTTATTATTTCTATCCTGCTCAATCCCTAGTGATTAAAACGTGATAGCCGTCAGCTCTACGATCTGAGCATCATTTATCTTGAACGTTTCAGCAGACTGTACATTGCCGGTAGCCCTGCAAACATGTACCTACTGTCAACGTCAAAGATATGTTTAAATTTTTTCACCTTTTTTTTTTAATTTATTGCGGAAAACAAACAACCGTGTACAAAGTAATACATACAAATATGAATATGAATAAGGCCTAAAGTTCCGTATATTGCTAGGTTACAATTTAAGTTGTTAACCAGTTTTCTTAACAATGTTAAGAATGTCATGCAAACAAAACAACCAAAACTAATTAGAAAACAGGAATTCACAAACGGTAGGTACATAATCTAAAAAAGCTATTGCCGAATCTTAATTTTAAACACTGATAGACTATTCGCAATGATGTCAACATCATTAAACAAATCATTGTACACCTTACACGAGCGCCTTAGAAACGAATTTTGCGCATAATTAATGCCACAAGGGGAAATATGAAAGGTAGGTTTAGAACGTGAGCAGAAACGAGAAGCTTTGAAAGATATGCTGTCTAATAGCACGCTTGAGTCAATATAATTTCTAATAATTTTAAATAAAAATATAGTATCGAGATAAATAATTCTTCTCCTTTCAAGAGGGGGAAGACCGCGCCTGGCTGCAGATGATAGGTAGTCATAGTTATAAAAACCGGTTCTAAAATCTAGGGATCTACAAAAAATCTTTTGAATTCTTTCGACCCGGAACTTATGAATATCATACTGCGGGCTCCATACAACACTTCCGAACTTTTTAAACTAATCATGGAATGGGATGTACGATTAATTTAATGACATTTGTAATGAGATGGTTTATTTATTTTTAGAGTTGTTGGTAATTCTGCCTACCCCACTCTGGGCATGAAGGCATGAGTTTATGTATATACAAACTCAAGGTTCCAATTTCCTTACTGCCGCGGTTGTTCCAATTTGTTCTTGGTTGTTGCATCTTTTCTTTGTTTATTGCTGTCTAGTATCCATAGCACAAGCTTAGACATAAAAATGTTTTCATCGAAGTAGCCACACACAGCACGGCTAAAATTTAAGTTTCACAATAAGACGATTTTAAGGGTAAAAATCTGCGAATCATCGGTCCCACATACTATGAGAGCACATACATACATACATTAAATCACGCCTGTTTCCCAGAGGGGTAGGCAGAGACCACTTCCTTCCACCTGCTATGATCCTGACAAATTTCCCTCGCTTCTTCCACATTCATACATCGATTCATGCACGCACGTCGGTTTCGGGTACTTAAGATTCGGCCCTTTTCCAGTATTTCACCGATTTGACTCGAAAAAGCACGCCTACGGCGGCCCCTTCCGACCCGTCCACTCACTTTCGATCTGTATATCTCTTTCGTCAATCTTCTTTCATCCATCCTTTCCAAATGACCGAACCATCGAAGCATGCCCTTTTCAATCTTAGTCATTACATCTTCTACTACGAAGCGAGCGTCTACCCGCTAAAATTAAAAAATATACCTTCTGACAAAGCATTTAGGCTGGTTTTAGTGTCACGCTGACCGTCAGTGCGGAGCTCCGCACAGACCGATCTAATACAATAATGGGGGTCGTCCGCCGGACCCGTCCGTATTACTCTAAAATGCTCTCTAAGCTTAATACTCGTACAGATCGATCGATCCGTGCTGACGGCCCGCGTGACACTAAAACCAGCCTTAAACTACAGCTGAAAAACCTTTTATTGGATAATTCATTATACTCCATGGATGTATATATGGAACTTAAATTGTAAAATTATTATTGTATTGACATTTATTATGTTTCGTATATTGTCATTTATTTTGTTTCGTGACAATTTACGACATTGTTTTTATTATTCGAGTGTTATTTTTGTATTCTTTGATTATTAGTATTTATGATGACGCCCTAAATATATTTTCGTATTTTAGGCTGGCAATGCAATTTATATAATATATGGAAAAATAAATAAACTAAACGAACCCAAATTTTCGTCAATGTGTATAAAATTTAGTTGTACACGATTTAGCAGTATGCAGATTGAAAATGAAAATGTTAATAGTATGGCACTGTCGTCAATGTATGTAGGATGAAAAACTGAAATCTATCTTTTGTATGATCAAGTCTATTCATATCGAGGTTGTGATTATCTTCACTATCGATATTACTGAGTCAAACATCAATGTATTCCTATTGGTAAGATTCTTAAAACTTATAACTTTTGTGTTAACTGCAAAATGTTCCCCATAAAGTAAGCAGTGACAAAAACAAATATGAATGAACCAAGTCTTTAACTCCGACCTCTCTAGTAAATTCAGCCATCCTAAATAAAAAAGGACGCAAATGCAATTTGATAGTTAAAGCAAATTGAACCCTACTTCTTGAGAATTACCCTTTTTTCTAATAAGGGCAATTCTAGACACTTTTAAGTATTCATACACGTGTAAATGCCGCTTATCGTCAAGCAAATCATTTGATTCTAACTAACTCCCCTCTTTTTGCGTAGGGGTTAAAACAGTTCTGACAATTTGTCATAAAAATGGAATGCTTTGGCAAAAACGCCATTGTTGATATCCATATTGAACGTAACCATGGTAACCAAATAACAAGTCTATGATTGTTGATATTCATATCGAGCGTAACCATAGTAATCAATAGTCAATTCAAATTATTTTTTTTGGGATTTCATCAAAATTTTTAAACACATTATTGACCTGAAAATTTATTTTGTTTTTAATCGACGTAATATCAATGGTTTTTGTAACATTTCTAACGATGAAATACAAATTAGGATGTCAAGTGTTCACTAAACGCCCAGACTAATATTCGGATCGACTGTAACTATGGCAATAACTATTATATAATGGTTATAGAAGACCAGTGAAACGCTCATTATAGAACAGTTTTCCCGGTTTGTTACGCTAAGGGTAACACTCTGATACTGTTAAGGATATATATTATATTAGCGGTTTATACGCGAGTAGAAAAATATTATTAGTGTATAATAAAGTAGAAGTCTGTAATGTTTGTTGAATATAATAACATTTTAACCGCTATGAATAGGAAAACAGAAAACCGAAGTATCTTGTTCTCGTAAGAAAATAAAAGTCGTCACGTATCTTTGTGCAGCTATGTTATTATGAAAGGTTATTCTGTATCTTTTTAGATTCGTTGACGAGCTTTTAGCTGCGATTACTTGGCAGAACTACTCCTGGCTTCGCATTGCTATTTATTTATTTGTTCATATAGCAAATACATGAAAAAAATTTTTTCATCACACTTGCTCGTAAATAGTGTCCTAACATGCTAGAAAAAACGACCGTAAATCCAAAATAATACCCGCGGGCCTTTTTTTACCATTAACTAACTAAAGTGCGTAATAGCTTTTTTTTTAAATATTATACGTGGACTCAAACGATCACAATACGTCAGGACCCCAATTCTTGTGCCATTCGATATGAAGTTTCATTCGAGATGAAATGTCAGTTGAATACTATTTCCTAACAATCTCGCATAATAAACTATTGATCTCATATGTCACTAGAATCGGACTCCGAACACGTTTGACATTATCTGTGGTAAGTCACAGACAATGATGTAGTCTGCCGCTAATAAGTTAAAAATATGATCTTTTGTCTGATTTTATTTCATTTCCTCGCAATTGTGATGAAAAACATTGTGTTACACGGGTGGTAAAGGAAATACAAAGCTCGAGTCATTAAAGCCCTCAGCCTTCGGCTTCGGGCTTCTAACAGAATCTCGTTTGTAATTCTTTCTTTACCACCCTTAATACACAATGTACTATAAATTTATGCCACCGCCAAATGACTTTGAAATCTGGATCTTTACATAGTTTTGAACAAAGTGGCTTCACGCTATCTGTCACACTGTACGAGTACAGTACCCCAACGAAGATGTTAAGCACTTTAGTGCACTGTCATAATAAACTTCAAACTGAACATCAAAATGATAAGTATGACAATAACAATCGCAGTCACAACGACAAGGCTCTAAGTATGCTCAACATTTTAATTGGGTGACGCTTAGATCTTTTAAACTATGCAAAAGAGTTTAATGCAGTTATCATAAATAGATAGAGTGATTCTAGAATAAGATTAAGAGGAATATTTATTTAAAAAAAATGTAAACAAGATAGATTCAGAAAATACATATTTTTCGGACTTACGAATTTTCAGACAAATGAAACAGTTTGAAAACAAAACTTAGGATTTGTTATAGGATATCCAAATTTCGTATCAATCTTTATTGTTGATATTTGATGCCAAAAAAACCAAGTTCTTTTACTTATTGTTCTTATTGTTTTATCGCATGAAAACGTTATTGTATCATAGTTTGGCAGACCACTTATTAAGTCGACTATAATCGTGTAGTCGTGCAAACGCAAAGTCGATTCTATTATGATATTTCTGTGTCCGTTAAATAATAAGCCACTAGAGGAGAATAAATAATGCATGGCGTGAGCATCCCCGCAGTAACTCATCGTTTGTTGTGCTTAATTATCTTTTGAGAACGCGTGTATTGTTGTTGCATACACCTACATGTAACATTAATGTAGTGAGGCATTAATCATATCTGTATGAGCCATTTTAATGATGGAACACTACTTTTTTTTAAGGCATAGAGAAGACGAATAAACACAGCCATAGGCCTGATCGTAAGTGGGAGCTGTGATCCATAGACTTTTGCATTCTTCAAGACAATTTTTTTATGACTGCAATTCTGAAATGGGTTGCCAATGGTCCAGTAATTTCAGTCGAAGTCAAAAATGTTTACACCTTAGTACTTTGTATATTTAACGTCATGTTTAAACTGTCATATGAAATTAATACAGCGACTAAAGTGACAAAGTATTAAAGGTGTAAACACATTTATGAATTCGACAGCACAAGGTCCAAAAAAATGATATTGAATTGAGGTAAATTTAACCTTATATATCTATTTTTAAGTTACATTGAAATTGAGACTTAGTCAAATAAACTGTAGAGTTGATTTTATCTTCGGTAATTTGTACTTTGTACCTATGCGGGACTTTTAAATCCGTTAGATATTGCTAATGGTTCAAACGGGTTCACCGATTTGAATCCGGTTTGTTAATTTTAAATCTAGAATTCCAGGGGTACCTAGTAGAGTTTTATCAAGATGAATCAAGAGCTATCATCTACGAAAGTAGTATTTTTTTTACTCTCATTCTATGCAATTATTCATGTAACAAAAGCCTTTTGAAAGCCTTTTATTCTCACTCCTAATTATTATTTTCTGCTCGCTGTCTCGCACTGCGCGCCAATTTTAACCCTAAGATCAATTTCTACCTAGGACTTTGTCTAAAAAAGGTTAAAAACTCTAAATCTCTCTGATGTTTAAATCGGACTTAGTTGACGTAGAATACGAAGGAATAAATTTAAAACTTTGGATGCCTTCATTCGAGATGAAATCGGGAGACAGATGGGTAAAACGTACTTACCACTTCATGACGTACTGACGTATTTGTATAGCTATAATTAAGTTTAACGTCTGTTTAATTTTGTAATGATTGTGGTTTGTAATGTTGTTTATTCTATTAATTAAGTTTACTCAATATGCTGATTTTACTCTACCTACTGTACTTAAAAAACTTCGTTGCTGCATTTCTTCTGCCTAAGCTATTCTAGATGACACCGCCTGTTGTATGTGTCCGTAAAAAAATTAGCATGTACAAATGAAATATGTTTTTATTTGTTAATGGTGGGTTTAAATTACAACATAACAAGGTCTTAAAATTACACAGCCATAAGATCTCCACATTATGCCAACCAACTGGCGTACAAATGAATGATTAAATGCATTAATTTTAATTTTAATCTTATTCAATATATATAAGATTTCTAAGTAGATTTTACCCTAATTCTGATCGCCAAATTGACTTGAAATTTTGCATACGTATGTGATTCCGATGACAACACAATAATAGGGTACCATCTGGCTGATAATGTATGCTGTTGTTGTAAGAGGGGAGTGGGCAGAAGAATTGCTCTACGGGTACTATTAGGCGTGTTAGTAATCGATAAGTTAAATTGGAACATCATCATCATCATGTTTTGGGCCATCTAGGTATTCTAGGTAATATAAAATGAAGAATTAAGGTTTGACGAAATTGTTTTGCTCAATTAGGAAACGAGTGTTTTTGTTTATCCTTTGAATTCTTGATTAAATAGGTCAGATGTTGATATTTTAAATTGCAAAACAAAATTAATTAGGGGATAATGGACGAGTATTTTCAGAATTTGAGAGTTAAGAGGAATGAGAAATTAATGAGGTTGTTGAAGTTTGTGTATTTAAAGTAAGAATAAAAAATAATGAAGTACTAATAAGTACTTAAGTAGGTACTTAAGTACTAATTAAGTAGTAATGAGAATAAAGATTTTCATCTATCTATTTATCTACTACTTCAACATAGTTTTCTAATTAGCTTCACGAAATAAAGTTATTTTTTCATTATTATTTTCAAAACTTAAATAAGTAAATAAGTAGAAAAAAATGCTTACAGAAACTGCGTAAATACACGAAATAGGTACAGTCAACCAATTTGATTTCTAGGCCACTTTGGACTATGTTAAAGTGACGTTGTCAACCAAAACGTAAGAGACTCCCTATGATTTGGTTTACAACGTCACGTTGACAAAGTCCATAGTGGCCTAGGAATCAAATTGGTTGACTGTACAGGAAAGAACTTGAAACTTTCACCAAAACTGTTAAATATTTATTAAAAATTTACTTTTAATAAGATCAGAGTTTAACATTTTCAAATCTAATATTATCAGACTTAGCACCCAATATCCACTGACTTAGTGTAAAATATCAGTCGCCTGGGCAATTTTAAACTGACAAAAAATCAACGAAAAAAGCATTCGTATTCTGTTTTCTCAGCTAAGTACTACATTAATCAAGAACTGGTCATTCCAAAACTTCTTTTCCGGTACCTAATTAAATAGGTACCGAAGAAACCTTCAACCATTACAAATTGAAAGCAGAATATTTTATTGCCAGTGCTCTTGGTCTGTTATTGTTCTCCAAAAGCTTATTTATGTTTATTTTAAAAGTAACACTGCACAATCTGTAAAGATAAAAGCTGCATTATGCTGAAATTTCAAGCGGAGACATTGTTTCAGACTCTCAGACGAGACGAGCGTCTTGCATAATGCAAGTCACTTCAGATTATTTCTCTAGATGCAGTTTTGCAAAATGTTATGGAACAACTTTAGAGACTATTTATAATACGGCGTTTAAGTGCATAAATTTATATTTTGCAGAAAAGAAAGAATAAAATATATTTGTCACATAAGTCACATAACTAATAAAGTACAAATGAATACGCACTTAAGAAGAATGTACTTACGAAATGGACCTAACTCAGTGTAATTACATACATACATACATAAACTCACGCCTTTATTCCCAGAGACCCCTCTGGGAATAAAGGCAGAGCTACAGAATTACCAACGACTCTAATAGTAGATTGTACAACAAGGGCATAAAACAAACCATTTTTTCCGAGACTTATGGTATCCAACCGAGCCGGCAGGCGAGGTTGGATAATTAAGTCGAGGATAAAATGGGTTTTAAGACCGAGTTATACACTCTGCTTTTCACTTCGATTACGAGGAAATAAAACAGTGATAATGTAAAAAAACTTCAATTAAAATATAAATTGAAATTTGAACAATTCTGTAGGTATATTATACGAGTATGTTATGGTTTTTCCGGGCATATTTACAGTATGGATTTAGGCGGCAATGTCTGTTCAATAAGTTCTTTTGCATTTTTTTCCATGAGTGTGTTAGGTGTGAGCATTATTTCCTCTTCATTAGACGACATTTTAATTAAATTCCATAAAAATTCAAAAAAAATTCAAAATTATTTATTTTTAACAAAAGTTTTTATACACCGGTGTCGAATCCTCCTTTTAAGCTAAATACTTACATAACGCAACAAGTTTTGCCAAGAAAATAACTAATTAATAGTCCAAAACCTCTTTCCCGCCACTGTATTTCTGTCTAATTTTTTTTTTATTTTCTGTTTGCGATTTTTGACTTAGGTCGAACGCAATACTGCCAAGTTTATACCTACGTTGATTTTTTAATGTTCTTGTTAATAATGCTTGTTTTTAATAGTTTTAAATTTCTTTTTTGTTAGATACTAGGTACGATGCAAATATAAATAAAATTAATAAAATTAAAGTAAATTTATTCAAATAACAAGTTTATTTAATGCAGTCACCTCGTCTGTCTGGCTGTAGGGCTTAATTGTCTTAGTCTAGATGACGACAACCATTTATGCACTAGTGCATAAAATGCGATTTTATGCAGCCTATACCCAGCATAAAGAAGGACTTTACGAGCATGAGAAGTGAAAAAACTTTTTGATAATTCTGTAACCACATTTTGCACACTTTGGCTAAGATGTTTACCAGTGTATTAGTGACAGGTTGCAAGCCCATCGCCTAACAGTACTATACGCCTTTATTCCCTTAGCCGTCTTTTACGACATCCACGGGAAGACATGGATTGGCACTATTCTAACCCGACAACCACACTAATAATAATAATTCTAATATACTAATAATAGTAATTCTGGCAGTGAAGTCAACGCTGGTCTTCCGTTGGAACTATAGAATAGTACCATACATACATTAAATCACGCCTGTTTCCCAGAGGGGTAGGCAGAGACCACTTCTTTCCACTTGCTACGATCTTGACAAATTTCTTTCGCTTCTTCCACATTCATACATCGAGTCATGCACGCACGTCGGTTTCGGGTACTTAAGATTCGGCCCATTTCCAGTATTTCTCCGATTTGACTCAAAAAAGTACGCCTAGGGCGTCCCCTTCCGACCAAATAATACCAAAATAGTACCATAGAATTAAATAAAAAATGGGTTATTATGGTGTTTCCAAACTGTAGTTTTATAACATTACCAGCTGATGCCCGCGACTCGGTCCGCGTAGTAGTCGTTTATCGCTACTCGTGAGTAAAAAGTAGTAAGCTGTCATCTTAGTCATATACTGACAGGGTGACATTGTTTTTGCCTTTGATAAACTAGTTTTTTTTTGGGTATGCTTGTAACTCGTATAATTTTATCCCTCAAGTATAATCGTGTAACATTTCGCAAGTCATGTCATTTCCATTTGACAATCCTTTGGGAGGCCTGCCAATCCTGTTATTTCTTCCATCGGTTGCGGAGCGCTGACGAATAAAATATCTTCTATGTAAAAAGCTTTCCTCTTTTCAGCTATCACTAATATAAAGCTCAGTTTTAAAACCAAATGAAATAATGCCAACATAAATTAAAACCGTGTTCTCATGAATTTCCAGAATATCTTAATCCAACATTTTCCCAAACCCAAGTTAAGCCGAATTGCCTCGACGTCCGCCGAATTTCACGTGCCACGTAATTTAAGTCGAGTGTCCATGGGAAATTGGCAGAATCGAAACCGTGACAGGAATCTGATCTTTCTCGGCCTGAGAACCATTATTGGGTGTGATATGTCCTGTTGTTGTTATTTCTTTCTTCCAAGTTTCACGTGTTTTCAACCTACGTCAGAGAGAAGGTTCTCAACTCGCCTGTTTGTTTTTATGTGTTTGTTCGATTTCCCCGCCAATTGTTTAATCTATCTTAATGATTATTTTATTTGTGTCTAGAGAATTTGATAACATTACTAATCGAGAATTTATCTGCCGCTATAGGCGAAGGCTTTGAAAGAATTTTAAAGTACTTAATCTAAAAAAAAACGAAAGAACTTAATGTCTAGAGTATATCTAACGACACTAAAATTTCGACATGATCTGGTTATGGAGACCATGCAAAGTCAACAGACGGTACCTCCTTCCCAACTAACAATTTAACGTCGTTCAAAAGTTTAGCAAACGTTATCTTAATACCTTTGATCGTAATAGCTAAGTCATACTAATGTTTTAATAACGTTTACTAAACGCGAAAATGGCCCCAGTTATACGACCTACTTTGTCGTATAATGGTCATACAGAAGTCACAAGCCGTCTTCGTTAACGTCATTCAAAAGTCATATAAACGTTATGGAATTACCACTTTTGTTGTATTGTGGTCGTACAGGTGTTTTTGAATGACTAAAACGTTTTATTTGAGTCAAGGAACACAACACCTGTAAGACTTCTTATTCATTTTTCTTGTCAGTGGCACTTTGTGATTGTGTTTCGAGATTTGAGTGCAAAATAAATAGTTACAAGGAAATTAACTTTCATATTTTACTAACTTTATCTGTCTCTCTGTCTCTTATGCCGTTTAGTTCGACTGGGAATTGAAGTTTTATGATAATATACCTATGTAAATACTATTCAGATTTTCATGCCCCCTCGTAATTTTGTGTTTAAATCATTATATTTTTATCAATAAAAATATGTTTGTATCTAAAAATGTAGGAAATTGTTGCTTTTGTCGTACACTTATCTCTTTACGACGTTGTAAATACATAAAGTCATATTAAGGTTATTTTAAAACCATGCAATACGCCATAACAGCTAGCTATTAGGGTAGGTAGGGTTTTTTGATAACAGGAAATCCCTATTAACTTTCCTTTTGAAAGTTCCACTACGTTTTAGTTTTCTCCACGTATTTTTTGCTTACATTTTTCGTAGTTTCTATACAGCGTTCCGTAAAATAATGGCGGCCTAGACGTTTTAAAGTCAAAACCTGACTAAAATGCGACTACAGGTTAGATTAAAGTCAAGAAATGACATTAATCGGCCATCATGCAAATAAACGTTATATTTAAGTTTTAAATAAACAACTAAGTCATTTAAGAGTCGCTTATTAACCGCAGAAAAACAAGATAGTGGTTGTTTTATAAACGTCACTGTAAAAACGTCTATACAATGCTACATTATATAAATGTCATATAAAGGTTTTTCAAACACCTAATTTGGTCAGTTCAAATCGTTTAATGGACTATAACGTTAGTATGACAATTGCATTGTCGTACAAACGTTTAAGCTAAGACTGTAATAAAACATCGTATAGTTTAGTCTTACCGACGTTGCTAAGACCAGTGTATTATGACATATTCGTCGCACGACTAATAGGTTAAATTAAAGACGTCTATAGGACCTAGTAGTCATCTCATTACCATTATAAGACTGCTATCCAACTTTATGTCGTACAAAATTCAAGACTTATGCGACGTTTTTGTTTGTTGGGTAATAATTTAGAATTCAGCCCATTTTTTATATTTAAAGTGATACTTCACAGGAGATAAATTTAAATAAATCAAGATTTTGTATTGAAGTTAAAAAATCTCTTTTTATACCTACCTACATTTTTTGCAATAAAGAAAGACATTTTCACGACGACAAAACATAAAGCAAACCATTATTTAAACACAGTTTTACTCAGAACATCAACAATAAGTTTTATTGTAAACACAACTTTGCTCAGAACATTAACAATAGGTATCTAGTCTTCTTGAAGTAAAACGACTTCACTATTTTTACCGCGTTTTTTACCAAACACCAAAGGTATTATGTTGCCAGCGGGATCGCATTCTTATAACCGCTCAGAACAAATAAAGTTTTTTAATTTTTTGCCATATTTTAGTCAGTTTCTGTGAAAGAAACAAAAATATGACTTTGGCTATCTTTTATATTTGCAAAATTAATACTCAGTTCCAGCCAACTAAATCAACTTGAAATAAAATTAAAAAAGACACCACTACCGTTTGTAGGTCATATTAATATCTCGATTGCTATCGTTATCTTTTAATGCTGGTAATTTATTCAATTACGAACCACAAGCTGTTAAATTACCTGAAAAGTAAGTAAAACCTTCACCAAATTAAACTGTTTCAAGTGAGTTTGAATCAAAGCGGCAACATCCGGGACTAAGCTCTGGGACTAAGAGACCTTCCTTTGAGCTCAAAACAACTTCAATTTAAAAAGGTCGCATCACAAACACAAACGCCATTTGGTTTAGAACATTATAGGAATGGTTCTCTAAATTTTAAATAAAGCGATGCATGAAGTGTTCCACCGTTATTATATTTAACCAACATGTGTTGCGTCCTTTTTGGGTGTGTTCGTTTTATTTTAAAGTATAACTGTTTTATGAGTAAACTTTAATATTTTTATCTTTAAATGTTAATAAGAATAATGAACTACTTTATCACTAGAACTACTGCATAGGTACATTCTTATAGTTTGAATATAAGAGGGTCTCTAATTCTCTATGTAGGACGAATTTCTTAATATTTTATTCTTAGGTATAATACCCAGATAAAAATGTGTTAATTAGAGATATCACTCATCTTTTTTTTGTCATATGAAAGAAATGGATAAAGCTCATTTATTTATCAGATAATGTTATACATGGCACTAACGGTAAGTTAAAACTACTATGAATGGAACCTAACCGAATCCGTTGTCATCATCCATCCTTAAACTTTATTTTTAACTCAGGCACCATTACTAGATTTATATTAAAGCTATCAATACGTTATAATGTCAAAAGCAATATGGTTTTACAAACTAGAACAGAGCCCCAATTTTCTACATCTGTAAAATAAACATGTTCCGTGCGTTTCTCACTCTTTTGTTTTATTTGACAAGTTCCCCAATAGCGAGAAAGAGTTTGGCAATTATTTACGAACTACCTATATAGCAACTAGTGCAAAGCGACACCGAAATGCCGCCTGTAGGCCAACTGCTCGTATTTATCGACGAAGTTTACTTTTAATTGGCTAGTGCAATTGTTCTGTTCTATTGTTAGCCAATGTTCTATTTTCAGTTCATTTTTAATTTTTGTATTACTAAGTTTTATATTTATATTTGTGTTGATTTCGGTTTTTTAATATTATTTATTTTGGTTTGTCTATGTTTGTTATCTTGTTATTTTAGGTTCCCTTGTGTTTCATTTAATTTGGCAGTTTTTATTGTGTTTACAAGACTAAAGGCCTAGTTCACAATCGACGATAAAAAATTATCTACTATATAAGTTGGCTCCTTGCTTATTTTCAAGTGTAGAAAAGAGAAAAGGCTACATTCTGATTCTGATTCAAAAATTATCACAACCATCCAAGGAAATTCACAACACCCGAAGACGAATCGCAATTGCGATATACCTATATCTGTCATGAATCGCAATTGCGATATAGGTACCTATATCTGATAGTCTTTGAGGAAGGAGTAGGCTTTTAATTTTCTGCCTGAGTAGCGCCCCGGAAATACCGCCACATCAACGTGTGAAATTTAATCTGTTCACGTCAAGATCAAAAAGTTGCAAAACAAAAATATAAAAATTCCATGCCGTCACACACTTGCGCAAGCCAAAACAACGTCAAAACAGCATTCCATATTCCCCGTGAATACCTCTTTAAGCGGCGTGAATGTTTTATTCACGCCGTGATTCTAGTTAGCGCTAATGAAGCGAATCGTGGCGCTTCATAGCGTTCCAAACGATTTTGACTTCCGAAACGCTCTAAAGCTTTAGCTGTGTGGTTGCCGGCTTAGAATAGTGCCACTACATGTCTTCCCGTGGAAGTCGTAAGAGGTGACTAAGGTAATAAAGGCTTGTTGTATTGTTAGGCGATGGGCTTGCAACTTGTCACTAAATATACACTGGTAAACATCTAAGCCTGTTTGTGCAAAATGTGGTTACGAGTTTACATATTTTTTACGGAACGTTTTTATGTATAATCAATTCTGGTTTGTATACGAGTGTTACAGAACACTCACATAAATCGAAGCGAAGCGAGGGTGGGTCGCTAGTGTAAAAAGCTTTTTTTTGATAACGTAAATTATATTGAAAAACGTAAATTTATGTGACTGGTGCTTATGCATTATTGGCATTATTGCCTAATTATGCGTACAGTCGCATACATAAAATTATCTACATGCATATCGTACATTATCTACAATATGTGAGAAACCTGTATCTATTCGTTACCCTGTGTCTTACTTAATGTACCTGTATCTTAATATTCACATTAAAGTATAGGTCATCGATATACTTTATAGTGACGTAAAGATGCTACTACAGCAATAATCGATTCCTTTAATGACTTATAATACTTTAATAGTAGGGGAGTTTCAAAAAAATAGCACAGCCTAATAAAAAAGCTGTCCAAAAAATTACTTTACTTTAGGCTATTTTTAAAAACTGTATTTGAATACTTATTTTGTCTTTATTCATAAAACTAATATGATATTTAATTTAGAATGCTGTTTATCGAGAAAACTTAAAACAATGAGAGGAAGAAATTAATTTCTGTCGGTTTTGTTACCACAGTGTAGGTTAAATATAAATAAAACTATGATGAATTCAACAACTCCGATTTATTATTTGAAATGACAATGATATCAAAATTCCCTAAATAATTCAGTACCTAATCCACAGAAATTAACAAAACGAAATCTAAAAAATATTTACTTTCGGATTTGTTACCGTCGGTCCCAAAGCTTATCTTATTTTTACTTTTACGACTTAAAAATAAACAACAATGTACTTAAAAAGGAATTAGGACGATTTAAACACATTTTATTTTAATTTAAAATAAACTTTCCTTAAATAAATGAAAATATGTAGAAGAAAACTCTTTAAAGTCTTTAATTATTTTTAGGGACAGTAACAAATCCGACAGTAACAAATCCGACAGTAACAAAACTCTAAAGCGTGGTTTACATGATCTGAAATACACCATGTGCACGGAATGGTTTTTAGTGTTTATAAAAAAAATGTTTTTTTTTATTTAGTATCGTATTACAAATAATCAAGTCTTTCTTCAGATTAAGGAATCCAACTACTAAATTTCACTATTACTCCTTAGATATAATTGTACTGATATATTTATCATAGTGAATTTTTGAACTTGGATGCCTTAATCATTTCACTAGTGATCGAAATAGGTAGTGATATGCAGCAATGTAGGATAGCACCTACCTATTCTGACCACTGTTAATAATTATACATTGTTATTATTATTAGTTTAAAATGAGTACTTTTTTACGACCGAAAAATATCAATATAGAGTTATTTTATAGTCATTCTCAACATTACTCTCCCGCAAAATAAGTTTAGGTAACAGGTTGCCCCCAGATACGAACATACAAACACTAAAAACACTCCGTTCGGTTTAAATATGAACTCAGCCGAACAAATAGAAACAATTTTTAAACGTAAGTACCTATTGAAATTAGATTTTTAAATATAGTTAATACTATAACATACACCTCAAATACATAACCCTGATTTGGGTAACGCCGTAGTCGGGTAATAATCATGTGAACTAAGCTTTATGCGGTCGGTTTTGTTACTTTCCCGGTCCGTCTATATGTTACCGTACCTGTAGTAACAAAACCGAAGTAACACAGTGTAAACAATTTAAATTAAAAAAAATATAGTCGGCGAATGATTTTTCCGACAGGATACATTTATACATCAAACAAATCGTATAAAAAGCGTGTTTTGTTTAAAGACCATCCATTAACAAATAAAGAAGTATATAATAAAATACATAATCACAAACCTGACAGTCAGTTTCTTTACAAGTCCAACTCGTCGACACACGTGCTCTCCATGGCAATAAATAGACGACTGACGTTTGGTTTTAAAAAACGGTTACACCGTATGAAGTTCAGTGCTGCCATTTAAAAAGAAAAATGATAGTTGGTAGAAATATTTTAGGGAGTTATTGAGGTAACAAAACCGACATGTCCGGAAATGCCAAAATTCGGGGACCGACGTTTTATTTTTATTTTAATAACTTTTCATTATATTGACCTAAAAAAAATTAGTTTGTCGTATAAAACAAAGTATTTTCTACTTAAAACAACGAAATAGTTGCAGGTTTCTAGTTCATAAAACACGAATAATTCGATCTGAAGTTTTGAAAACATGGCGGGGACATAACAAAATTAGGGGGGTTCTTGGTAAAAAAACTACTAAATTATAAATATACGTTTATTTTAAATCGTTTATAAGTTTACAAAGGGTTTAAATATATATATATGTGCAATGTTCAGTCATCAAAACTTTAAAATTTGTAACACAGATTTCAGAAAAAAAAAGATGAATATGAAGGACATGCTAAAATCAGGGGTGTGCTATTTTTTTGAAACTCCCCAGTAACATTAAAGTACAACTACAAATACAGGTTGTTTAATATAGGGCATTTGCTTATCGCTTCAGAACATAATTATTATATTAAAGTTATCCTAACTTTGATGGATGTTGATAAAACAATATTTTTAAGTACATACGCACTTTTTTAATGCACGATTTATGATTCCGATTCCGTTGCATTAACAGCGTGGCGTTCTTAGCTACATCTTAATGCTAGTTAGTCTTTCTGCTGTTTTATAATTTTTACTTTATGAAAACTTTTACATGACAATCAAATTCTTCTTCCTTATTTTAAATAGAACCGTTAAATTGTCAAAACTCACTTGTCACTTACATAGATGATTTGGAATGACCATCGGATCTGTTATCGTCGTGCTAATCGATGTGGATAAACATGGATAAAACATCTATTTTATTCTCACGAGTATATAAGTACAGATGTATTGAATAATCCTTTCCCATCGTTTTTTGTCGGATAAGTTCGTTATCTTGCTTTTACAGTTGGCTTATTGACGGGTCCTGAAGCTAATTGAGAAAACAAGATAAATACGAACTAACCCGACAAAAAACATGGGAAAGGATTATTCACTACATCTGTACGGGAGTGACGGATGCTTTATCCACAACTATAAAATTTACCATAATACGGGTCCATACATTATAAAACCGTAAAACTGTGGCTATAAAAAACAACTCAACTCTCAACTCTAAAGAATAAATCCATCAAAACGCAACACGTTATCGCCTCTGGTCATCGCATCCATATATGAAAATTCAACCACTTTCTGTCGCTGAAAAAGGGAATTCCAAGGGGAAATTACAAATCGAGTTCCGCCATTTTATGCATGGAATGGATGCTGACGGCTGCGGACATTTAAATAGGTATTTGCCCGCACTCCCTACCGGGGGAGGGACACATTCGAAGATGGTATCTCGTTACTAAGTGTATGCTAAAAGGGTGTAGAAGTTTCCTTTGTGGTTTTAGCGGCGTCGGAAAAATGACATATTGAGCTTCAGAAAAAATATCCTCGTTCAATATCATTGATTAATATGTGTGAATAGTGTATATGAAGAACCTGTCGTAGAATCTTTTTTGTCATCATAGTAATAAAAATTCCACATGACTTCATTGATGGATTTGAATGTCTCAACCCCTTCCCCAACCCCAGCTCGACATATGTTGAAGATGACTTTATCATTTGTTTATTTACAAACAAAAAAATATTACACTAAACGTCGTTTTTTAAGTGAAGTGTGGTTGTCAATTACCCTTATGTTTATAACGTTATGATAATTATAGGTATGTATTCAATCGTCCAGTCTGTTTCACGTGCCGAAGCACAATCAATCAATTTGCGAAAACTATGACAGGACAAAACTGACCAATTCTCAATTGCGTCGAAATAGATTACAACACTGTATTATGGTGTGCAAATTGATAGCTAAGAGGAAATGCTTTCGTCGTCGTGATTGTCAAAGGTGGTATTTTCCGTTCAATGTGTTCGCCTGTTAGGCTCAGAGCAATGTTATTTGCTACAATTAATGACAACTTAATTTGCACGTTCTGTAGAATGTATAATATGGGCATAATGTATAATATGACACAAGTGCAATTGTGCCCTTGTTATTTTTTACAAGTCTTTCATCGGTATTTTTAGTTTTAATCTTCCTAGTAACTTGTAAACTAGTTGCCGTTATTAGAATAAGGTGAAAATTCCAACCCGATGACAATACGATAGATCTTTGCTGTTTAATATTAAGACCACTGAGTTTGGATTCGTTACCAAAATTACTGAAGTTACAACCTCGGCCTCATCAGCAAAATTAAATATAGATAAATAAAAATAATACAAAACACGCCGTTATAACACTAACTGAAAAAAAGCCACTATCTCTTATAGTTCTAAAGATCTTTAAAGTTGGCACAGTTAGACGGACGGACAGTGTAGGCTTTGTTATAGAGTCCCGTTAAGCACCCATCGGGTACAAGAGTAAAGTGAATAATTTAAAATCCAAGATTTGATTACAATTAACGCAAGAGTTCTGATACATCACTTGTTTTTTTTAAATGTATGATAGGGAATCAGAAAGTAATAAATAAGCATATTCCTTTTTTGTAGTTTAATTTCAAGGTGATTCTTGTTATAAAACCAGATAATCAAGGACGATTGGCTTGTTTCAGGTCTTTTAATAAACCTTCAAAATACTGCTCTTGTTTTTTATCTGAAAGAAAACATAAACTTATTTTTTGACGTTTTAAGTAAAAACAGGAATGTTTTCACTACTCCTGATGCATAAACTTTAAAGATGACTCTGTAATGAGACTATAAATAATTATTCTGGTATAAAATGATTAAAACTTACCCTCATCTTCAAATATCTTTTCTACAAAAAGTAAAAACAATTAATACGTAACCAAATATTATTAACAAGTTTTCTTGGTATGTAAGTATGTATCTACAATACTTGATTGTTTGTTACAATAAAACAGACAAAAACACAAAAGGTATATCGAAAGGGGAACTTACGATTTTAAAGGATCTGTCCCAGTTAACCTTTGAGTGATTGCGAAGTGTTTGAAAACGTCACATAGCCAAACGTACAACAGTGAAAGGAATTAGATTGTTCATAATGAAGTTAATGTTTTATAATCATAATTACTAAAATTAAATTACCTTTGATTAGATTTTCTTGGTTAATACTTACTGTACGTCTGTTTTATAAGTTTGGCTTGAGTCTTGCCTGCAACTGTATGATATAAAAAATTAAGAAGATATAATTATATTTTTTTATTTCCTTATAATAATGGCATTGTGCTAAACATATCAAAAAATTACGTCATTAAATTAAACTCAATGTAAAAAACGCCCCAACGGTATTGTGTTAATTAAAAATGAGTACTACAAACTATAAGTCTTGATTTGTAACATAATTGTTAAAATGTTAACCTAATATCTAATTTAATACGTAAGAACAATGTCGATATCACTAGAATAAAGTGATCTCACGTCCAATTATGTAATTATTATATACCTAATATTCAATCACTTCCGGGCATGCGTCACTCGCACTAACCAACAAGCAGTGTTAAAAAGAAAGCATAATAAAACAGTACTTTAATTGCTGAATTAAGGACTATAATTGGATAAAGTTGCGGAGCAATCAATTGCTTGTCATAAGTACGGGTATCTCCTTCTATTACACAACATTAGAGTAAAGGTTACCCGTGAAAGAAACTTAACCTTAAATAGTTATAATACTACAGGATCTGTAAAAATTATCCAGTTTTATTTATGTATTATGTTTTTTAAGATAGGGAATAATATTTATTCCTTTAAAACTGTCTACTTAAATAACCTCAGTGCTGGCACGTGTTTAGGCTTTTGCTTACCATTATTTATGGTATAATCAGACATTTGTATTTTTATATAACTTACCTAGGTACTTGTTGTATTGTCTGATGACTGTTGATTAAAAAATAATAAACACCACTAATGCCGAAGTTAGATAATTATTTCTGAATTCTGATAAACCAAAAAAAAAAGACCTTACTACCACAGTATCGATAAGGTCAATGTTCTCGCATTGCATCTTGTCTAAGGCCACAGAGTAGGTATTTTGGAACCTTGTTCTTCTTTCTACGCTTGCGACAATCTTGTTAATGCCAAAAGATTTTATTTAAGACAGTGTGTATTAAAGAAAAACTAACGTTTCTTAGTTTCTTCTGATTCCGATGAAGTTTTATACATTTCTTCAAGCAAATCCTCAGGAATATCTGGAGAAATGCAAACAGTCATACTATTACAATATAGTACATTGTGTATTAAGGGTGGTAAAGAAAGAATTACAAACGAGAGTCTGTTAGAAGCCCGAAGCCGAAGGCTGAGGGCTTTAATGACTCGAGCTTTGTATTTCCTTTACCACCCGTGTAACATACAATGTTTTTCATCACAATTGCGAGGAAATGAAATAAAATCAGACAAAAGATCATATTTTTAACTTATTAGCGGCAGACTACATCATTGTCTGTGACTTACCACAGATAATGTCAAACGTGTTCGGAGTCCGATTCTAGTGACATATGAGATCAATAGTTTATTATGCGAGATTTTTAGGAAATAGTATTCAACTGACATTTCATCTCGAATGAAACTTCATATCGAATGGCACAAGAATTGGGGTCCTGACGTATTGTGATAGTTTGAGTCCACGTATAATATTTAAAAAAAAAGCTATTACGCACGTTAGAAGCGTAATGGTAAAAAAAGGCCCGCGGGTATTATTTTGGATTTACGGTCGATTTTTCTAGCATGTTAGGACACTATTTACGAGCAAGTGTGATGAAAATCAATTTACATATTCAAATTTTCATAATTTGGTTTCACTCCTGCACGGGTAGCACCAGTTGTATTTCTCGCTTGTCGCTAATTGTAAGTGAGTTTCTATCGTTACTGACTAGATAGAATGGGAGATCCGAGCGACAAACAAGTCGCGGGCAACTTGTGCTAGCCCTGCTGTTAAGGTGTGTTTTGCCAATGTCTAGTTATTTATAGATACTCACATGGAGTAATGAGAAAAATAACTCCATGCATATCACTCGCAAGAATACCTAATTATTCGGTAAATGGGTATTTGTCTTATGGACTAAACGCAAAAACACATAGTTGCTTAAATACAAAAGCGACACAAACCAAAATGTGTTTGTGTTGCATTTAAAATCTGAATGTTATTAACTTTAAGTTTTAAATCAAACTATATTTGTTTTTGAATTGTGGCGCTTTTGTATTTAAACAGCGACATGGGGTTAATTCCACGCGCTACTGTCAAATAAATTAGCATCGATACGAGTATACTTATTAGTGACACACTCACAAGTCAAAAGAGTCTAAGAACCTAAATTAGAAACTTGTAGCAACCTTTTTGTAACTTATAACTCAAAAATATCGTGTCTGTGCAACTATTTCAGGCTATTTCAGGTACCATTCTGATCATTGTAAGACTTGGTTGTAAATAAAAATACTGGAATATTTTTGCTACTTTCATTATGCAACTTTAAAAATGACTCTTTAATGAGAGTATTTTATTTTGTGTAAAAATGATTAATTACTTACCCGCCTCATCGAATTCCTTTTCTATAAAAAGTAAAAACGATTAATACGTAACCCTTAAAAATTCCAAGTTAGTACAATCGAGGAAATTTATTCCTAGACCACTTTGGACTATGTCAAAGTGACGTATTCAATCAAAATGTAAGAGACTTCATTTACAGTGTTACGTTGACATAGTCCAAAGTGGTCCAGAAATCAATTTCCTCGACTGTATGTAAAATGCTTATAGTACAAACAGAAAAATAACAAACAATAAAATAAAATAGACCCAAACACAAAACGCGAACTTACTCATTTTAAGGATCTCTGTCAGTTAACCTTTGAGCGATTGAAAAATGTTTTTACTTTGCTCAATTTTTTAAAAGGTATGTATATAGAGATAAATGGTTAATAAGTAAGCCTGTTTTTTCTCCTAAAATGGTTTTTTAAAGTTAAATAAAAAGATAAATGGTTATTTAATAAGCCGAACGGCCGACTTCCCTAACTTCTGGTGTTGCTATGTACGGGTCATATAGGTACCATTTTTTTCTAAAATGGTTTTTGGTATAAATAACGAAAATCAATTCAAACGTTAATTCCATGTATGCACGACCTCGAGATTTCTAAGAGAGCGAGACAGGGAGAGTCAGGGGGGACAAAGTGGCTGGCCCTCTGTAGTTTTAAATTTTATAATAACTAAGAACCTTACCCAAATCCGGCACTTTCCGATCAGACTTGGCTACCACCATTTGTAATGTAAGAAGGCACTGCGAAGAAATGTTTTTTGGCGAACTATAATGTAAGAAATGATGCCATCCTCTAAAATACAAGCAATTATAAACTTAAGATATTATGTCGAACCAAAAACCAAATCATCTTAATGCACACCGTTGTTTTAATTAGAGAATTGCAAAGCGAGCAAAATAATTAACGAGTCAATTACTTTTTTTTTACAACAAGCATACGGAAAAACAGGAACTATGAAATTTAAAAACCTGCCAGTTTCCAGGCAGTGAAAGATAGATATTTTTGAGCTATTGGGCTATTATGGTTCCTTTAACGGGAACCTACATGTCGTGACTCGGCAGGGTTTGATTATTCGTAACAATGATGAAGAAGTAGTAACTACATTAAGGAAGACTATATAATTCGGGTTTTCATTTATAAAAACGTATAATTAACAGTTCTTTATTTAATCTTAAACAGAATTTAAAAATAACAATCAAGCGTGTACATCATTAAATATAGCTCACGCTATGTTCAAAATTACGTGTTTATGGTGTAATAATGGTAAATAGGTCCGTTTGGCTTTGTTTACATCTTTTATCATTTCTATTGACCCCGACTTTAGTTCATCATCAATCTGCCTTCCTATGGAGAAAAGGCGCATGTGCAATTAATTCATGAAAGCATATTAAACCCTCAAAGATTATGATAAGGTTGGATGTGCAATGCAATTAATATAGTACATACGCCCTTTCTCCGTAGGAGGACAGCAATATCGACCACTGAACTTCTGAATTTAAATTTGGAAATGGTATAACATGCCAGCATTTTTTTTTAAACTCTTTTATGCTTATGATAACAAATAGAAGAAATTATAATATGCAGCTTATTTAAATATTATCATCAGACAAAACGCAAATGAGAAATTCATATTAAATTTAAAAGCACTTACAGCACAAAGCGATGTCATCAGTTTCATCTTCGGAGGTTAAATAACTTGTGTTGATTATTATTGACGGGTCTTAGAGGCAATTAATCAAACCGTTATAGCGGTAATCTCAGCTTTAATTAATTAAGACGTGACTCGCTTGAAGTAGTATGTCGTTAGCTATGGTTATCAGTGACATTGAATATTTATTGTGAAGTTACCTTTACTTATAGAATAAATACTATGGTTACAAAAATAAGATGTTAAAAAGACAAATGCTAACCTATCTAATTCTATCTCTGCTCTAATTGTGCAAAATGTGGTGGCAAATTTTTAGAGTGGTTGGTAATTCAGTAGCTCTGCCTACCCCACTCTCGGAATGAAGGCATGAGTATAAGTATGAGTATGCATGCACATACATCCGAATATAGGTGAAAACTTTAGTAAATGACCTCTTGCATGTAGTGGTGTACAAAAATAATATGGAATTTACGTCAAATTTCAATTATAGAATTTTGAACAACACATGCAATAGGTCATTAAGTTTTTCATAATAGTTGTGTAATACCTTCAATCAATACTTGTTTGGTTATAGGTAACAAATTGTGGGGATGTTTGAACGTAGACATGTAGGTTTTTCAACGACACATACCTAAACTGCTGACCAGAGTTAAAAGAAATTTGTCACTTCGTAATTAAACAGGATACTTTTTATGCCAAATAATGTGATAGTTCCTATGGGAAAACGTTACACAAGTTAGACGCTGAAAATTTAAATAAAAATAAGGAATTGTGCATATTGGTTTATCTTTACCTAATTGAAGGGTGGGAGTGTGACAAAGGCTATTGTTCCGAAAAACTTCACTTTTCCTCTAGGAGCAGGGGACCGATTTCCTAAACTCCAAAAAAATCTCATTCGCAAATAAATAATAAATTACTTTTTATAATTTCTACTTTTGTTAGCTTCACACTTTTATTCGCATTTAAAATATGAATTACTAAGAACCAGTAAAACCTCGACTTTCTGCGTATAATTAAACACGTTCCAACGTAACAATACTATTTAGTCAATCCCTCATTTTCGAGTGACAATCTCAAAAATATGGAATTACGGACCATTCGAAAATAAAGCGTGAAAGATTGTCGCATTCGAACATTTTCTACCGCTCGCTTTTGAAATCGAACGTTCGAAAGTAAAAAATCGGTCTCATGCACTAGAACTTTTTTATGTAGACGATGGAGTCGCGCATTCAAGTTACCTACATTAAGTTATTTATTACATTAAATGCATTGCCAACCCTGAAAACTTAAATGGAATGCTATTCTAGTTATTTCAAAGGCTATCTTTCCCCTACACTAGAACATTTCCGCTTAGCTGCACTGCGGCATGCTTGGTAGCAAAAAATGCCTTCTTTACATTAGACTATAAAACAATGTGTGCTAACTGTTTATTCAAAAATAATATATACTTTAGGTTATTAATCTGCTCAGGGTTCCTAGTCAAGGTACATTGCGGTAAAGTAAACTATGAACATGTATAGAATTGCCATAAAGGGTCGACGCCACCGCCCTGCTTACAACAAATAGGGAATAAACATATATTTTTTTACAATTTCACATAACAAACTCTAATTATTGTAAAAAAACAGTTGTGGAAAAACATTTTTTAAAAATACCAAGATATAAGCCAACAAAGACTTGTTCCTATCTTTTTCTAGTAAAACAAACCTTAACATAGAGTTTATATGGCCGACCTGTTTCATGACGTCACAGTGCATATAGTATCTCTTTGTCTAATCACTGTCTAGTAAGCAGTTTAAAATGCTTGTATCATCCGTATTTATTGGCCGATTTTAATTGTAATTTCACTTACTTGGTGACCTTTATTGCTGTGTTTTCATATTTTGTTGAGAAATGCAATATAAAAAAACATGCATATTCTTTATTCCAGACGTTTTCAATATCGGTAGCGATTGGCCGTAGCTTCTCAAACGATTGAAATTGTATGCTTCTAGACAGATTTAACTTTATTCGTAATAACAGGCGACGAAAATGTACACTGCATTGCAAACATCTAAATATTCTACCAGGCACACATAAATAGGCAAGAGCAATATCATTCCGGAAATCTAAAGACAAAACTCAGCTCTAGCCTTGTTTAACTACTAACAACTCCAAAACCTCCCGAGCAAAACTAAGCTCTGTAACCAGAAATCTAGGTTGAAAATCCCCCGTTAGATCTGGCAGAGCTGTTAATTATTGAGACGTTTGGTAACCTTCTGTTTACTTCGGTTTCCTGAATCCGGAAATTCCCGGACAACATGCCGACGTTTATCGGCAAACACAAGTCCCGTGGGCGGAGCGGGAGCGAGGATTAATTGATTCAATGGATACCACAACATGGTCACCGCTATTCACCGGATGAAGTAGACCCGGGCCATGATGGCGCGACGACTTTACCGCGTTTGAAAGTAGTAAATGATAGCTTCTTTGCCCAACTGATCTCCTGGTACCCGTCTCAAGATAAGTAGAAGTCAAGTCGTAGAAAACTGTCATCTCTGACCTGCCTTGAAACGGACATCTCACTGAAGATTAGCTTAATATTTAATACGCTCCTTTGATTTAATAATGAACAAAACAATGGGGCCCAGTTAAAACTGTATTCATAAAATTTACCCTTCTCACATCATTTGATTTGGAAACGCCAAACTCAATTCTTTACAGACTTGAGTTGATAATAAACTTAATTTTCGACATGCATACTATTAGAGACGACAATTTTAAACTGTTCCTTATGTTACATCGATCTTCGTATTCTGAAATATTCCATACCGTTATTTGTGTACCTTTGACAACCTACACTATTGTAGGGTAACAGAGTCTGTCTTTTATACATCAACAACGGCATATCAAAATTTAAGGCAGTTATAATTCAGAAAATTCTAAGAGATGGCGTGGATGGCATCTCAAAATAAAGATAAAGAAGGTTTCGTGCATTTTTTTTCACTTAACCAAACACGTAATATTTGTGAGAGCTAAATAAATATTACGTAGGCTTTCACGCCACCGCCCTTACTCCAAACTCTATTAAGGGCACGTGTTGGTATGCAAATAAAATAAAATGTGAACACTTTTCCTTGCTCGAGAACGAACTCAAACCAATATTGGCAAGGGCCCGTTGGTGGACTGAATAAAATTTATAAGGCTGATATACTCAACATAGATAGAGTTTTGGACACATATTATTAAAAATTTACATACTAGCGACCGCGTCCTGGTTTAAATTATTCCAAAAGGCTTTGGGTAAGTTTGTATGAAGAAAATTGACATTTTCCTTTTCAGCCACCACGGATGATTTTTACATAGTTATTTGGAAGACCTCAAAATACACATAGATATATGTAGTTTATGGCGTTAAATAATATCGAACCGAAGATATTTCATATTTAAGGATTCGGTTTTTGGTACTAAAAGTATGCCCAGGTATATTTGAACATCTCTACTTCGATGTACTTTATAGTATTACGTTACGTAGTAAAACATATTTATTTTGAACAATTCTATCATAATTTACCACTTTTACGAATGGCCGCCTTGAAAATATATGACGTTTACAAAATTACAACACTTTTACACAAACCCCTTTAAGGTAATGGTTGCTTTGAGAAATACCTTTTCTTAATATTATTTAAATAGCAAGATACTAACTATTTCAATTTGTCGAAGAAATTAACCACAAAGAGAAAAATACCTATAGACTAGTTACTTATGAATAGTATCAGTAAATAACATTTTGACTTTAAATTTAAACACGACACTTAAATCAATTTTTGGACCATTAATTAACTCCGCCCCTAAGTAGAATGTCGA
Organism: Acleris laterana; assembly: GCA_963966035.1. NCBI lineage: Eukaryota > Metazoa > Arthropoda > Insecta > Lepidoptera > Tortricidae > Acleris > Acleris laterana. The sequence goes on along the minus strand of OZ014439.1, from coordinate 17,097,845 downwards.
AATAATTATTTTCAGTCCCATTCTGTACTCTCGATATACAGAACAGTGCGGTTTCCGCCAAAACTACCGCGGAGCAAATTAAATTAACTTTGAAACTGTGCTCTGAAACAGAACAACGCAAATAGTTCCACTTTACAGGTGGATTGGTATGTTAACACTAAATGTTCATTAAACATAAGCTACAACAACGTTAAAATTACCTTTGTTTATTTTCTAGTATGTGATCAAATTTGTTTGTATGTAATTTATTCATCAGAGTAAAGAAACATGGACTTTCCCAGTCACATTACGAGCACGAAAACCACTTTGTCTCTTTCACGACTATGTATTAAGTGTTATTTACTCTGTTAACGGAACAAAGAGCTCACGTAACAATTGATTAACCTGTCAATACTGCAAACATTATAATTTATTTGTCATGCGAGCCACTTCAGTGTTGGTGCCGTGACCAGGATCGATCGGGGTCAGTGCACTCCACATAAATTATTTATTTACTCGGATGTAGTTACACTAAGTACGGAAAATGTATCCAATCCACAATAATATGTTTTTATACATGTTTCATAATGTCAATAGCAATAGAATTCAATTTTAAACAGTTAGCATTATGGCTTAGAAACTTTTCTTTTAAATACTTTATTTTTGCTGCAACATTTTAAAACGCGATGTCATGTCAACATGGTATCGCGGTAGGGTGTAGAATGAATCACTGGTATTTTTATATGGGTAAATGGTTTTAGTGCCTACTTAATTTGTTTCATGGTTCAGTTGTAAATATTTTGCTAAGTGTTTATTTTGTCAATGGTTATTTAAAAAGGTTTACCTTTAAACGTTCGACTTTCGCTACACAAATTAGTGTCAAACAAAAGTCTAGACTTAAAAAAACAAAACAAAGGTACTTACGTTATTATTACAAAATAACAAAGGTACGTTATTATTTATCAATAAATGTATTTCATTCTGTACAATCCAAAACTTGTGGACTGCATGCATATAAGTACGAGGGTGGATTGAAAAGTTCTGAGCCTGGTAAAAAAAACTAACTGGCTCACTTTTTATAACAATTTTATTTTTCGACATAGTCTCCATGAAGGTCAATGCACTTAGTCCACCTCGCCTCCAACTTCATTATCCCATCAAAAAAAAAAGAATCTCTGAGGTCGTTAAAATATGAGTCTACTGCTTCTTGTACCTCCATATTAGTCGAAAATCTTTGTCCTCCCAAGTGTTTTTTGAGGTTTGGGAAGAGATGATAATCGGAAGGAGCTAGATCCGGCGAGTAAAGGGGATGCGGCAGCACTTCAAATCCACAATCATGTATTTGTGCCATTGATTTCGCCGAAGTGTGAACGCGAGCGTTGTCTTGGTGAAACAATACTTTTTTCGACAGCATTCCAGGTCTCTTTATTTTAATTTCCTCTCGCAGACGACGTAAAAGAGCACAATAGTACTCTGAATTTATTGTTTTGCCCTTTTCGAGATAGTCTATCATGATAACCCCCCTGCAATCCCAGAAAACCGAGGCCATTACCTTATTAGCTGACAAAATGACCTTGGCTTTTTTGGGTGGTGGTGAACCTGGTCTTTTCCATTGCCTGGATTGTTCTTTCGATTCTGGTGTACTGTGGTGGACCCATGTCTCGTCCATAGTTATAAAACGATTGAGAAAATCTTCGGGGTCACATTGAAACATGTCCAAACAATCTTGGGAAATTGTAACACGTACTCGTTTGTTCTCGACTGAAAGCAGTCTAGGCACCCACCTGGCTGACACCTTAGAAAATCCAAGAACATCGGTGATGATGTTCTGTGCCCGCTCATAAGAAATACCCATTGCTTCCGCTATCTCCACAATCTTCAATCGCCTATCCTTCATTATCGCATCTAATATTTTATTGACATTTTCATCCGTAGTAGCCGTCAACGGCCGCCCACTCCTAGGCTCGTCTTGAACAGTCTCCCGGCCACGTTTGAAATCAGCTACCCATCTTTTTATGGTAGCATACGATGGAGCAGATTGCCCTAATGTTTTGTTCATATCTTCAAATATTTGTTTTTGTGTTAACCCCTTCTTTTGCAAATATTTTATGACAGAACGGTGCTCAATTTTATCCATTACTTGAAAAATCAGTGACCTTATGTAGCAGTTCCAGCATAAAATGCAAAATTGTGACAAGAAAAAAACAAAAGATAGTGCATAATGGCGACTAAATCTGGCACTTTTACCTGCCAGTATTTATTTGTTTTTTTTTTATTATATACAACCTTAGGCTCAGAACTTTTCAATGCACCCTCGTATTAGCGCCTTTCGCATAAAGAACCCAGGATCTGCTTGCAAACTATCAAAGCTAACCGCATTATTTGAATTAATCAAATTCACAACTTGCAATACAAACATTCAAAAACTTACCTTCACGCCTTCATTCCCAGAATGGGGTAGGAAGAGTTACAGAATTACCAACAACTCTAAAAACTTGTTAATTCTATAACCATGTTTTGCACAAACAGGGGTGTTATTCTCTCAAAAATAACCGACGGGCGGACAAACGAGCAAAATAGCAGCGACGAGTTTAGGTAGTCCCGTCAGATCGAACAAAACACATTTCAGCGCGTTCATTTTCAATTAAGCAGCCTTATACGTTCGATCTATCGGCAGAAACCAGCCTGCTAAATTTAAAATGCACGCGCTACACATAAATATTTTGTTCGCACTGACGATGACGGGACTACTTAAACTCGCCGCTTGGACATTCAGTCGTTGTTGAGAGAATCACTACCCTGGCTAAGATGTTTACTTTGTATTAGTGACAGGTTGCAAGCCCATCGCCTAACAGTACCTACTACAAGCCTCTATTTCCTTGTACCAGTGTACCAGTGTATATTAGCAATTTGAAATCTTTATACAAAAGCGATTCATTTGCAATGTGTTATTTTGATAGGTTCACAGTTTTATTTTGTATATTACCGAACATACTTAAATACGCAAATTATTTATGAACGAGTTATTTTTTTTATTATTATTACTCTCATTTTATAATTTACAAGAATTCTTTGATAGTGATAATTAAATAATAAGTAAACTGTTTAATAGTAATTGGTTGTAGTTAAGTAATATTAAGTAGGTAAATTAACTTAAATTGCGATGCCCTTGCAGGGTTAGTGTTGAAGCATGTAATAGTTTTAAGATCTTTTGTACAACATTAAGCAATAAAGTATTATGACTATGACTATGACAATGACTATTAAGTATATCTGGCTAAGTACTAGAAGTAGGTTAAGAAAATCATCTTCCATGATTTTATTACATTGTTGGTTAGTTACGTATAAGTGAGTGTAATATAACGGGTCAAGTGCAAGACGAGTTTAGATGTATAAATATTCTGCTGTATAAACAACCGGCAATATAATATAACGGTTTAAAAAGTACAGCTTTTGAAAGATAGACGGATGGACGGACGGACGGACGCCGCAGGCTAAGTACCTAATAGTATTAATTGCATGCGAAGGTACCCTACGTTAATTCCCAAAGGAATAAACCTTACAGGAAAATAATCAAAGCGCCAGCCCACGTGAATGTCACCATTCTGACCCAAAACAAGAGACAAAGTTCGTAAGGCGTGACACCGATACAAATGTGGCGCAGAATCGACCCCACGTTTAGTTCGTAATTGACTTTCGCGATTGTTTGAATAAGGTTAGGAACTTCGGAGAGCGAAAAGGGCAAAGTAAATTGTTAATCGCTATATGTGATCATGATTTATTTAATTTGATTGGGTTACAATACAATCGAAATGTATTTATAACTAGCTGTTGCACGCGACTCCGTCCATGCAGAAAAATACAACATAATGTCACTCAAGGTGAACGTAGCTTTCCAATGGTGAAAGAATTTTTGAAATCGGCACAATAGTTTTTGAGTTTATTCGTTACAAACATACACACACACAAAAATACAAATTTCTCCTCTGTGTAATATTAGTATATAGATGTAGATAACAATATCAGTGATACTATAGATAACCATACTGTTTTCATAGCTAGACCCCGGTACGTACTAATAATTATATGGTACTAACCGTTGATATAATGTAAAGTTTAACAAAGTTAATGTAATGAAAATCTTAACAAAGTTCCCAGAATAACATAGTACCCAGTTTTACGTATGTAGGTATTACAGCTCTAGTCTAGAAAACAGTCAAAAATTGACCAATTCTTTTTTCATAGTCAATTTCTGCCCTAGCAATGGAACTGCCGTTTTCAGCCCGATATTGACATTCCAAACATAAAAGATGAATAACTTCACTGCTAATGCTTCAAATAATCAATAACTCAGTAAAGATTCTAAGAACATTTATCCGGTTGAATCTTTTCGCTGTAGATATTTTTTACGATCCTAATTGGCTTCCTTTGTTCGATTGCTCTGTTGTGGAAAATTTTATCCAAGTAAAATTATTTGATGAAAATTGGCGTTTAGATAAATTATAATAAAGATTATTATTGCACGCCATAGGTCCACTAATATTTATTAAAATACCGATTCAAATTAGGCATTGCAGGTCCACTCCATGTTTTGTCCGGAAACTTAAAAACTGTCTGACACTTAAAAACGAAAAAAACTAACCAGTTGTTGGGTTAGGCTTACTATTCCGTCAATGAGTACGTTGATGACATTGATCTTATATTATTTAATTTTGCCACATTATTTTTAAACATTAACTTTAATAAGTACTTGTATTTATTTTGTTATTATTGACATTATTATACTGAACATTAATGACAATGTATAATCCTTACTAAATAAAGAATAATGAATTATTTTCTTCTATTCTCTCTAATAACTGTTATGGGCAATAGATAGGTACACAAGCTACAGTGAAAACATATCTTTAAAGGCAAGAATGTAACTTAGAGTTATAAAACTTTTCTTACCGCTATGTTTTGGGTAAAGTTTTATTGCCTTGATTTTCTATAGCCACCAAAATTAAGGGATTGTGATGCGACGTTTTATTCGCGCAAAATTAAAATATTAGGAGACCATAATTTTAGTATTAGTTAGGGAAACATACATAATATTTACTGACTGCTGAGTTTCTTGCGGCGTTTCTTCTCAGCAGTTGTCTCTTGTGAAGCGCTGGTAGAGTTTTGACGTGCAAAAGTGCCCGAAGGGCCCACTGAATGTCTTTTATCTTTATCTTTTTTTATTATTTTAATAAAATGCTAAACTTTAATTGTTTCAAAAACCTCAATACTAATAGAATCTCAATCATACTGAGTTGGTTTTTTTTTGTTAGCTTCACGACCCCACAGTCACCCTATATAAATGTAAAAGGGTCTGTCTGTCTGTTTGTTACGCTTTCACGGCTAGACCACTAAACCAATTTCCATAAAATTTGGTATAGATATAGAATAGTTTTGTCTAGGAAAATAGGAACATTCCCGAGGGAAAAATGATAAACGATACACACATTTTTAATATAACATAAGTCAATCGATCTCGAAATCATACCAATACCAATTACAAATCGATACACACATATCAACAGACGTATGTACTATTTAATCTTTTGTTTAATAGCCTGTGCCTACGTAACAAACTCCGTAATTATGTTAAAATATAATCTAATCTTAAGACAAGATTACATTCCCGCAGGTTGATTAACATAGCTATCCATTACGTCTCAAGACCCCTCAACAAGCTAGACGAGTGCCGTCTAAATTCCAACTCAATTCTCTATGGTCTAGAGTATTGTTCAACAAGGTACAATGTTGTAAAGTTATATTTAGGTATTTATTTGAATTGGAATTTAAAATAACTAGAATAAAAGCTGTTTTCTCATGTTGTAAGAATGTTGGGATTTTTTCACGTAATAATAATTTACAAACAAACAAAATGCATGTGCCGTTGTCAGGTCTGCTGAAATAAGCCGAAACCAAACACCATAATATTGATCGGTACAATGTTTTGTTTGCAAACCCCGTTATCAGTGTTGCAGATCATTGAAAATGCTGGGGTTGGCACTGCATATATTTTTAACATGTTGGTACTTGTATGTATAATTTGATGCACGTCGTATTAGTTATTTTATTTCGTATACAATTCGTTTCATGAAATACAAAATTCCGAGCCAAGTTTAGGAGAATCTATGAGCATTGTTAATGAAATTAGACAGATGTCCATATTAAGACTTCACCACAAAGGAAAACCATTTTAAGTTTATGAAGTTTAATACATTTAAAAAACCCCGACTACAGCACTATAAGAGTAATTTTAAAAGTACTTATTAATGGGGAAGCTGAAATAAAATAAATACACCATGGATTACTATAATAACCTGACGTATTTACTAATTACATCTGTAGAAGTAGAGCGATTGTTTTCAATTTTAAAATGGATCAACAGTAAATAATAGACGACCATATTTAACGCGAACTATTCTTTAAAACTAATGAAAGTATACAAATCTGTTATTTTACTTAAATACTGAATAAAAAAAATGTTTTATAACACATACAATGTCACATTGACTACAAAATAAATAGTCACAACCTTATGACTTAGTTTCAATGAATTTGCGACATTGATAACGGGGTTTGTTTATTTGTAAGAAATACTGCAATCCTTTTTGAACTAACCTCACTTTTATGCCACTATTTTAAATTACCATCATGACCCAAATTCGAAATTTAAACTCCAACTGGCCCGCACAACGCAACTGAAACTTGTCCAATTTGTGTTTGCACATTATGAGAGTAAACAATCCAAAAGCTCTACTCACTGAATCTCTGGTGGCCCTGTCACTTTTACTCGATTGCAAAATAGATGTAGAGTGAAAAGGATGGAGTTTCCGTGGTTTCATATTTAGTGCTTAGACGTAACCCACCAGCTATGTCGTTAATCCGACGTCCTCGGGGAGATCGTGTGTTGATTACTTTTTACTCGTACCACGTGACGAGGGCTTTTATACTTCATACAAGGATTAGATATATTGTCTGTGGTGCTGTTGTTATCAATATTATTAATTTTATACCTGGGTGAATCAACTTTTAAAGTACTTCTTTTCTTTTGCGGTATTAAAACTTTCCTGGTGACTTATGGTTAATAATGATGTATGAATATTCAAATCAGACCATCAAATTTATAGACCCCACCCGTTAAACACCTCGAATATTTTTTAATCATCGAAAAAACCGGGTTACTAAGGGGAAAATGTACTTTTTTCATACAAAACCTAGGGACAACATCGTCCCTTGCGTTACCAACTATATTATTGTTCAAAACTGTATTATTTTAAATTATACATATAAGTTCAAATGTTAGCCTACTTGTCTAATTAAATTAACATGTAGGCCATGTCGTAAGAAATCATATAGTTTTTCTAAAAACGTGTAATTTGTGAAACTTGTGAAAAAATAGGGAGTACCTTACAAGTTGATTCACCCACCTACATTTTAAATTTAATTTGAAGTTTTTTTTCGGGCAAAGATAGTTATTTAAACAAATTAGTACTTTTTGACAGGTCAATGTGGGTAAGACCGTCTACAAGGCAAGTCCGTCTACCCGCTATAACTTCTGTTGTTGAATAGGTACATCGCCGACGGCTCGCTCGGTAAAACAGCATTTTGTTCTAATTCCATCACTTCATAACAGATGTCGCTACGACAAAAACTATGGAAGTAGTTCAACTGTCAAGTTTTTTCGTGTTTTGAACTTGAAAGGTAAGTTAACGATCTGTTCGAAGAAAAATCATAAAAAATAGAAATTCAAGGTGTTTTGGATCAAACAGTAACTATGTAAGTAATTTGATAACCACCTCACATATTACCGTTGTTAAATAATACAAAACTGCCCTAGTTTTGTAATTATAAATATGTGAATCTCTAACCTTAAAACTTTGCTAAGTTGGAAAGACCGTCTAGTGTATTCGAGGGAAGTCCGTCATATGCCGGTCTTACCTCAAATCAGATATTGCCAACCTTTTCCGCATTAGAATTTTATTCTTGGATGTTGTTGCGTCCGTTATAACAATAAATCATTTTGCTATTAAAAAGTTTTTTTTTGTTGTAGTGTAGTGTACATCTTATTATAGTGTTAATGTGTTGGAATTATCAAATTACTTACCTAAAATAGAACTACATAAAAAACTTGGTGTCTGCATCCATGCACACTTCGTAAACTGAATAATACACGAAATAGTGCAAGAATCAAGTTATATTGCTATTTGTTTCCTTGATATTTCATGCATATTCAGCCCACGAAACACTAGATGCAGGAACCAAATAAGCAATTACAACGGCTGGGCCTGACCCCACCTAACTCCCTTTAGTCGGTTTTAAATAATAAACAGCCAGCGGTATTAAACCAAGGAGTATTTTTCATGTTCCTCTAAATTTGCCACTATTTTTTTTTAGACGACAATAATATTTTTTGTGATAACTTTATGAAGGTCGTTAATGATTACAATGGTGTTTTAAGAGTTTTTGTACAATTAAAACAAGTTTTGATTATAATGACACTTTTTTTCTTTACCAAAATATCTCATGACGTTACATTTTATGCATGTAAATAGTTGGTATTTAGTATGTGTACAGTTCATTTAAACATTCTCACATATTACCAATATAAAATTGCATTTCCAAAAAACTTTTACCGCTTGAGGCCCACCATACTATAAACAGTGAGATTTTTGTAAATAGTAATTTGAATCTACCAGTAAGGAAATAAAGTTCAATTACCTTTTAGACTTAAATAAATGCTTCTATCAATTTTGAAACAACTTGAACTTGCAACTTTAATGCCGTTGCAATATGGTTTAAATTAAATTGATTTTGTACCTCCTACGGCACACCAGGTCTCACAACATTAAAACAAAAAAAGGTTTACGACTTCTGATCTTAGATATATGCCGGTCTTACCCCATAAATGAGAAAAATGATTATATTTATCACTAGGAACCTTATTTCAATGATCTGAAAGTATACATTTCATCGGCTTAAGCTATTAAATCAGCCAGCTCGTTTCAATGCGTGTTTATACACCTAATTATGTGTCAAATCTCCACTAGACGGTCTTACCCGAAATGCAAGGGAAGACCGTCTACACGCCGAGTTTTAAAAAAAATGCTTCTATTTAGTACAGTTTTGCCAGATCCACTGTTTCGTTATACCTTCATCGTAAACTATAAAATTGTCTATCATATGCGATCATAACGGTTTATCTAGGTTGTGTATTTGCTGCGTTAGATCCGAGCAAACATAATTTAAAATGAAGTATGCCGGTCTTACCCACATTGACCTTAACCTCAAATATGAACCAAGGGTGTTGTTATTCTAAGCCGGTCAAGTGAAAATCTGAGTCGAGGACCGAGGGTTCCGCACATTTTTATGACATATTAAAACTCCAATAAAGCTGCTGCTGCTTCCGCTGTCTTCATATTTTAGAAGCAAAACACGGAATACGGAATTCTACACGGAATATTATTTTACGGTCACTCTTTAAAATGAACAGAAGCCATACATATAGTATGAATCTTCCCAAGTGAATTTTTCGCTTCGAGCCCTAATCTTTCAAACAAAGGCCATTGTCTCTATTATCGCAAAGCCGCTAGCTACCGAGTTAGCACGTGCCACTACAACATTCCTATTGAAAAACAAACGGTATCGTCATAGTATTAAGTTGTTATGTTTATACATACCTAATGTAACTTACTTTACTTAATGTAACTTAGTTTTAAGTACTATTATGTTTTTATGATTGAAAAAATGACCTTCTGCTGGAGTTTCTTGCGGCGCTTCTTCTCCGCAATGATGGTCTTGTCCGAAGCGCTGGTAGACTCACCCCGTATTACCGATGTGTAAAAGAGCCCACATGTGGCCTATTTACTGAATAATTATTTTGAATTTTGAATTTGAGTTTCATACATTTATGTTCTTATAGCTTTTTGCAAAATATAAAATTTGGCTTGTGAGAGTTTAGATCTTTAAAAAAACCATTCGATTTATTTTTTATTTTTCCTGTAGTGTAGATTATTCTCTAGAGATTTTCAGCAAAGTAAAAGGGCCTTGACAGACGATGGAAAGATGGACGGACGGACAGACGGACAACATAGTCATCTTATATAGGTTTCGTTTTTCAGTTTTTCATTAGTCGGTCTGGAACCCTAAACATGTGTTTAATTATGCAAGTAATGATAAACCCCGTTTCATAAACTGAAAAACTAAAGTGTGCCTAATATTCTTTCTTATTATCTGTCATTATGACATTTGAATTTGAAAGAAAGTGACAAAGAAAACTTCAGGTAACATAAGTTTATTGTGCGTTTATGAATAAGGAAGTAAGTAAGTAAGTGTATATCTTTAAAAGTCCCCACCTTGATAATCAAAAGCACGTGTTTATGGAATAATGGTTCGTTTCGTTTTGTTCATTTCTTTTCATTTCAATCGACACCGACTTTATATTAAAACGCTCCTATTGTTCGCTGAAATGTAGGCCATGTGGAATAATGCAATTTGGCACTTCATATGAATTCAAAAGGCGTCAAAGGGCGAGATGAAAATTTCAAAAATGCAACTTACATTTTCTGAAAACAGGGACAAAAGAGCGAAAAAAAATATAGGAGCTGTTTGGAGTGCAATTAGCAGCTTGATGTTCTTTTAACCCAAAAAAACTAGGTACTGTAAAAAAGAGACAACAAAATTATCCATTTATGTATGTATGTATGTATGTAAACACTTTATTGTACACAAAAAAAAAAGAAACAGAAAATCTAATACAATACAGAGTTAGAATGTACAAAGGCGAAATTATCCCTTTAAGGGATCTCTTCCAGCTAACCTTTGGGTGATTGAGTAAAATAAGAAAGCAGAATGCGGCAGACATTATTTAGTACAAAACAACAAAATTTAACAAAATTTTAGACCTTGTGAATAAATACTAACAGAGACATATAAAAGTAAAAATGATTAGCCTGGTTACTTTGTTACTCCTTCACGCTGCAACGGCTGGACGGATTTGGATGCAATTTGAAATGGAGATAGCTTATACTCTAAATTAACACAAGGCTAATTTTCATACCGGAAGAAATAAAAGTTCCCGAGGGAATAACTAATCGAAATCTACGTTGACGAAGTCGCAGTTAGAAGCTAGCTTAGTACAATTATTCGACTATCGTAACCTCAAATAAAATGGAAATGACACCACACATATAAAAAGGCACTTACTTGGTCCTAACTGTAACGAGGTCGACAGATAGTTCAATAAAAGTCAGGTAGTGTGAAGTCCCTTTCGTAGCATAGTACCAACTTCGAAAATTGCCATTTGGCGTTTCACGAAATGCATTGCCAAACCACCTAGACATAGGAGCTCCGTGGAAGCGAAACTTCGTCGACACTTATTGTTTCGAAATTAGCCTGTCGACGGAGCTCCGCTCCCGCGGAGCTCCTATTTCTAGGTGGTTTGGCCCTCCGAGCCTGCTGCAAAATTAAAATAACCTAAACCTACCTACGAACGGTTACTATGAACGGCTATAACCTGTACTATGAAGTTGGTACTATGCGTATTACGGGTTGGTAACTAACGTAGATTATGGCTTCAAGCTATGCGTGATTCTAAGGGTTCTACCTGTCACTGCGTCGAACTCTTTTTACTATGCTATACCCCTGCGTTGTAATTTTTTGGCGTTTAGATCTTCGTCAGCTTTTCGGTAATATACGGGCTTGCCGAATCGAAAACAAAATAAATAAATAAAATGGAGTATGATGGACATGCCTGCTCGAACGTTTGTATCAATTAAAGGCATAACTTCAACCTCGCTATATAAAGTTTCAAGTCTCATATTCTAAAAGGGATTCCGAATTTAAAAATCTCTCTGAATTACTTAACAAATATGTAGCTTGAGAATTTCAACGCACATGGCATGATGTCACTTCAGTCTAGACTAACTTATCTGTATTATTTAACGACGGCAATAGCGATGGCTATGAAATGCCAAAAACAAAGACGTGAACTGTAAATAAATTGCAAGTGTATTTTTCATGGCTTCGTTGATAAAGTTGACATAATGTAACCAGCTTCTCCTTATAACATCATATTTTTTCGTTTCGTCTTTAATTCTAACTCTTCCTAAATCGACTACTTCTGGGGCCTTCTTTTACATTGTCTTTTACGCTATTGTTATCGTATTGTCAAAATTATGGCAGCTCTTATTACCTGAGCATTAAAGGCGGGTGACTTTAAAACAATGCATTTACACTACATGGAAAATCATTTTTTTTATGGCATAGAGAAGACAAACTAGCACACAGCCCACCTGATGGTAAGTGGAAACTGTGACCCATAGACAATCGCATTCACAAGACTGCAATGCAATCCCAAGACTGCAAATGCGTTGCCAACCCTGAGGACTAAGATGGAATGCTTCTATGCTGAATTCGGGACCCGGTTTAGTAATGACTAATAAGTAAGATAGTAGTAGGTTAAAAAGGTGGAGATAAGACCTTCGGTTTGTTAGCACCATTATCCTTTAACCTACCACCAAGCAGCATTTTTCGCTTTGTTGTGTTCCGATGTAAGAATAGTCGTAATCCTGAAGTGTCCAGAGGTAGCAGCGCAAGTGCAGTCTTTGGATTGCAATCTTAAGATTGTAATTTTGAGAATGAAAATTACTATGGACACAGATCCCACTTAGCATCAGGTGGTCTGTGTACTCGTTTGCCTTCTCCATGCCGTAAAAAAGCATTTGTTCTACTTTTCATTATTATGCAACCGTTAGATAAAAGTGACACGTAATCTTCACAAATCCAATCGCGTTGCTAGGCGCAGCCCGCCATGGTGTGAATAATAATTTCTTATAATAGTATCTCGTTTGTTGACAGATTTTCTCTCCAGTTACATTATGTTTTCGTTATTTTCTTCGAGAAAATGTTATTGAAAGGTATGTAATTTTGGAATACATGTAGCGCGTGTTAGATTAATGTGATTTTTAACGGTTTGGATTCTTATATCTTCATAAGGCTAGACTCGAAGTATGTAATCAACATAACAGTTTATTGCAAACAGCTGATGTGTTTTCATAATCTATCCATACTTCCATACTAATATTGTAAATGTGAAAGTGTGTCTTTTATCTCTTTGCGCTTAAACCGCTGAACCCATTTATATGAAATTTGGTATAGAGATAGTTTGAGTCCCGGAGAAGGACATAAAATAGTTTTTATCCCGAAAATCATCCCCTAAGGAGGTGAAATAGAGGATGAAAATTTGTATGAAGCTACGATATAAACGAGTTCCACGCGGACAGAGTCGCGGGCAGCAGCTAGTTACAAATAAGTTTCAAACGCAGCTCATAATGTACTAAATAATCTTCTTCCGGTCGTTGTGGAGAAGCTTGGGGAAAGCCTTTGTCCAGCAGCGGACTTCTTGCGGCTGATGAAGATGATGATTAAATTAAATACTATGTACAGTGCGATAACTCCTAGAAGGTGCTTCGGGTTTGTACTTGTCTCTGACTTGCTCTCATACGCTCTTATTAAGAGCGAGTAAGAGAGAAGTACAAACCCGAAACACTTAAGTGCTCTCAGACTGTACCTTTTGTGAAATAATTACACCATCGAGTTTTACCAATAGGTACATAGGTACAGATATTCGGATTTTGAAACGTAAATTAAACAAAATTCTGACCGTTACATTTCGAAAATTAATTGCTTGGTGAGAATCTTAGTTGAAGGCTTGATAAAATAAATTCAGACTCAGAATGCAATGGATTAATTTTCAAAATTTTATTAAAAATACGAGTGAAATGCAAAACTTAAAGCCGACGTCCAATTAGCAACGCTTAATAAATATGAAACGTTTCGTTGGAATTTTCTCAAATGTAAAGAGAAGTGGTGAAAAATCGCCAACATAAAAAGTTACAAAGTCAGCATCGGATTTGTGCATTGGAGCGGCCATCAAAAACTCTATTCATTTAAATTAAAAAAAACAACAGGTTTCACAGTTGGAAATTAAAATGAAAAGAAAAAAATGCTCAAGAATTCTGTTTCGCTATTAATGCAATATAATGCTGAGTTGCATAAACTTTTAGCTTTATCTTTACATAGTATAAAATCAAAGTTGCTTTCCGCGACTTTCTGTCTGTACATCCGTTTACTCCTCCTAAACCACGAACGCACGACCTAAAATTGTTTGTACGCTCTGGCACAAATTTAAACTTGCCGGTTAGTAACACTCCGTTGTGTTGTAAAGCGAGTTGTTTTCCTAACCTGCATATTAAAAAACAGAAGTAAGAGATACATATTATTCCTCTTTTATAGAAGCGAACGGAACAACAATAAGCTTTGGATATTGTTATTATAATGCCGATTTGCCGAGACTAATCGCATTGAGTGTGTTTGCTCAGCATATTAGCATAAACGCAAGACAGTGTCATCTAACGCCACGTCATCCTATATGCTGCATAAATTAATTAGGCTAATGCCAGCGCGGATTGACAAATTGTCACAATAATGATCAATGATCTCCATTTAAATGATCAACAATTGGGATTGTTCATATTGTTACAATTACTCTAATTCGAAAACCATTTCGAGGAATAGGGTTTTGCCGTTCTGCATTATTAAGGTCTTGAAATATTTATTTATTTAGGATATTTCGGCAAAAGTATATTTAAGCTTTGTTTGACTTTCGTTTTCGGCTTGAAACCGTCCTTGGTGTATCTTACGGGTTAGGCGAAAACAGATTGTAATAGTATGTTTTACACTATTACAATCACTTTTTTTCATTAGATATCATTTAATTGTTGTAATTTATAAGAAAATGCCATCCCAAATTTAAAATACTCACGTCATCCATAAAATGTCTGCTAAATAAATAAAGATACAAAATCAAAGTCAAATACAAAATTAATGGAATCGGTGTCTTAAAAATGGCTATTCTTTCGAATCAGAAAGTAAAAACCGTGAATTATTTTTTTTGGTCAATCCCAATTGCGGAGAATCTTGAGAATAGGTAGGTCGGTAATCCTGTACCTCTTCCTACCCTACTCTAAAAATGAACTATTAGAATCGCATTAAGTAAAGGCCCCCAAATTAATAACCTAAATTAACATGTGTTTTAAAGAAATTTCAACACGTTCTTATATAACTCGGTAAAGGTTATTTTTCTTTCATCTTTCTCTGTTTATCCAAGATCTGTCATACGGAAACCTCGAGAGGGCACATCCATCCTCATCGTTAATATCTCATATATTCCAGCTGTTGTTTTAGCAATAAGGTTATTTATCATGCGCTCTTACATGAAACTTCCATTTCACACTTATTTTACGATCATTCATTTAATATGTGAAATGTTTCTTAATAAGTACCCGTATATTCTTAAAAGGTGTTTGGATGGTTTCTATATATGTATATAGTATATGCTTTTGTTAAGAAAAAGCGTTATAAATCCATAATAACAAAAGTAAGTATAAAAGCTCCCGGCATATATAAAATTGGCGTTTTATATGAAGAACTTTATGAAAACGGCGGTTTTCATGCGGATTATTTAGTAACGTCAAATGCAATCCAAACAAAATTCTGTCAGGGATATTGGACACTTCTAAGCTATGTAATAAATATCTTGATTACTTAAAAATAGTTAGCTTCATAAAACTCTGCGTAATTGAAACACTTGAACTCGCAGCACATGAAAAGAGTTGAGTTCACACTTTAATTTTAAACATTAAGTAAGAAATTGAACCATATTATTTGTATCTAAAACTTTTGTAGCATAGTATTTCAATGAAATTTTAAAAGAGTTTGGAAGTTAAAATTGGAATGTATAAATTTCGTACGAAATAAAACACGTAAGAAAACGCCAATTTAATAGTTAAGGAACCAATAGAACGTCGATTATTATTTGCTTACAAAAAAAATCTTATGAAAAGGCTGCATGTTTTTCAACTTTGCCCTTATATTGGCTTCTAGAATGTTATTTTTTCTTAACATAAATTACGTAAGTATCCAACTGCCGGCAAGGGCCACCGACCTCATAGAGTCTTTGTTTGATGCTTCTTCCAGCAATGCCTATGGGTACAAAAACAAAAAAAAACTTTTTGTAGTTCGTGCGCCTTTGAGACAGTTTCTAGGTAATAACGATCAAAATACGCCATACTATAAAAACATGGCACCTTTTTCTTGTGATATCTATCACCTTAAAAATAATATCTGTAAAAACTTATTCTGCCACTCCCCGATTTTGAACCCAGAAAAAAAAAACAAAATTCAAAATATTTATTCATTAAGTAAATTGGCCACATGAGGGCTCTTTTACGCGTCAGTAACATGGAGTGAATCTACTAGCGCTTCGGACATGACCATCATTGCGGAGAAGAAGCGCCTCAAGAAACTCCAGCAGAAGGTCAACTTTTCAAAATACAATAATACTTAAAAGTAAGTTACATTAAATTAATAATAACTTGCAGTAAAACAGGAGCTTGCAAGCGTGAACAGTCCGGGTACTTCAGACATCACCAACATAGCCAATATTAGACCAACAAGCACCTTTAGAGCTGCTATATCATGGAGCCCGACGTTTCACTGACGTTGTTACCCTCGCTATGAATGCCTGCGCGTTTATTGCATTTCATAACATTTTATGAAAGTACTGAACTTATGCAAGAACGGATAACTTATAAGTATGAGATTTGAGAAATTTTATTAAAATATGACATAACTCCTATTATATGTCACGTCTACTTGACATCTCTTTGAGGGGTTGCGAACACGACTTTTAATATTGAATTAGGGTTCATCCGTTTTTAGGGCTCCGTAGAAATATTGAACCCGTATAAGATGTCGGCCTGTCCGTCCATCTGTTTGTCTATTCGTCCGTGTAGGTGTGAAGGGTCTATCAAGACGCTTATTCTCTGAAACGGCTGAATATGTCCGGATAAAATATTTTGTTATAATTATTTGTAGGATTTAGTGTTCCAAACAAAACCTTATCGTAAAAATAGAAATTTGGAATATTTCTTTCAGTCAGCGAAAAAAACAGGACTTTTATATTCCAGTGCATCTCCTTGTTGAAAAAATTGC
>OZ014439.1:16655831-17080578 GCA_963966035.1 Acleris laterana | reverse complement strand
TGCTTGTCTGTTGACTGAAAAACATTGCTACTTACGGCTTCTTTCTGCATTTCCTTTTTCTTTTGTTGCTTCCACACGTCACGTATCACATTTTCAAAGCCAAATTGTGTCTTTAAAGTTGTATTAGGGTACAGTGAAATAAAAGTCAGAGTAGACCGAAAATTTATTAATGTATGTACCTTCTTTAGTTACAAATCAAAAAAGACGTAAATTTAATATGAGAGCAAAATACAAACTAATCAATATAGAAACTGACTTCGTCTTTATTCGTTTAAAAAACAAGTGTAGCGCCAAGTTTTTTAACTTTGTTGATTACTTTTTTAGCCTAGAACTAATTTACATTGCCTTTTTATTTACATAAAAAAACTATTTCCACCCTATCTTGAAATCTGCAAGCGGAAAAAGGTTTTCCATTACAATTCCTTTCACTGATTAGCAGTAAAATACAAGATAGCCAGCTGAAAGCATTCCCAGGTCGCCTTCCTTTTCAATTCTAAGTTTCCAATAGAAACAATATAAACTTCGTAACTACCCACATTCTCTAACGGTGGAGACTATCGCTGCAATGAAAACTAACTATTTTATTTTCCTGATAAAATAAAACTTTGTTGAAAGTGCAGTTGTTTGGTTATAATATAAAAATGATTTAGCGAAATGTATTTTGTGAAGCGTGGACTTTGTATACAAGTAAACTTTTAAACTCTTTCAATGGAAAAAAGGCCGTATTAACATCTGGTAAAACGGGACAAATTCAAAGCAGATAAAGAAAGATATAGAGCTGTATTCCTTTAACTAGTTGCTATATCACAGGTTTTAACAGCTGAGGACAAATATAAGTGATAATTTGCAGGGGATTACTGGATAAATTGTTCAAGTATCACCCAAACTCTTCCATTTTTTCAACGCAACGATTGACGTCGTCTTGACACAATCAAATAAGATTGAACGTCTCTATGCCTGCGGTTTTGACAAAGAAGTTTAGGCCGCGTTTTGGAGCACAATAACTTAATTACAAGGCAGGCATTGAACACATCGGTCTTTATAGGAATTCGTAAAGGTTTTTGGGGTAATCACGAACACGGTTTAACTGTTACAAAGACCACAAACGAGCTTTTTTTGATGTAGGTAGAAACCTTGTGTAGTTTTCGGTAACCTAAAAACATCTGTAGCATTTCATCTTATTTTTTTATAAACCTACGCTTGGCTACAACATTGCGTGGCGGCGGCAAGTGGCCAAGAAACAAATGCAAAGAGATATATGAAGCATACCATGAGTAGCCACGGCGTTTATGTTATCAACGTTATGAGAGCTCTTATTTAATTGACTGTCATTACAGTCAATTAAATAAGAGGCTGAGTTAAAAACATTACGATAAAATGTCAAAGATAGTTATGGTTTTGTTCAGTAGAATAGAGGCCCATGCTCTATTTTACTAGGTAAAACTATATTGCTTTTCCCATGTTATCGTAATGTCTAAGTGGGTTACAGCCCCAGACAGTAAGCAGATTTTACACAGGGTCAAATTTGGAAAGCATACGTGCCTTGCATGTGATACACGTGGTTTCCTCTGAGACATAATAAAGCATGATAATAACTATCCGATACCGACATCATTCAAGTATCAGAATCATCTCGCTCTTTAAGTCATGCAAACCCTGGGAACCAAAGTGCGACAAAGACAAACTAATTATAATGTTGCAAACTGGAACTGAAGATCGTCGAACTCAATTCACGGTGTCTGTGCGCTAAATGTAGTGGCAGTATAATTGCATAATACTGCTTTAACAAGTAAAATTTGGGGGTGTATTTTGGCTTCTAGACAACTCTAAATGTACCTACTTATTAAAAAGAAAGAAAAACGTTTATTCGTGATATAATAAAGAACAGATTAAAAATGCTGGCAGTTTGAACCATCATTTAATTAGCTGATAAAATATGCTATTGCCAAAATATACTTCAGCAATTTGGCAATCATTCTAGCTACTTAGGTAAGTCATAGAGGTGCTGGTAGTCAAAAGGTGTTGATAGACTAGAGCACTTACTTAAGCAGCTAGAATGATTGCCAAATTTCTGAAGTATATTTTGAAAAACTCACGCCTTTATTCTCAGAGTGTAGGCAGAGCTACAGAATTACCAACAACTCCAAAAACTAGTATGCTGTTCTAACTGAAGACCAGTGTCTGTGTGTTCTATCGATATACTTATTCCCTAAATGTGAGAACTTGGTTCCGAAGGCGCCAGATGTGCATAAGTTCAGTGCACATCTGGTGCATTCGTAAAGTTGTACCAGGTGGATTAACATTTGGTTAAAGGATTGAATACCCTTCGAAACTCTGAAATCTAGGATTAGTCTAGCATACTGCGTATTTTGAACACGATATTTCTGTGCTAATATATTATATTTTCTCAACACTGCTCGGAAATAATAATGTACATTTTTGGTCTGGTTTATGGCCAGAAAATATTACTTTTATGACTGGCCGTTTTCATACAACAAAAGTGTTATTAATTTCATAAATAAATAATAAAATAAAATGTTTTATTTCCTCGCAGTATAGGTAATTGAGAAAAGCGCTTTGTTTGCCTCGGTAGGAACTAAAGTGCAATATATGGACTCGTGCACTAGAGAACCTCCACTTGTTTCGGCCCTCTTAGACTCGTCCATAAATCACGTACTTTCCACTCTCGACAATAATGTAATATTGATCCTCAATATTTATTTCGATGCTAAAGGTTACCTGTAAAAAATTGTTTTAGCTTCTCTACATTGATTGTATTTTAGTTTTATTTCTGTAGAATTGAGTTTTTAGATATTATACAAATACAATCGGCAAAATGGAACGCTGACCCAACATTGAACTTTGATGCAGTAATGATATAATACCCGTAATTCTTGTTATCGTTTTTTATTTACGGTGGTTCCTTAATTATTTCGCCAATATCAAGTGAAATCAGTTAGTAAAATAAATCGACAGTAAAAGCATGTCTCAAAAGTAAAACTGCGGGCCTAGTATGGCTGCGTCTATATCGCGTGTCAAATGTGGATAAAGCATCCGTCACTCTTGTTCTTATTTACGTGTCAGAACGTGCCTTATCCAAACTTTACCCCCCCTCCCCGCCTGGTATTATTCAATCGGCCATCTTCCTTCCCGGTTTCCGAATCTACTCGTAATTGAAATGTTAACAATTGACAACTAATTAAAATGTCAGTGTCATACACTTCTATGGTAAAATAAATTTATTTCTACACCGATTAGGGTTTAATAAGTATGCGTGGACCATGTTATGGTAATTATTTGGGGCTATGAGAGATAGTAGGTAAAGGCATGGTGTTTTAATATTTCATACGATATTTCAGGTGAAACCTTGACAGATTTTACTAACAGTGTTTGAATGTGTTTTAATATCCACCAACAGAGCAATTGCTAATAAAACAACTGTTTCATAACTTTTTTTGTTTGTTTCAGGTGAGTATCGAATTTTTAGATGTCAATTCAGTCAGTAACGGTAAGTATTTGAATAAGCAAAATAATCTCAGAAGTTTAATTGCTGCTAACTATTCTATCTTCCACTGCGCTTTCTTAAAAGTACAGTATAAACAGTAGTTCCTTCAAACAAAGGTATATCGCGTGGCTTGTATGTGTGCGTGCGTGCTATGGGGGAACCAAGCCGGTTTGAGTCTGACCCGCGTCACCGCATTTGGTTGCGTGTGTATTAAACATCGAGCAATGCGCATCGCTGCGACCCTAGCACCCGCACTGTAATAGGTAACAGAAACTGCTAAAGTATCGGAGATGACAATCTTTTTCTATTTGTACTTTGTTCTGAGATACAATCCTGTAAAAGGTAAGACAGACATTATTTTGTCTCTGTCACCGGAATTTGTCAGGTATTGACAGCGGCATACGGGCTAAGATGAAAATGAATGCCACCCAATGCTGAGTGTAGGCCTCTTCCATTACACTCCATTTTCTATGGTCTCGGGTCTTCCTTATCACTTCCACCGGCTGTTTTGACCAGATCGTAGGTCCATCTCATTGGTTGCCTGCCCACAACCCTGCCCTGCTTCATGTCTACGGCATATCTGACCCGACCACTTCCACTTTCTCAAAGCTATAAGCAGTCTTAGTCATGTCCACTAGTTTTGTTTTGCTCCAGTAACTGTGTCCTTTATTCCATCGCGTAGAGAAACTCCTATCATGGCTCTCTATGTTACTTGCAGCTTATAATGTGCCGGTAAGATGAACATGGAACTCAAAACACCAAAGCGTGATGGGCAATTTTGAATGGACTCCATCCCCACCCTCCAATAGTCACGGGATGCATGTCGATATGTTCACTAGGATACAAAAAAAGACAAAATACCAATTTTAGTAGCAAAATCGATGGGCATTTTTAAATGAAAAATACCTTTTAAGACCCAGGGTAGGCAAGAATGTGTTCATTTTCAAAAAAAACCATACAATACGATTATGATTGTCGCCATATTAAAAATACATCATGTTGCCAAGATCTATAAACTGAGACAATATGTTTCATCTCTGTTGGTGGGTGGGGACATTTTTGCCCATCGTTCTTTGTTCTCAAACATTTAAACTCCGCTTGTCCGTTATCTAACATTTCTCAGGGTAGTTAGTATGCCCCCAATTTTTACCCTTTTATTCCCCAATAATAGGGTAAAACACCTCGTCGAGTAACCGCTGGCGTCATTCGGGCCCCGGTCACGTCCCGCGCGTGCCGCACCGCACTATCTCTTTATTGTGGTATAAACAGAATTAGTGGCCGGGCGTGCTAGGCGAATATTTGTATTGCTCTGGTATTGACTTCTGTGCCAAATATGGACTGTTAAATGCCTCCAGTCGAGTCACAATCACCGCGATCACTAATCTTAGTGGACTTTCACTGAAAAACACTCACATTAATTAAATTACTGTGATTAACTCACTTTAGTTAGTAGCTACTACAAAGGGGCTACATACATACATAAACTCACGCCTTCGTTCCCAGATTGGGGTAGGCAGAGCTACAGAATTACCCACGACTAAAAACTTGTTGATAATTCTGTAACCACATTTTGCACAATTAGGCATAGATGTTTACTGGTTTATAGAGGGGTTATTCTAGGATAATCCCTGTGACTATGACAGCTCATGATGATGATGATGACGAATGGTCCGACCGATCTCGGTCACGGCAACCGTTCTAAAGGAGACCCTGTTGTCGCTGGTGAGCTCGCATGTGGCTTATGTAGCCAATTTTCTTTATGAAAGTTCTTGCGTATTGTGGGCATGTGAGCTCACCATTGACAGTATTGTAGGAAATTGCCGCAGGTGGACGGGCCTTCAGTTTGTCGCACTTGGCGTCAAGCTCAGACCGCCGTTGTTCTTCAAAATCGCGGACCTTGGTTTGCACCAGAGTCCGCCCACTCGGGTCGTGTAGCAGCCTGCTTTTCCCAGCGAGACGGCTCGATGCTGCATCTTTTCATGTGCCGTTTAAGCGCATCTTTGTACCTAAGGAGTTGTCCGCCATGACAGCTCATATAAACATTATAAAACACGAGTTTTTTGGGCTGATCACAAATACTACATTGATGAGATAGTTAGATAAACATGTTGATTTTTCACATACATACTGGTTGGCCAAAGATAATTTACAAAAAATATAAATCTAAATCATGCAATTTAAAGCGTCATTCGTTAAACATAACTTAAACTCCCGAGATTATTTAAGAGAACTATTAAAATAAATTAATATTTAGACTCCGTAGTGACAATATTTGTTTATGAGAATGTTATTTATATTACAGAGAATCAAGACGTTTATCAATAACTCGGCACTAAACTTTTTTCTTATAATTTTTTAGTTTAACCGCGTCTTTGTAGAAAAATACGCTTAATTTATTGTGACTGTGTAATACTTCTACATTTTAATGAAAGAAACACTTCTAAAATGGCTTTGTTTTGCAATCGAATGTTGTTAGATTAGAAAACAAACAAACATTTGGTGGTTAACAAACAGAGTGAACAGAGTTACCAATTGTTTCACTATACGAAGGACTCCTTAAACAATTTTAGCAAATGGAAGTAAGAAGTATTGTATAGTAAAAATTCTATTTTATATTTTGTTCAGAAATATTCGCGATTTGTTAACAATGCGCTCGACATTTGACACGTTGAAGAACAAAGCAAAATTAATAAACAGAAACTTTTTAGTATTTTATTTTACTGTATTTTCTGACCATCCATTTCGCATAAAATCCAATTTGCTGAAAATGTAATTTTTAGAACCTTGTTTTATTAAATTAAAACTAAATACTTGGAGGCCGCGTTGCTTTGCAACAAGGCATGAAAAAGTAGCATTACGGACGATTCCTGCTGTTTATATCACTTAAAATAATTATACCAGAAGATTAAAGTACAAAAAATAGTTTTAATTTATAGTCTAATGCCCACGACACTAAACCTAGTTCATTAAGACTTCCAGATGATATAAAAATACAATTAATTAGTCATGTCATTAATGAAAGAACACGAAATTACGAAGCTGCAAATGCAATCTGTCTGCGTAGAGGGCGACCTTCAATCGCTGGGGCAACCACTTTCTCCACCATTTGGAAAATGCAGCATTGGTTTTTCTTACACAGAAATTGATGATCTTTTAGGTGAGCTATTGTTTTTTGAGGAGATCATACAAGATACTTAAGTACGAAGCGTCGCTTATCATGCTGCTGCAACTGATTAGGCCGATCAGGGTGGCTTACAGCTCTGCATTGTCTTGTAGTCCTGCCCCTCCCATGTTCAGAGGAACAAATGAAACATGGGAGTTATACCATACTAGACATCGGAAAAAAAATGCTAGGTTTTTTACATTACAGCATTGCCATTTCGTGTTCCCCCAATAATGACGTGACTAATAATATATGTAATATATATTTATACATAAATATAATTAATCTAAATATATAAAAGGAGAAACTGACTGACTGACTGACATATCAACGCAAAGCCTAAACGGCTAATCGTAGGCACTTGAAATTTGGAAGGGACGTAGCTTAGGTACCGTAGAGGTGCACTAAGAAAGGAATTCCCGAAATTCCCTCGGGAACGGGAATTAGCGGGAAAATTATTAACTCAAAAAAAAGGTTTTGCCCAACGAATTGGACACGGGAACAGCTAGTCTGGTATATTTATCAAACTACTTAGGTTTAGTGTCATGGGCCCCTCTACTATTAGATATAGAAAGATATAATTTTGATAAATATAACAAACCAAAAAAAAGTTCGATAATTTTATTGAATCTCCACACAAAACAAGACATCCTATTACAATTAAATTAATTAATGCAAACGTTGAAGAAAAACAACACATTTACAATAAAAATATTTCAGTTAATATCAAGGTGAGATTAGAATAAGAAGAATTTTAACGAAATCCTAGATATGTTGAAACGTTCAGTTAAAATCAAGTTTAATCTTCTATTAAGGTTCCATTTAGTGGCAGGTGGGAGTTGGCTAACTAAATGACTTCGGACTTACTCCACGGAGTACTATTGGATGTGGAGATAGCCAAATCCCTTCTAGACAAAACTGGGCAAACATGAAGTCAAAAGTTATTTTAGATACTATTAATACTAATATTGTACTATTTTAGACCCTATTAAATATTGAAAATAATAATACCTTTTCAATTTTAATTACACTTATTTACCAGTAATGGATCAGGCACTAATAATGGACACTTGATTCTTATTTCAGAGAGGATAAGTATTTTTCATTCGTTTTGCTACAATAAATTTAGGACCGTATGCAATTTGAATTAAGAGTAAAGTGCGCATTAGTGGTGCCTCTGAGCTAAAAGTGTCTATCATTAGTACCGTCATCCTAGGTAGATAAAAAGTAAATCCTGACATACTCATATATTGCACAACCATAAA
This sequence comes from Acleris laterana, assembly GCA_963966035.1. Classification (NCBI taxonomy): domain Eukaryota; kingdom Metazoa; phylum Arthropoda; class Insecta; order Lepidoptera; family Tortricidae; genus Acleris; species Acleris laterana. The sequence goes on along the minus strand of OZ014439.1, from coordinate 17,072,645 downwards.
GTTTCTGAGTATTGATAAGATGCGGTTTGAGTTCACAGGAAAAACGTCACTATTTACCCTTACGAACCTAACCATTATAAAATTTAAAGTCTCATCTAATATGTAACCTTGGAACCTGCAAACAGAAACATTGAACTATTGTCTGATTTTTACTCTCACAGAAAAAGTGTAAACAAAGTTACGTCACTGTCAAAGTGACATTTCAGGGGATCTCAAAGTTTGGGCCACCAAGAAATATAATAATAAGTTATCATTTCGCTCGAACCGTGATATAAAAATAAATTTGAGATATAATTGAAATTAAAATCGCATAAATGCGTCACTGGAACGCGATTACGACGGGAGCACGAATGGTGAAGCGAAGCGAGTGAAGTAACGTCTCAAATCTTTCAAGCAGCCGTCAACTTGTTAACACGGGTGTATCGAGTCAATGATACCAGTGCAATAAATAAATTATTCGTACAAAAACGGTTTTCACGTTTTAAATTAACACAGCTAAGAGTTTTTATCTAAATGAAGTTTTCCATCAACAAATTAAATTCTTTAATCTTAAATGCAACATATGGTTTGTTTATAGAAAGTTAATTTCTTATAAATGAGGAAATTAAAAATATTTTGAATACTGCGAATGTTTTTCGTTAACGGCAACACCTTTGTTGACATTTTTTGTGTGGGAATAAAAATCCGACTCTAGTTAGAGCCAGACACAGCTGGTTTTTCGTATTAATTTAGTATTTTATCATTCAAAGTTGATTCGCTTTGCATACAATTACGATTTATATTTCAATGTAACGCCTCCGCTGCTTTCTCTGCTGGGCTGAGCAATTAGAGTGAGTGGGTCAACGCGTTCAATTTGCGCCAACTTATAATTGCATTAAAGCCGTCTTGCGCTTGAGCTGAATTAAATGTAAATGAAGCTGCTATTTAGCTAGATTTAGTTTTATCCGCCCGTGCCAGAAAGAGGGTTATGTTTTTCAAGTGTATGTTTGTTTGTAGGGTAGGGTTATATTGCCTGCTATTATTATTTTTAGGCATAATGTGTTTTAGATTAAAATTATCGCAAGTGACTTAGTATTTTTTGCAGCTACTGATATTGTTATTTTTATAAATAAAGCCTAACCTTACCTAGCCTAGGTTTACCTACACGTTAGATATTTAAGAAATCGTGAAAAGTTTACGGTTATAGCGATATAAATTATGGCTATCAATAATTATATTTATAACTTTGACTGTATATTTCACGAGTTAAAATTGCTAATTTTATATGTACTAAATCTGTGCAAAATATATTTACAGAATTATCAACAAGTTTTTAGAGTTATAGGTAATTCTGTAGCTCTGCCTACCCCACTCTGGGATTACAGATGTGAAAGTATACAGTGTGTTACCGGCATGCGGGCATTTATTAAAACTGCCGATAATATGTTGCTTTAGCAATTGTTTGCAAGTACTATCTATCAATCAAAAAATAATTAAAATATTTTTACAATAAATTTTCTTAGATACTGACCATTTTTAATATAGTGCATGTGCTGCGTGTTCATCGTTATCAGTATCGCTGTTGCTTAGTCCAAGGTATGTCGTGGTACGGGGCAAATCATAATAATCAAAGTATCCGTCGACTGTCATTCACACTTGTCAAATTGCTGTGCTTTACATTGCTGGCAATTTCAATTTTGTTAGAAAGTTAACAAGCCTAAAAAAAAGTTTATTAAGATATACGTTATTTTAACCTACTTTAAAAAAAAAGCCAGGTTGCTGGTAACACACTGTATATGTACAAAATTGGTCGAATTTTCATTTCAAGTATCCTAGATAAATACGACTAAGGGATTAAAGGCTTGTAGTATTTTTAGGCGATGGGCTTGCAACCTGTCACTAATATACCTACACATGATATACATCTTAGCCTGTTTGTGCAAAATGTGGTTACAGAATTAACAACTGGCTGTTAAAGTTGTTGGTAATTCTGTAGCTCTGCCTACCCCACTCTGGGATGAAGGCGTGACGGTATGTATGTATGTATGTAGATAAATACACTATCCCTAAACTAGTATTTTAATACAATTGATTTATAATATACAATCATTCATTCATCATTCATAAACTCACGCCTTTATTCCCAAAGTGGGGTAGGCAGAGCTACAGAATTACCAACAACTCTAAAAATTTGTTAATAATTCTGTAACCACATTTTGCACTTTTAGGCTAAGATGTTTACCAGTGTATTAGTGACAGGTTGCAAGCCTATCGCCTTACAGTAAGTACTATACGCCTTTATTCCCTTAGCCGTCTCTTACCACGGGAAGATATTATGGAGTGGCACTATTCTAACCCGGCAACCACACGGGCGAAATTACATATACGCGCGTATAATATACAATTACGTACTAATAATAAATAACACTTCAATAAACACGTAGGTTCAGGACAATAACTGACTTAACGAAACTATTAATTCGGTATTCGTGTAGTTCTATTTTCAACACATATTTAACATTAAACGTGCTTACAAAACAAATTTCCGTTTATTATACAATATACATGTAGCTCACGTTTAGCTTCACAGTTTTATAACGCTGTAATATTATATTTATCACTGCACTAAATACAAAAACCACTAGGAGTATTTTGGGACAAAAAATAAAATAATATCACCCCTTTATGAATCGCAATATTGCTTTTTTTAACCCTTTTCAATATTTGAAGGGAACGAGTATGTGCTGGCTTTTTGTTTGATGTTTATTAAATGGGGTTTTAATAAAAACTAAATTCAAATGTTTGAATACGAACGTTTGGTTTATTATTTGAAGAGTTTTATAGTATTTGCCCGCAAACATTGAGGAAAAGAGAAATAGTAGTTGTATTTACTGTTTCTTTTACCTCTTAAAACCCTGGTCTCTAAGGACGAAGGATAAAACGGTGTTTTTTTCTGGACGCTCTAGAAGTTTATTTAAGAGATTAGGGATTTTTCTTTTTACTTAATACAAAGCACATTTGTAGTAGGTATTGTTACCGTAAAACAACTGTTTTCGCTCCATTTTCTAAATTTAAACAGACGACAAAAATAGTACATTGTGTATTAAGGGTGGTAAAGAAAGAATTACAAACGAGAGTCTGTTAGAAGCCCGAAGCCGAAGGCTGAGGGCTTTAATGACTCGAGCTTTGTATTTCCTTTACCACCCGTGTAACATACAATCTTTTTCATCACTATTGCGAGGAAATGAAATAAAATCAGACAAAAGATCATATTTTTAACTTATTAGCGGCAGACTACGTCATTGTCTGTGACTTACCACAGATAATGTCAAACGTGTTCGGAGTCCGATTCTAGTGACATATGAGATCAATAGTTTATTATGCGAGATTTTTAGGAAATAGTATTCAACTGACATTTCATCTCGAATGAAACTTCATATCGAATGGCACAAAAATTGGGGTCCTGACATAATTGTGATAGTTTGAGTCCACGTATAATATTAAAAAAAAAGCTATTACGCACGTTAAGGGCGTAATGGTAAAAAAAAGGCCCGCGGGTATTATTTTGGATTTACGGTCGATTTTTCTAGCATGTTAGGACACTATTTACGAGCAAGTGTGATGAAAAACTTATTTCATCACTATTGTTAAGAAAAAGCCAGATACACATACCAGGAGAACATAAACATGGTGGTAGACAATTCAATTTCCATAACCTGATTACTGTGGTGATGGGATGACGGCTCGCCCTGTACAGTCGCGTGCGGTGGGCGCGGCTTATCTGGCGGACATCCGATAAGGGTGCGCCGTCGTACTGTCAACAACATAAGTGATATGGTATTAATTCAGGTATAGCTATAGGAAGTAAACTATTCGCACGTAAGCCACCTTATGGTAGGGATCTGAGTTCCATTTGCGACCTTAAGATACTGGCATTTTTTAACTAGCAAATACGAGTGGGAGCAAAAAAAACGGGTCAGTGTGCGTTTTTATACTAAAGAGGCTATTTCAAAGCCTTGGTTCCTCGCCAGTAGCTTTTAGTAAAATCTGATGATGGATACCCTGAACATCGATACAGGACTTCCAGAGTGCCTAGGATACCCAACTGATTGAATCTGCGGTTAACGCGGGAATTGTGCACGTTCATAAAAACATCTAAAATGGCAATAAAATGTAAGGAAATCCAAATGCTGACCCAAACTCTCTCGCTGTGGTGTTAACTGATTGTGCTACCAGTAAGGCATCTTAAGAACTTTTGACCACCTCTATTGAACCTTGGAGTATCCACCATTAAACCTCATTCAAAACAATGCCTTGCAAGGAACCAAGGCTTCAAAATAGCCTCGTTTGTATGAAAAACGCACTCTGACCCAATATTTTTGCTCCTGAGTGTAGATAAAAGTCATAATATGATGGCATTCCCTAGTTTTTGTGCTGATATCTCACATCTCGTCATCTACACAGAGAAAAATATATTTAAATACATAAAGAACATCCATGACTCAGGAACAAATATTCGCGCCTTTCACACAAATATCTGCCCTTATTGGGATTTGAACCCAGGACCGCTAGCTTCGTAGGCATGGTCACTACCAACTAGGCCAGCGAGCCCAACTAAAAAAAACGCGCGTCCGAATCGGTCCACCTGTTTTGGGGTTGCGATGCCTTCGACAGACATACAGATACAATAACATATAGATACACACACACATAATGTGCGAAAAAAAAGAAAGTGGGCATAGGCGGTACATGGCAGGGCCTCTTTTCAACTCCTCAACTATTGTTTTTAACTCGGCTAACATGACTGTCAAGTAAATAAAAGCTATAAAAACGTCGACAATACGATAACATGTCAAAAGAAAGAAGGTTTTACCGTGTAGAAACTATTCCCTGATCGTGTACAGTCAAAGGTAAAAATATATATCCGCAAGTGCAAAAATACATACTGCCACATATTGCCACAGTTATAATAAGGTCTGTGTACATATTTTTGAGACTGGGGTGAATACATATTGGTGCCCTGGACTGTACATTCATGAAAACAGGGTTTTATTGTTATGTCAAAAAACGTCAGATGCCACCAGCATTCCAATTCGGTATATGGTGAAACTCGAGAAATAAAGCTAAAAAAGTTTTGCCGGCCACCGGCCGCTTTTCAAATTTTTTTTTGTCGTTGATTTATGGACGATTGTATTGTAGTCCAACATTAAATAGGTTAGATAGAAAAGCTCCAAAATCTATACTAATACTTATTATTATAAAGCTGAAGAGTTTGGTTATGTGTTTGTTTGCTACAACGCGTTAATCTTAGGAACTACTGGTCTGATTTGAAAAATTCTTTCAGTGTTAGGTAGCCCATTTATCGGGGAAGGGTATTAGGCTATTTATCATACTCACATAAACCAAAGCTAAGCGAGGGCGGGTCACTAGTATTACATAATACGTTGATCAAGACTACAATAATACGTAAGGTGCATGGTGGTAGGTATAGTCGAATTCTACAAATACATCTGCCTACCCACTTTTGCACTTTGTTTCAATGGAATAAGGTGCAAAAGAGGAGACAATACTGATGTTTGTACTAGATGACCTAATAAAAAAAAAATGGACTGACTAAACTGTCAAATTGAATTTATTTTCCTTGTTCCGCTCAAGCAGATAGTGACATGGAATAATCAAATAAATAAGTTCAAAGTATTATATTAACAAGACAACGGTATACAAATACTTATACAATTGAACCGACATCTAACTACGCATCTAGCTAAGTCAGTATCAAAACTTATTTGGATCAAGATATCTTGGCCCAACTCTGGTGATACATATTTGGGCGTCTCTTGGGTTAGATTATCAGCGCTACTCGTGTCAAATGGCAATTTGGCTTCTCCGTGACTTCAAGGCGTTTTCACGATAATTTACATAATTGTATGTTCATGCTTTTAAACTCTGTTCATCTATAAAAAAACAGTGCGGACTCGCTTGGCGATGAAAGGTAACAAAAATATGAGATTTGGACGACGAAGCCACTGCGAAAAAAACGATTACAAGAATAAAACCTGACATTGTACTAATTTAACGTGTAGTGTGATTTATGTGTGTGTGTTTTCATATTGTGTATATATTAAAAAAGGTACTAGCTTTGATATATTATCTCATTTGCATGTTTGCATTGTAACCTCTTCACAACTCTCCTGTGAATAAATTTTGATTTGCTTTAAATAAAACAAAAATACAATAACAAATATTTATTAGTTTTATTACCAAGCACAGTATACATTTTTATTCGACTTGTGATTTTCTGACTCCATTTTATCTCCATAATGTAAAAGTGACTAGAGTAAAAACTCGTGCGAACAGCGCCCAAAGCCTTTTAGTTTTAAAATTCTCAAAGTTCTCTCAGAGCACAAATGCTCAAGCAATCTTCAAGATTGAAGCCGACTGTACGAAAATTAGGCCTCGAGCGAATTGAGTTCCGATTGTACTCGCGACTCGTTTAGTCAAATTGGTGACAATAAAAACAAATAGACGGGCGGGTTGCGCTCGCACCGCAGAGTTCGCGTGTTTTCGGTGCCAATTGCCGTTTTGGTACTTGTTAAATACCTTTCTTAAGTGGTAATTTAACTAATAGAGATAACAATTGGTATTATTAGAAGAGAAACTCGACACTAATGTATTTTTATCATTATATTTCGAATTTACCCGTGTGGTTGCCGGGTTAGAATAGTGCCACTCCATTATCTTCCCGTGGATGTCGTAAGAGACGGCTAAGGGAATAAAGGCGTATAGTACTGTTAGGCGATGGGCTTGCAACCTGTCACTAATACACTGGTAAACATCTTAGCCTAAGTGTGCAAAATGTGGTTACAAAATTATCAACAAGTTTTTAGAGTTGTTGGTAATTCTGTAGCTCTGCCTACCCCACTCTGGGAATAAAGGCGTGAGTTTATGTATGTATGTATGTATTTCGAATGGTTTGTCACAAAATTGATGAAATTCATGAAACGATTTATTACGTGACTACCCAGGCGTACATTATACATTTGCCCCGTATATCAACTAATAAAGCACTATCCCACTCTTTTGTTACAGGATACTCGTAGTAAGACAGGGATTACCGATTACCGAATAAGTTACGGGAAACTTATACTAACCGCGTTAATTGACTATGTTCTCGTAGAGCTTGCTCCTTCGGGAATTAAGATTTAATGTAGAGATAAAATGTATAGTAATAATAAAAAAGGGTCTATATCGAAGGGCGTAATCATTGTTTGTCCTAATCTATTGTTTGATCAAAATCGGTTTTTGTGTGTCTGTATGTGTGTGCGAGTAATATGAAAAACTAGGTACGAACGTACAAACCTAGATTTTTCATAACAATATCTGCAATATATTCAGAAATCGTGGAAAGCAGGCTTGATTTGGAGGGTTAGAAACATCGTCCGTAGCAAAATTTGTTTGAAATTGACAGCTACGCTATTTAAGAAACGGTTCACAGTTCTCTTACTTAATACATTTAGGTACGTGTGTTACAGAAACTAACATAAAACGAAGCAAGTTAAGAGCGGATCGCTAGTTTAAGTAGGGTAAAGTCACCAGTGGCCAGCCTGAGTAGTATGTATGTATGTATGTATGTATGTAAACACTTTATTGTACAAAAAACAGAAAATCAAATACAATATTTACAGAATTGGAATGTACAAAGGCGAACTTATCCCTTTAAGGGATCTCTTCCAGCTAACCTTTGGGCGATTGAGGAAACAAACAAAAAAAAAATAGAATGGTAGATAATACTACAAGACGTAGTTTATAGAAACTGCGTGAAGTATTTTAGTCCTTACGAATAAAAACAAACAGAAACATATATCAAGGTAATAAAAATAAATATTCAAATAATTAAATACACGAAATTACATCTTAATGACCTTTATTATGAATTATGAATACCTTCGATGAGTGCGAAGAGTGGGAAATATAATCTTTCTTAATCTTCCCACTCATACATAGTATAGGCAGAGGCCGACTACATGTCTCTGGCGGACACTGCTGACTTTACCCTACCTACTTATTACATTACATTGTTCTTGTACACTTGTAAGAAAGAATTTTCTCACTAAAAAACTTTCTCTACAAAATCTGACACAAACTTGAACAGAAAAGGTCACGTATTTTTTATTCGACATCACCCAAAGGACCGGGAATAAAGGATTGCGACTTGTTCCTGTCGTAATTTAACTTTTACCTTTCGCCGGCTCCCTGAGCGAAATCTTGTTTCAATTAAGTTGTTACAAAGTTTCACCGTACAATAAATAATTTATATTAGCTATTAGGTATGAAAAAGAAATATTTTTCCTTTCCTTTAAACAGTTGAAGCGATAGCCATGCCAGCTCGATAAGCTTTTTGTTGTTGTTATAATGACTTTATCTCTCATTATTCCAGTTATGGCTTTTGATATAGAAACCTCGTCATATTGTTCTCCTAATCATAATTTTTAGTTAATGTTATTGACCTTTATTTTTAATGATTTAATTTGTGCTAGTTTTAACAATTCTTATTTACTATCTTTATTATCTTGTAATGTAATTAGTTTTACTTGTTATTGTTTTGTATGATTGAATAATAACCCTTTTCTAAAGTTTCTTGCGGCGCTTCTTCTACGGAATTAGAAATCCTTCAGAAAAGCGTCCATGTCATCCCGCCATCTCCGCTAGGGTCTGCCTCGCCGTCTGTAGCCGTCCTTGGGGACCCACCAAGTTGCCGCATTTGCCCACCGTTGTGGGTGCATGCGACAAACATGCCCAGCCCAGGCTCACTTTAGCTGGGCAGTCTTTTTCCCCACATCGACTATGCCTGTCTTGGAGCGCAGGGTGGTGTTTCGCACTCGGTCCGTTCTTTTAACACCTAATAGGGTGCGCTCCATTGCTTGCATTGCAATCCATGTATTTATTTTCAGTATTAAAGGGTATCTTTTTGGTAAGACTATCAATAACAGGGCACTTTTAAATATAGAAATATAATAATATTCATAACTAATTCAAACTCCCTAATAACAAACTTTCAAAGATACCAAAAAGACCTGAAGCCGCTGAAAGTCCCTTCATTAAACAAGGGAACTTTGCCAGAACAACAATTATGACCTAATTATTACAAAGGTCACAACCACCTGCGGAATCAATTTATTATGAGAAGTTAATGGGGCGCATGACAAATTGAGGCAACTTTCGTGACGGCGCGGCGGTAGAAACATTTCAGACGAGAGGGGAATTAACGCTTGTTTTCTACCATTTTGAACCGCATGCGATCGGCTTGAGTTTAATAAGGGTAGGACGGGTGTGTACATTAACCGTGTGTTAAATTAGTTCTCACTTGGTTAGTTTGGATAAAACTATGTTATCCTAAGCAATGCTGTTTGATGAATTAAAACTGTCCGTTTTGTTAATAAAATATCGAATATTTTAAACCTAAAGGGTTAATAAACTAGTAAATTTATATTAACCGTTAACCGTAATGAGGCGTTTTTTTACCGCCACTTACAAGCTCGTTTACACTACCCGAGGTCCCGTTACTGCGTAATCAACTCGAGGGCCGCGCCGGCGGAGATTAATTTTTAAACACGCCTAATCCGGTGTCAGCTTTAAATTTCACGTCCGAGCAACATCAGCCTGTCAACGCAAAAACGCCTAAGCCTTTTGTTTTTATTCGAGTTTGAAATTGGAATGAAAGTTTTTTGTTTAGACACTAATTGACGGCCAGTTTCTTTTAAGTGTTTTGTAATGGCAAAAAGATAATCGCATCATAGACATGATCTGTGATGTGAGGTGTTATTCAATTTGAAACTGTCAAAGACTTCCGGTGACATGGTTTTGATCCAATGTAGTTTTTTTTAATGGCTGCTAGAAGTGTTTGTAACACCTATATTTTTTACTACTCCGGAAGTAGGATTATTGAACTTCTTAATATCATTATTTCTATTTTATTTGAGTTTCAAAGTTGGGCAAACCTTCTCAGGCCAACATAGTCCGCCCAACTTTACGGTAAGGTACGAATCTGAATGAAGTTGTATACTAAACAATACAATACAATACAAATACTCTTCATTGAACACCAAAAGAAAACAAAACACGGAACAGTACATTTTAACTATAGGTATACAACAGGCGGTCTTACCGCTAAATAGCGATCTCTTCCAGACAACCTTGTATAAAAAACAGGTCATGCACTACATTGCCGGTTGAATACAATACGGACACATTCCAAAATAAGCCAGTGTTACATTTGAAAATAAGAAGCCGTTGGTATAGCATTTTAAAGGCGACAGTAAATTATTTTGGAATGTGTTGTTTTGTATTCAAATACGTGTGTAACATGATACAAATAAGTTATAAGTATTTCAATTTACTCATGATTGTTACCCAATCAGTAGTTAATGGTCCTTTGACGTGAATGCATTGATGCAAACCTGCCTCATCGTTTATTCGTATAATCGAACTGTGCTATTCTGTGGTTACAGGAAATACAACCTTAGTAATATGAACTGGGCATTGCGGATGTATTACAGTGGTATGGAATATTTATCTTTAATTGTTCAAATACTAATTGTGTTATTTTATCGATGAAATACTAATTGAGTTAAGTAAAACTGTTTCGTGTAAAATTACATACTTTCCGCACTTGCATCAAATTGTTTCGAACATCAAACTACTTCAAAGAAGGAGGTTCTCAGTTCATCTGAAACATTTTTTTTACCAGATTTGCATTGGAACTGAACTAACGAATGAAAAGTGAAATACGTAATTAAAAACTTTTTTCCTGTATTTATTTTCAAAACTCTTACAAAAAAAAACAACCTTTATCTTGAATAATTAGACGTCCAACTTACTAATTAAAAGTCATTACCAAAATGAAAATGTACTAAGGCACCAGCGCTTTAATCACCTGAACAGTTTCAGCTGCTCACTCACTCTAATTAAGCACATTGAGTTAGCCCGGTGCGACGGCGCTATGTTTACAGCAATAGACCTGACAGACGCGGGTCAAGTGCACAGACCTTTACCGGAGCACCCTCGTAGCTACTCATCATTGTTTGGGAGTTACACAAAAACTTCACGGCATTCGTGTTTTCCTAGTACTTTTGTATATTGTGTATGATTGTTTCGCTTAAGAAATAACTAATAAAAGAAAAGGAAAGCAGCCGTGCACTCATTTACCATGAGACTGCACCGAGCAAACGTCGCGCGTCCAGTGGCGCCCTCATTACTGTTATTGTGTTTTCTAATGAACTAAAGAATTTCCTTACAATCAGACGATACGTTTTTGTAGCGCAAGTAAAAACAAAATTTATGGGATACGTAACAAACTTTTCATCACACTTGCTCGTAAATGGTGTTATTCCATGCCTGTATACAGAAGGACAATGGCCTAAATTGTTCCCGCGGGAATTATGGCGAGTTTGTCATCCCTAGGGAGTAATGACTTTCTTTTTAAAATTTGCAACTCTTTCGTACATCATTTCTGACTAAGGAGGTTTAATTTTCAGCCAAAAATTAAATCGGTTACTAATTTCATCTTTAAAAATTAGCTATAGACTAACTTACATTACACAAAACCTGCTTCATTAAACTTCATTATTTTTATACCTATTTCAAGTTTATATCAACATTTATCATTAATTTTAGTAATTATACATTTTTATCAAATTGGCTAAATCTGGCTCGAATCCTGGTCGAAACTAAACGCAGTTATTATCTGTGGTAGAGGTCACAAAAAAAATATCGTTTCCATTTACGTTCCCGTTCGTCAAAAGTTATTTCTTTATATTTTGCAGAGTTAAAGGGTTTTTTCCTCGCAAATGTGATGAAAACCATTGTGTGTATCACAGGCAGTAAGGGGATTACTAACTCGAGTCATTAAAAGCCCTCCGCCTTCGGCGTCGGGCTTCTAACACTCTCGTTAGTAATTCCCTTCTTACTACCCTTGATGCACAATGTACTATTAATAACAATTACCCTTTGAGTAGTCAGCTTAACAGGAAAAGGTGACCACTTTTTCCCGTTAAGTTGATAACTCGAAGGTGAATTGTTATTAAACTATGTGATATACCCAATAAGTTTTGTTTTCATTTGCAGTACAAAAACCTACCGAACAATTTCAAGAAAATACTTTAGTTTATTACAAAACACAATAATAGTTATGAGGGCGCCACTGTACATCCGGCGAACGCTCGGCGCAGTCTTAATCATTTTCTGTAATAATTAGACATTATGAATTATAAATCCTATAGTGTCCGTATTCACTCGTTTTAAATTAATAAATGACTTTTCGTTTCCTCAGAGCTGACTGCTGACTTTTACATTAATTTGCTGCCAGGCATTGAATTATTTCTACTTTAGCTAGCAGTCGTTGACTCTGATCTACGATAATAACGAAATCAAATGACATATTTTGTAAAAGGTTTTCGCTCCTGAGACGTGTTTCTATGTATAGTATCGGACTCCATTCAAAATAGAGTAGGAACCTATTTTTGTCGACATTAAACATGAAAATATTTTATAAGGTTGTGAAATATAGTATATTAACGGCAAAAAGGCGTTAATTTGACAAGGCGGATAAGGGACTATGCTGAGTGAAATAGGAATGGCAAAAAGACGTAGTAACGAAGCGACACTCTTCTTATACCAGCTTTACTTGTCATCTGCAAATCAGCAGTATTAACGTCCCTCACACAATTACCAGCTGTAAACATATGACGGGAATGTTTTGGGCGGTTTCTGATATTTTGAAGATATTTTTATCTAGTAAGTATTAGGTACAATTATTGAGTCGTTTAATTAGTTTATTATTTTAGGGATTAAACCTCAAAACGCTTATTAACATAATTTTCGGTTTGTTTACTTTAAAAACATACACAGAAAACCTCGATATAAATTGTTGCCAGAAAAAAAACCTCTACCTTAAAATTTGAAATATTAAAGATTGCCTGAAATTGGCATTGTAATCTCACACATTGACGTAGATCCCAAACTGGGTCTAGGCTGGTACTTTGTGTAGAGAAATAGATTCTAAATCACATAGAAGCAAGCACTCACGCGTATCGCATAAATATTCCCCCTTACCCGGAATCGAACCAGGGACCGATAGCTTCGTAGGCAGAGTCATTTACCAACTAGGCACACCGCGTCGTGATACCAACTTGTCTTGCTACCAACGAGAATTTTTAGACGTGCTTCACGACGTGACGTCTATCGAATTACCTACAAAATTCAACGAAAGCAATAAACTGGTAGACAATCCTAATGCCTACTAAAATATTACTTACGTCAATTACGTTACAAAGTAGACTATAGGGATGAATTGTAGTATTCCGGAGTTGATGAAGGTTATTGCAGCAATATATAGAGTTTATTACAGACATAAACCACCCAAGTGAGCGACCACCTAGGTATAATTCAGGGGCGCTATGCCTTTAGGTAAAACCATATTGCTTTTTCATGTTTTGTTTTTGACTTGGCCGCTATTTACACTCGTACATAAGTATTTAATTTTTTTAATTTTTTTTTAATGTCATAGAGAAGATAAACAAGCACACAGGCCACCTGATGGTAAGTGGACCTGTGACCCATAGACATTCGCATTCACAGGACTGCGATGCAATCCTAAGACTGCAAATGCGTTGCCAACCCTGAGGACTAAGATGGAATGCCTCTATGCTAGTCATTTCACCGGCTGTCTTATCCCCAAACCGGAACACAACAATGCGAACACTGCTGTTTGGCGGTAGGTTAATGGATAAGATGGTGGTAGCGATCCGGACGGGCCCTGCACAAGGTCCTACCACCCGCAAACTCAAAAAGTAAAGTTGTATAGTTGTATGGCGAAAACGAAATTGTTCACATGTCATAAATAGTAAGAATCGGTGATAGAATATTTCAAAATTCAAGTGCGAGTTGCACTCGCGTGCGAAGGGTTCCGTACCATATTAGAAAAGAGGGAAAAAAAACGTGTTTGTTGTATGGGAGCTCTACTTAAATAATTATTTTATTCTGTTTTTAGTATTTGTTGTTATAGCTGCAACAGAAACAGGTACCTACATCATCTGTGAAAATTACAACAGTAATTTTTTTTATAGCTATTCAAAAAATTATTATTGTAATCTGTTTGTTACATGAATCAGCTTTTATAGAAGCTGTGAAAAAAGTTATGAATGTTCCCTATTCCAATTAAACTAGTTTCTTTAAAAATAAATCGCTTTCAAATCGCTCTATCCGTTTGGGCTACAAGACCACAGACATACACACATACACGCGATAATATAAGAACACCCCTATTAATCGTTGGAGAAAAAAAGTAACAAAATAAATCTTTCACTAATAAATAGGGTAATGGCACCAGTGTTGCACACTTTAAGCTGACAGGCACCAATAATAGATACTTGACTCTTAATTTAACGGTTACACGGTCATATATCGATTGAATCAAAACAAATAAATAACCCTTATTTTGTGTATAATAAGAACCGAATGTCCACCATTCTTCCTTGTCCATTACTTGTTTCATCACCTTACTAAAATGGAGGCTGAAATGTTATTTCCGGAACAAAAACTCTCGTGTGAATGTTCTATCCACATTCTTCCGGGAACCTTTCTCATTCAAAGATGTTTCCGTTTTTCTACACAAACATCCTCACTGTGTGACGTTCAATTCACTGCGTGTAAAGGTCGGTTTACACAATGCTAGTTTCTGTCCAAACAAAGTTAGGCAGGCGGGCCATTCTACTTTTCGTTGTACATAACTTTTAGCCACGTTCTCACTAAACTACTTTTATTTCAACAAACGGTAAAGTGCTGCTTTTTCTAACTTGAAATTAGAAAAGGGACGTCAATAAGCTTATATATAGAATTAACCTAATTCATGGAAAGTTATTTGTAATAACTATAAAGTGAGTAACGCAGTGGACGTTGATGTCCCCGCCTTTTCTATGGAAAAAGTGCAATTTACCACTGAGTTACCAAGATTCTTCAGCGATAATTGAGTAATTTAAGAGTTTTTTTATTGAAAACCGTTAAACATAAACATTCTAAGTTCATGTTATTTATTTATTCGCGGATTCATAATTTGGTTTACTTTTTATCGGACGATAGCAAAAATGTACACTGAAAAGTAGAATGGCCCAGGCCGCTTTCAAGTAGCAGTAAATAAATGGACAATCATTTTAAAATATTAGATTTTACTGAGCACGTAAGGAAGGATACAGATTACATTATCTCAATGGTCGTCATATTCCTATAATTCTAATTTAAGTGACCCAGTATCCCTTCGCAAATAGTTAAGCCGAATCCAGACACAAAATAAATAAATCGATTTTTCGATAGAGTTATTGTTAGTTTAATTATGTGTTATGTTTAAAAAACTTTGGTAGAAAGTGGTATCTATGAGAAAATAGATAATTTTACCTTATGTGTTTTTTTTGCATATGATACTGATTTGACTAAAACATAGGCCGGTGATCAGATCGATTTATTAAAGTTATGATTGCTGTCTTAATTAATAACTAAACAGCTGTGGACGCCATTAAAATCGGTAGGTAACTCTTTTAAAGTCATGAACATAGGGACTGCACAATCATTTTTCATTTTTAACCTTGATTGTCCCCTCGAAGAAGCTACACATGAGGCAAGTAGCAGCTACTCCCCTTTAAACTCGCTAGGTTGCTGGTAAAGTGTAAACTCGCTTTACATAGACTCGCTGGTAGTTTCCGCTCGTCGAAGCGACCTGTACCATTTGTATACTCGGGTAAAATTTACCCCTGAGCTATTTTAGTCTGCGTGCTATTTCACATGTTATGCTTACTTAAATCAACGTGTAATGTTGTTATTTTTTCGGGTTTCGTGCTCGAGGTATCAACGTGGTTGTTGCTTAGGCTCCACTATCTGTCCGTTTGACACAGGAGTGTATGTTTTGACCAATAATATAAATTTGAAATTTTTGCGGAGGGTGTATAATAATTATAATTAATAATTATTACGGGCGCTTGACAAAGCAAATACATACATATTACGAAACCGCTATTAGTATGGGATTGGAATAGCTGTCAATTCATATGAACTTTGACGTAAGTATATGGTAAAATTGTCACCTCAAATCCCTTTCTAATCGCGGTTAGATAATACATTCAATCACACCTGCTACGACCCTAACAGATTTCTTTCGCTTCTTACAAAACAAATATACATATAATAATTAAATGGTATCGAAGAAACGTGTCTTTATCTTTATTCTTTTACTTGATCTTAATATTGTACGGCGGAACAGAACCCTTTGTGTGGTAGTCTGACTCACTCTTGGTTGATTTTTTATTACCTCGTGGTAAAGCTCATTTCATTTAGTACACATATAAGGAAGCTGGTTCCGCGATATTAAGCTAATCATTGAATATATGACAACCCAAAAACAACAACAACGTTTTTTTTCTAAGGTTCAAGCGTAAATAGTTCTATGTCTCGTTACCTCTTTTGGGTAAAGTTACCAGTAGTCCGCCAGAGACTATTTAGTCGACCTTATATGAGTGCGAAGAGTGGGAATTATATCTTTCGTACTCTTCCCACTCATACAAAGTACCTATAGGCAGAGGCCGACTACTGGCTGACCTGACTACTGGTAACGTTACCCTATATGATATAGCCTTTTGTTACAAGGGTGATTCTTCGAGGTCGTGATTTTTGTCTTATTCCTCTGTCGTATTTTTTTTTGCATATTTAAGTAATAAATATATTCTCCCACGAAAGTAGATTTATTTAGAAACATGAATATGGTTTTGACAGTCATTTTTATGAATTCTTAAAGAAAATTATTAACTTTTTAATTTTTGTGCCCAGAGGAATAAGAAATTGACGACAGAGAAGTAAGAATAGGTTTAAAATATTAAAAATTATGTGATTTTCTCGGTATTTAAATTACATAAAAATAAAACATGTGCAATTATTATTGAAGTACCTAGGTATACAATAATTTATTATTTGTATTAATAAGCATCATAGAAAACTGTAATTTTAGGCGTGCTTAAGCAGTGTTATAGTTTTATTTTAAAAAATATACTTTTATACATAAAAAATACGAAATTGAAATTTCTTGAAATTGTACTGAGCGGTTTTTGATGAAACTTGCACTGTTCAACACTGTTCCCAATGTTGAAGTAAATTTAAGCTAATAAAAAATAATGGTCACAGTCCAACTGATAGTTTCGGGGAAATGCTTGAAAAAACACATAGGTACATACAAATTTACAAACAAACATACAAACATCAGCTATATTTTTTTGTTTAGTTGTTTGGGAGCCCTAATAGATTAACATATCGTCGGTGATACTGCAAAACAGCGCAGCTAACAAATTCAATAAGTTGTAAAATGTACCTTACTGACTTACATGATAAGGTGTATTTTGCATTTTATCTAAATTGTTCGTTACGCGGTATTGCAGTATCACCGACGATATGTGAATTAATTGCTTACCTAAATACGTGTCGGATTGATAACATAAGTTTTTGAAGCAGGTTAAAACGGCTGCATGAGTCTCTAATTAATAAATCACAACATCGAAAGTGAAAAAAAACTATGAAAACTGACGATTTTCTTATTCCGCTGTCCATAACTCCGAAGCAATAAGGGACAGAAGAGTAAGAAAAATATGAAAACAAGCTGATGGTTCATAATACAAACATATTGGAAGGCTACCGTTAATGCTACGGTAAGATAGCACGTAAAGCAGTTAAACAAGCACAAGTATTTTTTTTTAAATATTACACACTTATTAAAAAAACTAACAGAGTGATAAGAATATTACGTAAACCAAGGACAGAGTAATGATATATTTGCCTTCGTAACTCCGGAGCGATGAGCATCAGCCGACACGTCCACCACCTGGCACGTTCGGAACGCGACTAAAAACCGGCCCACGTGGGAGTTTTCGCTAGGTTTTTAAATGTCTTTATGATACAGCTGATTGAAGCCCGCTCCAGAGTAATAAGAATTTTACGGCGGACAAATGTTAAATCCTCAGTTATAAGAATAATATTGCATGTAAAAAATATTTGTTGTTTTTTTTTAATTTAACAACTAATCTTCTTTTTATGTGGTCACTCAAGATATTGATAAAGTTGACTAAATTTAAGTTATTATCATATGATTTCAAGAAAATGGAGGACGGACACGACAGAGTAATAAGAATAATGGGTTTTTTTATTTTTTTTATCTATGTTTAGAATCAGTTACACGAAAATCAACCGGTGTCCCAGTTAAACATGAATATCAGTCACCTCTGAAAAAAAAAACAACCTTCTAAACTAAGAGTTCATTGGACTAAGCCCTCGGACGTCAAAAATCAGGGCCCCGAAGAATCACCCACAAGCTAAGTCGACTTATAATGCTTATTTACTAGGACTTTATGGACTTTAAGGTTCTTTTGTGTGATGTCTCGTTTAAGAACTAACTGAGCTGAATGGCTAACTGCCGATGCGATGTCGAGAGGTACCGCCAGGAGCAGGTAGCGTTTTACCCTCTATAATTCGACGCTGGAAAGGAGAATTGTCTAACGGGACATTTTGGGGCATATTGACTTATATATATCGTTAGAATCAGCAATTTTTTCTGCGTCTAACGATCTGGGTTATAAGATGATCGGAGCACTTTTTTTGGACGTTAGCCATTCTAAAGTTGAAGCTTGTTTGAAAAAAGCAGGGTCTTAAAGACCAATTATTCAAGGTTTTTAAAAAAAATATTCGTTAGTCAATCGTTGATATGACTTTTTACTTTAAGACATTATTCCTCTCTCGAGTTATAAGCCCGTCGGTTCGTTAGCCATTTTTACTACGGCCCAAAAGACCTTGAAAGGCACGTTAGACGTTTTTCCCGGTGGGCGTCCTTAAACATTTGCACGTTAGACGTTTATACTAACTGGCAAAATAAATAAAAATGCACGTGAATGCACTGACGTGCATTTTTTTTTATTTTGCCAGTGAGTATAAACGTCCAACGTCTTTTATCCAAACCGATAAAATATAAAATTATGTAAGTAATGTATGCAAATAACTTGGAAGCTATTATTCAATTATTTGCCATTTAGGCTTTTTACCGCACTCAATACATTCATCGTATAACGGTTTTGTCCTTCATAAGGGATTTGAAATAAACGGCAATCGTACTTGGCCGCACGTTAGCCGTTTGATATTTTTTGGCGCGAATTAATGCGTCTATTTTTAATATGGCGTTCGGTGAAAGTGGCGGTCAACGTTTGGTCGCGATCGAGTGAAGACGAATCGATAACCCTCTGACCGAGCGTCGAAAGTCTCGTCATTTTTAAAATAAGTATAATGATCTTAAGCAGTTATGCGATAAAAATATTATACCGCGAATGTATCACTCAGAGTACAAGAATCGACTTACTAAAAATATTCAAGACGCATTAAACGAATCTGACGAAGAAGACACAGATCTCGACTAAAAGTATTCAGTTTAATAAGTATTTTTTTTATATATTTAATATTATATTATGTGACAACCAACTCTTTGATTTTTTTTAAATGTTGGAACCACGTCGTAACTTTTGCATCCTAAGCCATTTTCCCGGTTTTTTAAAACTTAAGAGCAATCAATTAATTCAATTTACCTGGTTTTGACCTAGCTGTTACGACATGTTAGGCATTTTACCGGACTCACTAAGAACTATTGCAGGTTTGTTAGCTATTATGTCATACAATAAATATTTCGACAACTGGCTGTTAACCGTTTTTCCTCGCCGGTCAAAAGTAGCCATTGTCTAACGGGACATTTATTTCGCGAACAAGCACTTTTCAAGTGTTACAATAAAAAACAATTGGTATATATTAAAATTATGATCAAGTTTGTAGTACAACGTATTTCGATAGAAACAATAATAAAAAAGATATGATTTTTTTTCCGAAAAAACCAACTTTGAATCGCTCTACTGTAAAGTTTGTCAAATGGACGTTAGACATTTATCCTTTCCAGCGTCGATATGGTCCCTAGCCAATAGGTTAACAAGCCGCAAAAACTTCCTGGGCGGTGTATCTCTCGTCAACAACACTTCAAAAGCCCTTTCTCGTTTGTCAGACAAGAAACCTTCTCGGCCAACCTTTGTTCCTGCACTTCCAGCTGTGGAAGGTCTTCCATCGGGTCATTCATTAGGCATGTGGATGTTGCTCAACAGACTGTTGCGTAAAGTAGGGTTACCCCGCCGAGGAGCACTACAGCTGCGGCACTTCACCACAGTCCATGGCGCATCTCCTGCACTGCCCCGCCTTCCCCGACACCTGCATGCGGCAGGACCTATATGACGCTACTAGCAATGCTGTTCGCGTGCCAGAATATTGGTCAACCCACATCTAACATGCCTTTGTCACGTTAAGAAGAAGAAATGGGTTTTTATCTACTATATGTCTTTGAGCACTAAACTCAATTCAAATGCAGGTATAAATCACGGATTTTTAAAAGAAAAATGCAACCCCACTTGTACTTTAAAACCTTTTGATTTAGAACTTAATAGCCGCACTAATCTTACCCCCTTACTTATAACCGTTGAATAAGCTTGTAATAGTTTATGCCATACTTTCTCCTTATCTGTAATTCTGACATTTGCATCTGACAGAAAGTGACAAAGCATGGCATAAACTTTTCCAAGCTTATTCCACGTTTATAAGTAAGGGGGTTAGTGACGATGTTTCATACACAAGTTTGAAAAAGGAACGAGTTAATGTCTCTAAAATGTCTCTGACTGTCACACTCAGAGACGCCAATTAAATTCAATGCTTGATTAAAAATGCTGTTGCTTTCTTTGATATAGCAATAGAATAAAACAACACGTCTCTAAACAAGCATTAAATTTAATTGACGTTTCTGAATGCGGCAGTTGATCTTCACCTCTTGGTTAGATCTACTTAACACGCATATGAGATATCATTAAATGTAGATAAAAGATAGATTAGGTAAATATTTCAACTAATCGTGACATTAAATTTACCGTTCTTGCTTCTTTATTTTTTTTTGGCATAGAGAAGACAAACGAGCACACAGGCCACCTGATGGGAAGTGGAAACTGTGACCCATAAACATTCCCATTCACAAGACTGCGATGCAATCCTAAGACTGCAAATGCGTTGCCAACCCTGAGAACTAAGATGGAATGCCTCTATGCTAGTCATTTCACCGGCTGTCTTATCCCCAAACCGGAACACAACAATGCGAACACTGCTGTTTGGCGGTAGGTTAATGGATAAGATGGTGGTAGCGATCCGGACGGGCCCTGCACAAGGTCCTACCACCCGCAAAATTAATTTAACACCTTCAAAATGGTGTGTCTACATTTTATGCCACGCCTGTGTCAGAAATATGTCAGCTTCACAAGGCCAATTGGCTACTTTATTTCTTGGAGATGGCCGTAATGGCCGCTGAATTCGAGACTCGCATCTCGCAACGTAACACGGATTTTTCCTGAGAAAAGTTTCTTCGTTTAATGAAAACCCTGAGCATTTTTTTAACTCCGTCTGAGTTTTTCTTGGATTTTATTAAGCTGCGCTAAACGCGAAGTAAGTGGTGTTAGGTTTTAATGAGAAATATTGTTGGAAGTAAGACTAAGGTTCCTAGCCCATGTCGTTATCATAATATTTAACGGTATGATACTTAGCTCTTTTTAATTGAAGCCAGAATTCCACAGTGGCGCGCACTACACATCTAAATATATAAAAGGAGAAACTGCCTGACTGACTGACATATCAACGCACAGCCTAAACGGCTAAACGTAGGCACTTGAAATTTGGAAGGGACGTAGCTTAGGTACCGTAGAGGTGCACTAAGAAAGGAATTCCCGAAATTGCCACGGGAACGGGAATTAGCGGGAAAAGAATTAACTCAAAAAAAATGTTTTGCCCAACGAAGTGGACACGGGAACAGCTAGTACACCATGTAGATCAAAATAGGGAATGTTCATGACTTTTTATCACAGCTTCGATAAAAGCTGACTCATGAATCAAACAGTTGAAAAAAAAACCTTTTTTTAATATCTGTAATAATAACTACGATACAAGCCAACCAAACTTTTCCCCTATCTCTTCCTACCAAAATAGAATTTTAACACAGAGTTTATATAGCCGACCTGTTACATGATGTCACAGTGCATAATCGGATCTCCTGTCTAACCGCTATCTAATTAGCAAATTTAAATGCTTGTATTTCTTGGCCTATTTTGATTTTAATTTAACTTTTGTGATGTCTTTTCAGTAAAAGAACCAAAATACCCGCGTAGCGTGTGCCACTGTGAAATTCCAATTACAGTTTGGTCGTTCTAAAAAGGCCGATTTCACAGCTGTCATCTTAGTACAAAAAATAACCTCAAACACGTATTTTGTACTAAGATGACAGCTGTCAAATCGGCCTTCTTAGAACGACCAAACTGTAACACATTCACCAATGCTACAAGTGCTACGCTGTAGCAACAAGTTTTCACTATGTAGCAAAAATCTGCTACGAATAATGAATATGATGTATGATAATGGTTCATGGTGCTAAAAATGTTAAAGATGGCTGTGTCTTAAATAGCAACATAGCCCAGGAGCTCTATTCCACTCAGTAAAACCATATTGCTTTTGACATGTTTAAAACAATACGATAACATGTGAACAGCAATATAGTTTTGCCGAGTAGAATGTCTAAACGATGACGAATTCATAAATGTGCTATTGTCAGTTATTTTCGTAATCTTGTCGGCTCTTGTCGGCCAAACATTACACTCATAAACATCTGACACGAACTTATGCCTCTAATGATGCATAGAAAGAGAGAGTGTTTAACAGTCTTTAATATAGAGAGTTGGTGTTAATGTTATTATTGCTGCGGACAGCAGTAACTATAAAATAAATTGTTTGTTCATCCTCCTTCATCTAAACATAGCCAAATCAATTTTAGCACAAAAATCTGAAAACAAAGGTCGGGATATCTAAACACAAAGGAATACCGAAGCAAACTACACATGCCACTTGGGCGGGAGATTACATTTTTAGACGGTTGTTGACTTGGGCGGCTACTATAATACCCCCTCAGAAATTCTATTACTTTTAGTGTGTTTTGGTAGCTATCATCAGCTTTAATAGTAACATTATCCAACACTAAAAAACGCTGTAGTTTTGGCTTCATTACAAGTTAGTGTACAACACAAATAATTAACCGCCTTAATTCATGAACGCACAATAAACCTGTTTTAGTTAAAGTATTCCTTGTCCCTTTCCGTCATATTCACATGTCATAATTACAGATAAGGACAGGACATATTTCAAGCACACTTTAGTTGTTAAAATCTATATGTTTTTAATAATATAGTCAAACGCAATGGAAGCGGGTCACTTTGGGTAGAATTTCCATAGAAAGTGACCCGATTTCATTGTGTTTGAGTGTATTAGTAGCTTATCTTTTATCTTGGAGAAGGTAAACGAGCACACGGGCTACCTTATAATATATACATATATATCAGTGAACAATCACATACTAATTGATATACTCGTAATCCCAAACTAAGATCTAGGCATATACTATGGATACTAGACGATTCACATAAATTTTTGCCCATACTCTGAATCGAACCCGCGACCGCTAGCTTCGTAGGCAGGGCCACGAAGCGTCGTCAGGTGTATGCTATTGATCTACTTACTTTAACCAACTCACGTTTGAAAGGAATAAGAAACGCATCAGCCGTAAGCCAATGTGGTCCAGACACTGACAACCTTGGCGATATCTCAGCTTTTAAAACGTCTTACCAACTTATATTGTACTAAGCGAATTCAAACTCTACGAGCACCAGTTAACGAGCGATATCGGTCGTAAATTGCTTCAAAGTCGTTATCGACGGTGATTCCAGGATCGCTGAGAGGAGCGGGATTTTTATAATTCTCTGGGACTTTTACAATGTTATAAAAGAATCGATGGCTCGTTGCATTTTACTGTCCGAAAATAAAAAAATAATTAAAAATACACGTTTAAAAAATGCAAAGAGTAAACAAATTCGATTCCAATAATTTTCCACGCCACATGTTTTGTCTCTCTCGGATTTTCCACAAAAGGGATTGGAAGAAAGAGACAATTAGGCAAGACTTCATCGTACGCAGTTACCCGCTGCTTAAAAAATCCGCCGTAAGGACAGTAAACAGGTCTCGAGTGGCCCATCTCGAGATACGTCAAGGTAAATGCCAAGTCATAGATAACTGCTATCGCGTCTTGAAATGGAGTCCTCACTTAAGAACAGTTCAATACGGCTCTTAGGGCCGTATTAATAAACTCATCTTGGCTGAGATGCGCATCACAAGATACGTCAAAGTAAACGTCAAACCATAGAACACTGTCATTTTTGACGCATCTCGAGACGGCTATTAGAGTTTAGTTTATTAATACGGCTCTAAGTCTACTTGTAACATAAGAGCATTAAATACCATATTTTTTACACCTTATAGAAAATAATAACCGTCTACACGATAGAGCACTCAAAAATGAGAGACTTTCTTTTAGCCGTCCAAAATGAATAAAAAAGGAACAACATCAAGTTTTTTATTGATTCACCTAACACCTTAGTTGATCTATCTAACGTCTTATAGGGCTTGTATGGAATCAAAACTCTACTAAAATAATAATTTGTAAGTACAATAATCACAATCTTGTTAGAAGCTTCTAAGTTCTTTTTCTATGAGGTAAATATTCTTCAGAACATTTTTTAAACACATCCAAACTTGAGTTCTAATGGTTTCCAGTACATGTTGAATCTGTTTGATCCATATAAGTAGGTTCTAAAACAATGTATCATATCTTTATAAACCAAATCTAGAACATGTGAAATATTACCTAACCCGGCAGAAAATATTTTCCCCATTTATATTTTATTCCTGTCAGAATATCAAAATACATCACGTACAAAATGAAGTGTGACCCAACATCGGGTTGTAGCATCTCGCATATCCCTGATAACGAGTATCCGGATTTATCGAGGCTCGACAGGTTATGGGCCCGGTTCCAGGTTTAAAGTTAAATTGGCATCGGGTTGTTTGCGAAGTAGAATTTATATTGAGGTGTGTTATTTAAACAGGGTTTTTGCCACAAGTATTAAATTACTAAATACTAAATGGTGTCAATAATTCGGATAAGAGTTTTCTACTTTCAGACATTAATTTTTTCAAAATCCGTTGCGTAGTTTTAAAGATCTAAACATACATAGGGACAGACAAACCGACAGCGGGAAGCGACTTTCTTTTATAGTATGTAGTGATTGTCAATGGACTCCTATTTTTGTCGGGGCGGCTTCCGGGCATCTAAAGTTACCGAACGAAAGCGAAAAACAGTAAATTCTGACGAAAGCGAATAATAGTTGGTCAAACAGTAATGCGACCACGAGTCAGCTGTTGTATGACTAGGGTTGATGGATAGGCATGGTTAATAATGTCTACTATAAAAGTAGTTGAAGCGTAGAATGAACAGATTTTGGTCTCACGTTCCGGTCATACAAGCGCCTTAAAATCTTTTTTTTTCCTAGCAGCAGTGTGCACGTTATTGTGACAACTTGTGAAATTACTCGCATAGAGGCAGTCCATCATAGAGGTTGTAGTCATGAGAATGTAAATGTCTATGGGTAATAGATTCCACTTACCATAAGTTGGCCTGTGCGCTTGTTTGCCTTCCCCACGCCATAAAAAAACCCTTTATAGAAACAATCCTGGCGTGTTCCGTTGACTACCACTTGAGAGTTGAGAATAGCATCTCTAGAATGGATTTACGGAAGATTTTATCTTTAAATCCTCTGCTCTCGCATATTATTCAACTATTTTACAGAAATACGCCAAGTGAATCGAATTACACTGAAATCGCATTCATAGCAGCATTTATAGGTAATATCCAGTTGTCATAACTCATAGGCAGATGGGCTCGTAAAGAAAAGAGCCGAGACGTATACGCTCAGTGAAGGGAATAGTATTCTTTTTTGCTGTATAAGTGACGGGATTTAGCGGAAATGTGCGAAGATGTAGCATGTTTTGTGCCAGTACGCACAGTTAGATGACAATCGAAATAATATCACGTCTCTCTAAAATAAATAAAATTGAAAAGCGAAAAGGATTCCACTCAAAAATTTCACACCTGTAGAATTTGACACTAAATTAGCAGTAATTAAATTCAATACTCAAATAAACATGGTGTGGATCCTCTGGACATCATGGTTTCATCAGAAAATGATGCAATCGATGGATGAAGTGAAACCGTCGGTGATCTTGCAAAACCACCTACTTAAGTAAAAAAATCATTAAGTTGCAAAAATTTCCTTACTGACTTAGGTGCCTAGGTGTACTTTGCAACTTGTAATTTGTTAGCTACGCGGTATTGCAGGATTACTGACGAAATTCGATAAAATGATGCCTTACCCCAGAAGCCATGGTGACTTATTTATTTATTCATTTAAAAACTAAACTTGTCTTGACTTGTCTTCTAAATACTAAAAATGGTTGATAACCAAATTATGCAAAACAAGAATCCTTACTTTCTTGCACATAGTGCAACCACACTACTACCTGTATTGCAGCTTGTGGTTTGGACCAAGCAGTGTGATTTTTATTGCCATTTTTATAGTTACGAAGCAATCGCAAGCCGAGACCAGTTAACTTGCCCCTAGACCGAGATTTCCAGTTAAAACTAGAAATCCACGATACCGTGAAGATACTAAGCTGTTATTAAGTTCGCGGAAAAATTATAATGAGATTTAAAAAAACAGGCTGTATTAAAATTATTTAGCACAGCAATTAGTGCCGGTGGCTGAATCTGTTGACTCGTGATAGCTTGGTACAGAGTTCAAATACAGTCCTCATTCACTATGGGCACATTTCTCGAAACTCCCTAGTTTAATTAATATTATTCCATGCGGCATATTTCACTAGTAGACTTTGAGAAAATAGTATTGAGTAAACTAATATTACTTATTACTCAAGTGAGTTTCAAGTACATAGTTGGCCCCAGCCCAGTGGGTATTTTTTGGCGAAGGAAGGCATCGTGATTAAAGGGAACGCATGTCATGTTTTTTGGTAATTAGACATGTTACCATTTTCCATAGTCTGGTTTTAAGGTAATAAATAACTATACTGCTAATTCGGGAACCAAAGTCAAGTGGTCAAGTTTCGCGGGTGGTAGGACCTTGTGCAGGGTCCGTCCGGATCGCTACCACCATCTTATCCATTAACCTACCGCCAAACAGTAGTGTTCGCACTGTTGTGTTCCGGTTTGGGGATAAGACAGCCGGTGAAATCACTAGCATAGAGGCATTCCATCTTAGTCCTCAGGGTTGGCAACGCATTTGCAGTCTTAGGATTGCATTGCAGTCCTGTGAATGCGAATGTCTATGGGTCACAGTTTCCACTTACCATCAGGTGGCCTGTGTGCTCGTTTGTCTTCTCTATGCCATAAAAAAAAAAAAAAAAAAAAAAAAAAAAAGTATAGAGAGAAAATATCGAAGTCTCAGGAATCACATTTTGCTGATCACGAATATTGGTCTTCACTGGGGAACGGAATTCAGTACGTACCGCTTGCTTTGTAGGCGAGATTACCACCGACTAGGCAAACGTAATTGCCAACCAGCTACCATTTTCACTTATTTTCAACATGGCATGATATCGTATTGTTTATTTATTTTTTAACGAGTGAACGCAACGAGCAACGGCGAGTTTAAGTAGTCCCGTCAGAGCGTACAAAACACATTTTAGCGCGTGCATTCTCAATAAGGCAGCAGAGCTTCTGTCGGTAAGATTGAACGTATAAGGCTGCTTAATTGAGAATGCACGAGCTAAAATGTGTTTTGTACGCTCTCTCTTAAACTCGCCGCTGCGCCGCGTTCACACGTTCGACTGACCGAACGCCGTTTTCAACAGAAAAATCCCCTGGTTTAATTGATAGTAATGGTTTCCAAATTATAAATAGCCTTTTTTTGTAAGAAAACAAGTGTGTAGTATTTTTTCTTGTTTTAATTAAAATAAATAAACATGTAGTTACATTAAGGATTTGCCCATTGTTACTGTATATCAAGGAAAGCCCTCATCCAGATATCACAATGTAGAACCAGCTGACAATTACCAAAAAAAAAACGAGAATAAATACGTATTATTGTACAAGATTAGACCTCCATAATACATTAATCCCGCGAAGCTTGGCCTCCTTTCCTAAATTATTCTCTCTTCGCGTAACTACGCACATTTTCCTCATTTTCTTTCTGTACCTTGAAAAAATATACTAAATAAATATTCCAGCGAGGACTCTATAAGTCTAATACGAAAAATACTAGAGCGGACTTTTATTTCTTGATCACTACCAAAGGCAGTCGCTGCCTCTTAATTATACGCTTTCATGTAAGTTTACACGTATGTTTACTTAAAATTCTGCAAATTAATTTGTAACCAATTGAAAATAAGATCTTATGGTGTAATAAGCTGAATGAGTCCAAACTCAGTGGGTCTTTGTTTATAAGTTTACCCATAACTGCAATGAATAAATGAATTATGAATTACTAGCGACCCGCCCTCGCTTCGCTTCGGTATTTGTGAGTTTTCTGTAACACCCGTACATAAAACCGAATTTATTATACATAAAAACCTTCCTTTTGAATCACTCTATCTATTAAAAAAAACTGCATCAAAATCCGTTTTGTAGTTTTAAAGATCTAAGCGTACATAGGGACAGACAGCAGGAAGCGACTTTGTTTTATACTATGTAGTGATAGTGATAAATTAAGTTCAGTGCAGTTTCTGCTGTATTCTTCCGCCTTCATCATCAGATCAGCTCTTCATTTGGAGCACGAGCTTTATTGCATAATATTGTATTTTTTGTTTTAATCAGCAAATGGTTATTGATTTATCGAACACCTTAAAATTCAGTTTTTTTCCGAATATTCATTATTCAGAATTTTCATTTTACCAAACACCGTTATTCTGGAACTGTCTTAGATTAAATGCAATCATCTTTCAAAACATTTGGCACTTTGGAAATTCTGCCGTTATTGCTGGTTATCGATATCATTATCGATAGTAGACGCGAGATAATTATCGACACCATATCGATAATCAGCCAGGTTTCTTAGCGACTATACCCAGTTTTTTTGTCAAATATACGAACAATGATTAATCTAGTGCGTAAACATTAGTGATTTCCAATACTCATCATGACAAAATACATTCAGTCGGAATAATGAGAACCTGATTTTACACACTTCTAGAATCACTAGAATCAATTTATGCACTAGTACTATTAAATTAATGTCACTGTGATAATTACTGTTTATTTGAGCTCTTGTTTAATCATTTCACTCCCTATTTCTGGTTTCGTAGCGCTGTGCTGCTTTTACGTGAAATCCTTCTAATTAAACCTTGTATTTACCGTTCCGGAAATGTTAACGTTTCGACTTGAAATTACGTACCTATTTATTCTCATTTGTTGCTAATTTAGTGGTGGGTATCTTGTGCAGAGTTTATTATAGATGTCGGAATTACGGAATTTATGTTATGCAAAATAATAATACACTTGTTACAAATCATTATTTATTTATTTATTTATTGGTAGGAAATCCAACAGTTACAAATATAAAATATGAAACAAGAATAGGAAGCACAAAACCAATTACAGGATTTCACATGTAGTGACAGAGTAGCAAACTTAAAGTTTAGTACAAACTTCAAAGGTACATTCACTTACACAAAAGCACTAGCTCAAATAAAAGGTAAAATTAAAACTACTGCTACACCAGCCAAAGGCAGATCGCCAAAAGGTTATGGTACAGAAAACATGCTCAAACAACACATTTTGCTATCAAACTACGCCTCACGGAAGGGATTTTACAATTGAATATATCGATATCCAGCTTATTCACCCAATTCTGACTCCAGACCGATTCCGAATTCTTAATCCGACTTACCACCTAGAGAGTGACAACTAAAGTTTACTGATGGTTTCTTATGATGCAAATGCAAATGCAACTGCACCATCAACATGTTAAGTTATGTTATATTAAAATGTACTGTTGATGTCTAAATAGTAGGAACCTTGATTTTTAGGATTTCGTACCCAAAGGGTACCAATGAGACCCTATTTACTAAGCCTGCGCTGTTCATTCGTCTATCGGGCTGTAAAGTCAAACCCCAATAGCTAGACAGTTTGCAATTTTTCAGATTGTGTGTCTATTACCGCTGTAATGACATGAAATAAAAATAAAATAAAATGAGCAATTAAAAGTCCCAATAGAAGAAACGCGTTATTATAGTACGGAACCCTTCGCATGTGCATCCGACTCTCACTTGGTCGGTTTTTATTTTAACACCAAGAGACTCCCTACGGCTTTGGACGGGTTTAGTTAGCTTACAGTACTTATTCATGTAGCTTATCTTGATATAGCTATAAATATTCTCCTCTCTAAATTTCTATTTATAAAAAAGTCACAAAAACAAAACTAATTACTCGATACAGTTTTCTGTTTTAACTGTTTTCACCGCGGAAATACATTTTTGACAGATAACCTCAGTTGCTTTCCAAATGACTAACAAGTTCCCTGAGTTACCACGTGATTGATATCAATTTAAAACTGTCGCGTCAGACCCTTTTACAACCCATCAAAAGTTGTGAGCTTCATAATACCACCGTCTAATGGAGACGCCGGATTACATCAAAATCAATATTCCCTGAAGATTACCGATCGGCCAACTTACTTAGACACGTAACCTCACTCATATTACAGAGGTGGAAGGGTCGTTCTTGGTTGGAGCTGGTGTCAGATATCAATGGAGATTAGACGCTATAATAAGCCTGAGAGGACGCGGCTAAGTTTGAGCATTATTTTCTTGAGCCCTTTAAGGCATTTTCTCAACTTTGAATTTGATGTTGACTTTGGAATTTAAAACAGATGGTTATTGTTTATTGGTTTATTGGATTTTCTAGAGATGGGTTTCTTTAAGATGAGATAAAATAGTTAGATTGAATTCAATTACTGGTTAGTCGTTTCTTAAAAGAAAAGGAGGCTTTGTTTTGGTAATATTGTCTTGTTAGGATTCTGTAGTCAAAGTCTAGGAACTAGGTTTTGCCATGTCCGTCTGTCCGCGGTGTAGCTCAGAGACTCTTAGCTAGCTCTCTCTAGCTCTCTTGCCGTAATTTGGCACAGATATACATTTACAAAACAAAAAAGGCACTTAAAATAAATCTTGACAAAAATATTTTTCGGCTATCATTTTTTTTTCATTATAGCTTCGAGTGAGTTATAATTGGATAGCTCTTGAAAAATCATTACGTATAATGTCTCTCTGTCTCTATGTCTCTCTGTCTCTCTCAAATCTCACGCCTTCATTCGCAGAGTGGGGTAGGCAGAGCTACAGAATTACCAACAAGTCTAAAAACTTGTTGTTAATTCTGTAACCACATTTTGCACAATTAGGCTAAGATGTTAACCAGTGTATTAGTGACAGGGTGCAAGCCCATCGCCTAACGGCCGAACCCTATATTAAACGCGGATGGATAAGGCTTACTTCGGTTTAAAATTTGACGTTTTCCCATTCAAAATGTGTCAAATTTTTATCCGAAGTAAGCCCATCCATCCGCGGTTTGAATATAGGGTTTGGTCATAAGAATACTACAAACCTTTATTCCCTTAGCTGACTTTTACGACTTCCACTGGACGAGATGGAGTGGCACTATTCTAACCCGGCAACCACACGGGGTAATGTTATTATATATTTTTTAATTTCGGGGACCGCTTAGGTAATATTCAATGTTTTCACGATGGCAATACACTGCTACCATTTTCTTGTGAGATAGAAGTAAAATAAAGGCTTTGTCTAATTTATTTTA
The DNA here is from genome assembly GCA_963966035.1 of Acleris laterana. NCBI lineage: Eukaryota > Metazoa > Arthropoda > Insecta > Lepidoptera > Tortricidae > Acleris > Acleris laterana. Next base: position 17,040,769 of record OZ014439.1, on the reverse strand, counting down.
TACGGACAAAGCAAACAGATCGAGACAAAAACGTGTAAATAGTAAAAATGCCTTAAGTAATTCTGAAGAATCGTTCTTTCAAATGCTAATTTTAAATTCTTTTGTTACAGGTAAACACCGAAATATTACTACATACACTTTTCTGTTATTTGTAAGTAAACACTCCGCTTTATAAAAGAAAGTCGGCGATTTCGGCCATACTTTTCACTGTAGATTTGGTATTTTATTCATCCACAGTACGAAAACGAGCGTTAATTTGGGACCCATTTCAAGAAATATTATGCTTAAGTCGTCAATGTCATTAGAGATGTTAGAGTCATTTGTAACTTATAGAAAACTCAACCTTATTGTTGCAGAAGGTCAGATTGACTTTGGACCTAAGGTGGATCACAAATCGTTTGACTGTACACGTTTCTTAAAACGAATTCAACAAATCCTAGAAAAAACAGAAAATATATTGTAACAAAAGTCAAATTGTGGCCCAGGTGGCTAAATTTATTTAATGTAAAATTACCAAGTAATTTAAAAACTTGCTTCTAAGTAATTTAGTTGGAAATTGAATCAAAATTTAACCCTCGAGTGGATTAGGTAAAACGTATTACGAAAGTACACTTTAATAAGTAATTTTAGAAATTAATTTCAGAATTGAAATAAAATTGCTTTGGTCGCGTGTGAATGTTAACAAAAATGTTACCAACATTTTAAAACTAGAAAGCTATATCTAAAAAAATGGGCCCTGTGGCATTGTTCCGAAGATGCTGGCAGCATTTCCTCGCTGGATGGTTAAACTTATACGTTGAGCGAGGAAACTGCCAGCTCTTCGGTCTCCCATGATATCAATGAGGCTCTTCGAAATTTATTTGAAGAAGCTTTGAGCGCTAGGACCCCACAGACCAAGGGTCTCGAGCCCGAATGGAACAAACATACATTCTGGGCCGAGACCATTACATTTTCGTACTATTATTCATTCGGCTGCTTCAGCCCTGTATGGAGATGTGATAAGTGATAGCTAGCGTGTTTACGCAGGTTGCATCCCATACTAGCACCCGTCCCATATTCCACAGGCCAGCACTTCTCTGGTAAGAAAGTCCGTGATGTCCTAAAAAATATTCTAGGCTTAATTAAAAATAGGTTTCACGCTTAAAAAACATAGACACTTGGCAACATATAACTGATACTCATTATAGCTATTTAACAAAAGAAAGTTGCAAATAAAGATTCATTTACCAAAACGCCGCGCTGTAACAATTCCATTCAATTCAAAATTCAATTATACCATCTTTACATAGTTTCAATACAATTCCAAATATTGTTTTCCCAATTCTGAGCGAGAAATATCAGATCAAACAGCCACAGTCGAGGAAGCAATTGAATTCATACCACCGTCCAATGTTTCAATGGAATTGGGTTTTGGTCGCACGGTATGAAATATCCATCGTACAGTAGGTATTTTGTACATTTGTGTTGGAGAATGGGTTTTTCAACTCCAGGGTAAAAAGAATATCTATTATCCGATCCGTTATTGGATATGTTCGTTTAACACATAAGTTAGGTATTTAAAAAAACATGTAATAGATTGGTTTCAAAGTATAACCAGGTTAAAATCAAAACTAATGTACATATTTTTATTAATAAACTAGCTGTACCTTGCGCGCGTTACTATGTCGTACCAACTCAGAAACCTTCCTAGACTCACGCACAACACTTTGCTGCAGATCATCACATGATCAAATGCATAGTTTACGATTCTATGTATAAAGGACATACAGACGAACATTAAGTTTTATATAGGTATGTATATATTAGTCAAATTTATTTTATTTACATTTAACTTAACTAAACTTAACTGAATTGCCGTTAGTTTGTTAGTTTGTTGCGCTTTCACAGCGAAGATATCCTCCATAGTAAAATTCCTTTAAATTTAATGAACGAAGTATGAAATATTAAAATACTGAAGTCCAAAATCACAGTGTTACGTACATTATAATAATTAGGAAATAGCGACTCCATGGATTCTAGAACCAAGATATTCCACTAAAAAGTTGTAACCCTAGTCATCATAATAGTTTTTAACTCTGTCGCCATTACTGTCAAGTAAATAAGAGCTATCGTAAAGTTGACAATATAAGAACATGTCTTAAACAATATCGTATTACCGAGTAGAATAGAGCCCCAGTTATCATGTTAATAGCGGTAAAAGAAACTTACGTGAATGGAGTTGCAGCCGTTGCAGGCAAGTTATAAATGTCAGCTTTTGACTAGTTCAGTTTACCTTGTATTAGTAATTCCTAACACTTAACTCCCAACACGACCGCGTCGAGTGCAACACTGCAATAGTCGGCACTCTTGTTAAGAGTGCCTGCACTGAATTTGCCGCAGTTTGGGCCAGCACTTGATTCTAAAGCTGAATATTCACATCCAGTTGAAGACTAAAATAACACAGGTTTATTCATTAAGTAGTGGTCGCACGAGTACTTTTACACATCCGAAAACTACCAGCGCTTCCGAATATAAGACCACTGCTGAGAAGAAGAATCGGAAAAAACTCACCAGTCAGACATTTTTTTAAAGACAAATGAAACTGATCTAGTCGTATTAATCACTAGAAATGACTGCAAATTTTTGCTCGCTTACGATTTTAATCCAAAGGCTATACTTTCTCGGTTGATGAACCCGCTAATGGATGTTAATTCCTCCATTAACTGGCTGCGCGGCATGATCATCAAACGTCAGAAAGGAATCCGTCGTCATCAATACAAAAACAGAGATCAAATACAAGATGCTTTATGCCAATGTAAATGACTATCGGAAACTGTCAAAATGTATGACATTGACATAAGTGCTTGACGTGACCGCTCGTAAAGATGACGTTCTTGCAAAGCATCTTGTCAAGGGCCTTTGGACTAAACTTGGACTGGCCTTTGACATTCATTATCTATGGCAGGACGCCGCGCCAACTGACGCGATGGACTGACGGTGTATGTCCAGCTTAAAGGCCTGCATGCAACTTGTGCGCTACGGAAAAGTTTGAGAGTGTAGGACTTCTAAACTGCGTTTGAATGTTGGGTGAAATATTTGAATATAAAGTGCAATTTCTCCAAATGGAATTTAAAAGGTCGAAGATAGCGCAACCAAAATTTTGGAGTTAAAGTATTTTTATACGAGCTTTTGTTGATAGATCAACATACAATACGAAACAAAGTATCGTTTAAGCTTTTATTTTGGATTGTTTTTTGTGCGCGACTCCGTCTACGTAGAAGTTGTTATCGCTATTCCTTCGGGAACTTTTTAATTTTACGGGACGAAAAGTAGCCTTTGTGTTAAGGTATAAGCTATCTCCATTAAAATTTTGATACAAATCCGTTCAGCCGTTGCAGCGTGAAGGAGTAACAAACAAACACACAAACTTTCGTAATTGATAGTAAGATAGAGTAAACTATATTATTATTTAAGTTATTATTGTAGTATGGTTTAAAAACTGCAGTGTCACTGAGTGGAAGTATTAATTTAGCAATAGCAGGAATATTGATTCCAATGCACATTCCTAAAACAGGTGTTTAAGAAAAATTTAGATATTCAAATGCCATTTTAAACAAGCTTAATCATTAATAAGAAGATATGTTGACTAAAGTGTAAATATATAGTTGGTGATAATAAGTAAGTTAGATTGCGCGACCAGATATTTGTACGCTTGCTTTGCATGCTGAATACAAAAACAATAATGACAATATTTATGAGACTATGTATTTGACTGTATTCTGACAAATAAATGAATTTGAATTTGAAGAAAAAGATTTTACAAGCTTTTAATTTTGCTCACTGTCTTTAAACAACAAAACCCGCCTTTTTGAGGTGCTGAGATGAAAAACCGTTTATTTTTAAAATCCCAGCCATTTCTTAGAATATTTTGAGTTTAAAAAAACCGGCAGACGTTCTCATTTTAAACAAATACGCTATTCCACTGTTTCTCTCATTCGAATTGAATCCCGAGGCTCACACTTAACACACTTCTTTCAGTTCAAAACATTTACCTCCTTCAAAATTCAAAGGGAAAAACTTTGCACGAGCTGACTTGTTCATTTTGAAGTTCAGGGCCCGGGGCAACATGGGTTACAACTTTGCTCTCGTATTTACCACGACTAAAGCGAACAGAGTTCGTATCGGCAAGTTTCGCAATAAGCATCCTTTAGTCGCTTATGCCCTGGTAAGTAATATGTGGGACGGTAAAGGCGAATTCCACTTTGGCGTAGGCTACGTACGCACACGTCACACGTGACTGGGTTGCCAACTATTTTCGGGGGATTTATAGTATTTTCCAAAAAAAAGTGTAAAAAATATAGTACACTGTAAAAAAATATAGTACTTTAAGACAACTCTTTATTTTGGGGTAAACTATACTTACTAGCATTCTGTGAACTGCTTTTAAATAACACTTCTTTTAACTTGAACTGCTTTCAGGTCATTTTTCAACTTTCAGGTCAAAATTAACTTGGAACGTGTGTTACGTCAGTCTGTTATGTGTGTAAATTGAAGTACTTTGTAAAATCCCCCAAAATATAGTATTTTTGCGTACTATATATTTCTTCAACAGTATATAGTACAGAGAGTCAAAATATAGTACAATACTATATAATATAGTACGGTTGGCAACCCTGTGGTGAGCCATAATATGTGTCTATTATTCTAGTCATATTTTTTTACGGGGTGTTATAAGTATGACCGCTATATGTGTTTGTGGCTGTGTGATTGTGTGTGTATGTTAGTGGCACCGTAGTTCTTCAACGGGTGTACCGATTTGGATGCAGGTTTCTCAATTTGAAAGCAGGTTTTATATCGGTGGTTTTAAGTTAGATTTCATTAACATCGGTTGGGGGGTTATTTTATCATCTGTTTCACTTTGTGTCATTTTATTATTATACCGGGGGTTTTTGGCTGATTATAGTTATTTTATTATATAAAGTAAACTAACCGCTCAAGTATGGTTCATTTCAACAATAGCCGTTTTTATTGTTAAGTGAAATGTTAACTTGTTATTAAAAAACAACTTTTACCAAATAATATGACTATATGTTGGTCACTGACATAACTCCGTGCTGCTGCAGAAGTATCTACATGCATGTATTTGATTTGATCTGATTGGCAGACTAGCGGTACCACAGATTGTTAATATGGGGTAAATAATTAGCTGACACAGTTTAATAATGTGTTGTGTATCTTTTCACTAATCTGATGTTTCTCTGAAATTAGGTCCCTTCAGCACTAGAATAATGATTTGCAATAGGGCCATTGCTGGAATTAAATGATATCACGTCTACGATGGCTTGGATAACCTAGTAATGCTAAGAAAATGCAGGTTCAAAGACTTGCTCGAGATCTATGTCATTGAAATAAATAAATAAATATACATGTAATAAAAGTCACTTCACAAATATCTCAATAGTCACATGTTCTCACAACACGCTTTATGAATTTGTGCCTTATGTTAATGTCCATGTGGTTGGTGTTGCAGTGGCGAGTCCGCCGGGAGGCGCGGGCGCACCGCGAGAGGAGGCGCCGCGCCCCCCGCCGCCCCCCGCACCCCGCAACGGCACTCCTAGTAAGCACGGTTTTATAGGACTAGGTGGTTATCATGATTTTTCATCAACAATTTACATAAAATAAGAAAATAGACTCAAAACTGTAAAAAAAAAATTGTTCAATCGATTAATCTGTTGAAATAAAAACCATACGTTTCAAAACAAAATGTTGTTAATAAACAACTAGCGACCCGGTCTCGCTTTTAGGTTTATGTAACTTTCTGTAACACTCGTGCATAATCCGAAATTTATTATACTTAAGAAATTTCCTCTCGAATCACCCTATCTATTGAAAACCGCATCAAAATCCGTTGTGTAGTTTGATAGATTTAAGGGTACACACTGAGGAACAGACGGCGGGAAGCGACTTTGTTATATATACCATGTAACGATTAAACATTAATATCTATACGAATATACAATTACTTTGATATAACTCGTGAATCTTAGCCTGTTTGTGCAAAATGTTATTAAAGAATTAACAACTGGTTGTTAAAGTTGTTGGTAATTCTGTAGCTCTGCCTAGATGAAGGCGTGACGGTATGTTTTTTTGTATGAATTATTCCCATTTTTTTAATAATCTGTCATTTCAATTCGCTGTAATCACAGTTCCGGGATTCGGGATTAATTGAAATCGGTATTATGAAACCGTTGCAGGCATCAAACCCAACGCCATTTCTGATTAAAGTTTGACAAATTGGAAACATTCAGTGAAATATTAATATCTGCAATAGCTCATCTCTACTCGTATTTCCGATCCGGACTACATTTTAAAAAATCTGAATTTAGTACTGCAAATGCAATACAAATGATGCAAATCAGAGATTAAGAAAATTAGATCATGATAACCACCTCTAGAATTCGTGCACGTAAAATTTGCGCATACCTCCCCCAACCTGCACTGTTGCATTCGTAACTCTTTGGTCACGAAACATTAAAATAATTCCGTTTTTCATTTGATACCTATTGTAAAATAGATCGTGTTTTTTATTATTTAGGTAGATTTTGATGGTGTTAAAAAAATGGGTTCTTATTACGTTTTTCCATGGTCACCATCCAAATCTACTTGTTTACGTTCCGTTTTTGCTTTAGCTTTGTATTTTCCTAATATCGATGTTGTTGTTTTATTACAGTCGTTTCGATGGTTTTTTTGTTCTGGTTCGAGCATGATTTTTATCTACTTCGTTGTATACTTAACTTTAATGTATGTACACTTTTAAATATTCGTTTTTCTAGCTGGTCGCAAACTTCTAGAAGCGATAGCGCGCGTCGCTACCTGCATGCTAGCACAAGTTTCCCGCGAATCTCACTTTCTATCTAGTCAGTAACGATAGAGACAAGCAAGAAAATACAACATGTGTTATGTATAACTGGCCTAGGCGTAGCAGAAGCAGTTTTAGTATGGGGTCGCGCCGCACCGCTCTGCTTTGCATATGGTGTTTGCGGGTTTATGTTAAAAGTAAAGGGTCAGGGGGTTATTATGACATGGCTTTGCAGTTCATTTTACGGTGACCGAATAGGACGGAGCTATAGCAATTACATAACTCTGTCATTTTCTCTCAGCATTAAATGAGTTGCACAGATACGTCATACCTAATAACCCCACAGGTGGGAGAAGTGTATCAACAGGGCAAGTGCAACGATAAATAAGTATTTTAAGGAGATACTGGTGACCCGCCCTCGCTCCGCTTCGTTTTATATAACACTAGTACAAAAACCATAATTTATACAAAAATACCTTCGGTGAAAAAGTATGTAACTGATGGTTAGAAAAATACTGGAAAAGGGCCGAATCTTAAATACCCGAAACCGACGTGCGAGCATGACTCGATGTATGAATGTGGAAGAAGTGGAAGGAATTTGTCAAGATCGTAGCAAGTGGAAAGAAGTGGTCTCTGCCCACCCCTCTGGGAAACAGGCGTGATTTAATGATATGTATGTATGGTTAGAGGGTTTTTTTTTGTATATATGTATCATACATAGATACAATATTATATGTAACCATAAACAATACATTGAAGATTAAAAAAACGGATGTACAAAGGCGAAACCCTTTAAGGGATCTCTTCCAGCTTACCCTTGAGAGTGACTTCACTTCGTTATATGATACGAGTATATGTTGATGAAGTGAGTGATTATTGGTTTGACGCAGTTACCCTGTAAACGCACTTGTCTCAATTGACCTTCCTTCGATTCATCTGTGCTGCTAAGTATTATTGCGTGCAGCAAATAAAAACATCTAAGTTAAAGTATTAATATTTATATTTCCTCGATGTTGCCGAGTTGGCGATCTTTACAAGTAATGAATATTAATTAAGTTTTCATTTACTTTAGCTTGAAATTGATATTAGAATCCATTTAAATTCTGTTTTTTTTATTACTTTTTGTTCTAGTTTTACTAACCTTTTTTCTGATGTCTTTTTTGGTTATTAAATGAAACAAAACCGAAAAATCAAAGTAAGTATTATTATGCTCAATGTTTTGGGTCACCTACAAAGTTAGTCCCATTTAGGTCTATCAACCTAAATGGGACCCAATTAAGCGAGTCCTTGCTAGGGCAAAATTATCTAATTAAACACCTGCTCTAAAATAACTCCCTAAGGATTTATTTTAGATATACTAATGCCGTTAACCTTTATGTAGCAGACTATTATTTACGCAAGATAATCTGATCTTGGGAATTAACGAACAACCCCCGCCCCCTCCCGAACAACCCCCGAATTTTGTATGAAAGTGAGACACTCCGGCACTGCAAAGGGCGTAGGTAACTTTTAACAAGGTTGATAGGAATATTTATTTGTTTATTTACTTAGTAGCCTTTAAATTGAGGCATTGCTTTTCGATATTATACAGGATGGGACATCGAAGATGTGATCAGAAACCGGTTTTTCAGACTCGGTAACTGATGGCCATTTCCAAGCTAAGAAACAAAAGCTATTTATTTTTTGTTAATTTTTTCCTCCATTAAATCACCGATTAAATAAATCATGGTCACCCTATTTTTAGAATCATACCCTCTATGGATCCTATTCAGACTATTTTACTTGAATGACATTTCATTTACAGTGGCAATTGGGTAAGTAAAGTTTTTGGAAGAGATGTAAATTATATTTTTTTTCGATAGTCGTCATACTGAAGATCATGGAACTGCGGCTCTTTTACTTTTATTTCCTCTAATATTTTAGAAATCTTTTTTTTAGTTATGAAGTTGACATTTGTAAACTTTAATGACCGACAAGCTTATTGCCTTCGTATTTAATGAAATAGAAAAAAAAACTGTCACTTCTATATCTGTCAACGTCAAATCAAATCAAAGTAAACAAACAGTTCAATTCAAATAAGTAAATTCAAGTAAATCTTTGTAATACTCCATTTCCACAGTCCGTGTGGGATTACCTGAATTCATTGCGTGGATTGTACAATTCAAAAGTGCTCTCGTGGCTATCAAAAAGCAGGACAAGAGTCGTCGAGAAAGGAAGAAATCGGTGTCCAAAAAGAAGTGCCAAAGGGTTCGAAAATAAATCGTAGACCAAATATCGTGCAAAGGTCTTAGAGCAAAGCGGCAAAACGAAAGTCCGGAGTTCGTTCTGAGATCGTTAAAAATATTTCTAAAAACACTGATCACATGAAACACAAGCAAACAGAAAAGAGCCGTTTTATTGAATCGTTTGTTTACTTTGATTTGATTTGACAATGACAGATATAGAAGTGTTTTTTTTTCTTTTTCATTAAGTACGAAGGCAACAAGCTAGTCGGCCATTAAAGTGTACAAATGTCAACTTCATAACTAAAAAAAATATTTCTAAAATATTAGAGGAAATAAAAATAAAAGAGCCGCAATTTCTTGATCTTTAGGATGACGACTATCGAAAATAAATATAATATACATGTCTTCCAAAAACTTTACATAGCCTATTCAAGTCAGTAATTGTCAGGTATTTGTTTTGTTGTTCCGTGGAAATTAGAAAATCTCTTTCTGTCAAGTAGGGTGACCACCTGACCGCACTGTTTACAATGAAGCATTTAATTTTGATCATTGTGTGACTAAGTCTAGATACTACATCTAAATACCTACATAATGTTAAGATCCCACTTGAATGCTTAATTAAGTCTTACCACCTTTGATCACGTCTTCGATTTCAACCTGTGTTGTCGGCCAATATTTTGGGATACACTTCCTTTTTTGCCTCCAGAATATAAAATTAGTCATCTTTGTACCTACCCAATAAATGTTACATAGACTACTTTTCCTGCTGAGGCGGTGGTGCACCACAAACTGACACATGTCCTCTGCGAGGGTTGTGGAGGGCGGATTGACCGAACACCACTGAGTTAAGAGTCTTGGGGCACGTTTTATAAAGCTACAATTAACAATTTTACAGTTCTAAACTGACAACACTGCTTAAATGGCTGGTCGTCGTTGGTCGAAGTTGTATCAAATGGGAACTAGTAACCTGTAAATTGTGAGTTTTAGCTTTATAAAACAAGCTCCTGACAGACCTGAGTCGAGTTGCTTGCCGCCGCACCGCGCCTTCTACTTAGACGACATGAACAATTATGTAACTGATGGTAGTTTTTCAACGAAATTTAAAAAGCACTTAAGTCCCTAGAGACGAAAATTATCACTTTAGTCCACCTAAATATGGTTAGTAATGGGTGATTTTAGAACATGAGAAATCAACTACAAAAAAACAGTATCGGTTAGCTTTGAGCGAGTCAACATTTAGTCATATCCCTAACAGCCCCAGTTGATGATGCAATCATGTTAGTAAATAAAAAACAGAGTTAAGTTTTTCTTTTCGTTAATTGAAAAAAAAAGGTACAACCGTTTTTATTACCTGCTCGCCAAAATGATATGCAGTTTGCTTGCGAGTAAAGCGTACATGTGTACCTAACTATAGGTCGATTCACAAGAGCTGGCACGAATGGATCGAATGAGTGAACGATAGTGTACAAGTGTATAAAATAATAACAGGTTTTCGGTTTGAAATTCGAACATCCGTTCAAAGGACGGCACCCACACAGTGATAGGTGACATTACTTTTGTTCATTCAATTCGTGCCAGTTCTTATGAATCGAGCTATACTACATCTATCAGTATAATAAGTTTTCAGAACTCTCTTCTAGTATGTTCATAAAAATGGTCATCGTAATCAATCTAACGAGTTTCAACGTGTTCGTGTGTCTATGTTTACTGCAGCGGAAACTCTATGACTATTTTCCGGCTGAAAAATCAGACAACTTTAAATACGAGTAGACTATAAAATTTCGTTGTCAGATTTTCATCCAAATTACGTAGATATGCAAATATCTGCTCAACTGAACAGCGAAACTTTGGTCAAAAACTTATAAAACTCTATTGTATTCTCATCAAAATTTCAGAATGCTAATTTTCAAGGCAAGAAGTAGAGAAAATTCAGCTTCCTAAATACGTTTGCATATGAGTTACTTACTTAAAAGTGAAGCGAAAACTAGGTATGAATAAAACTTCTATTTGAATGTTTGACTTTATTTTACTTAATAATAATTTAATAATGCACTTTAACTAAAGAGCACTCTAGTTATTGTATTCACTAGGGTTGCGCGCGCTCGTTCACTGGGGTGTTATTCTCTCAAAAACAACGGACGGTCGACGAACGAGCGAAATTACAGCAGCCAGCTGCGTGCATTTTCAATTTGGTAGCATGGCTTCTGTCGATAAGATCGAACGTATAAGGCTGCCTAATCGAAAATGCACGCGCTAAAATGTGGTTTGTTCGCTCTGACGGGACTACCTAAACTCGCCGCTGCGATTTCGCTCGATCGTCCGCCTTTCCGTTGTTTTTGAGAGAATAACACCCCTGAGCGGATCGCTCTAAGCTAGTGCAGTCGCTCAAATGTAATGTAATAATCTCGAGATTCTTTTGTAAAACAAACGAAATAACATTTTCATTTTACGCGAACTATTCAAAGGCAAAGGTTACTTAACTACTTACTACTTACGTTATGAAATATTCATTTGCATGCGGATTTCGTTTGGCGTTGGATGAAGATTATGTATATCGTTTGTGCTTTACAAAAATACTATTGGCTATATACTTTTAGGTATTTAAAAATGTAAACTAAACAACCACGTTGTATAGTTCGTCAGCCAATAGAAGCAGAACACTGATACGTCAAAGTTCGATAAAACAGTTTTGATTGGCTGTTTAACAATGTCACGTGGTTTGGATTGTTTACATTTTTTTTAATACCTAATAGCATAGACTATAGTGTTTTTTTTTTACATATTTTGTTATCAATGTAAAAGATCTTATTAACTCGATAAAAAGGTGGCTTAGACATAAACACGATTAAAAATAAAACCGAATAGAGGCCCAGAATTTACTTTAAAACTTACAATACACAAGGATTCCTGCTAAGCTACAACTGCAAACTCATGATAATTTATTCTACTTATTTATTTAATCGTATGGCGATCTGTAGAATAGGCGAATATTTTAGGCGTTTTTTTTCCCCCTTTTTCTTCCTTTATCTCTCACGTAAGATTTTTGGCATGTTTTCCTGCTGATCTACGCATGTTATTTGATATTATATTGAATTTAATATTTATTGCTTTATATAATGCTAGATTAAGTAGTACAATTGTAATATGCTTAAAAAATGACTGACTGCTGAGTTTCTTGCGGCGTTTCTTCTCAGCAGTGTCTCCTCTTGGGAAGCGCTGGTAGATTCTTGACGTGTAAAAGTGCCCGTACGGCCTACTTACTGAATAAATGTCTTTTATCTTTTTTTTTATCTTTTACATTATATATTATTATTGATTATAAGTCAACGTTCAGCGTTCTCAGCCAATTAGCTGCGTCTTGAGTGGATATGAATGTATTGGGCATCGCTGCATTATATGATCCATGGTTTGGGCCTCTTCGCCACAATCACATAGGTCCGAATCACGCGAACCCCATTTGTGCCGAAAGAAGTTACAGCGACCATGTCCTGACCTACGCCTGTCTAATTTATTCTACTAAAAGCTTACCCTATAGATCTCGTTTCTTGAAGTTAAAACTGCCGCGATCTGTCATTTCGCTCAATATAACCAAACTTTTATTAAAAAGATGGACAGCGAACGGCGAAGCAATCTGCATCGGATGCAAAAAGGCCAGTTCGTGCTCAAACACGAATAGCCGGCGAAGGCCCTGAATGGCCTTTAGAATCTGTATGGCTGTGATTGAACGACGCTGATGAAATACAAGGTTTAAATATAACGGATTTATCTACAGCTACATGTTTAACTAGCTTCTGCCCGTGACGTTCGCGTAGGTTTTGATTTATGATTGTCGTTATTTCCTCGCGAACTTTTAAATTTTCCGGGATGAAATGTAGCCTTTGTGTTATTCCAGGGTATAAGCTATCTATATTCAAAATTTCATTCTTATTCTTATTCATCTCCATTCAATTCAATCTGCCTAGCTGTTACAACGTGAAGGAGTACGTTCATTGAACGTTATTTTCTGTTGAAGCCATGATGTTTCCAGGACATCTCTAACATTAATTGCGTAGGTTAGGTTAGGTTAGACTTTTAACCGAAAAAAAAAACACGTGGCGAGAAATGCCTTCGATCAAATGAAAGTTCTTTGAATGGTGATATAATAATAATAAGCTGTTTGTTGCACTTCTACGGTAAGGGACGGCTGACTTAAGTAACGCGATGAGAAGATAGCTTTAGAAAAAGCATATATAGTACACTGTGCTTACGAAAAATTTAGTAGTTTCCTGGAAATAAATAAATAAATATTCACCTCAGCCCCTTTCGAGAACAACTGCATCAAATCAACCATTAATTTCGTAATCCAGCCTTCTCGCAGTGTTCGCAGTGTGACTCAATTACTTGTTCAAGTTTTATTACAACAAAACTGACATAATATTTGCCAACACTCATTCGAGGGTTATTTTATTAGTTTTACTGCCGCACTCAGAGACGTCAATTAAATTTAATGCATGATTAAAGTTACTGTTGTCACATTCTTTTCTATAGCAATAGAATAAAGATAGACTAAAAAAGTTACTTTGAGATTCCTTAAATACATCTTACCTGGAGTGGGTATAGGGTTAGTAATCTTCTGCTGGAGTTTCTTGCGGCGCTTCTTCTCCGCTATGATGGTCTTGTCCGAAGCGCTGGTAGACTCACCCTATATTACCGACGTGTAAAAGAGCCCTCATGTGGCCTATTTACTGAATATATATTTAGAATTTTGAATTTGATTTTTTAAGAGTAAAACACAATGCTCGAATATTAATAATAAGGTTTTTTTTTAATTTATGTGCTTTCTATGAATGAATATGACCGTGATGGTGATGTTGGCATGTCTATCTGTAGAAAACGGGTGGATTCGGGTAGGTACATATTATAAAATATACAAGTGAGTGCATTACTCGCTAAGTTAAAAAAGTGTACTTATATACTTAAAAAATAATAATAAGACAACACGTCCCTAAATAACCATTAAATGTAATTGAAGTCTTTGAGTGCGGCAGTTACACACTATTAAATAATTAGCTGTTACTAATTGTAGGTCGTTTATCGCTAATTCCTTGCAAAACTCTGCAATTTTCCAAGAGTCTTCGTACTATTCTAGACCATAATGTTGGTATATTTGTGCCAAATTTCATCCATTTCTCCAAGCAACCGTCTTGGCGTGATTGAGTACCAAACATCCATCGATCAAAACTTTCGAATTAAGAATAAGAGATGTTAAATGATGTTCAAATAAACATACCTTATTATACCATTGTATATTTTGAACTTTTTCAACAGACTTTATCCACTTAAGAATACAAAGCCATTGTGTAGTTAACCACAAATTAGGACGAGCTCGCAGTTAAAGCAGATAATAACCGCCTTCGAAGGTTAACATAGATTATCGACTCTATTTCTTTAGTCAATAGACTACAAAATACATTAATAGAATAATGGCAAACCATTTTTTTTACATTTTACAACCACCCGACTAAGATTGTATAGATACAATGACCATTGTGTTTACAGATAAGTGGAAGATCTCAGTTCAAAAAGTTTAAACTATACCTACTTAAATACTTACTACAAATTAGTTGACGAAATAATACAGTACCAGTTCATATCATACTATTCCAGGTAAGTTTTACTTAGTTCTCGTCAAAAAATAGTTAACCATCCCATTGCATGTTCAAGTAAACTTACGTTTGGAATAAACCCGTACTTATTTTTTATTGCCCATCGGGAACTATTCCTGTACCCTTACCATGAGTTACAATTAGTGATGGGCGGCTTGTAAGTTTCAAAAGTGAAACTTTCATTTAAATTTCTGCAATATTCTATGAGTTTCAAAAGTGAAACTTTCACCTAGAATTTCAAGCAATATTCTGCAAATTACCAAAGTGAAATCGTTTTATTTCTGAAAATTACTATAGTTTCGACATGTTACCCAACTTTTCATGAAATTTAAACGAAATTTACTTGTGTTAGATTAATTTCCATCAAATTATGTAACTTTCAGAAGCTGTAATTTTCGCAGTTAAGGAAAGTAGTGCAATGTTTCAGAAATCGCCCATCACTAGTTACAATTACAATACTCACTAGCGAGTTGAATGCTCTATCCTTCTCAGTATTCTTATAGAATGCAAGAGACAGGGAATTGGACTCACTAGCGAGTGCGGTAATTGTAGCTCATGGTAAGGGTACTGCTCCTGAATTCCTTTCGAAAAATTAAAGTTGTTAGCTAAAAATCGCATGCCACACGAAACACGGTAGTTTCGTAAGAACTGGTTCGTGTTCCAACAAAATATGTTTTAAAGCTGGCTAGAATTCTTTAGTTTATTTCGAAATCTTTTCGATATTTTTTTTATATTAGGTATTTTGGTAATTTGCAGATGAGAAAAAAAATACCATTGTTTAGCATACAATTATTATTATTGGTTACAAGAATTGGAGTATGTAGAGTGGTTCTTTCTGCTATTATCTTCGCTTTAAACACGTGTACGAATTTAATTGTGATCATTTTCAACTGTTTAGTTTTACAGTCTTTTTCATATTTATATTTTACCTTCTCTTAGATAAATAGATAATTTATTAAATACTTATCTTTGGAGATTCTTCTTTCTGAACGTGTTACGAGTTTTTATATAATTTGAAACATTCGTTTTTAGATACGATTTTCATGAAATCAATATCTTAATTCATTTTCAGTCAACCCAAGTGTCATATTGAATTGTGTTGAGTTATTGCAAATATGCACAGCTTTAATGAAAATTCAATTGTGATGGCTTCAATCCGTTGCTGCAGATACGATAGCATGTACATTATTCAACTCTTCAATCACTCAAAGATGTAAATAAACATACGACATCGTTTTAACTCGGAAACGTTTGTATTGGTCTTGCTTTCAGTCAGCTTTAGTACCATCAATAAGCTAATTGAGACAACAAGACGAAAACGATCTTTTCCGACGACTACAACTATTTCATAATGATTAATACACTTAATCTGGGGGTGTAATATGGCTGCGTTTATCGCGTAAGAAAATGTGGATCAAACATCCGTCACTTTTTGGTACGTGAGTGACGGATGTTAATTCCATTTTCAAAAATCGTTTACCTTAGCGTTATGCGCAGGGAGCGAAACTTTGATGCCGGTGACGTCATTATGACGCAAATTGACATATAGGGTGTTTTTATAAAATATACACTACATATTAAAATAGTGACAAATGATTCATATTATTATGACACGTCTATCTTTTAGTAATACCTAACTTACTTTCTCGGTAAAATCGTGTTCATCCTTATCATCTAAGTACTGAAGAAGTTTTCGATTCAATATGTTGGCTCTCTCCATTGCAATGTCTCGTAATAAATTTGGCACCGAATGATACGTCTTCAAATACGGATGCATAGATTCCATGGCGACTATGGTCAAGCGATGCCTATTCATATGCCTATAACAATTCACAGTTCTTAAATTCCCAAATAAAAAATACTATTTCAACAGATATACCTTATTATTGTCTCAGACAATTTTCTGATTACTGTGTCAGTTTTTATAAGTACTGGCCGTCTCTAGTGTCAATAAAATATTCGTAAACTAAAGAGGCCAATAAGTTGTTAGTGATTATCTATAATGTAGATAAAAACACTCTGTATGAAGCTTGACGTCATACGGCTGTCACTGGCATCAAAGTTTCGCTCCCTGGGGTGTGATTCTCTCAAGAAGCAAAGGTGAACGAATGCACGAGTGATGTCCAAGCGGCGAGATTAAGTAGTCCCGTCAGTGCGAACAAAACACATTGTAGCGCGTGCATTTTCAATTTAGCAGCATGGTTCCTGCCGATGGGTCGAACGTATAAGGCTGCTTAATTGAAAATGCACGCGCTAAAATGTGTTTTGTTCGCACTGACCGGACTACTTAATCTCGCCGCTTGAAGATCACTCGTCCATTCGTTCACCTTTGCTTCTTGAGAGAATCACCCCCCTCCTGGTTATGCGTCTTGTATAGCCACTCTGTACAGCGGGCCTAGTATGGTTGCATTTATCGCATGACGTGAAGTGTGGATAAAGAATCTGTCACTCTCATACTTCTACGCGTCAAAAAGTGACGGATGTTTAATCCACATTTTGTCACGCGATAAACGCAGCCATATTAGGCCCCGGACTGCTTCGCACTTTCCCTTTGACACCGCCTCGATCGCTTGTCTATAAGCACCATGTACTTTTATGTAAAACCTAGATGCTTGCCTCTGCACTGCGACGCCGCCTCGACTGTTTCATCGACTTTCAGAAAAAACGTACACTAGGTATTTCTCCTATACTCAAAAAAATCCTAAGAGGCCCATTTTTGTAAACACATTTTCATTATTTCTCGACTGTAGCTCTTAAGCGCCATCTCTTGTCAACTCGACTGCAGCTCTAAAGCGCCATCTCTTGTCAACAGAGCAAGGCGGGCTCACGATAGTGCGGCGCTCATCAAGCCGACACAAGAGCGAGAGCTGCCCCACTCCCACTGACGAACAGCTCGACCAGATCAGCCTCGACACTGAGCACTTGCCCGCCGTCGACACGCCTGATGCCTGCGACAAGGCCGCACTTAGGTAAGAAATGTTTTAAACTATACTATTAAATAATGATTTAGATGATAATTGAAGGAAAAAGAAAAAGAAAGATCAAGAAGAAGTCACCTAGAGCAATTAAGAAAAAAAATAGGCGTCGTGCCGTATCAGGGGTGTCATTCTCTCAAAAACAACGGTCGGTCGGGCGGACGAGCGAGGACGAGAGCGAACAAAACACATTTTAGCGCGTGTATTTTCAATTTGGCAGCATGGTTTCTGTCGATAAGATCGAACATATTATAAGGCTGCCTAATTGTGAATGCACGCGCTAATGTGTGTTTTGTTCGCTCTGACGGGACTATTTAAACTCGCCGCTGCGATTTCGCTCGTTGGTCCGACCGTCCTTTGTTTTTGAGAGAATAACACCCCCGTATGTTAAAAAGAAGGCTCGAAATAGAAAATAATGGAAATTACCCCGCCGACAAAAGCATAGCTCTTAAGACTGCGCCGAGCAAACGCCTAGCGTCCAGTGGCGCCCTACTATTTATTATTCGCGCTCATTACTATTATTGTGTTTTCTAATTAACCAAAGAATTCCCTAGAAATCAGACGATGCACTTTTGTAGTGCAAGTAAAAACACAATTTATGGGATACGTAACAAACTTTAATAACAATTACCCTTTGAGTAGTCAGCTTAACGGGAAAAGTTGGCCACTTTTTTCCGTTGGCCTGTTTAAGTTGTGTTTTCATTTGTAGTACAATAACTTACCATCCAATTACAAGAAAATACTTTAGTTTATTAGAAAACACAATAAAAGTAATGAGGGCGCCACTGTACATCCGGCGTACGCTCGGCGCAGTCTTAAACTCGCAAGCCCCAACGTCCTAAGGACATTTTGTCAAAATGACTTTTGACTTAAGTTGACCGATACCAGATTCATTTTCAAACTAACGAAACTTAACGTGGGCCTTACGTGGTGTAAATGATGATAATACTATCAAGCCGGGAATACAATTGCCTGTCGCTGGTATACTTGCATAACAAACAGCTCCTTGCACGTTCCATGTACTTGCATGCCTGTATCTGGCAAGCAAGCAATTTTACTGGCATGCACTATGAGGAAGGAGTCACGGTGGCAACAAATTTAGCTTATGGCACGTGTGAATGAACGCAACAAAGAGACATGCCTGCTCGGATGAAATTGCATGCAAATTAACTGGCAAATGTATTCACTGTCTGCCAGTTACTTGTAAATTACATGAACCAGTATGCACGCGACGGTTCCGTTTTATAGGCATGTGTATTTCCGGCTTTATAGCTAGTGGTTTAAGAAACAAACATAATTATACAGGTAGATCAATCAGCCTACTTGGTTTGAGGTGAGCCGAAGCGAGAAGCTTTTTAAGGGAGTGTTAGAGAAAAAACAAGACAAACATTTAGTAGTTGTAAGTTGTATTAGTTATGTTTTAATTTCATTCGTGAGGTTCTAATCTAACTGGTGAGTAGTACCTAATACTGTTATGTTGTAAACTGGTAAAAAAAGACAAAGGTCTCACAGTACGTCTTCATCCAGCCCCCTATTTCACAATCGTGAAAATTACAGGTGACAGGTGACAATTCGGTATACATTGCAAAGTTAACAAGCTCACATCAACATTATAAGTAGGATTCACATCAGCTGCGCCATGTACACTTAAATGTCACCTGTCACCTGTCATTGTCAGTATGATGAAACAGGGGGCCGTATTAATAAACTAATCTCAACTCTAATGCTCGTCTCGAGATGCGTCAAAAATTACAGTGTTCTATAGTTTGTCATTTACTTTGACGTATCTTGTGATGGGCATCTCAGCCAAGATGAGTTTGTTAATACCGCCCTTAGACCGCAAATGCGTTGTTAACCCTTGAAATGTGTCTTGAAACGGGCTCCTTAGCCAAGATCAGTTAATTAACACGGCCCTAAAGATCATTAATATGACCTTGGCCAATAGATTAACTTACCAAGGCTGTGCTGAAGTTATCAAATCTTTTATTTACATTTTTATTGTCTACTCCATCCTCCTTTTATTAAAGTAAATTCAAACAATACATTCCCATTCATAACACGTTCAAAACAAGAATTTAATAAAACACGCAAACAATTCAACAACCGAATACGCAAAGGAACCAGGAATGTCGCAAACCATACGTCACACAATCGGGTAATGAGAAATTCCTTCGGGCTCAGTTTTACTTTCGTTCTGGAGTAGCGGATATTTTCATTCGATTTTCATCGCAATCGAGTCAATTATTCCAGTTGATTTGATCTGAATAAGGCGGGTTTCCAAACAAGGAGTAATTGCCAGTGAAAACTTAACGGGTATCAGCCAGCGGAATAGGGACGCGGTATTATAAGCCAGACAGATTTGGCGAGATTTCGGCTGTCATTATGAATTTGGCAGACAATTTCCGCGGCATGTCTAACAACTGCGAATATATTTGATTCCTTTTCAAAGGTTTTCAGCGTCATTTTAGATTGCTTTGCTCAATCAATTGTAATCCCGTTCCACAATGTGTAATTACGCTTGAACGCTTCAGTCGCTTCTATTCCGCATATGTCGCCTACACAATGATTCCCACCTCGTCAGAGAATATTGCTCAATATAACATGATCGATACAAATACATAGTGAGCGTTTCTATAGGGATATTGTTATAGGTTCAGGTGTGGCCATGCGAATTAATTCGCAATAGATAGCTTCTAAATTGGTGGGTTATTGTCACTTAAATTATTAACATACGTAATAGCAAGTGATTCTTAGAATGTGATATACAGTAAAAGGAAGATGGGAAGTAAATTCTGACACCTGTCATTCCAGAGGCCCTAATTTGAAAATCGAAGTTCGAAGTCACGTTAGCTCCATCCTTTTAGTCTCGAATAACAAGAGACTGGTATGGAATAGCGCCTCAGCGAAAATTATAACCTCAAACCTAAGAATAGGTTTTGGAATTATTCTTCGATGGGTGGTGTCAGGATTGACTTTTTATTTTTATTTTACTGTATTGTCGTAAAAGCATGGAATTGATAAAATAACAGATAATGGAATGTTTATTGACGGAGTGTCGAACGACGCTCGTAAGAAAATTATTATTTACTTCTCACGGATTGTTTTCCAGAAATAGAATATCAATTTCCTAAGGGCTCTGTCTTCCGTTTACCCTGAAAGCTGGGTAGTGATTCTCTCAACAATGACGGTCGCACGGACGAACGAGTGAATGTCCAAGCGGCGAGTTTAAATAGTCCCGTCAGTGCGAGCAAAACATATCTTAGCGCGTGCATTTTCAATTTAGCAGCATGGTTTCTGTCGATGGATCGAACGTAATAGGCTGCTTAATTGAAAATGCACGCGCTAAAATGTGTTTTGTTCGCTCTGACGGGACTACTTAAACCCGCCGCTGCGATTTCGCTCGTTCGTCCGACCGTCCGTTGTTTTTGAGAGAATAACACCCCAGGTTCACATTAAAGCTAGGCATTCACAGACGCGTCGTTTGTCTCAGTGACAGATCGAGTGCATACAACTGGATGGGCGTAATATTTTGACCAAATTCATGGGCGCGCCAGACTGAGTAGAAAATGACGGGCAAATAATAAAGATGGCCCCCATTCAAGAAAGGTTTTTTATGAAAAAATTTTTTTTGTATCGTACGTAAAACATACAAAGGTCAAAATTGGTATGATTATTTGTGGTCAAGTGTGAGCTGGGCTCGCGCTGATTCGATTCAAAATCGAATTCAAATTTGAATATAATAATACCTACTGTAAGTCGGTACCGAACCCTCGGTCAGCGAGTTCGACTCGAATTAAACCGTTTGTTTTTTATTTTGTTGCAAATTGCCATCGATTCTCACCCAAACTCCCTATACGTCTCTAGTTAACAATAAATGGCATTGTGCTCCGAATTGCCACGGTAATAGTCTCGAGATTGTTATTCGTCGTCGGCTCTATTCTAGTCGGTAAAACCATATTGCTTTTGACCTATTATCGTATTTTCAACGTAAAGCTACCTGTTTGCTTGACGGCGTCTCGGCCACGTTAACTCTAAATACTCGTCCCGCATCAGCCATTTTCCCGGTCTCTGCAGTAATGTAGTATTACTTGACAGTAATGGGGGCTGAGTTAAAACAATTCAATTCAATTCAATTCAACATTTATTCATGAACAATACAATGATTGTGTTTGAAATTAGTACATACACTTAAATACAATTAAATACTATAACTAGGATCACGTACAGTAATAAACTAGTTTTTAAACATGTGCAAATATTTCATCAATACTATAGAAGCTTCCCCGTAACAAATATGTTTTCAATTTTCTACTAAATGCGTCACAGTTTGTTACTATTTTTAAATTTGTGGGAAGTTTATTAAAGATTTTTATTGCCTGGTTCCTAGTGCAATGCTGCTCTATCTTGTGCTTAGGGCAAAAACTAGGCTTCAAATTTTTGGTGCGTGTAAGTAAGCGCAACTTTTGTTCCTCACTAGTTTCATATTTTGATATGTTTTTCACAAACGCAGTGAGTAAGACAAGTACATATAAGCTAGGAATTGTTAAAATACCAAATTGTTTAAAGTGTTCTCTACAGGAGGCCCACTGAGGAAGACGCAAAATGGACCGTATCGCTCTTTTCTGTGCAACCAGAGCTTTGTTTAGATTATACACGTAGCTATTTCCCCAGAACATAATGCTGTACCGCAATTTGGATTCAACTAGTGCATAGTATACTATCTTGAGTTGTTCCACTGTCAATTCATCCCTAAGGCTCCTCAGAGCGTAACAGGCTGAATGAATGGAGCTTTGGATGGAATCCAGCTCTTGCTTCCAGTTTAGTGCTGAATCAATGCGTACCCCAAGGAATTTTACACAATCGACCACATCTATTCTAGCTCCATTCATAATTACGTTCAGTGTATCGGTTTTTTTGGTGTTGTTCTTAAATAACATGATTTGCGTTTTTGCAGTATTCAGTCTCAAATTGTTAATGTCAAGCCAATAATGAAATGCCATCAGCGCACATTCTATCCTGTCCACGAGCTCAGGTATACTCTCTGCAGACACGATTGCGCTGGTGTCATCTGCAAATACCGTTAAATGGCATTCGGGTACGATGTTGCAGATGTAATTACACATGTCATTTATAAATATAATAAACAAAATAGGCCCCAGAATCGAGCCCTGGGGTACCCCTCTTTTAACATTAACAAGGCTAGATTTAGTGAGCATCTCCATATTTTTATCAATATTTTTTATCTCCACGAAATGTTTTCGGTTTCTAAGGTAATTTTGCAAGAGCTAACAATACGATAACATGCAAAAGCAATATGGTTTTAGCGAGTAGAATAGCGCTTGAACTAAATCTATATTTGCCTTATATCATAAACTATAGATTTATAATTAACTATATTTTATTTTAACCTCTGGGGATTTTTCTTTCATTCATTTTAAAACATAACACACGAGCTCTAGGTCTCACGATAGATGAGCAAGGTCCCGAGACGTCCGACTCATGATTGATGGAGACAACGCGTAACATTAGCGAGGAACATGTATCATGCGACGGTTTAAAAGCTTCTCTATGCGGTAATATTGATACTGGTATAGCTACTCGTAAATCGCTTTGAGCTTGCGCTTATATACAGCGTGTGCAAATAGAAGCGTGAAGAGGTGTGATTCTCTTAAAAACGCGGTCGGTCGAACGCACGAGTGAATGTCGCAGCGGCGAGTTAAAGTATAGTCCCTTCAGAGCGAACAAAACATATTTTAGCGCGTGCATTCTCAATTAGGCAGGCTTATACGTTCGATCTCATCGACAGAAAACATGCTGCCAATGTAACCCATTACTGTCAAGATGTGAATTGGGAGGCTGGTAGCTTGTGCGCTCCTCTCCCTTCTCTACGCCGCCATATAAAGGACTATTATATTTCTATTTCTACGTAAAAGAGGACAATCGCAACGACGTTAATTTCGCGAAAACAAGGCCGAGATTATAAGCCGTAAAAACCATATGGTCTTTTACCTGTTATCGTATAGTATTGTCAACGTTTCGATAGCTCTTACTTACTTGACATTCATGACGGCCGAGTTCAAATCGATGAATGAAAAACAGAACGCTAGCAGCGTTTGCACCAAGACTTGTAAAAAATGTATTTTAGCACGGAACCTTAATTAATTACTCGGACTAGACCAACTGGCCTATTGCCTAACGTACTTGCAATAGTTGCAATCGCAATCGACTTCAAACTGGAATCCCGGTAAGGGCAGATATTTGTGTGATGAGCGCAAATATTTGTTCCTGAGTCATGGATGTTTTCTATGTATTTAAGTATATATTTCTCTTCATAAATATTAATATCGTTGTCTAGTACCCATAGTACAAGCCTAAAGCTTAGTTTGGGACTACGTCAATTGGTGTGATATAGTCCCCTGATATTTATTTATTTATTTATTTTAATTGTTTACATTTTCGACTTTTAAAATGAAATCGATTGCGATTGCGAGTGCGTTACGCAATAAGCCAGCGAGTTTTTGAATAGAATTTAGATGGTTTTTTAATTAACTCTTTTATGTCATACGTCATTTTGAAATTCTATTGCATATTTCAATAACAATCTAGAACGTTTATTAAGCTAAATAGCTAAACAAAAGAAGGGATCTTAAACGAAGCTGGTATCGCTTTGTATCCCTTTTGCCCAGTAATGAGCCTTTTGTTACGAGACAGAGACCGAATATAATTGACTACGTTGTAAGTTAAAAAGGCAAAAAGTAAGTTATTAAACGCAAAAACTGTCGGGAAATAGATACAATATATATTGATCATTAAAAGCATTTTTTTTATTTGTCATTATAATCACCAAAACACGCAGAGAAAATTGCATTTTATTTTCTTGAGCTGTCTGGTGAATAACGCAATTTAAAATAATTTATTATTTTAATACTTTATTGCACAAATACTACAGTACTGTACAAAAGGCGAACTTAATGCTATAAGCATTCTCTACTCGTCAACCTTAAGGTTAAACAGAAATCAAAAAATAGGACCGCCTAGTCCGAAACTAAGTACAAGGCTTGTATATGTATGGGTACTATAGACAACGATAGACATACTTATATAGAGAAATATATACTTAAATAAATTTAAAAAAATCCATGACCTAGGAACAAAAATATTCACAATTCATATTGATGCAACCTGCTTTGTATATCTTAAGGGTGCGTGTCATAATGATTATATAAAGTTAAAATACATGATACCTACATACGAGTATACTCGTATATATTTTCTGAAACCGTAAACTTTTCAAGATTGACATAACATGAATGTAAATATAAATGTACCAAGTAAAATGCCCAAAGGTATCTGAACTTAAATACGACACGCTGTAATTTAACGTTGTAACATTGCACTCCGCCCATGTAACATTTGATTGAAGAAACCAGATACACATGGTTATGTGCAATTAGCCTCCCCGCTCAATCACCGCGGTACTAGCCCGCGATTGATTATAGCCATTAAAGCAACCCAGGGTCGTATTGCAATTACGAGTAATGCCTGATTACGTCACAATTTCAATTTGGTAATAAGGAATAAGGTAAAAGCACCTATTATGGACAAGGCTCCAGTGATGAACATTATCATTTTTTTAAATGAAAACATATCAATACTAAACATTTTATTCTAATAGTAGTAATCCCGAATAATTTAATATAATCCAATTGTAACACTAAAAGCATTATCAATCTCAGAGACATATTTATGGAATTGTTCATAACTGGAGCACTGTCCATAATAGGAGATTTTAACCTTATGCATGGATTTTTAAAATTGCATTTAGTCGCCAAACAGATCACCAAGAGTGAAATTAAAATCGATCAAGAAATACAAATGATACAAGCATTTTAAACTGCTAATAAGACAAAGAGATCCGAAGTGCACTGTGATATCATTGTAAGGTCGGCCGTATAAACTCCATGTAAAATTCTGTTTTGCTTGAAATAGATAGGAACAAATCTTTGTTGGTTTATATCTTGGTTATTTTTATAGATATTCAATTCTCAACCATTTGTTACATGAATCATCTTTTATTGAAGCCGTAAAAAAATCACTAATACTACCTATTATCTCTACATAGTATATAACTAGTAACTCCCGATCCCTTCTTTCAGAGCTAATGTCTCCTAACTTCTTATTCTATTTTTATCATGTTCAAATGTATGTATATTGTTGACGATTCCAATGTAATTTCTTGTACTTTTGACATAACATGCAATGTATACTGTGACTTACTTTGGAAAATAAATAACATTCATTTATTAATTAATTCATTCGTTCATTATTAAACGGCTCATGCAATTTTCATAAAACCTACCTAAAATCCACCGCTATGGCTACTTTCAAATAAAAATCCACTAGAAAACCACATACCAATCGGTTCACCACATGATGCAACACATAGATAGATAGAAACTTATAACTTACTAGCAACCAGCCCTGGCTTCGCTTCGGTTTATGTGAACCAGAATCTAATACATCTAAACCTTCCTCTTAAATTACTTTATCTATTGCTTTAAATCCGTTGCGTAGTTAAAAATAAATAAGCGAACAGACAGCGGGAGCGACTTTGATTTACACTATGTAAAATAAGGTTCTTTGATTTATATACATACTCGTACCTATTTATGCTTTAAACACCTACCCCCTTATTTATAAACGCGGAATAGTTTATCACTTTCTGTCAGATGCAAATGTCACAATTACAGATAAGGACAAAGTAATGACATAAACTATTTGTCACTTTCTGTCAGATGCAAATGTCACAATTACAGATAAGAACAAAGTAATGACATAAACTATTCCAAGCTTATTCCACCTTTATAAATAAGGGGGTTAAAGTTCTTTATAATACATTGTATAATACATTGTATAATACATTCTGGATTATGAACGGGATTTACAGAAAACGTAGAGTATTAAGTGACTGAAATTTAAAAATGGCGATCCAAAAAGCCACTTATGACAATAAACTTGTCCCACGCCTTAAAAACGCTTCTTGGCGTAGTAATCTTGTAAAATTTATCTAAATTAAAGCTGTACTATGTCTTGAACACAAAAGGGCTCGTGAAAGGCCCTTCGAGGGCATTCTACGGAATCGATCGAGTCCCGCAAATGAAAACGAATAGTCCGGATTGTTTTTTTTTTACCCACTTTTATTGCTTCCCTGGTTTTATTGGACTATTCCAGTTTATTATCATTGCGGTTCTATTCGGATGGGGTTTTCGATTGAGTTCTGAAGTTTTTACCATGCTTACAGCCTTGCATATTGTTGTGTTTTAATATAGGTACAATCGGTCGGAAAACTTTTTTGCCTACACTTTTATTTTACATACATACATACATTAAATCACACTTGTTTCCCAGAGGAGAAGGCAGAGACCACTTCTTTCCATTTGGTACGATCTTGACAAATTTCTTTCGCTTCTTCCACATCCATACATCGAGTCATGCACGCACGTCGGTTTCGGGTACTTAAGATTCGGCCCTTTTCCAGTATTTCTCCGATTTGACTCGAAAAAGTACGCCTAGGGCGGCCCCTTCCGACCCGTCCACTCACTTTCGATCTATATATCTCTTTCGTCAATCTTCTTTCATCCAAACTTTCCAAATGACGGAACCATCGAAGCATGCCCTTTTATTTTAACGTATGTAATTTAAGAACGTATTTTAAATGTGTTTTCTCTTTGTTCACAGATTACGCTATCTCCTTAGACAATTAAACAGAGGCGAAATATCAGCTGAAACACTACAAAAAAACTTACAATATGCAGCGAAAGTGCTCGAAGCGGTCTACATAGACGAAACCAAGTACGTAACGTATCTATTTAGTTTAAATTAGGCAAAACACTGTGCCTTGTCAAGTTTAAAATATAATATGGAAAAAAATTACAACTTCAATCTTAACACGGCACAGTATATTAAAGATAATATCATTTCAGAATTCCTCTCATAATATTTATGTTTCAGATGTGCTGCATTATTTAGCATCGATATACTATAACAATATAATTATATTTATTCATATGACGCATCTATTTCATTTTCACTGTCACGCCATATAATACATTTTCTTTACGTCAATTCAACGTATATAATGTCTATATTTCTATAAAACATCTGCTTGGTTCGATTGAGCGAATTTCAAAGAATCATATTCGATGCCCGATTTCCTGATTTTTATGCAAAAGTGACACTCTTTCGTGACGTTCAGTTTCATAAAAGGGTAGGAATAATTGGAAAGGTGCCCGATTTCGCTTCAATGGCCTTCAAAGAAAATCTTCAAATTGACATTCTTAATATAAATCTTCGCACGTCTACCTACACGAATATCTTGTTATTTATTACGTGTTATAAAAGTTATTAGGTATTCCTTTGAACACCTTACATCTAATACAAAATGTGTCCCTCACGCGCCAAACAAGTTTGCTATGTTATGCAAATTACAACTTAATTGTTACAAAACAACTTCTTTTTGGATCTTGAACTTGTGTCGTCTGTGACCGACGGTGTCATCAACGGACGACATTCAGTTGTCGGCCAGAGCCGACTGTGGCTTTAAAAAGGTTAATAAGGCTACACACATTTTAACATATTTTAGGCAAAGAACATCAGTTATTGTAATGTTATGATGTGCAATGTAACATTGAATTATATTGTAATGTAACATTGAATTTAACCTAAGTCTTTCAAAATCAGTTAGTTGACTAACTCTTGCACGTAGTTGTATAACTAATGTGGAAACAAACTAAATGTAAGGTAGACTGACAGAAGCAAAATAAGACATCCGGTTCAATTATTTTGATAAATTAAAAATAACCATGAAAAAACGTTTTTCTTTGTAATAACATTATTAAAATAAGAAATAACGCCTAGAGCTCGTTATTCCCACTGTTAAGATGTCAATAAATAAACACCCTTGCCTGTTATATTCTTTTAAAGATCCTAGGGATTTCTAAAAAAAAATACTGTCACTCCTTACACCTGAACTATACCCAACAAGCACGTACGCGGTAATAGGGTGTCCTAAAATAGCTATTTGTCAGTCGCGTCGCCCGCAGGCTTTCCATATCCGACGGTAAGTGCTTCCTGTACAGGAGGTGCTGTTTTGATTCGAAAACAAACGACGAGTGTTTCTCAGAACTTGTAAAGATTCTAGTACAACTACTGTATAGTCCAAGGCGACTTGTGTTTCTTTTGATTCTAACAACGCCTGTAATCAAATTACCGAAGTGCATTTAAAAAAATTGTCCGTGTCGGATTCATTGCATGCATTTTGATAACTGGTTATTTTTTGTGCGGTAAAGCTAATAGTTAAATGATGTAAAAACGCGCGCATCAAAATTATTTTATTATCTTCCACGGTAAAGTTAAGCAAAGTAGATAAATAAATAATAACATATCAGAGGGCAATATCCTACCAATCGAATTCATCCCAAACTAAGCTCTAGGCTTGTACTATGGGTACTAGACAACGATATAAATACTTAGACAGATAAATATATATTTAAATACGTAGAGAACATCCATGACTCGGGAACGAATATTCGCGCTCATCACAGAAATACCTGCCCTTGCTGGGATTTGAACCCAGGAGCGCTAGATTCGTAGGCAGGGTCCCTACCAACTAGGCCTACGCGTCGTCAATATCGTCGTCATCGTATAATATAAGTTAGTCGCTACTTTAGTAACACTTCTACAGTAATCACTGCAGTGTACTTTAGACTTTTATATAAAATGGAATTTGACTATAGACTATTCTGCACACCCTTAATATGTTATCCAACCAGCATCTTATCCTTCTGCCTATAAGCCATTACTGCACTGTTCTTGATGGATTGATATCCTCTTACAGCTGAGACAAGATTTATTTTAGGAACCCCCGGGAGACCTGAATAGGTCTAGCAAGTTCTATTGCTGTCTCGGAATACTTAGATATATATGAACCCTTTTAAGCTGGATGTCACTCGTTGTCGTTAAAATACATATCCTTCTTACACTTATGTGATGAGAAAGAGTAGATGGTTTTATTTACATTTTAATCTTTATACAGCTTTTTAGTCCTGTTAATAATTTGATATTAAAAATACAACATTACCCTTTGTAATATTATTCATATTCATATTCATTTATTTATTAATATAGCGTGACAAACTTTTAAAATTTTCTCGCGTAGCAATGTAATGAAGCACTTCTAAGAAGAAGTCTTTGTTTCATTTAAATATTAATATTTACCGTATTTAGTGCCGTTTAATTTGTATAAAAATAAAATTCAAATATTGATTATTACCAGGGCTCGGACAAGTCATCGCAAAACAATCGGAAGACGGCAATAGAACAAGATCAATAGAATCGCATTATGTACAATATTATTTAATTATATTTTTCAATGACATTTATTACTGCAACCCAAAATTCACCATACATTAATTATCTTTCTTTAACTGTTTAATACGAATGTCACATGCTGTACACAATATTTCCTTGACATTTTCCTGATAACAGAGCTCGGGGTAGTCCTTAATCTACTTATTAATTGTATTTATTTGCACCATATTTAAAAGATTTAGATATAACCATAATTAAGCAAATAATTGTATTAGTTTAATTTGTCACCACAAAACTGTTTGAAGCATGCCACTTTGACAAATCCATGACAGATGTGCGACTAAAAATAATAATAATTATATCAGCTTTAGATAATAATAAATAATAATCTTAAGTCGCGACTCTATAATAGTCGTGTCCCATGTCCATATCAGTTTCTGCGATGACTTGTCCGAGCCCTGATTATTACGGCTTGTATTTTCAGGCCTTAAAGTATAATGTTGGTATGGAAAAAACGCACTGTATATAGACAGG
The DNA here is from genome assembly GCA_963966035.1 of Acleris laterana. Classification (NCBI taxonomy): domain Eukaryota; kingdom Metazoa; phylum Arthropoda; class Insecta; order Lepidoptera; family Tortricidae; genus Acleris; species Acleris laterana. The sequence goes on along the minus strand of OZ014439.1, from coordinate 17,010,183 downwards.
TTTCTGAGGTAGAGTGTTTTATGTTCTACTTTAACAATAAGTTTTCTAATTATATTTATAATCGTCGTAGCACAAGTCCAGAGCTTAGATTGGTAAGAGATCTATTTGTGTGAGATCGTCTCCCAGATTTTTCAGCTACGACAAACACCGCTGGACCAAACCCCGCTACGACGTAGAGTTGCGGAGGCGTAGAGCCATCAAGGCGTAGCGTAGGCGTAATAATAGTGACCTTTGTTTAAATTATGCAGTCTTGAATTGCAGCTATTTTTATGAACTAGAAAAATACACTTTTTTTCTGACATGGTTTATTAGGTCTAACAATAAAGACAACTAAAACTTGTAGCAATTTATCTTTAAAAATATATACACATATAACAGTTGTGGGCAACTTGTTTAGCCGTACCGATTTTGAAAATATCACATTACATTGAACGCTTAATGTGGTCAATATAAATTAGTAGCGGGAGACAATCTTCCACAAATTGACCTAGCCCCAAACTAAACTTTAGACTTGTACTACTCCTATAAAAAAAATACGTACAGTCAAGGACTTTAATTGTTAAGCCACTATGGAACCCTGTCGCATAACGTTGATCATTAATTTTAGCGTAATTTATTTTATATGGTTTGACGCTGTCATTATGACAGGGTTCCATGGTGGCTTAACAATTAAAGTCCTTGACTGTATATAAAAAATATCTGAGACACGTTCATTGCTAAAAAAAAATTGCCCTGACCGGGATTTAAACCCGGAACCGCTTGCTTCGTAGGCTGGGTCACTACCACCTAAGCTAACTGCTGCTAAGCTGTCAAAGACGCGTAGGAACGACAGGAGCGGAGATAAAATTCAGTTTACATACATAAATAGGTACATTAAATCACGCCTGTTTCCCAGAGGACTAAGCACACCACTTCTTTCCACTTGCTACGATCCAGTCAAAATTCAGTTTAATTTTAAGAAATGAGTAAATAAATCATTAATATACTTACAAAATAAGCAAAATACATTTTTAATTTAGTATCATTTCAGTGGCACTTTTTCAACAATATTTTACGCTATCAATTTTGACATACTTACGTATACAGGGTGGCACATTAAGATCGGTCAGTATAGGCAAGTCTGTAACTATAAGACATAAAAAGATATGTTCTTAGGAACCATGTCATCGATTTTAGTGACAAATTCTGCATAGGTACAGTCAACAGCAAAAGAAACTGATGAAATAGGGTCCCAAAATTATCTATGCAATACATTAAGTCAAATGCTACGGACTATTGTAGTTGATCAAAAGTAAATGAGCTCAATAACGTGTCATAATAAGTGATCACCATTATTTTGATTTTTGAAAACTCAATGACAGTTTAAGTCATCGTTGAACATTTCGAATTAAAGTTTTAACTATAAAATCTTGGTTTTGGGACAACCTCGGAGTACTTCGGTTAATATCGGTTATGTTCGTCGAAAAACATGCGAAGTGACCAAATAGCAATCTCCCTTACGCCAAGATTTAAAATAAGTTTTTATTACATCTTGGAATTATTTGCCATAAATCCTTTTTTTGCCGATATTGTTGGAATGTCGTTATTTTGGTATTCAATTCACGTTTGACGCTTTTGATAGAAATGTCATGTCAGGCTTCTGTTTTGCACAGCTGTTATGATCACTTTCTTTTGACTAATTAAAACATCAATTAATTTAGCACTTTAATATAACATGTTATATTTGGGATGCCATGACAATAGATATTTTGAAATGTTGATTTTGATCACTTACTTTTGACGTTGACTGTACATACGTATATTATTTCTTACAGTCTTGAATGACATACTACTTACGACTAGTACTTTACATTTGCATAATTCATTGATTCCCTTAAAAGACTTAAGACTTATTAACAGAGTCCATTAAAAACCAATTGGCAATTCCTTGTGTAAAGTAAATTCTTCGCCATTTTTTAAATAGAATGAGAGACTCGTAAAGAATCCTTAAAAGAAATAAACAAAAGAATGGGGATCTGCAGACAGTAAGGGCAAGTACACATTACACATTTTAACGAGATAATTTTATTTTTAACGGACGTTTTTTTACATAGTTCTCAAAACAAATAAGTTTTTTTTTTTAGAGGCTACTATAGACATTTACTTGATTGTAAAACAGGGCAATTTTGTATGGGCCCTGTCCCCACCCTCCAACAGAGATGGAATGCGCTTATATGTTTATTAGGACCCAAAAAAAGACAAAATACCTATTTAAGTAGGAAAATCAATGGGAACTTATTAATGAAAAAAAAACTTTTAAAACCAAGCAGGGCAAGAATGTGTTCATTTTCAAACAAATTACATACGATACGATTATGATTTCCAAGAAAACCCCATACATATCGCGATTGTTGCCATATTAAAAATACATCATGTTGCCAAGATCTACACTGAGACATGTTTCATCTCTGTTGGTGGGGGGGGACATAAAAGCCCATCGTCCTTTATCTGACATTTAATATTCGCTCTCTCCTTGTTTTTTTTAAGTGTAAGAAAGACTAAGGGCTAAATCTATCTGTCAAATATAGAGTTCGGCTAGCTATCGCTATCACCCTTGCACTCGCAAATGACAGGTATAGCTGTCACTCGTGTTTCATACAAAAACGAAGATTGCCGAACTTAATTAAGAAAATAGACGCTTTGTACTTGTTGATTGTGAAACAGGCAGTAAGCAAAGTTGTACCGATGAGTGCTCGCCTTTGCCCAGGGCAAGGAAATTAGAGTGCCAATGGTAATGAAAGACGATCGCTGGAGGTTAATTAATAGGGTTTTACCTGATTACCCTCGCCCTTTACAAGTTTAAGGTCGACGTCAAGGTTAGACAGAGACAACACGACTAATCAAAGAGATTAACTTGGGCCCGTACTTAGGTCACCTGTATCGCGGTAGATAAAGTATCCGTCACTCTCACTCTTGCGTACTGGTCAGAAAGTGACAGATGATCTAATACCACGTTATAATTAGACCCTAGATCTTTGTGGCAATGACGTCACAATAGGGTAATTTGGGGAGTGAATGAAACGGTGTTAATTAATACGGCAACCTAGTCTATTGGTGTTCTACGGAATTAAAATTTTACTATCAGGCATCCGCAATATAAATTACCTATAAATCAATTGTCAATTAATCAATTTAACGACGTCGTTCTTAAGTTAACTTACTCTTCGTAAATAGATCACGTTGTTCTAAATGACTTACGGTATTAATAATATGTTTTGTCGTGAATGCCTAGTTAATAAAAAAATATTCAGTTAAAAAATGTATTAATTCACAAATTGTTTTAATTAACGCCGTTCCATTTACTCCGCAAACTACCCTATTGTGACGATATTGCCACAATTATCCGGAGTCTAGTTAAAATTTCTATTGGTAGCGACTTCCTTTTTTTTAAGTAGGTTAAGAATAAAGTAGCGGGGTTTATATTGAAATCATTGTAAAATATTACCGATCAATCGCTAACGCATCAGTTTGTATTTTACGTGAATCATGCATTTTACCTTCCAGTATCCAGTATCATACCCATCTACCATCAGAATATCAGTGTACTTTGTTGCTATCACCAGTGGGAGTAGGTATGTACAGTCGACGCCATAAATATGTTTACACTTTAGTACCTCGTCACTTTACCCGCTATGACAATTTCAAATGGCAGTTTAAACATGACGCTAAATAGACAAGGTACTAAAGTGTAAACATATTTATGGCGTCGACTGTACTATTAAGAATAGAACAGAATGTCTCGAACCTAGTTACCATTAATAATATCGACGACCGTAATCTAAATTGACGTAAGGGACAAATGGCTACTTTTCAGGAGAGCCAAAAAACTGTTTTTTTTTTCTTTTTAAATTCATATTTTTTTTGTTTCTTTTCGTGTCATGTAACTAATAATAGCCAATTACTTATCGACGACCGTAATCTAAATTGACGTAAGGGACAAAATGGCGAAAATGAGTTATGAATGGAGTTCTGTTCAGTTTTTTTTTCTCTATCGATTGGTATAGGTGACATGTCAATAGCCTTAAAAAACATGCCCCTTACAGCCTTAAAAAAATTTTACTTTGACTCCGTATTTCAAACAAATACGACGTATCGATAGCAATAAAAAAAAGTTCATTTACTTCTTGGTGTAACATTCATCTTCGCAATTTACCTAACGCTGTAAGGAGCCATTAAATAAGTAAAGGTCCGATACATCATTTAACGTTCTCAAAATTATCTACAAAAACAAAATTCATTCTATCACAATTAGATGTAACTATAATTTTCTAAATTTATCTACGTCGTAAAAGACTATTCTGTACTTAAGCAATTGTACGATACGCAGTTTTGCTTTCACAAATGTAAGGCAACAGTGACCCTTACGGTAATTTGTAATTGTTTCAAATGTTTGCTAAGAGTATATACGACATTTTTTCACAAGTTAAATGTCAAAACTACCGTCCCTTACATTAAAACATAGCTGCAAAATTTTAACTATTACCAAAAATGTAAGCGTTATCTCTTTCGTTAGATGGCATACGAAGTGTTTGTCAATATAGCTAAATTAGTCTAACGCACTTAAAGTGGCTTGAGGGTGAAAGAGATCTCACTATCACCTCGTGTATCAAAAACATTGCAGAAGGAGCATGTCGCTCCTGGTAGTGGTTGACAATGTTGCCGCTTCATCTGATTTTTAGGAAATCTACTGAATTTTCTTGACAATCTTTTGATTTTTGAGCCTTGGACTTCGATTGAAAATATGGCTATAAATGCATTTAAAATAATATTCCAAGGTTTGTTCGTTGTGCAAACAGAGTATAAAGTATTTACAATAAACACGACACGTGACAACTATAATTTTTCAATAGAAATAAAATAAAATGGTTTTAATGAGAATACTCTATACATAATTCAATTGTTAGTTTTCCAATAAAGCGTTTACATACATACATACGAACAAGAAAAAAACAGTTTTATAATCGTTTATTCAAAGGTATGTTCGACTGATAAAAAAACTATTCGTTTTTCAAATTACACCTGGCTACACTGAATTGAGTGCTGCCGCTGCTTGCTCAGTTCTGTTTTGCACGAGCACTCGTCTTCACGCACGTTTAAGTACTTAATAATAAGGAAGGCAACCGAGATTTGATAACGATGAATAGGAACATTAGGAACAGTATTGAATCACTCTTAGCTCGACGCAATAAATTACTGCGGGATCGAGAAGAGTTATTGCAGTAAGTATTTTATTTAATAAAATATCAAGGTTTCGGCTACATGCAATTACCGTGTTTGTGTCTTCTTATGTAGGTATATTATTTTGCAAGTCTTTAGAAATGCTATGCTAACCAAAATACTTTGTTACGTTTCTAAATAAGTACATTAAAATATATCTATTCATTCTTGGTATTGCGACATAACTAAGTTACTTGTGTGCTATTTTGTTAAAATAAACTTAATAGAGGACCAAACTATTGTTTAAAGTACTAATCTATACTTTAAACAATAGTTTGGTCCTTTATTAAGTTTATTTTAAGAATTTTTGGTCCGTTTATACAACGCTGGTATCTGAACACCAGTAAGTATTTCGACCCTATTAAGATAGCATTTGGCCTAATTGTACTACTATTATTAAGTTCTAATTGATCCGGTCGAATTAAAATTGCTTATGTTTTTACATTTCTAATCGTTTTTACACCGAATAGTGTATTTTGTTTTATTTTATTACTTGTTACTAGCTATCGACGTATTAAAGAGAGCTCATAATGGCGTATAATATAAGAGTGATGTATCGTTGCAATATATATTATAAAAACACTCGTTTACAATAACACGAGAGCAACGAATAACTTTCATAAGAATTGTCTCATCTCTATTACTTCTTCAGAACACTTCACTTTAATTAAAAACCTTGTATATTGCCGATAGTAAAAGAAAAATGAAGATTTAAATACTTAGTGAAAGTCCTGTAAACACACAAGTACCACTACATAATTGCGATTCCGAGCTCTGGCAAATTATGTCTATACTTACATGATTGATCTCTTAATTTTTCTAATAAATAACACATTTACATTTTATGTTTTGGTTTATTATTTCACCTAAGATAATTTCCCATGTACCTTTTACGCCCTGTCATTGATTAGTTTCAATGGAGTTACGACCACTTTAATTTCGTTTCTTTCAATTTATTTGTAGATACATCAAATTCACTCTAAAGTCAACTGTTGAAGAAGGGTGTATTGGACATAATGAATTATTTTTTTTGACGTAAGGGACATGCTATCTCAGTAACTAAGCGTTAAATGATAAATTGAATTATTTGTGGTTAAAGGGTTAAAGAAAATAAGTAATTGGCTATTATCAGTTACATGATACGTAAACAAACAAAAAAAATATGAATTTAAAATGAAAAAAAAAACAGTTTTTTGGCTCTCCTGAAAAGTAGCCATTTGTCCCTTACGTCAATTTAGATTACGGTCGTCGTTATTTTTTTTAACTCTTTAACTACAAATAGATCAATTTATCATTTAACGCTTAGTTACTGAGATAGCATGTCCCTTACGTCAAAAAAAATAATTCACAATGTCCAATACACCCTTCTTCAACAGTTGACTTTAGAGTGAATTTGATGTATCTACAAATAAATTGAAAGAAACGAAATTAAAGTGGTCGTAACTCCATTGAAACTAATCAATGACAGGGCGTAAAAGGTACATGGGAAACTATCTTAGGTGAAATAATAAACCAAAACATAAAATGTACATGTGTTATTTATTAGAAAAATTAAGAGATCAATCATGTAAGTTTAGACATAATTTGCCAGAGCTCGGAATCGCAATTATACGAGGTTTTTAATTAAAGTAAAGTGTTCTGAAGAAGTAAAAGAGGTAAGACAATTCTAATGAAAGTTATTCGTTGCTCTCGTGTTATTGTAAACGGGTGCTTTTATAATTATATTGCAACGATACATCACTATATACGCCATTATGAGCTCTCTTTAATACGTCGATAGCTAGTAACAAGTAATAAAATAAAAGAAAATACACTATTCGGAGTAAAAACGATTAGAAATATAAAAACAATTAAAAACGATTAGAAATGTAAAAACATAAACAATTTTAATTCGACAGTATCAATTAGAACCTAATAAAAGTAGTACAATTAGGCCAAATGCTATCTTAATAGGGTCGTAAATACCTACTGGTGTTTAGATACCAGCGTTGTATAAACGGACCAAAAATTCTTAAAATAAACTTAATAAAGGACCAAACTATTGTTTAAAGTATAGATTAGTACTTTAAACAATAGTTTGGTCCTCTATTAAGTTTATTTTAACAAAATAGCACACAAGTAACTTAGCTGGTATTTTCCTAGGAAGTTATGACGCAATACCAAGAATGAACAGGTATTTAATGTATTTAGAAACGTGACAAAGTATTTTGGTTAGCATATCATTTCTAAAGACTTGCAAAATAATATACCTACATAAGAAGACACAAACACGGTAATTGCATGTAGCCGAAAATTTGATATTTTATTAAATAAAATTCTTACTGCAATAACTTTTCTCGATCCCGCAGTAATTTATTGCGTCGAGCTGAGAGTGATTCAATACTGTTCCTATTCATCGTTATCAAATATCGGTTGCCTTCCTTATTATTAAGTACTTAAACGTGCGTGAAGACGAGTGCTCGTGCAAAACAGAACTGAGCAAGCAGCGGCAGCACTCAATCCAGTGTAGCCAGGTGTAATTTGAAAAACGAATAGTTTTTTTATCAGTCGAACATACCTTTGAATAAACGATTAAAAATCTGTTTTTTTTCTTGTTCGTATGTATGTATGTAAACGCTTTATTGTAAAACTAACAATTGAATTATGTATAGAGTATTCCCATTAAAATAATTTTATATTATTTCTATTGAAAAATTATAGTTATCACGTGTCGTGTTTATTGTAAATACTTTATACTCTGTTTGCACAAACAAATACCTTTGGAATATTATTTTAAATGCATTTATAGCCATATTTTCAATCGAAGTCCTAGGCTCAAAAATCAATAGATGTCAAGAAAATTCAGTAGATTTCCTAAAAATCTGATGAAGCGGCAACATTGTCAACCACAACCAGGAGCGACATGCTCTTTCTGCAATGTTTTTGGTTGCGTACACGAGGTGATAGTGAGATCTCTTTTACCCTCAAGCAACTTTAAGTGCGTTAGACTAATTTAGCTATATTAACGAACACTGCGTATGCCATCTAACGAAAGAGATAACGCTAACATTTTTGGTAATAGTTAAATTTTTGCAGCTATGTTTTAATGTAAGGGACGGTAGTTTTGTGATTGTACTTGTAAAAAATGTCGTATATACTCTTAGCAAACATTTGAAACAATTACAAATTACCGTAAGGGTCACTGTTGCCTTACATTTGTGAAAGCAAAACTGCGTATCGTACAATTGCTTACAGAATAGTCTTTTACGACGACGCAGATAAATTTAGAAAATTATAGTTACATCTAATTGTGATAGAGTCAATTTTGTTTTTGTAGATAATTTTGAAAACGTTAAATGATGTATCGTACCTTTACTTATTTAATGGCTCCTTACAGCGTTAGGTAAATTGCGAAGATGAATGTTACACCAAGAATTAAATGAACTTTTTTTCATTGCTATCGATACGTCGTATTTTTTTGAAATACGGAGTCAAAGTAACATTTTTTTAAGGCTGTAAGGGGCATGTTTTTTTAGGCTATTGAGATGTCACCTATACCAATCGATAGAGAAAAAAAAACTGAATAGAACTGATTAACATGATTCTACCGGCATTGCGTGCTAGTTCGCATTTAAAAAAAAATAAAAAAAATACATGTTTTTTTTTACTTTGCTGCTATGTTTTTCTTAATTATCTTAAATTACGCGGGATGTACAGTGGCGCCCTCATTACTATTATTGTGTTTTCTAATAAACTAAAGTTTTTTCTTGAAATTAGTCAGTAGGTTTTTGTACTACAAATGAAAACACAATTTATAGGATATATCACATAGTTTAATAAAAATTCACCTTCGAGTTATCAACTTAACGGAAAAAAGTGGCCGGTGGCGGTTTTCCCGTTAAGCTGACTACTCAAAGGGTATTTGTTATTAAAGTTTGTTACGTATCCTATAAATTGTGTTTTTACTTGCGCTACAAAAACGTATCGTCTGATCGCAAGGAAATTCTTTAGTTAATTAGAAAACACAATAATAGTAATGATGCAGTCAATCAATGAAATACTATGGTAAATTCTACCTGTTGTCCAAAAGTTTTGAATGACATTAGGCATAATTTGGTTTCATCGGCCACTGATAAGCATATTCAAAACTTTCAGAACGCGTGTATACGCGGAGTAATTACGCAAAGAAACGTTCAGTTCGAAATACGAAGAAAAATTTATAAATTATAATAAATATAAGGAACTAAAAACATTGACGGATCTAAACTAGTAGGTGCTGAGGGGTCAAGTTAGGTTAGTCGGCGAGTTTATCGATGTTGTGTTACATACAGAATAACACCATAGGAGCTTAATAAAGATCTTACGTGTCTAATGCATACATAATAGGCTATCTCTGTCATAAATCTACGAAGAGAGCGGTACGGCAATCAAAATTATAATTTGTAATCGTGTGTTCAGAATTTGCGCTACATTATTTGAAATTAAAATAATTTAGCTAAAAGGGAGCATTGAGTTGTAACTATTATTACTTAATACAAATGATTTATCAATTGTTCTTGTTCCAAGTATAGTCTGGAATAACCTACTATTGAAAATTCCAAATTACTTATTTAACTACTAGATAACAATAATAAAATAACACGTTTGAAAAAAAACCTGGCGGTTATTATGGTGATTGGTGACATAGCTATGCAGTTCTTTTACGGTGACCATAAAGGACAGATATAGCATATACAGTGTGTCCCTGGATAAAGTGCACAAACGAATAGGGATGAAACTAGACACAATTTTATCGACAAAAAAAATAATAAAAAAAAATTACCACCTTTATTTTTTTTTTTATGATTTTTTAAAAAAAGTCATAGTACGCAGAGGACCTCATCGGAACAAATCAAGATATTTTGGCTCCTGTGGGCTCTATTGATTTGAAACAAACGGAATTATAATCACAAAAGTTTATTTGTGTCAATGAAAATAGAAAAAAATGAGAAAAAATGACATAAACCCTAAAAATAATGACTTTTCCTATGAATTTTGTGTTTTTTTTTCTCGAATTTTTAGTATTTACTCGATTTACTCAAAATTATGCCCATCTTACCTCATGTTATTTTTACCAGTAATGGTTGTGTATCTCATTGCCTTTTATTTAAAAAAATAACCAAGTGTCTCGCACAATTACAAGATCCTTAATGAGCGGCCAAACAAAGACATTGCGTTTACACTTAATTAGGTAGCCGCTCAGGTTGAAACCCTTAATGGAGGATTAGGATTACATTTTGGGTATGGGATTATAAAATCAAACGAATTATGGAATTTCATAATTACTTATTTAATGTAATAACTGTTCAAAATGCCCACACAAATAGCTTTCGATGAAATGAAATTCTACGTAATTAAGCTTTCGATGAAACGTTGGTCGATATTACAAGCGGCACCCCGTTTAGTAGAGCTATAAATCGCTCATTCCCACAATACCAGTATTTCAAAATACCTAATTATTCTTTTTACCAGATTCTCAAAAAAAAGGATTGGAAATTTTAGACAAAGATAATAAACAATACCCTTATTCGAATGTTTAGTTTTGGGATTCCGATACATTGAGAATCTGGTATTTTAAGATTCTGTGTTTTTGGGAATGAGCGCTAGAAATCGGCTTCACTGCGAATATACGTTGGATGAGGCTCCGATACAGCGCGTCAGTGAGGTTAAAGACTTGGGAGTGCTTCTGAAAGCTAATCTTACATTTCGAGACCATGTCTACCAAGTCTGTAAGAAAGCTTTTCGTAATCTAGGGTTCATAATGCGGCATTCGCATTCATTTACGAACATTAACGTATACGAGCTCTTTATGAAGCGATAGTTAGAAGTCACCTGGAATTGAACGCAGTCATCTGGAGCCCACATGAGGCTAAATATAGATTGTTTTACTCACAATTGATAGAAACAAATTTATTCGATTTTTGTATTGGAAGTTATGTTAGGAATGGTGGGATACCATATACTGGAGGTAAGAAGGGAACTAGCATTGGCTCGGTACATTTTTAAGCTATTGAGAGGCAAGCTGTTCAATCCGGGAGGTCTGGCAGAGGCAGGTGAGCTCAACGTGCCGGAGCGGTACGTGGAGCACCGGCGGTGGCTGCGGCCTGCTGGCACTGTTGCGCCGGGTTCCTCCACAGTCCATGGCGCATCTCCTGCCACTACTCCACGTGCCCCGACACCTTCACACGGCAAGACCTATATGACGCCACCAGCAATGCCGTTCGCGTGGCAGAATATTAATCATCTCATATATGACATGCCGGCGAAACGCTAAGAAGAAGATAGAACTCTGAAATACAACAAAAAAAACAGTCTAATGTTTCATTACTAAGTATCTCAAAGATGTATGCACCATTTTTTCATTTAAACTTATTTGCACAAAATACAATAAAGTACAAATTATGAACGTAATTCCCAATTGCATTCCCTACGAGTCAACTAGTAAGCGAAAGAAAAAAAAAATGTAAGTGTGGATAACATAACATACATTTATACTCCAACTAAATTTCAATCCCAAAGATGTTAAGCTTTATAATATTAAACTCACGTCATAGAAAATTGGAATGCAAAGTAAATGTATGTAAAATAATTCCAAATTGCAGATGTGGAGTGTGATAATGATAAGTGTCTACTTTGTTGAAGTACGTGTAAATTGGAGGACACTTTCAAAGGGTACATATTAAATACTTTACTTAGTACCTTGACAACTTTTAGTAAAAGTCGAAGTAAGAATAAACCTTCTTTTGTAATGCTAATCATTCTAAGAAAGCGTAGCAGGTTGGTTCGCTACGGTGGACAGCCGTAGCGCTTCGACGAATCGGTATTAGCGTAGCACACATAAATTGCTACGGGTTCGTAGAAAATGCTCGAATCGTTATACGATGGTTACACGCTAGCACCACTATAAGACCACTTTGCATTTTCGTTTATACATCGTTCATATTTGTTTCCCTCAGAATCCCTAACAACGTTTGTCCTAACGTATCGTTTGTCCGAATTTTCATTTTCTTTAAACTGATTTTCAAATGAGTCAATCAACTTTTTAAGTTTTCCAATATATCTGCGGTTCGGTTAGGTTAAGGTTGTATTATAACAACACAGAAAAGTTTTAAAATCTAAGCGGAAATGGCTTTAGGATAAACCAAACTTCGGACAACCGTTGCATTAGGACAAATGATGATTAGATATTCCATAGGTACATTGAACTTTTTTACTGCAATTTTTACTACGTTACATTTTGTAATATAAAAATCGTTTTCAGATAAAGTCGGAAAATCTTTATGAATTTACGGCCTGACGATCTCATGCATAAATTGATGTACGGCTGCACTATTAGCATAATGTGCATTCAGGGCGTGCAGTCAATGGATTCTTGATTTAAAACAGCCTATTATCTTACCAGGAGCTTGGGAATAAAACAGGGAATAACCTAAATTGTAAACATTCCTGAGGCTCTATTCTATTGTATAAAGCCATAATGCTTTTGACATCTTTATTCGATTTTAGGGCTCCACACCCAAAGGGTAAAAATGGGACCCTATTACTAAGACCACTGTGCGTCTGTCCGTCTGTCACTCATGAACCGTGATAGCAAGACATTTGAAATTTTCACAAATAATGTATTTATGTCGCCGCTATAACAACAAATCCTAAAAAGAATAATATAGTGTCTACATACATACATACATACATAAACTCACGCCTTTATTCCCAGAGTGGGGTAGGCAGAGCTACAGAATTAATTACCAACAACTCTAAAAACTTTTTGATAATTCTGTAACCACATTTTGCACACTTAGGCTAAGATGTTTACCATGTCCTACCTGTAAGTGTCTAATGTTGTATAAATGGTACGGAACCTATAAGCAAACAAACACAGGCTCATAATTAGTACGTAGAGACCTAATGTGAGGGACATTTCCACAAAGAGCAAGCGTCATTAGCCTACCGTGTCATTTCATTAACCGAACCCGGTGCACTTTGCAATTTTGCATCTAACCTTCCCGTGCAGCCTTTGTTTAACTAGCTCTATCAGGTAACTTCAAATTAGCTCGTCCGTAATCAAGCAGATGTTTCTATCACTCACAAATCTCATGCTTTGGTTTCCATTTCACCCGCTCATTAAGTTCATGGCCGACAGTTTTATAGGGTGTAATAGCTTGCGCCGCGTGCGCCGCGTCGCCAGTGATTATGTGTAACGCAGGGATAGGAGAGGTGGGGAGCAGCCGCGCGCGCAGCCGGCAGCGGTCCACGCGCGACGCCTGCGCACTCCCTGCTGGACCAGATGCTCAGTAGAGAAACCGAACGAAGCAAAGTTAATACTGAAACAGCGCCGACAACGGCCAAGTAGTCGCGCCTCCCTTTCTACCCAAACTGTGCGATTAGGTCTTTCTGTTATGTTCAGCTTCGATCGATCGTCTCCTGTCCTGTTAGCTTAGAGTCTTTCCTGTTTCAAACCATTTTGGAACCACTCCAAACTGGTGGTGTTCTGTTGCCTTTTTACATAGGTTATATTTTCACTGTCATAATTTGAGAATGATTCAAACCGAGGCAGATTTTAGCCGATTTCTATTTCGGTTTGACTCATTCTCAAGTAGTTCTAGAATCTTCTGTTAGATTAGCCTCGATATCTCCGTATGTCGTCTTGGATCCCTTGTGACTGGTCTTACTTCATAAATCTTCTAATTTTCGCTCTCCTTCAGGCATGCATCCTGTTTTCTAAAATCTAGGTGTTCGATAAACACGCACCCTAGATTTTTAGCTTTTAATCGTTGTGTTATAAAGGAGTCCCCAGCAACCCGTCCTTCAATACTTCACCTGTTTCAGCTTCAGATTTTGTTGTTATAATTTTTTTAGACGCATTGCTTTCATTTTTATTTCATCGCTTATCAATCATTTAAGTACTTATTATAATGTTTATCGATTTAATTTAAATTATGTTACTGTATCAACGTTTCGAGTTAAATTTAATTTTCTTAAAAAAGCGAATTTATCATTCAAGGTAATGTTCAATAAGTACTTATATTCCACAAGAGTGGACCTTATCCAATCACTTAGCTAAAATGTTATTGAGAAATCAAAATGGAAGAGAATTTCATATTCTAATCGGATGGTACCCTAATATAAGTAGGTACTTTATAATATTTTTACTATTATTTTTGTACAAATAGGCATTTTTTGTGTTATGACTAAGTTTGTGACGCCATTTGCCTTGACCCAAAGAACTCCTTGCTTTATATTGTATCAGTTTTGTGGCGATGAAAGGCAAGTGGTCAATGATATTGCTCGTACATCACTATCCTTTTGCCTGGTGTGAATCCTACAGCCCCATTGACGGCGTGTTTTATTTTAGACCGGCCGTGGCGCGCCAGCAGTCGGCCCCAACCCTGGTGTTTAGGTGTGTCGATGTTACCTCTTACTACAGATTCTACCGCTTTTTGAATACCAACAAAATTATCACAATCTATCAATCATTTATCTATTATCAATTGTCCTCAGGGTTGGCAACGCATTTGCAGTCTTAGGATTGCATTGCAGTCTTGTGAATGCGAATGTCTATGGGTCACAGTTTCCACTTACCATCAGGTGGCCTGTGTGCTCGTTTGTCTTCTCTATGTATTGTTGAATTCAAAAAGCGGTGGAACTAACCCTGTTAATAACCCATCAGCATCCTAACTGCTTATTTTGTCGTTCGTTTTTTGTGACACGTTGCTTTCCGTTGTATGTTGTGAGCTTACTACGTACAGTAAATTACATAGAAAATAAATAAGGCACGATATTGAAACAAAACTTGAGAGATAAGAATGGTATTTGCGCTCGTCGAAATGTAAACGAACGAATATTATGCTCGGCATTCGATGAGCAAGTCTGCAAATCCGATTTTCCTTTTGCCAAACGAAACCGTGCGAGCCTCTTCGCTCCTACAGTAAGCCTGTGTTATTCACTGGTTCTTTTGTGATCGTTACCCTGATTGGATTATCGGAATCGGATTTCTCCTTGTAAAGTTCATGAATTCTACGACTCAAATCGATTTCTTAACATGAATTATTTCCAACTAAACTTTATTTAACTATATTCTTTTCACCTTGTCAATGTGACTATAGTACTATCAGACCA
Organism: Acleris laterana; assembly: GCA_963966035.1. Taxonomy (NCBI): domain Eukaryota; kingdom Metazoa; phylum Arthropoda; class Insecta; order Lepidoptera; family Tortricidae; genus Acleris; species Acleris laterana. The sequence goes on along the minus strand of OZ014439.1, from coordinate 16,994,793 downwards.
TTGGAACCTTGACCCACCATAGAACTGTCACAGAGACGGTATGATTCAAGTCATAAGAAGTGTCAAACAAATTGTTTTATAATGTCACTGTGACACCGTTCTATGGTGGATCAGGGTTCCATTGGGCTGATAGAACAACATATAGACTTTTGAACTAAAGTAAAGGTAAGCGATTACCGTATTGTGAATGTAAAATCTTGATCGAAAATCGCTAGCCGAGTTAAGGTTTGTGCAGCAGTTTCATTATCATTAAATATTACAATACAATACAATACAAAACACTTTATTGTACACCAAACAAAAACATTACAGAGAAACAGCACAATTAAAAACAACACAGGTAAACAACATACGTACATATTTTCTTTCAAATACTTCACCACCTGCACCAATTTCATAAACAAAAAGTCCACTTTAACAAAAAAATTGTACCGGAGTTAATTCAGTTAAATTGGAAAGCAATGTATTAACAAAATATTCTTGAGCACGCTGCATGTCGCCCCTATCCTTAGCTAGACGAGTCTAAAGATACCGCATGCTCTCATAACTTCGATCTTAAATATTTTCATTTTATTTCTATTCGAATATAGCGAAAATCAACAAGGGATTGAGTTCTGAGAGTGGCTCCCCGCTGTTCGAATTTATATTCCGATATCAATGGCGAATTGGAAGAATCGCGTGAATTCACAGACATCGTTTTGTGGTAAAGATGGTCTAGCAGACGTCCATTGAGAAATCTTTTCAGATTTCTGCTTGACTAACAAATTGCTTCGCAAATTAAAACGATTGGGTGAAAGGTAACGTGTTGAAACTATGGCAGGTTTTGAAATTTTCTATATTTTCGAAATACCCGTTTTCTATTAGTGGCTTACCAAACGATACTTTTCAAGTTTCAATAAACTAAAAAATAGCAAGACTCAAAATAGAGGTAGCGTAACTTTTATCATTAATTAGCAACTAATGAAATAACTAGGATTTTTATAACACATTGTGCACCTGTATAGCTAGTTAAAATTAAGTTAATTCCTTTTAAAAAACATATTTACGTAAGTACCAACTGCTGTGGTTTAACACAGCCCTTTGAAATTGTCTGCAGTGACAATGCAATTGGATTCCTCGCTAGTTCAAACAAATGTTGGACCAACATGGCGGACAAAGGCTAGCAATTTTCCAATATCAATCAAGTAGTTGAAAGCGACCTAGTCACGTACCGACTACAAATAGCTTTTAATAGATTACGTGCATTCGATAATCCTCTAACATTGGTTGATTCATGATTCGGCAATCGAAACCTTCTAATTCGATAGCGCTTGGCGATTCGCTTTTGTTTCCAATTTTAATTCCAAATTCTAATTTTGAATTTGGACTGTGCGCAGGCGATTGGCTGACGAAGATGACGAGTTGTCCGAAGTGCAGCCGGACGCTGTGCCGCCGGAAGTTCGAGAATGGCTGGCTTCGACGTTCACGAGGCAGCTGGCGACGGCGAAGCGGAAGTCGGATGAGAAGCCGAAGTTCCGGTCGGTGGCGCATGCGATCCGCGCCGGGATATTCGTCGACAGGATATACAGGAGAGTGACCAGTACAGCGCTTATGCAGTTTCCACAGGATGTTGTTAGAGTGCTAAAGGTTGGTAGAAATATTTTGTTCTTAGCCTAACGATAAATTATTTAACTTAACACTGGAAGACTAGCAAAGATGCATTTGTCAAAAGCTTGTGAATGTAGATCTGAGAGCCCAGACAAGATGCACTACGCTGGCTAGCGTTTCTCTTCGTTTAGTTTTTAAACCAATCGCGTCACTGGTAGATGACGTGATACGAAAAGTCACGTGATGTACCAGTGACGCGATTGGTTTAAAAACTAAACAAATAGAAACGATAGTCAGCGTAATGCATCTTGTCTGGGCCCTCTGGCTAGATGTATGATATAACAGGTGAACGTTCGCCAGCATACATAAATTCAAGACAAATTCTTTGATTTGTTTAATAGTGAACGTTAGCTATTTGCCACTGCTTAACGCTAACGTAATGTACTGTCGAAAACTGTCAAAATGTTTTATCGCAATGCATCTTGTCTGGGGCAACCAGTAGGTACTGCAATATGAAATTAAAACTGTATTCATCCGATTCTTCGTAAATTATGTTCTAGAGACGTTTGACGCCTTACACAAAGCTATTAGAATTAATCGATGTTTATTAAAAAATATTCAGCATTTCCCTCACTCTATTATGTTTATTATATAAAAAAATCAGAAAACTGTTCATTTTTTTTCAAGTTTCATGACAACTTACTTTTTAAACAACGGATTAGTCAATGTGGAAAATGGCTCTGGCACCAAACCTTGCTCCAAGCGTTTAGCAATTTACATAAATATGACGAGAGATTATACAAACTTATTTGTATTCATAAATTGTTTTCTGCTGAGACGCTCTGAAGGGACATGACGCGATGACGTAATTATATCTTGCGGGAAAACGTTTTATTTTCTTGGATTTCTAGCGTTTGTTTTTGTATGGTACAATTTTAAAGAATCCACCTGCTTTTTAGGGTCCCGTACCCGAAAGGACCCCAGCGGGACCCTATTAATATGTTTACGCTGTTCTTCCATCCGTCCTCTTTAAAGAGCTGTATCTATCTTTTGACCCGTAGATAGCAGATTAAAAAAAATAACTAAATATTGTTGACTGACTTATTATAAAATTGGCTTTTTATACTTTATAATAATATTACAAATAAAGATATATAATAGCTCACGCTACGGTACCTATTCAAAAAAATATTCCACCATTCGTAAGGTAAGTAAGATATTCCGTATGGACATAAGCAATATTTTATTTCTTTAAAACCTGAGTGACGCTAGTTTATTAATTAAATAGGAAGTTTATGTATCGTCTATATAAATAAAAATGAATCACTAAATGTGTCGCTAAGCGCAAAACTCGAGAACGGCTGAACCGATTCGGCTGATTTCTTTTTTGTTGTGTTCGTTATTGTCAGGATAAGGTTTATAATATGTAAGCAAACATTTAGAAATCTAACGGGAACCGTGGCGTAGCGTAGCGAAGCCGCTGGCGGGCAGCTAGTTTTAGATTAAATAAAGAGATAAACTTAAAAGTAGAAAAATATGAGTCACTTCAAATAATAACTTCTCGTTATTTTTTAGTCAAGCTTTAGTGTTAGAGGTTTTTCTTTGAATATTGCATGAGTTTCATTAAAATGATTATACAAAATGAAAGGCTAGGACTCGTGGGTTTCAAATTTAACTATAATATAAAACTGCTTTTTGCATTTCTATAAAACAAAAACGTGATCTCATTCAATTAATTATTTTATACTAATTAACCCTAAACCCGCTTGGTCCAACGCCTAATTGAAAATTCCGCTAGCGCCCGAATTCTGTGCACGTCCTCTGATCGAGATGCGTTTTGTGAATCCTAAGCGGACATTAGAAGTCAGCTGTGGGGGGTTAAAGCCCTATTTTCAAATGACTAACTACCAAGCTAGTCATTTATTTTGTTCAGTGTTTGCACTATTATGTTTCGGTGTGGGTATAATACTACCGGAAAAATCACTACGAATAGTGCGCGATTACGCCGGATACCAGAAATTATGATTATTAACAGAACCAACAATCATGCGATTATTACTATTAACTACTAGCTGCTCGCCAGCGGTTTCGCGCCAAATTTCCGACTTCCCGTTGCATTTCCCAATTTTTTCTTACTTATATGTAAACCTGATCCTGACATTACCAAAACAACAAAAAAGAAATCAGCCAAAGCGGTTCAGCCGTTCTCGAGTTTTGCGCTTAGCAACACATTTAGTGAATATTTTTTATTTATATAGATAGATAGATAGATGTTAGTCTTAAGATAGACGACGCATTTGCCGTCTTAGGATCGTAATCTTGAACTTGCAAATATCTATGGATCGTACTTAAATTCATGTTGATTAAAATCGTTTTTAAGAACACTTATTCGAGAATTAAATAACAGTCAAATTTGTTTACAATTATTTCCTTTTTGTGAAAAGACCCTTTTTAGTGCAGTGTAAGGACCTACCTAAAGAATATCCCGTCCAATCTAGTGATAGATCCAGCAGCATCGAACTTAATTTCACCCTAAATGTACTAGTAGCTTGATTGGTTTTGCCTTTCCACCGTCGACATTATCGTCAGGTACCTAGACATGTGGAAATAATTTATTACCTCGCAAAACGTTATTATTAATGTATCAAAAATGTTAAATTAACTAAGAATATTCAAATTGTGTTATAATTAGTAAAGTTATCCATAACAGATATGTTACTAACCCGAAAGTTAGCATAGCGCTACATTATAAAAGTTTCCGTCGCCGACTAATTAAAAGTTTAAACTTGAATTAAAAGCGTTTGGGGAATATAAAATGACAGCAAATATGAAATTAAATTATGCAATCAAAAATTTATATTTTGAATCGTTAAAACTTTGGTCGCTCTACTTTGTTGCCAAACCTGAGGACTTTTTTAAAATATTAAACCAACGTTTCTCCCTCACTTCGCTCCGGTTTAAACAGACAAACAATTGCCCATGTTCATCCAGAATGATGCACGATTTGTTCAAAAAGGTTCTGTGGTTGCGGAGATTACAGATACAAATAGAAAATTAACACTCATTATTTTTAATATTAGTATAGATAGATGGGTTTCACAACTGCCGATTGTTAGCGAGACGTATTTTGCCAACGTCAGAGTGGACATCGGTACCGTCCGGAGAATGTTGGGTAAAAATAATTTTAAATGTTTGTAAATGAAAATAGAATAGTTTTACGGACAACATTGACAAAACAGGATATTTTCAGATAAACGAAGCGAATTAAACAAAGGGCGAAAGTTGAATATAAAAAAGTTAAAAACACTATAAAAATACGCACGATGAAACTTAGAAGCAGTTTAAAAAAAATAGTGGTAACCGAAACTTTGGTTAACCTCTATTTAAATAAAGTACATCACTCCGTGCGTATAAAAATATATTTGGGACAGCGTGATAGCAATAAATCTTCCGAAAATCTTTTTCAATAGCTTTGCGGCCCTCTTTCCTCTTTAGAATTGAAGATATAATATACCGTTTTCAAGGCAATTAGCGAAGCAGAAAATAGTCGAACCTAGAACCAAATCGCTCCCCTTTGTGCCAACAGGCCTCTTCACTCCAACGTTCAATATTGCTAAGAGATTCTCCACGCGCAATTTCATTTCGAGTACATAATAAGCCTTTTCTTCGGGCCAAAATATAGCACTTAAGTATGCAATAAACCAGTGTGTTTCTACAAAACATTTTCTGTTTAGCGTCGATAATCGGATTTCAGGCACTTCAACGTACAAAGTACTGTTTACGTTGTATTACCTACGTCACGTCATGGTTAGAAGATGCCAGATGTAAGGGACTTGTTTTTTTTTTATTCAATATCAGCTGGGAATTTAAATTATAAGTATTGTGAGGCGAAGCCTAAATCGTGTAGGTGCTGTCAAAATAAAACCATACTAATTTAGCTCCGGGTGATTCGTTTCTCACCCCCCTAAAGCAAGTCCAATTTCCACGATTTTTGATTATTTTGTAGTTTTTATGAAAACCTTGGTTGTTACGTTTCTATTTTTAGAGTTTCGAAAACTAGGAACCTTTATAGTTTTGCCATGTCCGTCTGTCTGTATGTAACACTCACTTTTTCATAGAAACTATCAAATAACAATGATCAATGATGAAATAAGTTAAAAAAATGCATTTTGTATGAATGTAACGGTAACAGAAATACATCATCTGTGAAATTTTCAACTGTTTATCTATCACGGTTCATGAGCTACAGCCTGGTGACAGACAGACAGACGGACAGACGGACGGTCGGAGAGTGGAGTCTTAGTAATAGGGTCCCGTTTTTACCCTTTGGGTACGGAACCCTAAAAAAGATAGCGAAAAACCATAAAGATTATAGGTATAAAAACACATTAGCCGCCAGTATCTCAGCAAGCAATCAAGTCTACTTAGCCGTGATAGTTGTCCTATTAAGTTAATTATATGTGCTTTAAAAAAAAAAAAAAAAAATGATATAAAAATATTGAGTGATGATATTTTTTTGATTTTTATTACTTGTAGTAAAAATCAAAAAACCGTGTTCCGTGTGGTTGCCGGATTAGAATAGTACCACTCCAAGTCTTCCCGTGGATGTCGTAAAAGCCGACTAAGATAATTAAGGCGTGTAGTACTGTTAGGCGATGGGTTTGCAACCTGTCACTAATACACTGTTAAACATCTTCGCCTAAGTGTGCAAAATGTGGTTACAGAATTATGAACAAGTTTTTGGAGTTGTTGGAAATTCTGTAGCTCTGCCTACCCCACTCTGGGAATAAAGGCGTGAGTTTATGTATGTATGTATGTGTATTACTTGTAGTTTTAGTAACTCTAGTGAAAATTAAAAAAAAAATAGTTCATTATTTTCTAAACGGTCCCCCAAATCTAATAATGATAGTACTTAACGTGTAAATAATTATTTTTTAAGACCTACCCAGTGGTCCCCCCTTTATCTGAGTAAATATACACACTGCAGTATCGTTCGACTTTTACGACTACCGTGTGTCTTGAATATGTCAAACCGGAACCTGAGTTAAACCGCGGTCAGACGGACAGTCGGACGTGGCGAAACTATAAAGATTCCTTGTTGACTTCGGACTCTAAAAAGATATAGAAAAACACTCATTACAATTACGAAATCATTACTTTTTAAAGTAAAGCTGCGTAAATCACAGTCTTTCTTAAACCTGTGAGTGAGCGCAATGGATAAAAGGCCAGTGATTGTAGATATACTGTGGAAACTAGACAACACTTAACATATTAACATAGTAAAATAGATACCGTAAAACGGGGTGAGTAGGGACACAACCTAAAATGAGGTACATGTTAATAATTATTTCATTTAATACTCGTTGTTATATTTGTACTAAGCAGAGCCCGGATATTTCGCGGCAAAACCAAAGACTGTCGCAATCAAGCTAGTGTTAGAAACAATGTTTTATCAATATCGAGTATTATTATGTTTACATTATGTTACAATCATTCGCGACAGTTGTTTATATTATGTGTTATTCCATGTATTTAGATACTCCTATTTTTTCATATCAAGTAATAAAATATCCCGTCGGGTGACTAAGAGGTAAAACTTTGAATGAAGTGACTATACTACCTCATGGAAAGTAATAATTCAGAAACTGTGTACTCCCGGAGAATGTTGAGAAATTAATGATTATCTACTCCTATCACTATCACAAACCAAATAAAATGTTATGTGCTGCTGTGTGTGCTGACGTGGATTTCAAAGAAGGAATTACATCTGTTTCTATATCATTGTATACAAAACTCACGTAAAATGTTTTATTTAATATTTTTTTATTTCGTGGACCATCTACTACACACCTATCGATATATCGATAGAAAAATAATTCTAACTCTAGCTTGATTGCGACAGTTTTTTGATTTGCCGCGAACAAAATCCGGGCTCTGGTAATAAGTTATGTTATAACTTATTTTAGTTTGCTTCCCTACTCACAAGACTTAGGAACAAGTAGGATCGTAAAATTGGTAATAGTCAGTCAAATTTAAATTATTGACAAATACCGATCGTGAATGTAAAATACTACTATAGACAGAGAGGATAATAGAAAGATCTCTTTCCAGGCGGGTGTTATTATCCTAGGGACCGAAGTCCATTATAGATCCTGACTTGGCTCTATTCTCTATGCTTAATTTTCTATTCTAAAACAACTCTGCCTAACTATAGTTATCTGTTAATGTGACCACAACTGCTATGTCTACAAACCTTCCATACATCTTAATCGCGGTCTGTCCCTACTTAATTATGGAACTACGAGTAGGTAGTCCAAGCTTGATAAACAGATGAATTAATAAAAACTATCTCTTTGGTAGATTGAGTGGGTTTAAGACTATGTGCCTAATACAAAATTGTTGGCGTATTTTAACTATGTTTATTTATTTATTTATTTATTTATTTGGGAAACAAACAGCAATATATAACACATTAAGAAACAATCACATTTAAAAAGTACATCAGCCAAAACAGTTTCCACTTATAATCTAAATTACATCTCAGTTGCTCAGAAGACAAACATGTTACCTTGAAAAATCAATAATAACTAACTAACAATTTAATATGTTAACGATGGTCGAAAAATATAATTACTACCTTTGTGTATACTGATGATCTAGTTAATAGATTAAGTATTACAGAACTAATTTTATTATGATAAAAAATATTTTTTTTTTACTTAGAAGAGTTTCTGGACTGTTTCTGGACTTAATGCATAACACTGTGTTTTGCTGCACTGAAGTAAGTTTCTTTACGATTGTTTTTTTTAAATTTTCCAACCTAGTAAGGCCCACGTCAAATGTCGTTAGTTTGAAAAATAATCATGTCAGTCAACTAAAGTCAAAAGTCACTTTTACAGATGTCCTATATGTAGGACTTTGGGCCTTACGAGGTCAAACCGAGACATACATTGAGGTTATAATCCCTTGAACCTTGATTTAAGTAAGATTAGAAGATTCTGGACGTGACTTATAAAGAGATATCAAGCTATCAAGGAAAATACCAAGTTTCAGTTACAAATAACCATTTTTAAGGTAAGTTTTTACTGCCGACGGTTTTTTTTGCATGATAGTCTACTGCCCGTACGCGACGAGTCAATATTGTAAACATGACACTCGAAATTGACATACTCTACCGATTTAACTTGGCGCTTAAATATAAATTCAATTATTTACTATACCTACTTGCGTATAGGAATACAAAAGCCGTTACGAAAATTATTTAACACCATCCCAATATATTGTACTAGGTACAGTCAACATCAGTCATTGCCCTTTTCGATTTTATGTCTCTAAATAATATGTACCAATTAAATAGTGTATTAAATAACCATTCCAAAATCCTTGATCTTGTATTGACGAATTTTCTTGGTCCAGTTGTCAGTCAGTCTGTGGATGCTCTTTCTAAGCTGGATGGTCACCACCCGGCCCTTGAAATTTATCTAAATCTGGTAAACTATAATAATAAAGAGAGACCCTTAAAGCCTAAACAGTTTGGTTCTTTTAACTTCAGTAAGGCTGACTACATTTTGGTGAATGAAAGGTTAAGTGAAATTGACTGGAACACTGTATTCTCATCTTGTGTCTCAATGGACGAAATGGTTGCAGCTTTCTATGATTCTTTAAATAAAGTTGTCATAACTACGATACCCAAATCCAAACCGCGTAACTCCACATATCCTTGCTGGTTTAGTCCTGCTTTAATCAAGATGGTTAAGGAAAAGGATAAATTGCGACTTAAGCATAAAAAAGGACACAATCCTCGCGATCTTTTGGAATTTCAATTGCTGCGTACAAGAGTGAAGACGAAAATCAATAAGGATTACAGAAGGTATTTGTCATCGATCGAGGATAATTTAACTTGTAATCCAAAAAAGTTCTGGTCATTTGTCAAAGCGTCTAGAAAAAGCATTTCTTCTTTTCCGGCGACTATGAGTCTCGATGGTGTTACGGCCTCTAATAACTCTGACATATGTAATCTCTTTGCGTCTCACTTTTCGGCCACTTTCTTAAATAGCACTCGAATAATATCTGCCCCTGACACTGGTAACTTTTCGTTTTCTAGCGATGTTACTTTTTACTCTCTTCAAATTTCAGAATCATCGGTCATGCAGGCTCTAAAATCTTTGGACGTTAGTAAAGGTGCAGGTCCGGATGGAATACCTCCTCTTTTTATAAAACGATGCTGTGAATCGTTATCGCTTCCTCTTTGTCTAATTTTTAATAAATCCCTTAGTCTGTCGCAGTTTCCCACCCAGTGGAAAGTATCCATGGTTGTTCCTATACACAAAAAGGGCGATAAGACACTTATTTCCAATTATAGACCCATTTCTCTATTATCTATATTTGCCAAAGTGTTTGAGTGTCTCGTCTGTAAAAGGTTAGCCTGGCATGTGAAAGGGAAAATCTCGCCATTGCAGCATGGATTTATTTCACTTAAGTCTACTACTACAAATTTAGCTTGCTATGTGAATGAGATAGGTAAATCTGTGGACTCTGGCTACCAGGTCGACTCTATTTACACAGACTTTAGTAGTGCATTTGACAAAGTGGACCACAATATCTTACTACAAAAGCTTTATGATAACTTTAATGTCACTGGTGAGGTCTGGTTTTGGTTAAGATCATACCTTTTAAAACGACGTCTGAGGGTTGTTAAAGATGGTTATTTTTCCGAGTCCTATGTAGCTACATCTGGAGTTCCCCAGGGGTCCCATCTTGGGCCACTGCTTTTCGTTATGTTTATAAACGATTTACTAAACTCTGTCAATTTATAAATAAATGCATCATGTACGCGGATGACCTTAAAATTTACAAAGTCATAAACTCGGTGGTTGACGCACAGCACTTACAGGATGACCTAAACAAAGTCAAAAGTTGGTGCCTAGTAAATAACATGACTCTTAACGCTAGTAAATGCCTTTATATAAGATTTACAAGAAAACGTTTGCCCTTAAGAACTAATTACGAATTGGACGGTGTTGTTCTTCAGGAAGTTGACTCCGTCAAGGATCTAGGAGTACAATTAGATTCTCAACTTAACTTTAGAACCCACATAGATTCTGTATTAAGTGAAAGCAATAGAATGCTAGGCTTCATCAAAAGAATAGGCCGTCATTTCAAACGCTCGCAAACTTTTAAAACCCTTTTTAACTCCCTTGTTCGTTCACGACTTGAATATTGTTGTCAGATTTGGAACCCAATGTATCAGGTGCATATTGATCGCATAGAGAGGGTACAACGATCATTTACTAGATTTCTTGTGTTCAAGTTTGGCGGCAAACGTATTTCAAAAAGAGCTGATTACAGTGCAAGACTCAATCACTTTGGGCTTCATAGCCTGGAGCAGAGACGTATTTATCTTGATATGGCATTTCTGCACAAAATTATTAATGGAGATGTCCAAGAGCCGTCTTTGCTGTGTTGTCTAAATTTTACTGTCCCTAAACAGAATACACGGACCTGTCGTCTCACGTTTTTCCGCCTTGATCGTACCAGGACTAGGCTAGGGAAATCCTTGCCTCTCTACCGTTTGCAGAAGCAATACAATGATCTAGCCAAAGCCCGTTGCTTTGACATTTACCTGAATTCGATATCAGTTCTGCGACGTAGACTGCTGAAACCATCGTCACCGCTCGCCCCTGACTCACAGGGTATGTAATCGCTGTTTATATTTTTAGTTAAATTTTAGTTTTGCTCGTTTCTTTTTTTTTTTTTGTTTGGAAATTTTAGCTTTTAGTTAATTTGTCTCGAGTATCTGTGCCAATGCTGTTGCACGCCTATAATTGGTGCATAAACGGGAATGTGACTCGTATTTCTACCATTGTATAGTCTGTTTATGTTACTGTTGGTGTGTCTATTTAAATAAATAAAATAAAATAAAATAAAAAAACATCATAAATAAGTGATCCCAAATTGTAGTAACTTCATATAATGTAAGTATAACTTTTGACGCATGATTGAAATTTGATCTAGCGGTTTCTTTATAAAACCCAACTTCAATAGTAGCCTTTATACCGAACTCACTGACTACTTATAAGCCTCTGTGACTTCTGTAGTCTTTCTTGATTTAAAAACTCTGCGATACATTTAATATTTGGATCTTTAATAAAAATAAAAAATAAAACACGGCTTTATAGTGACGTTACATAATTGATCACTTATTTATGCTGTTGACTGTACATTGTTGTATCAAACATGATCATCTTATATTGACCCTAAAACAACTTCAACTATACAAGATAATAAGACAAAAACATTTTGACAATCAACAAATTTAGTACCTACTAGGGTAAAGTCCCCAGTGGTCAGCCAGAGACTGGTAGTTGACCTTATATGGAAAAAAAAAAAAAAAAAAAAAAAAATTATTCAGTAAATAGGCCACATGAGGGCTCTTTTACACGTCGGTAATATAGGGTGAATCTACCAGCGCTTCGGACGAGACCATCATTGCGGAGAAGAAGCGCCGCAAGAAACTCCAGCAGAAGGTCATTTTTTCAATTATAAAAACATAATAGTACTTAAAACTAAGTTACATTAAGTAAAGTAAGTTACATTAGGTAATAAAGTAATAAATAATAATTTCTTAAAACTACCAAAAATAAAATCATTACAAATGTAAGGTCAATAAACCTTAAATTTAAAAAAAAAAGAAAAAAACTATGAGAACAACACGACGAGGTCTCTACGTCAAAAGCCATAACTAGAATAATTTATTTAACAACAAGTCCTTGCAAACGTGAACAGACCGGACCCCACAAACAGCACCCGTTCACGAGTATGACGCGTATCTCAGCCATCGCCTCTCTCAACCATAAATATGTTCGGGAAAGTGGCGACGCGATGAGTGCGAAGAGTGAAAAATTTATATTTCGTACTCTTCCCACTCGTACAAAGTATAGGCAGAGGCCGACTACAGTTCTCTGGCTGACCACTGGTGAGTTTACCCTATTATGGATACTCAACTGTCCTAAATAAACAAACATCCAGTTTTCGCCACAGACATTTACGTTCATCATACGAGTACCTACAAAGACTATTGTATGCCAAACGAAACTAGAGCACTAAAAAGAGTTTTCAGAAATTCATCCCCTAAGGGGTTGATATAGGGGGCGTAGCGGTAAACTAACTACGCGTACAAAGTTGCAGGCATCCTCTAGTTACATATAATGTATTTTTTTATTTTTTTTACGAAAACATGTACAGTCAACCAATTTGATTCCTAACCCACTATGGACTTTGTCAACGTGACGTTGTAAACCAAATCATAGGGAGTCTCTTACGTTTTGGTTGACAACGTCACTTTAACATAGTCCAAAGTGGCCTAGAAATCAAATTGGTTGACTGTACACACGATTAAAAAGTTTACCTAGTCATTATTAATTTCCTAGATTCCTTCATTAAATTCAGGTGCCGCGTTGTTCTCACAAAACATAATACCCGTTGTTATAACGTTCATTATAAACCTCTTAACCTCTAGAACAGCTATTCTCAAAGTGTGGTCGACCGAGCTCTGAGGTTCCGTAAAGCCTCTATAAAGGCAGTTGGCAACTCCAACAGAATATAGATTATCTGTTTAGTTATTACGAGTGGGTTAGTAGAAGTCATTCCTTCCGAGCATTGCTCTGTATGTTCATTAACTTCCTTTAAGTACTTCTATTACATTCATAATGCTGAGACCGTCCACACAAGAACTGCCCTAACATCATCACACCACGTTGCCAAAGACTCCAACGATAAATCAAGTTAAAAAATGGAACACGTAAGTCTGCCACATTATGAAAAAGTAGGGCAATACGCAGCTTAATAAATTTTCAATAACTACAATCAGTAAATTTCATTGATTTTGTTAGTTATGGGTTCCAAAATGTTTAGTGTTAAAAGGGATGTCAAAAAGGTTTGAGAACCGCTGGTCTAGAGTTAAAGGTTCTTCACAAACAATAAGCGGTTTCACAAAACGGTTTTTGTTCCGCTCAAGTCGGCCTCGAATAGTTCCAGCTTATTGTGGCAAAGCATTACAAACCCACAAGCATTGTTGGCGAGGTTATGTTTTCTACACATATTGCTTAAGGCGACCCTCGCAGAATATTAAGTACATATATAATCCGTGACTTCGTGTACAATTAAACCTACATTATCACGGCAATATGATTTAAACTATTAGGAATATAGTTCCTGAAAATATTAAAATATCATTTTAGAATAATAGAACTTTCAGGGATCCGAATTCAAGTAAAAAATAAGATTTAAGTACTAAAATTGGAGTAGTGATTATATTATCGAAACACCTTTCAACGAACGTACCATTACGCAGAATTTTCATTTCGTTGAAAGACATTCGCCGCATGAGCAAATCTGATGAAATTCGATGAAATCATACAGTCGATGAAGTGACATTCGATAAAATTATGGGTTACCCTAAAATTCTACACGACCAAACTATAGGGGTTTCTTGTTGACTACGGAACTCTAAGAAAGACACTTTTACTGTTTTTGTAGAACGTTAAAGGTAAACAGAATCAAACTTTATTAACGTTCTAACGTCAAAACACTTCAAACAAATGATAATTTAACCGAATATAAAATGATAGAAAATTGTTATTTCTAAAGCATTTTGAGACAGAATTTTGATCATGGTCAGTTAATAAATGCGCTTGCTATGCGGTCCTAAAAATAACAAGTGACAAAAGTACTGACAGAGGCACGATTAAGTGTGGTAGCTAAAACGCGGACACCGATAGCGAAGAATTTCGTTCATTGACCTTTACTGTGATATGATAATAAAATAGACGATGGCTATTTATACCATGACATACTGCAAAACTGGCAACTGTTAGCTGTGTAACTGTCTATTACAGCGCAATGTTTTGTCCGTTTGACTTTACACCCTACTCCCAAACGGCTTTGTTTAGAACCGGCCCGACTTTTGTGTGAGTTCCCTTTTGTTAAACGACAAATGAAATTATAATTTGGGCACAATGTGGTTTCATTCAATTGAGTGGATGTGAATGTGGATGGAATACTAATTTAGACAATGATTGTTACATGTTTTAGGAACGAACGAATTGACTAAGCCTGCTACTGAGAATATGTTAATGTGTTATTTTCTTATGTTGTTTTATTACAAGAAACGTTTTTTTTTCATTTTATTTTTGTTGCGTAGTAAAACGGTAAAACATAATAAGTAGTATAATTAATAAATATCATAATAATAAATATCAGGGGACAATGTCACACCAATTGACCTAGTCCCAAACTAAGCTCAAGGCTTGTATTATGGGTACTAGACAACGATATAAATACGTATATAGAGAAATATATACTTAAATATATAGATAACATCCATGACTCAGGAACACATATACGCGCTCATCATACTAATATCTGCCCTTACCGAGATTTGAACCCAGGACCGCTAGCTTCGTAGGCAGGGTCACTACCAACTAGGTCAGCGCGTCGGAAAGGAATTATAACTACAAACGCTGAAGAACAAAAAAAAACGTACTGATAAAAATTGAAGTGTAAGTTAGGCTCGTGGTTATTCGATTCCAAATCGAATTCAAACTGGAATGTAATAATAACCTAAACTTCGTTCGGAAACTCGATGCACGTCTGATTCCCACTTGACTGGTTTTATGAAGAAATTGTTTTCTTTCTTTGTACAGTCCATTATTGTTCACAGACCCTGGATGAGTGGTCGTTCGACGTGTTTGCTCTGCACGACGCTTCCATCGGCGCTCCGCTGAAGTACCTGGGATATGAGCTGCTGAATCGATACGGGATGATCCACAAATTCAAGGTAGGTGGTTTTTTATAGCGCGGGAAAGGAACCAGAACACTAGGCTACCTGGTGAGTAAAATCTGAGGACCATAGTCAATTGAATCGGATTAATTCTACTAAAATATTCTATCTCCCTTCCTGTCAAATTTAAAGGAGCCACTTGACAAGTGTGTAATAAGAAATATTTAACTTTGAACCTTATTAACACTGCCAATATTACACTGTTGTGATTTTACCAACCGCATTACTTTGGACATTATGGTATCCAAGCTGTCAAATGGATTTCTCTATGAGGATATTGTGTTGCGCGGGTGTAGAGATAAGAAAACCGATGAAATAACTATCATGCATGCATTTTAAACTTGGTCTTGAAGTTACCCGTGTTCCGATGGGGAGACCCATGAACATTTGTAACCTATTTATGTTCATCTACTTACCATCAGGTAACCTGTATGCTTTGGCCTTCTCGCGTTTACCAGAAATACACCATCTTCCCCACTAAAGCAGTGTTCCATTATTGATTCAGTGTTATAGTCAAGTACGAGTAAGCTGGTGAAATCTATATCTATACTATCTATGTAAACTGGCCCGCAAAACTAAGTACTAAGTAAGTGTGATACTAAACTAATCTAAAGTATTTTCTTGAAATTGGTCAGTAGGTTTTTGTACTACAAATGAAAACACAACTTATAGGGTATATCACATAGTTTAATAACAATTCACCTTCGAGTTATCAACTTAACGGAAAAAAGTGGCCACCTTTTCCCGTTAAGCTGACTAGTCAAAGGGTAATTGTTAATAAAGTTTGTTACGTATCCCATAAATTGTGTTTTTACTTGCGCTACAGAAAAATATTACCTGATTGCAACAAAATTCTTTAGTTAGAAAACACAATAATAGTACGCCACTGGACGCTCGACGTTTGCTCGGTACAGTCTTAAGTTGGACATGAAATTTCAATTTAATCAGCCATCCTCATCGTGAACCTGCAACACATTTGTACGTAAAAAAACATACCTTTTAGGCTTCAAATAAAATTAAAATACCAAAATAACTAGCGAAAAGTCTATTAATTTCAATTTCAAGCAGCAGTGTTCGCATTGTGTTCCGGTGTGGGTATAAGACAACCGGTGAAATTATTAGCATAGAGGCATTCTATTTTAGTCCTCAGGGATCGTGACACATTTCCTTGGATTACAGCCTTGAGATTGCAGTCTTGAGATTGCAGTCTTGGTTCCCGCCCATCAGGGTGAAAATTGTACCGATACGAAAAAAAACCTTGCACAGACATAGTCTGTTAAGACGATTGCCTTGTACCCGTCGCCTTAAGTACTATACCCAAAACTTGGTTGTTTTAACGTAAACATAACTGGGTAAGGCCGCCAAAATTGTTACTTTTTGTCCGAACCAAATTTTCCAGGTTGATTTCAACTAAACTACAGTATGTAAACTTACTAAAACCATCTCTTTCAACCAGTTGCTAGGCTAGTTGAGTTAAGTGTTTTACCACATTTTTTGCTAGTGTGTGTCGAATATTTTTAAATTTATCATTGCATAAAAATTATAACATCTCACCTTTTTCAAAGTCGGTTAACCCTAAAAGTATCATCCCATGTGTAATGTTTACTTCGTTGTTCAGTGCCCATTATAAGACCCGTATGTAATGTTTTCATCGTAACAGATTATTGAACTTGCGTTCAGTGCATTCTTTATTTAAATTTGAAAAAGTGTTAAGATTTCAATAATTTATATACCCCAACCTTATCTATCGCCTAGACATGCTCGGGTTCAAATAAATGGTTTTAGTAAGTTTACATACTGTATAAGCATTACAGCCCTTGTAGTTATTTGATTCTATAAAGCAACTATTGAGCTTGTTTGCCCATAACACAAACGGAATAAAAGTGGTTTGTTTCTTTAAAATTTATGTAATTATGTTCACCAAACCCCCCTAATTTTGGTCAAAATTGCCGTGTCCTTTTTTTTTACCGCTACTTAAAACCTATGTAACTTTTATTTTTTTAAACATATACAAAAAAACATTAATACGTTTGAAAGACCAGATTATTACCCTCTGTTTGAAGTAATTACGGTGTTTAAATACTCTTAATTGAGTATTTTATTGATCTTTAGATTAGTTGATAGAAATTTCACTTTTGTGTAACTATTTTTTGTGTTACAAGTAATTTCCCCTAAACATTAATAAAA
This sequence comes from Acleris laterana, assembly GCA_963966035.1. Classification (NCBI taxonomy): domain Eukaryota; kingdom Metazoa; phylum Arthropoda; class Insecta; order Lepidoptera; family Tortricidae; genus Acleris; species Acleris laterana. The sequence continues at coordinate 16,977,179 of OZ014439.1, read as the reverse complement.
AAGTAAGGGAAAAACGTGTTTTGATACAGCAACACCGTAAGGTGTCAACGCAATTAAAGAAAAAAAACTGACATGTGTAGTTTGTCTGTGAGTAACGTTGAAAGTGAGCGGGCCGTTTTCGTCATAAATTATCAAAAACTTGTGTTACGTGATTTCTCAAGTAAGTAATCGTTTTTAAAGTTCACTCCACTATAATTGTATGTGTTTACGTTGAAAGAGTAAAGTGTAATGTGAATTTGCGTCTAGTTTAGCTTATTTTCCGTTTTATAAACTAAAACTTTTGTAAAAACGTGGTTTTGTGTTACATATTTTGTGCTTTTGTGTCACTTTTGTGTTATCCATAACACAAATTTTGTGTTTCGTCACACAAAATAATTGTAAAGGTTCATGCAGATTGGGAATATTACCTATGATATTTGTTTTTTTTTATATTACTGTGAAATTTATTGAAATTTTGAACTGAATGGTAAATGGTACATTATGTACAACCTTATAGCAATATACGGCCGCATTCGACCAAACCGAAATAAGGTCTTATGCCCGGTTCCAATATTCAAGAAACGAATCGTTTTCCTTACGTCTCGTTAAAATTTGACATTTGCTACGTACAAAATGTGTCAAATTTTAACGAGACGTAAGGAAAACCATTCGTTTCTTAAATATTGGAACCGGGCATTTATACAGTTGTTTTATCTCACGAACACCGGTGGGCCATACTTGTGTAAGCTATGCGTCACCGTTGTATTCGTGTCTATCTATACGCGTTACAATTAAGGCGACGACGGGTAGGGCAATTTGACCTTGCTCATTCGGCCCGACGACGACAGCTTTAATTCGGGCGCCATCTAACGAATAAGCTTTGATCCTATTATGTTACTTCAAATAACAACAAATAACAAATAACTTTGAATACAAAAATGACTTTTTATTTACCTGATCATTAATAAAATCTTGTGTCAAATGATGAGTGAGTATTTTTTTTATTTTTTTTTCTTACCCACTTTTTAACCCTAATATGAAACGAGCTTTATAAAGAAAAGCGTTACTTTTGTGTTACATTTGCGTTACGGTGACACAAAAGTTTTTGTGTTACTTCTGTGTTATAAATGGCAATTTTGGCGGCCTTACCCAACTATGACTTAGTATTGTATGCTAAATAAATCACAAGAATAGCAGCAACTACAAAATGCAAGTGTAGGTCTTTAAAAAGACTAACAATTATGTCTCTACCTATGTACTCTACCTAGTAACGAGATTAAATTTGGTATCTACCTTACGTCCAAGTCCTCGGCATTCTACCATAAGGTTGAGTTTCCTAAAAGTTACAAATGACTTGACGGTAATTCCACGATAATGTAACGAAAGTTACCATTTCTATGCATTTTTTTTTTAACTTTGAATGCTAATGTTTTTCAAAATATACATTTAAACACGTATATAGAGATAAATGAATTCTTCCATTTTGGAATATAACTAAAAAAACAAGGAGAATACTAGAAAATGGTAGCTTACGTTACTCTCTGCCATGGAACTGCCTTTGACATCTCTAATGACATTGACGACTTAAAGCATATTTTTCTTAAAATGGGTCCCAAATTAACGTAATTCGTGTCCACACATACCTTCCTTTAACGTTGAACCTAAGATCCTTCTATCAACACTCTACTTTAGTACATTTTAATTTCCTCCGCAGAAATTCTCTCAAAGAGATAAAATTGAATCGTTTATTTAAGTTAGACATGAGACTTCAATTTAATCAGCCCTCGGTCATAAGGCTTCTTATTGGCTGGCGGACGTGACGTTTGAAAAATACGTCTTTACGTGGCCTCTGAACTTTATAGTGGTTTGAGTTTGAGGATGATTTCGATGTCAAGTGGAAACGTGAACGTTACGGGAATATACTCAAGCACGCGTAGAAATGTATGTTTTTTTTTTTATTCGTTTTTAATTGTTTAGTTTTTTTGTTCACAATGTTAGGTACAGTGGGAAAATGTGATGGTGGTCGATATAAATACAAATTTCACGATTATTCTTATTTATAAATATGTACAAGTGATGCGCCCGGCCTGCAGGCCTTGGAGCGACTCTCGAAAACTCAAAAAAAATAAACAATCGCCGTTCCATCGAACCATTTGCTTTTAAATTTAAAATATTAAAAGCAAATGCGACGTATAACCTAAAAAGGTACTTGACAGTTGAGTATACAGTAAGACGGTAGAGTTAAAAAGAATACCCGTAACATAATACGTCAAAGGCAATATGGTTTTGGCCTGTAGAATAGAGGCCCTAATAGAGTTACCGACAGTACCCGTAGGGTTTCTATAAAGAAGTCTTTTAACGTCCGGTTACATTGTTGTACCAGACTAACATGAAAATACTTAAACGATTTGTTTACTAGCTAAACAAGGTATTTACAACCTTATTAACCAGCCAAAATACTTCTCAGAATAAGGAAAAACCTCATTTACTCTGAGATTAAAGCAACTTACGTATTTCCCCATTAATCTAAATTATCCTTCGAAGGGCCTTTTCATTTTGTTTTTCGCTAAAGAAAAAGGGACATCTTTATCTCCTTGTTGGTTATTTACTCGCTGTTTATTAGCTCAGAAAAAAAAAGAAATATCCATTTAAATATAATAACGCAGGTCGTAGAGTATAGTCAGCTAAGCTCAACTTCTGCATTTTTTATTAAAGAAGTTATTTCTCACGCAGAGACCATTTCGTACAAGTTTACTATCAATGTGTTGCCAGTCTTGAAGACAAAGTTGGAATGCCATTAGTATAGTTATTTCACCAACTGCCATAAAATCCTCTACACCGAATTTTCAGTGCGATAACTGCCTTTTAACACGTCGTCAATAACGTTTTTTTTTAGTTTATGTAGTCTCACTGAATGGCTAAAGCCTCCTTTCTTTTTTTACCATTTTTCTCTACTGATTGCGTTACCAGTCGCTTTGAAACACGTCCAAATTATCTCACCATTCTTTTTTTTTGGTCTGCCTCTGCTCCGTTGCTCAAAATGAACAGGGCAAGGATAACTGATGTGATGACCAATAGCACGAAACGTAGGGTTAGTAGATACAATATGTCGGCGAGAATATCTACTTGGGGAAAACAGGCAGTTGAAGGAAATCAATCGACGAATTGAAAACGCCTGGAAGAGCTGGTGCATGAGAGGTTAATGTCTAACCTTTCTATTTCCACTGAAGCGCAAACTCGGTACCGATTACTATATATTAATAAGCAGCTTTCCTTCCTAAACAACAAGATCAAAAAGTATAGCAAAAACTCCGTCATCTTAAGTAATAATTTGCACGTAAAAATAACTTCGCAACTCTGAAGTCTCGCATGTCGCTAACGCCTGAAATTCCCATCGACGACAACACGGAGAAAACTTTTAATAGAATCCATATAACTTGATAGCGCCGAATTCTTAGGAATACTTCAGCCGTACGTGCGTTTATTTGTGGAAATATATTAAGAAGAACACAAGAAAATGACGGAACTTTAATAAGTCGAAAACGTGATTCTATATTTTTTGAATTCTGTAATTACGTCCTGTGGATTTCGTTAGGAAATTACTTTCGAAAATTTCGTGCCAGCATTGTTTGCGTCTTCTCCAACTTTTTCGTTAAGATTTTCAAACATAAGGTATATATATCAACAAATGATTACTGTTTCCAGTAGAACTGAAGTAGCTTAATTTGGAATGTACCACTCTGTAACAGCGTCAAGCTAAGTTTGGTCAGTAAGTTTCGGATCTCTTTCATCCTCGTTGAAGTAACACACATGACATTTTTGAAACCTTATACCAATTATACAAGGTATTACCCCACTGCCACCCCCTTTCACAGTACATCAGCAAAATATGATTAGTACTCCTATCACTATCACTTAATTACTTTGGTTCCATCAGTAACATGGTCAGATGGCAAGTAATCTATCTCAATCTTGTCTTATTTGAACCCTTCCTCGTACTTTTTGCTAATCTGTCCTTTAAGACCGGCAACACATCAATTCCTTTGGCATTACGGTTGTTTACGAGTGGCCATGATCGCGTACAATCTCGCTTGATGCTCGTTTTTCTTTTCAACAAATAAAATAAATGTTTCTGTCAAAAATTACATTATTGGGACAAACTTTTGTGGCCGACTGTACTTACTATGTACAGTCATTAACTAATCAAGACGATTTTAACAAGCCCTAACACGACGGGTTTATCATTTGTAGATCCTATGGCATCCTTACGTCTCCACCATCAGATCAGCTCGATAGGGCTATATCATTGTATGGTCATCGAAGTTACGAAGGTATACCAAATTTCAGCTCATTCGGTCCCCGGGATGTGGATCAAATTTAACTTGCAAGATTTGTACATACATTACATTCATTGCAAGTTAAATAAAACCTTGTAAAGACAGATAAAAGAGACTAAATTACAGCAATTTTTTATAGAATTTCGTGCTAAGATTTAGCTGGAATCCAATAATCTAGGCTATTTAGGTGGAGCCTGTAAGCACGACTGTGCAATTTTGCACTTTATCAATGCTAATTTATCGGTCTACTAGACGACGGGGTCCTTAACCTGAGGCAATTAATTTAATACCTCTGTTTAACTGTTGTCATCAAATTTACTTTCGTTTAATAGCACAATTTTACAATTCAGTGGTTGAATGTAAGAAAACGTAAGTAATCCGACTATTATTATAAAAGCGAAAGTTTGTGTGTGTGTTTGTTACTCCTTCACGCTGCAACGGCTGCACGGATTTGGATGATATTTGGAATGGAGATAGCTTATGTATACACTAGATTAACACAAAGTTTTTATCCCGGAGAATTTATAAGTTCCCGAGGGAATAACGATAATCGAAATCTACGCGGACGAAGTTGCGGGCCGAAGCTAGTATTTCATATGTCAGAGGTTTAGTATTGATTGTATTAAGAGATGCAATTTGCTGAGGTTTTCCTAGTTTCTGAATGACGTCTGAATTTAGAAGCAGTAGCGAGTTGCCAACGCAAGGCAATCATATGATTGAAAATAAAATACCTATTCAAGACAAAACTACTGGATTTTAGACTCCGCCGGTAATCTGTGTAATAACTAATAAACTAGGGTTAGGTTACTTTTAGTGGCATATCGTGGTTCTAGAATCTATGGAGTCGCTATTTCCTAATTATTATAATACACGACACTTTGATTTTGACCTACAGAATGGTGATATTTCAAAATAAACAAAATTCATTTTAGTTCCGTTATTCCATACCTACTAATATTTGATTGTGTGTACCGCTTTCACAGCAGCGATGTCCTCCATAGCCAACATTTAAATTGGTTTAGCGGTATAATTTTATAGTGAAATTCGAAATATTAAAATACTGAAATTCAAAATCAAAGCTGTACCTATGAATTATAATAAATAAGAAATAGCGACTCCATGGATTCTACCTCTAGAACAACGATTTGCCACCGAAAGTCCTAATTCTACTAATAACCCTTCCACAAATCGATTGTCTATGAAATTTGACAATTTAGATTGTTTGATAAACTTGATTGAAATTCATTGGACAGTCAACTATTTGCACTTCTAATTTACTGAGTCTTAATTATTTTGATTAATATTTAAACATTGAAATATCTAGCATTGGTTTTCTACCCTATACTCCAAGGGTAGAGAGACAGCGGATACGTGGGATGGTCAATACGAATGAAGTCGCGGGCAAGAGCTAGTATACTAGGTTTATACATGCAAACGTAACTCTGTTTGTTTGTTACGATTTCACAGTTAAACCACTGAACTGATTTGAATGAAATTTGCTATGAAGGTGGCTTGAAACCCGGTACAGGACATAGGTGTACTTTAATCCCGATAAATTTGACAATTCCCGAAGGAACACCTGGAAATAACTTTTACGTGGATTAATTTTATGTAGAAAGCTTAGTTGGTTAGGTTTTTGTGATGCTTAATTAAATATACCAACAGCTTTTAACAACCGTTTTACAAAAACTATGCTAACTAATCAATAAAATTCTCATGCCAAGATATTTTCGATTGACTCTACTGGTTAAATTATGAAGTTTACAATATGCCTATAATCACCTTATCACTCGACTAGCCTGTCAGCTTCTCTGTGATGCCGTTTCTAACCTTAGTTCCTTGACTAATCGTTGACTATTCATCAGGTCCCCCCAACGATCCTGGAGAACTTCCTCAGCCGGATAGAGGAGGGCTACTGCAAGTTCCACAACCCATACCACAACAATCTGCACGCGGCCGACGTGGCACAGTCCGTGCACTACATGCTGTGCCAGACGGGGCTCATGGTGAGTCATCATCATCATCGTCAGCTGAATCACGTCCACTGAACATAGAGTAGGACAACTGCAATCACCACAATCCGTACCACATCAATCTACACGTAGCTGACGTGGCACAGTCCGTTCACTGCATGCTGTACCAGATGGGTCATGGTAAGTCATCATCATCATCATCATCATCAGCAAAAACACGATCACTGCAGGACATAGGCCTAATCCTTTGATCTCATCCGGAATCAGTTATGTGCTTCCAACCTTCAGAGGAGCCTAATTAAAAACTGAACATTGGTCATACGAATTTTAACGACAAAAAATAAAGATTAACCCTAGGGTTCTATTATTATTTATTATTTATTATTTATTGTTTATTTATTAACCAAAAAATTACATATTTTTCTTAAAAAATAGTCTGCAAAACTGTCACAACAGTTTGACTGCAGCTGAGTCCTTTTAAACTGCGTGCGGGTGGTAGGACCTTGTGCAAGGTCCGTCCGGATCGCTACCACCATCTTATCCATTAACCTACCGCCAAACAGCAGTGTTCGCATTGTTGTGTTCCGGTTTGGGGATAAGAGAGCCGGTGAAATGACTAGCATAGAGGCATTCTACCTTAGTCCTCAGGGTTGGCAACGCATTTGCAGTCTTAGGATTGCATTGCAGTCTTGTGAATGCGAATGTCTATGGGTCACAGTTTCCACTTACCATCAGGTGGCCTGTGTGCTCGTGTCTTCTCTATGCCATAAAAAAAAAAAAAAAAAAAAAAAAAAAAACTTGATAGTAACAACTTGGTTTTTAAATACTAGCTTTATTCATATTTATTTTATAATAAATGAAGTAGATGTTTTTTAAGCAGCCTTTTAAATTTGTGTAAATTAGGTTCTGATTGTAGTCGGTAATACCATATTGCTTTGACGTGTTATTGTATTGTCAACGTTACGATAACTTTTATTTACCTAGTAGTCATGGCGTCCGAAAGCAATATTGTTACGCGAGTAGAAAAGAACCCCTGAGTAACATAGTGTACGCGTATGGCATTTCATGCCAGTAGATATTTTTGAACCAAGCCTTATACCTGCATTTCTCAATACTCCAAACCTTCCCAGAACTGGCTGTCCGACCTGGAGATCTTCGCCACGCTGGTGGCCGCGGTGATCCACGACTTCGAGCACACCGGCACCACCAACAACTTCCACGTGATGTCCGGCTCCGACACCGCGCTGCTGTACAACGACCGGGCTGTGCTGGAGAACCACCACATCAGCGCCGCTTTCAGGTGAGGCCAACGTCAAGGGAAGGGAACAGAATGATCTAGTCGAAAACCAAGCTTTCTATGCTTCTACTAACTATAGAGACCGGCAGGCTATCTGCCTAACGCACTTGCAATCGCAATCGTTTTCATTTTGACAGTCCGAAGGAGAGTCTGCACAAAAAATGAAAACAATTGTCTCCTTTTGAAGACGATTGCGATTGCAAGTGCGTAAGCTTAAAGACGCGCTGATAACAGTATACCTACATACATATAGAAGACGCAGCTTGGAAACGTTTAGGCCGCGTTCACACAGACTTTCCGACTGTTAACGCTTCAAATAAAACAATAATGGGCGTGACCAGGTGGATTTAAAGATTACTTTTCACATTATGTGCGTTTTATTTGGCACTTTTTGCCTCGTACAGTGATAAAGTGGGAGGAACCTCCCTTCGTTGTTATTTCCAACCAGCTATGACATGAATGCCTTTAAGAAAAGAGCTTTCATTTCCCTGGGCTGGCAACCGATTGGTAATTATTGACGTGGTGGTGTTTATGGGTGGTGGTGATTACTTCCTATGAGGCAACCTGCATGCTTGTTTTGTAATAAAAATACAACGATCTTTTTTCTGTTTGTTCTCCAATAAAATGACTAGCATAGAGGCATCTTAATCCTCAGGGTTGACATTTGCAATCTTAATGCAATGGTCTATGGGTCCACTTCCCATCCAGGGTGATTTGTCTTATCAACAAAGAACGTATTATTACCTCCAAGGCTAAAACATAATGAATACAAGAAGATTAGTAAAAAATACACTCTGTAGAGCGTTAAACAAGACGTGCTACATGCGTTGAGGAAGTATTCAAACTCCAGCTGCGTATTCTGTGAAAAGGTAGACAATGGCGGCATCGCGATCACTTAAAAGGCTTCCTCTTTGCATATTAGACAAAGAGAATATTACACTACGTTTCATAGCCCTGTGCTCTTTGTTGCACTTATAGGGTGTTCTCGTACCTCTCTCGGCGTCCTATTTGGATATGGCAAAATAGTGTCCGAGAATTTTGGTTTGACGATGATTTCTGCCTGCGTAGGCATTTTCTTTGATATTATCTTAAGCATTTCCCTGGATGAAGCTTACGCGGTAGCCTGTTGTAAAAATGCCCGAGGGGACCCGAGATGTGTAGGTATGTAAAGCTTGTCAGCCGAAAGTGGCCGGAATACCCCCCGGTAGCGATAAACCCTCTGCGTCTTTCACGGAGGCGCCACGGAATCGTTCGAGGATTGTTCCGTGAAAGAACTTACGGTAGCCTTCCACATCCATATCCTCCGATTAATATACATGGTAACCAACCTTTTCTTTTGAGGTAAAATAAAAACACTCTCATTTTTATTAAGCACTAAGTAAATGAGATGAGAATCAAAGTTATGTTATGTATGATGAACACTTGGACACAACTACACTAAATTTGTTACCCCTTTAGAGAATCAATGGCAATAAGAAGGGTCACAATTATGATGATATATGTATCTGCGATGTTCTGAATTCCTTTGATTGAACTTATGAACTTTGAACTTGCGTTTATTTCTTAATTTTTGCTGTTAGAATTAATCAAGGTATCGATAAGAATAATATGGCTTCGGCTGATATTGTACAACACGCAAAATGCTAACTGCACGCATAATGTGCAAACAGTCAAAATGTACATACGCAAAATCAACATCATGACAAATGTACAGTACGCGAAATGTACAGTACGCAGAATGTACTTACGCTGAAAGCACATAAAGCAAAATGTGTAAAAAGAAAAATACGTATTTCGCGAATTGTTCAATGCAAAATGCATAATTCGCAAAATGTTACAAAAGCAAAATGCTTAATCGCCAAACGTACATAAAGAAAATGTACAAAACGTAAAATGTACAAGAAGCAAAATGGATAATAATGCTCAGTAGGCACAGGGTGGTTTACCAAAACCCCTACGCAAAAAGAGGGTATTGTAAGTTTGACATGTGTATCTATGTGTGGATCGTAGCTCCTAAACGGATAGACCAATTGAGATGCGGTTTGTTTTCTTTTGAATGCCTAGCTGGTTTGATTGGAAGTGTTCTTAGCTAAGTTTCATCAAAATCGGTCAATCAAGAGCTAGCTAGGTAGGTTAAGTTATGTTATTTTATTTTAATTCAATAATAGATAGTGTAAAGATTCTTATTTTTTTCGAAAATGCCTTTGTTATACACCTGTTATAAGAACTCTTTCCTTATTTTGCGTATTGTTCATTTTGCGTGTTGTTATTTTTTCGTATAGTAAATTTTGCGTATTGCTCATTCTAACTTTGCACATTTTGCCACTATCGCGTGGAGTTCATTTTGCGTATTGTACATTTATCATATGTACATTTAATTGTATGTACATTTTGCGTACTTTACATTTCGCGTACTGTATATTTGTCATGATGTTGATTTTGAGTAGGTATGCACATTTTGACTGTTTGCACATTATGCGTGTAGTTAGCATTTTGCGTGTTGTACATTATCAGCCGAAGCCAATAATATTCGTGCAACTCAAAATCACGCCGCATTACCTTCCTTCGCCTTCACCCCATAATTCCGTGATAACTAATTGTTAAAGGCGTAAGAGCGTGCTTAAGCCAGTGTCAGCTGAGCCAGTGTCTGATTCACTGCCGCGAAGACACACTAACTACTTTTTTATTGCTGTTTTCTGTTTTTATTTTTTTACTGTGTGTCTTGTGTCTGTAGTGAATAAATATATTTTTCTTTTCTTTCTTTCTTTCTTAAATAATTTGAACATGCTGTTGGTATGTTTTGAATATATCTGGTGGCGACTATAACATAGTTTTATACAAGGTGTATTGTGGAAAATTTGACACTGTAAGATAGGGATGGATTTGTTAAGATTTTCATAGGAGCTTATGAGGGCGAGTTAGAGAGAAAAACATACTCAAGGGCCTTTTTAAGAACTTTTAAGGGCAATAACACGCATAGACCAATTTTACAAAAAAATTGACAGTATCAATATACCTACTTGTAAACTACTCGTATAAACGATTTTATTTGGTTCACTTTTGATTTTACATCAACGATTGCGCGCTAGTAGGTATACTGTCTCGAAAAGCAACCTCGTTAGATGTTCGATAAAAAAAGCGTCAGCGACTGTCGTGTCTTGTAATAATTATAATTTTAATCAAAGCCCTCCGAAGAACTAGTAGACCGCGCTTGATTGAAATTCTGCAACGTTTTTAATTAGTTTTCCTACTCGAGTTTAGATAAGAATATCTAAGTAGCGTTTCTTGTTTTTCTTATATTTGATCTCTTGATTGCATAACTAATTTAATTTAACTACTTTGATCTTTATGTCACTGTGTTTTCGCATCGCGATCTCATTGCGTCTCAAGTGATAAAAAAAAATCAGATCATTGAATGCTGTAAAGTTAATAGCAATAATTATATTATAACACTGGGCTCATTATAACACTGGGTTCAAAAACATGTGAGACACTCTTTGTAATAGTGTGTTAGATATTGTTAAGCTTAATTTTGAGTTATGTAGTATATGCAATAAACAAAAAAAAACACGTTTAAAAAATATATAGTAAAAGTCTTCCCGTGGATGTCGTAAGAGGCGATAAGGGAATAAAAGCTGGTAGTACTGTTAGGCGATGGGCTTGCAAACTGTCACTAATACATTGGTAAACATCTTGGCCTAATTGTGGAAAATGTGGTTATGGAATTATCACCAAATTTTTTGAGTTGTTGGTAATTCTATAGCTCTGCCTACACCACTCCGGGCATAAAGGCGTGAGTTTATGTATGTATGTATAAATGGACTCAAACTAGAATAATTATGGTGTAATAGTGGCGCTTTGCACTTATTTCTTATCGCAATAGATAGTAAATGATCTAATGGTCACATTGCTAGTATTGCTATTAAACGAGTATCCGGAGTATCCACCAACTTTTTTTAAGAAACAGTGTCTCATGCACATTTGCGGCGGTAGACCCACATGTGTATTTTATATGAATAACTGTTTTTTTTATATAATTAGCGTATGGGTAGCCAGGTACTTATTAATAAAAAATGGTATAACATATTATGTGAAATTAATTGTAAAAATATGATATATCCCAATTACATTATAATATTTACCAAGAGAATACCCTAAGCGTCTACAAAACCGCAAGTTGACCTTTTAAACCGTTTCATGTTGTAGTTTCAAACCCGGGAAAAGGTCAACTTTATACGGCGTGTTCTTGCGCCCGTTTGATATAAAAAATATGGGCTACACCTATCTATGATACTTGCTGGCTTATTGTTGTTAGGGGGCCCTCGCGACTTCGCAAGTGTACGTTTTCCGCTAACTACCTACTATGTCTAACTTAGTTTACCCCTAGACCGCCCAAGGAATATTCACTCAAAAGTCCCTAGGTAGTCTGTCCATCCATCACTTAAGAAATGATTTGGATGATGAATGAAGTTCAAAGTGTCAATAGAAGTATGAAAAGTTTTTTTAAAAGTCATTTTGGAGATACATTTAATTTAGATGCAATAATTTCAAGTTGTACCCGAAATAGAACCCTTATTCAAACTAATTGGTGTCATATTTGTTCTTTCTTCACGAGATGCGTGTACGAGGGCTGCACTGAAAGTTTCGGGAATCTAATACTTAGAAACATATTTTTGACACATATCATACCTTTTTATAATCTCTAGAGTTTCATTATTTTAACACACTGGCCACATAGAAAAAAAAAGCGATGGTTCGGTTTCAATTGTTTTTTGAAGTCGTCGAGTCGCTGTTGAAAATGGAATTGTCCCGTGAAAATGTAAGAGCTATAATTTATTACGACTTTAAAAGTGGATTATCACAAAAACAATGTGGAGACCGGATGATTGTTTCTTTTAGTAATGAAGCACCTTCAAAGACGACAATATACAGGTGGTATGCAGAATTTCAACGTGGCCGTCTATCCCTCACGGACGACGTGCGTGAAGGTCGACCAAAATCGGCAGTCACGCAAGAAAACGTCGATGCTGTGCCTCAGCTGATAAAGGAAGACCGACATGTGTCATATCGGGAGATTCAAGAGTGTTTGGGCATTGGAATGAGTCAGATACAAATCATTTTACAGGAACAATTAGGCGTGCGAAAGTTGTTTTCCCGTTGGATCCCTCACTTATTGTCTGAGGAGCAGAAAACGACTCGTGTCAATTGGTGCCTCAGAACTTTGAATAAATTCAACGGAGGAAGCTCAAATGCAGTTTTTAGCATTGTATCCGGTGACGAGTGTTGGATATATGCATATGAGCCTGAAAATAAAAACCAATCTCGAGTATGGGTCTACGAAGATGAGCTCAAGCCGACAAAAGTTATTCGTTCTCGCAGCACCGCCAAAAAGATGGTGGCTACGTTTGTCTCCAAATCGGGTCACGTGTCTGCTATTCCTCTTGAAGATCGTAGAACGGTCAATGCCGATTGGTACACCACTATTTGTTTGCCGAGTATATTTGCTGAACTCCGAAAAAAAAACCCTAGTCGCCGCATTATCCTTCACCACGACAATGCCAGCCCTCGCACCGCTCGGAAAACAACTGAGTACCTGGACGGTGAAAAAGTCGAATTACTGGACCATCCTCCATACAGCCCCGACTTAAGCCCCAATGACTTTTTCACATTCCCCAAAATTAAGGATAAGTTGCGTGGTCAGCGGTTTCAGACGCCGGAAGCAGCAGTGCAGGCTTTTAAAATGGCCATTTTGTCGACCCCTACTTCAGACTTCAATAAGTGCTTTAATGACTAGTTTGATCGCATGGAAAAGTGCATAAAATATAAAGGAGAATACTTTGAAAAACAATAAAAATACTTTTATTCAATTTAACTGCATATTTTTTTCTATTCCCGAAACTTTCAGTTTGACCCTCGTAATATTGGAGAACAGATTAACGTTATCGTTCGAAAATATATATTAAGTTGGTAAGTGGGCGTGGGTGTCTAGGCAACTATCCCAAAAAACACGATTGCCGAGAAAACTGAGGTCAACGAACGCAGGCAGACAACCCAGAAGGATAGAAAGGTTCACATAATCATAGTTTGGGTAATTCCACGATAATGTAACAAAAGTTACCATTTCAATGAGTGTTTTTTGAAACTTTGAATGCTCATATTTTTCTAGATATAAATTTAATCACGTAGGTATATAGGTAGAGATAAATGACTCCTTCTATTTTGAAATATAACTAAAAAAACAAGCAGAATGCTAGAAATTAGTAACTTTCGTTACTCTCTGCCATGGAATTGCCCGTTTGCTGTAGTGATGTGGTTTTATTGCAAAATAGATTTTGCCAAGTTTGTAACAGAGAAGCATTTTTTTTATCAGGTTAAATTTGATATGGTTTTTAGCACCAAAAATTTCTAGCCCAGCGGGCCTAATATGACTGCGTTAATCACGTGACAAAATGTGGATAAGGCACCCGTCACCTGCCACGTAAATAGTACGAGAGTGACGGATGCTTTCTCCACATTTGACACGATATAGACGCTGTCAAAACACACCAAGTAACAAATAATAAAAAAGATTACATAGTAAGTCAACAAGCAGTCTTATGGCTAAATAAGGTTGAAAATAAACTATAGAAATAGGCAAGCTATATTGTTTGTCGTCGTAGAATAGGCCCTGTATGGCTGTTTACGCGTACGTCACCCGTGCCTTATCGCCGCAGTTTGCCGAGGCCCCATCCATCAATCCGTCCTCCTCCCACGAATTACTTCGAATCCGCCATTATAATATAAATTGCCGCTGTCTCCGCTCAAATTAAGTGTCAAGGCAACCTTGAGACGTTAAAGGCTTTAGCAGTCATTTAAATGTTATTCTAAATTTAATAGTACATTGTGTATTAAGGGTGGTAACGAAAGAATTACAAACGAGAGTCTGTTAGAAGCCCGAAGCCGAAGGCTGAGGGCTTTAATGACTCGAGGTTTGTATTTATTTTACCACCCGTGTAACATACAATGTTTTTCATCACAATTGCGAGGAAATGAAATAAAATCAGACAAAAGATCATATTTTTAACTTATTAGCGGCAGACCACAGATTATAGGATATGTCTCGGCAGACTACATCATTGTCTGTGACTTACCACAGATAATGTCAAACGGGTTCGGAGTCCGATTCTAGTGACAGTCGAGATCAATAGTTTATATGCGAGATTTTTAGGAAATTGTATGCAACTGACATTAATTCATCTCGAATGAAAGTTCATATCGAATGGCACAAGAGTTGGGGTCCTGACGTATTGTGATAGTTTGGTCCACGTATAATATTTAAAAAAAAAGCTATTACGCACGTTACGTACGTAATGGTAAAAAAAGGCCCGCGGGTATTATTTTGGATTTACGGTCGATTTTTCTAGCATGTTAGGACACTATTTACGAGCAAGTGTGATGAAAAATCATTTTCAACATAAGTTTCGGCCGCACTAACCGGCCAGTTAATGTCGATCAGTCAGTCAGTTCAGATCAGTCAGTTGATGTCAGTTTAAAAAACGAACCCAGCGCCTGTAATCCCAAAGTGGGGTAGGCAGAGCTACTGAATTACCTACAACTTTAAAAACTTGTTGATCATTCTGTAACGATTAATTAATTTACGAAAAATAAATAGCTTCTGGTATGGCCTGAATCTCTAACACGAACATTTTAATCATACACCGCACATTTCCATACAATACTTTACACGTACAATTTACATATGCGCTTTTTATGCATTGTCTGAAGTCGAAAGTCTTCGACCAGTGTTGCCAGGGATGATAATGGTACTGAGACGTGGACGCTAACAAATGGGCTTCATAAGATAGCTTAAGATCACTCACAAGGCAATGGAGAAGAGGGCTATGACTCGGAATTCCTTGACTTGAGTGGCAGTGGGCGGGGCACATTACTCGCAGAACAGATGGCCCATGGAAATGGCCGCTCGAGAACTCTTCGACGCCACCGGCCATCTGTTGCCCATGGGGTTGAAGAGTTCTCGAGCTGCGTCCGCCTACCGAAAGACGCAGCGGGGATAAACCTCTAACAAGATGGACAGATGACGTTGCTAACATTGCAGAAAACTGAAGGATGCAAGCGGCCCAGTGCCGGTCCTTGTGGCAAACCTTGGGGAATGCCTATGTCCAGCAGTGAACGTCTTTTGGCTGAAATCACAATACGCTGTTTTGTTAGCAAGAGTGCCTTCTGAACTACTTTATATTCTGTGCCTCCGTCGACCCTAAAAGCACTTTTCACCCTTAACCAAACCCTAACATTATTTAAAATGGGCTCTCAAACTTTAACGTGTTCGTTTCACGTTCCTTAGTGAAGTTTATTTTCTAGCAAAAAGCTTTTGCAAGGAAGTATGTAATAAAATGAAGGAAACCATTAGGTCCTTTACAGCGACGAAGACCTAATAACAACTGACTTGTTGTTTCTCTTTTGAAACTGGCTTTACTGAAAATAAAATTGTAAGTTTGAGGTAAAAATAATGTTGAAAGGGAAATTGGGAAGAGGGGATTTTGTTATATCACTACATATAACAAAACAAGGATCGTGATGATCTCAAAAACTGAACGGATTGTCATGCGGTTTTCACCATCAGTTAGAGAATTTTTCTCGCCAGGTTTTTAATTTGGTTTTTGTACATGTCACAGAAAACTCACATAATCCGAAGTGAAGCGAGAAGAGATACATAATATTACCTAGTTATACTAGTACTCCTTAGCCTTTGAGTGGCATTATTTATCGGCCCTGCAGCCCCGCAACCCGTGTCCGGTTAATAATTCAGAAATTCCTGTATTCGGGAGTCAAAGTGATTCGGTTATGAGAACAGTGGTCGTTGATTATTTATGCCCGGGGGACGCGTAAATTGGCTCCGGGAAAATTCATACTCGTACATGAGCTGTATGTAATTTATTAACCGTTAATATTTCTTGTTAAGATTAAATTGGTGTTTCGTGTTAAATAATTAGTGTTCTGAAAATTCATTGCGTTCCAGAGTGGGGTAGGCAGAGCTACAGAATTGCCTAGAACTCTAAAAATTGGTTAATAATTCTGTAACTACATTTTGCACATTAAGCTTAAGATGTTTACCAGCGTATTACTTAGTGACAGGTTGCAAGCCCATCACCTAACAGTACTACAAGCCTTTCCTCCCTTATGTCGGGTTCCTATATTCAAACCGTGGATAGATAAGGCTTACTTCGGGTTAAAATTTAACATTTGCCCATACAAAATGTGTCAAATTTTAATCCGAAGTAAGCCTTATCTATCCACGGTTTGAATATAGGAACCGGCTATTAGTCGCCTCTTACGACATCCACGGATAGACATGGATTGGCACTATTCTAAGCCGGCAACCACACAGCCAATAAAAAATAATATAACTTAATCGTTATTTAGGTAGGTAAAACTTATTATATGGCATTATTTAATTCCACGTAGGCTGATATTGACTTGGGGTCGAGACTCGAGATTAACTTACTGTCCCGGAAAAAGGGTGAACAGACCAAATTTCCTCAGGGAAGAAAACTACTTTAACTATTCCGAAAGTTAATCATTTATGTAAACAACCTGAGTTGTTGTTAAGCGGGAAGCTACATCTGAAATATACAAAAAAACTGTCAAGAGCATGTCGGGCCATGCCCAGTTCAATAAACAGCTCTTATTTACTTCACAGTTATGCCAGCGGGGTTAAAAACAATACGATAACAAGTCAAAAGCAATATGGTTTTAGCGAGTAGAATAGAGATCTAATGAAGTGTTTGGTGACATTTGTAACTCTTAAAAGTATATTCCAAAATCATAGCTTTAGCTAATTTTCCATCTAAAGTTATTTGGTGATTAATTTCAGTTGGTATAACATTTTAGTGGTCTATTACTAAAGAATCACTGAAGTTTTTTAGTTGTGAGAAGTTTCACTTTTTTTTCACGCGCATCAAAGAAGGTTTACCATTGATATGTTTTACAGGTAGCAGTTATAGTTTTCGGAAAAATGAAAATTCGGACAAATGAATATTCGGAAAAAAATTAGTTCGGAATTTTAATGTATTCCCGTCAGGATTGACTTCTTATGTGGCTAGATCGTACTTAGCATCTTGGTAACGTCTGGACATTATGTATTTAGGCCCATGACCTGTCAGAACGGGACAGGAACGTTGGTTTAAAGGCATATTTATGCTAATCCACGGTCTGTTGGTTCAAAGTTTAAATAAGTTTACATTTCTAGAGTACTTCTTAAGTTATAGTTGGTTTTGGAAAGTTTTCAAGTTATGAAAGATAAGAAAGTGTTTATTTTTGCACATTGGATTGTTTGAAGATATTAAATTAAATTAGAATTATTATTTTATGAAACGAGTTCGTTACAGTTTGTTGGTCTCTTAATTTTAAATTTGTTTACATTTCTGATTGACTTCTAAACGTATAAGTACTTAGTTGATTTGAGAAACTTTTTAAGATGATAAATAGGAATGATTAGTTATTTAACGAGTTGGTTTCAGAGTAGTTTAAATTCTTAATTTAAATCACATGGTTATTGCAGCCTTTAAATACATTCAGCACTGGCGTCACACTTGGCAGATAATTAAACACTTAATTTCAAATATTTCAGGCTTATTAAAGACGAGGAGTGCAACATCCTCCAGAACCTGTCGCGGGATGAGTTCCGTGAGTTCCGCACCCTGGTCATCGACATGGTGCTGGCTACGGACATGAGCTTTCACTTCCAGCAGCTGAAGAATATGCGGTCCCTGCTCACCCTGGCGGAACCTACTGTGGACAAGTCCAAGGCGGCATCGCTTGTGCTGCATTGCTGTGATATCTCGCACCCTGCTAAGGTATCTTATCTTACCTTATATTACGGCAGGGCTGTTGATGTATACAATGGTTACTCTATCACCTGGCATTTCAACAGGCGATAGTTTTACGCAATAAAAAGTGAACCCTCAGTATCATCATTGTGGGTTGACTTGTTGCTAATTAATTAATTGTGGATTGAGGTATTATTGCGTACGAGGGCTGCCTTTTAAGTTGTGTCGTTTGCCAACCTCCCGCGATTATTTAAAAAAAAACATATGGCATTTTCATCCTTTTGAATTTAGAACTCGAAAACAAAAGAATGTTTTCAAATTGGTCGAATAGTTTTATTACAGCGTCTATTCAAAGGTGACAAGTCGGTTGTAAAAATGGAAATGTCTAAGGAAAATTTGCGTGCGGTAATTTTCTACAACTTTAAAAGGGGATTATCGCGACTTCAGTGCTTTGAGGAGATCACATCTGTGTTTGGTGATGCAGCACCGTGTCTTAGGACTGTAGAACGCTGGTACTTAGAATTTTTACGTGGGCACTCTAGCCTCAGTGATAAGCTTCGTGAAGGTCGTCCAAAAACCGCCATGACGCAAGAGAATATCGAAGCCGTGCGGCAGCTAATACTCGAAGATCGTCATGTGACATACCGTGAAATAGAGGCATCCGTGGGCATTTCAGGGACCACTGTCCAAAAAATCCTGCACGAAGAACTTGTTGTAAAAAAGTTGATCTCTCGTTGGATACCACATTTGCTTAGCGACGACCAAAAAACAGCCCGTGTAAGTTGGTGTCGCAAAACTCTGAAGCGATTCAGCCGAGGAGAGTCAAAACATGTTTATGATGTGGTTAGTGGTGACGAGTCTTGGATATATGCTTACGATCCAGATTCAAAACAGCAGTCAACTGTCTGGGTCTTCCAGGACGAGCCAAAACCGACCAAAGTCATACGCTCTCGGAGCACTTCAAAAAAAATGGTTGCCTCGTTTGTGGCAAAGGGTGGTCACGTCGCCACTATTGTACTAGAAGATCGCAAGACGGTTACCGCCGACTGGTATACCACTGTTTGTTTGCCACAAGTCATCACCGAATTTCGAAAAAACAACTCGGAACGTCGTATGATACTGCACCATGACAATGCAAGTTCGCACACCGCCCGCCAGACAAAGATGTTTTTGAACACCCAAAACGTGGAAATTTTAGATCACCCGCCTTACAGTCCTGACTTAAGCCCTAACGATTTTTTTACGTTCCCCAAAATTAAGCAAAGTCTTCGTGGTCAACGTTTCAGCTCACCCGAAGAAGCTGTTGACGCATACAAATCGGCCATTTTGACTACCCCCACTTCGGAGTGGAATAAATGTTTTAAAAACTGGTTTGAACGCATGCAAAAGTGTATTAAATATCGCGGCGAATTCTTTGAAAAACAATAAATGGTAATAATCTATTAAATTGTCTATACTTATTTCAAACGACACAACTTAAAAGGCAGCCTCGTAACAGCATCCTTTTGCAACGTCTACTATAAAGTCGGACCGCCAACTGTTCTTGAGTTGCTGGTGCTTGGGCGGTGGTGATTACTTCCCATCAGGTAATCCGCATATCGTTTGCTCCCTCTATTATTATTATTATTATTATTATAAAACAGTATTTACAATAGTATTATATTATAATCTGGAACCACTTGAGCAAGTATTTGCTTAAGGGAAAAAATAAATAAGACTTTTAGAAGGCAATCGAAGATGTTTGCTTCAAAGTTTCAATTATAATAATGGATGGATAGAATTAACATGTTTTATTTTCTCGTTAGAAGAACTGGCTGGAAATGGATCGTGTTTACATCCACTGCACTATCCATCTACTAGTAAATATCCACTGCATCTGCGCTAAGTACACGTGTTCCTCAAATCTTTCCATTATCATTGAATAGCAGTAACTATCCACATATGCCATCTTTTAATTTTCAAAAATCTTAATTTTCAGAGATGGGACCTCCACCACCGATGGACAATGAGTCTCCTTGACGAGTTCTTCCTGCAGGGAGACAAGGAGCGCGAATTAGGGCTGCCATTCAGCCCTCTCTGTGACCGGAACAACACCCTGGTAGCAGAGTCCCAGATCGGCTTCATAGAGTTCATTGTTGAACCCAGCATGGGGGTCTGTGCTGACATGCTGGAGTGTATCCTGGGTCCCCTACATTCCAGCAGCAAGAGTACTGCCGCCCAGGAGCCTATAAATGAGGAGGCAGGGAAAATAGGTAAGATTGTTCAAAAGATCTCTATTCTACTGGATAGAAACCATATCAACGTTGTATTGTGAACGTTCGACGTGTGTTTTGATTGATCGTAAATTGTAGTTTAGAAGTTGTTATCGTAGGCCCTAGACAAGGTGCATAACGCTAACTATAGCGTTTCTAT
Organism: Acleris laterana; assembly: GCA_963966035.1. Classification (NCBI taxonomy): domain Eukaryota; kingdom Metazoa; phylum Arthropoda; class Insecta; order Lepidoptera; family Tortricidae; genus Acleris; species Acleris laterana. The sequence continues at coordinate 16,956,355 of OZ014439.1, read as the reverse complement.
TCGGTTCATTTTTAAACCTATCGCGTCACTGGTAGATAACGTGACTCTTTGTATCAATAAAATAAAGGGCATTGGGTAAATTAGCTTGAAGAATATTGTAATTTTTGTTATCAGCGGCCACGAATGATTTTGACATAGTTATTTAGAGGACCTCAAAATACACATAGATACATATTATTTATGGCGTTTAATAATATCGGAGCCGAGATAAGTATTTAAGGTTGAAATGTTCAGTTTTTGGTACTAAAAGTAAGTCTAGAATATTAAATATCTCGACTCCGATGCACTTAAGAGTATTACATTACATAACAAAACATATTTATTTTGAATAATTCTATCATAATTTACCACTTTTACTAAAATGACAACACTTTTACCCAAACCCCTTTGTTGCATTTCAGTCACTGAGACCACCGCCAAGTTCAAGATTCGAAAGCCGTGGGTAGCCTGCCTCAGCGACAACAAGAAGATTTGGAAAGAGCAGGCTGCTAAAGGTAATATTCGAGACAGTAATCAGTGAAGTCGAAGACCTGAAAAGGCTCGGTATGCCGACACTTCTTCTTCTTCGCAATGATGGCCTTGTCCAAAGCGCTAGTAGATTCACTCCATATTATCGACGTGTAAAAGAGCCCTCATGTGGACAATTTACTGAATAAATATTTTGAATTTTGAATTTTTGAATCTTACATGATCAAACGAACTTACTTGAAGCGAAGTTCGATCTTAATCATCTTGTCTTCGACGAAAAGATTAATTATTACCTACCTAGTAGTAGTCCTGATAATTTAAATCGGAAACGTCATTATCGTCAGTCGGTATCATAATGACACGACTATCTACTACTACCACAAACACAAGTCCACATCCAAAGTATTCCGCCATCCTGATAAATGTGACTGGTGACAATTCGGTATACATTGCAAAGTTATCCCGCTGATACATCACTGGGTTTAATACAAGCTGCGTCATGTACATACACCGGATTGACGGGGGCAAAAATTTACCAGTGCTAGTGATTCATCAAATATCGACTAAGTTTATCGATAACTATTTTCGCGACATACGGATCTTACATTTCTTGCAAAAGTAAGTTGTTCCTTTATTTTCTATATCTGAATCAGCTTTCCGTGAAGATAAACGATATTTTTTCATTCGAGGCATTTTTAACCGACTAAAAAAAAAAGGTTCACGATTCGTCGGAATGCAAAAGAATATTGTTGTACTGAATGAATTTGTTATTCAATGTAATTTCAATGGTTGTCAAAAGTGAATCGAGTCTAGTCAGTGTCAGATAACGGTTGTTTATAGTTGCGATAAATATAAATAAAAAGAGGTTTGCACATAATTAAACAGTATTCAAACTTGATGATTAAAAAATGTTTTTCATCGATATCGATAAACTTTGTCGACATTTAATGGCTCACTATCATTGGTACATTTTTGCCCCCGTCAATCCGGTGTTTGCATGTACGGTCACGAGCGTTTTTTTTTTAAGGAAAGTATGCTTGGAGTCGTCAATGTCATTAGAGATGTCAAGTCATTTGTAACTCTTAGGAAACTCAACCTTATTGTTGTAGAATGTCAGATTGACTTTGGACCTAAGGTGGGTACCAAATTTAATAATCACCTGTCAACTGTGATGTGAGGATGGTGAAATAAGGGGACTGACAGCGAGAGGTGGCCGGTGACAATTGTATAGGTACACATTACAAAGTCTGCTAGTTTTTAAGTCACCGGGTCCCGTTTTACGAAAGCTTGTAACTTGTATTACAAGTGGGTTTTTTTCTAGTAATATAATATTAAAAACTTCCACTTGTATTAGAAAGAAAATATTTATTTCACTTCTCATGCTCTTAAATGTTACTTTTGTCCCCGCACATGGGGATTAAAGCTCCTTATTAATTTCTAGGGATTCAAGTATTACACAACGTCCTACCACCACCTAAACAAGTCTGAGGTCCCATCGGGGACGCCGTTCTACAGGCGTTTACGAGTATTATTGTAAAAAAATGTTGAAATACAATGTTAGAAAAACCTTAGAATTTATTTATTCAACACTTATTTCTAATCTAACTGATGAAACTTAACAAGCCATTCTTATAGTACAGACGTACCTACCTTCTACAATCGGGAAAGAAGAAACTGTTGTAGGAATATTATAATATTATGTGCATGACTCGATGTATGAATGTGGAATGGAAGAAGCGAAAGAAATTTGTCAAGATTGTAGCAAATGGAAAGAACTGGTCTCTGCCTACTCCTCTGGGAAACAGGCGGGATTTAATGTATGTACCTACTCGTATGTATGTATGTTCTTTACACCCGTAAAAATATCATAAATTAATTGCGATCAATATTACCCATATAAAACGCATGTCAAAAATTTTTTTTATTCTCAGATGCGGAGGCCAGGGCTAAGGCTGAGGAGGAGATCAACCACCCGCTAGCGACAACAGAAGAATAGTATTTAGCCACCTTTGTAAATAGCGTTAAATCTAATTGTTATAACTTTTTCTCTTCACTCATGAAGAAAAACTAAATATTTTCTGTTGTGTGTAAACGCTTGGAAGCAACGTCGCTGCATTCGAATTTTAAATAAATACCTGGCAACATTGACGCGGTGAAGCGTTATATCCCTTTCTACCAAGCCTAGTGCAAGGAGACAAGTAGCTACACCCCTTGCGTACTGGCCGCTTAGCTCTTCCTTCGTTTGTTTCTAGGTAAAAACAATGCCGCCAGCCTAACAACAGTGACGTCAAAAAGTATTTATTTAAAAATCGCCATTCAAGTTCGTGTTTTGTTACGCACAAATTTTGAATTAAAAGCACAATGTGAAAAGCCTGAATGTATAAAGATACAATTTGGAAGACACCATAGTGAGCCAAATTTGAAACGGCGAGCCGCGGCGCGGCGCTAACGCCATTAGTTTATAAATTCATTATTAATTATTCGCGGTTAGGATTTTCTTAAGATTTAAGCCTGACAAATGGGATGGAACATTATTCCAATGTCAAATACCCATTGTAGTTCACACGCGTTTGAAATTTGAGGTCCTATTGATACAGTGTGTTTTTAATTTAACACCGGTTGTCATGTTTTGTCAAGTGCATTGTGTTCGACACTTAACTGAGTCCACAGCTGTATTATACTCGTATCTAACAAAGACGACCTAACCCAGGGCTTGCGAAACTTCATGAACAACTATGAAATACATAATTAGTTACGTTTTGAGGACATCATTCCGTCATATCTCTGTAGACAACCGTATGTCATAATTTCTACTATGATCGAACAATGTTGTCAATTGACTTAGCTAAAAATATATTTAGGACATCAGGGGGCCTAATATGGCTGCGTTTATCGCGTTACAAATATTGTATTATGCATCCGTCACCTTCTAACACGTAAATAAGTACACGTCAAAAAGTGACAAACGCTTTATCCACATTTGACACGCGATATAGAGGCAGCCTAGGCCTGCTGATCATTCTGCCTTAACGTAAGTATCTACATTAAGACGAGTAATAATACAAATTGGGTATATTGTATTGGTATTACCACAATTAGATACCTACTTTGTCTTGATATAGGCCTCTAACACAATCCACAGCAATGGATTTATAGATTTGACGATATCAAAACCATAAAACGTATACATACATTACGTACATTTTATTATCTAAGAACTTATCGTTTATTTTCTCTTAATATAATGCCTTTCGAGCATTGAATGTACTTGTCAAATATTTAATGCTACATAGTTATTTATAATGGTACCGATGCTCGATATTACAAATATTATAATAATAATTCATAAGTAGTTTATGTCAAGGTGTCCTTTCGTATCTATTGCGTTAGATTGCCAAGATTTTTAGATTTTTTTCTAATTTTCGCAAATATTAAATTAAGTAAAGCCCTTAAAATAGCGTAAAATGTATATCTTTGAAAATGCTGGTAACGGAGCAATTCATTCCTTATTGAAACTTTATATACTTATCGTGTGTACAGATGTGCTCTTCGCAAAGAAACATCCTATAGGTATATAGAATAAGCACCTACATAATAAATAAACATGATCTTCTACTTAACGAGTAAATGTAGCTTAACTAGTTTTAACTTATCCCGTAATATATAAAAAATACGCTTATTAATTTTAATGTTTCCGATTAAATTGGAGATTTGATATTCCTGACCAAATGTTATTTAAAAAGAGATCATTTTCTAAATAATATAACCTTCTCAATAGATAATATAAATAGGTAGATAGTTTATTGTTTTAGTTCGATAATTCACGTAACCGTAGGTACCCATTAAGACTTAGTTTTCAGGTCTTAGAGGGTCTGAACACTTTCACAAGTTACTCGAAAAAATAACTGAGTTGCAAAATATACTTAAAAGTAGTCCACGTTTCGCTAAAATTCATGCTCAAACAGGAAGCAACTTATGCGTAAATGAATGAATTTAGACTGAATGGCACAAGGTTTAAAGGCCTTTAAAATATTAAAGGCGGCCGCAGCGTAGGTAGACAAACTTGAAATTAAAGGAATATGTATAAGAAGGACCCAATGTAATGTGCCGTCCTTCCATTAGGATCCCTCTACGCTTGGGAACTATTGTAAAGTATCACATTTTTAAACAAAACCCACGGTTGCCAAAACGTTTTAACATTTCAAAATTCGCTAATTTAAAAAAATGCACTGATCTAATACCTAAAATTTTTAGGTACCGCATCAGAGGCCTAGATTTTCAGGTACTTGGGACCATTGTCATTAATATCAGCACAAGCAACCATAATCACAGTAATATAGGTCCCTTAAAAGATACTTAGAATAAAGATTTCAAGAATGGTGAGGATCTAGATGTAACCAACTGGTGACGCTTATGTAGTAAATTAACAATAGATCTTTTATATATTTACTATCTAAAACATACTAGACTTATCAAAATTCTGTATATTATGTATGGTAGAGTACTTATTGTCTTTACGGTTAAGATTAATCAAAATATTACTTAGAATGTGGTTTATTAACGCCATTCTGATTGGGAATATAGCTTTATAAAATTGTAGTTTAGAATATTGAGCCTTATGGACATCATAGTAAATGTTGTTTCTGTAAAAATAGCTTGCGATGTCACTCCGTTTTTGTCCACAAATAGACACGAGGTAGCCACTTCTTTTATTCTAGAGCACTACAAAAGTTTGCGAAGCATCCGTAGTATAATAATTAAACATTGTAATTTACGCGTCTTTTGTCCTTGTTAACTTTTATTTTATTAATTACACATTTTATGAGATATTTCAAACAAGTGTTTTTAGTAAATAGTTACACTTAAGATTGTTGAGTTGTGTTGTAAAAAACCGGGCAAGAGCATGTCGGACCATGCTCAGTGTAGGGTTCCGAAGCCGTAACGACAAACACAAAAAACTATCTCAAAAATCAACATGTATGAAACAATTTTCTATTTAAAGTTATTTGGCGCTGTCTTAGATGATTTTTAGTAGGTATAAACCCGTTAATCGCCTGTATCTCAGGAACTAATCATGTCTACTAAGCCGTGATAGTTTTCCTTTAAAATTCGTTATATGCGCTTTCGTTGAAGATTTTTTTCAGATTTTTAGTACTTGTAGTTTTGGCTGTAGGGGGGGGGGGGGGACACTTAACTCTAACAAAAAATAGCGCTTTAAAGCTTAATATTTCATAAACGGATCCCTTAATCGAAAAATTGTTTTTATAAACCCGCAATATTTTAGAAAGACCTATCCAACGACACCCCACACTATGGGGTAGGCAAGAAAAAAAAAAGACATCCCCACGTTACGTGTAGGGGAGGTGCATTAAAACAAAATATTTTTCAAAATTTTATTTTACCACTTTGTTGGCGTGACTAATATGTACATTCATGCCAAATTACAGCTTTCTAGTACTATGAGTCTCTGAGCTAGACTGGGGACGGACGGACGGACGGACGGACGGACGGACGGACGGACGGACGGACGGACATGGCGAAACTATAAGGGTTCCTAGTTTGACTACGGAACCCTAAAAACGATTCAAATTTAACTCCGGGCGAAAACGTTTCTCACTGCCTACTTAAATCAAGGCCGATTTCCACGATTTTTTAATATAGGTAGGTACAATTGTTATGAAAAACTAGGTAAGGACGTTTCCGTTTTTCTTTTCTTTCCTCGAAATATTTTCGCTGAAAGGGAAACGTGCACGCCTAGTTTTTCACAATATCTACAATAGATTTTAAAATCGTAAAAATTAGACCGGGTTTAAGGGGAGAGAAACCTTAACGCATTTTGTATGAATTTTTTTACTTTGCAATGTATAAATCAAATCCAACTGCAAATCTATTCTAAGTTGTTTTAGCTTAACTTGGTTCCGCTCAGTCCCAAAATACCACAATTTCAAAATTCCAGACTACTCTCTTTACCAGATTCCCAAATCACCAGCTTCGAAATATTAGGTAAGCATAATCAACGATACCGAAATTTAAATGTTATTTTTTGAGATTCAAGTATATGGGCCATTCTACTTTTCGTTGTACATAACTTTTAGCCACGCTCTCACTAAACTATTTTTATTTCAACAAACGGTAAAGTGCTGCTTTTTCTAACTTAAAACTAGAAAAGGGACGTCAATAAGCTTATATATAGAATTACCCTAATTCATAAAAAGTTATTTGTAATAACTATAAAGTGAGTAACGCAGTGGACGTTGATGTCCCCGCCATTTCTATGGAAAATGTGCAATTTACCACTGAGTTACCAAGATTCTTCAGCGATAATTGAGTAATTTAGGATATTTTTTTTTGAAAACCGTTAAATGTAAACATTCTAAGTTCACGTTATTTGTTTATACGCGGATTCATCATTTGGTATACTTTTTATCGGACGATAGCAAAAATGTACACTGAAAAGTAGAATGGCCCATTGAGAATCTGGTATTTTAAAATTCTGGTATTTCGGGAATGAGCGATTTGGTTCTACAAGTAGGTAATGTCAAATCACATTGTTGACGTTGTAGAGTTCTTCTTCTTTTTGTCCTGCAGCATTTTATTGGAATTCCCAATTTTTGATATACAATCAGCAGCAGCTACGCAACCGAAGAGGTCAATATGATCTGCACTCGACTTTATTGTCAAGAGAACACGTCGTGTCTAGATCATTTTGAGCGTTTTATTCTGCTTAGCTACTTTTCATGCTGACTGTACCTATAGCTCTCCAGACTTCTATTTTTCTCTATTACGTAACACATTCACCGCCAAGTACCCGACTATCGGTTATTCTATGTTCTTGTTCCCATGCCGCACTACCTGATTGTCGGGAACTATAGTATTTTTGACCGCTATTCTGTACCCTTACCATGAGTTACAATTACCGTACTCGCTAGTGAGTCCGCAAGGGACAGAGCTTCGACTCGTTAGCGAGAACGTTGATTGTAACTGTTGGTTAGGATACTGGTGTGCGGTTGGGAATTTGTTTCGTGGGCTGACACTGTATGTGTTAAGTAGAGTTAGTAGAGCTCTTACTGTGAAGATAATAAGAGCTATAATAACGTCAACGACATGATTACGATACAGGACCACATGGCTAAAACAAAGTCAAATAGAAGCTAGAGTGTATATTTTCACGAATTGTACTAAAATGATCGTTTTCTGTGTTTGTTATTTTTAATTTAGTTTGTAATGAGTCAACTCTCATATACGAGACTTGTCTTCTTTATTTTTCAATAGTTACAATGTCGATAACCATGCCTACATTGTTGCTGGACAGAAAATGTTACCGAACTAAAACATAATGGTTACATAATGATTGGTATTATAAAACCCATCGCACATTTAGTAAAATTTGACTAAAGAAATGTGAAAATGGTCTCGCAACTAAAATCAATTTGTTTACACTTATGGCTGACACGGTCAAGCTTTTACAAATAACAAAATAAACTATTTATTACTCAATACCTACTTACACTTTACACTAATGAATAAGTTTCAATTTTGTGTAACATTAATCTGGCTATTGCATTGTCTATATTAATTGATAACTTATGGCGAAATGCTTCTAAATACACTAATTTAATCTGAATGTTTGTAATATTATTTGAGAGTAATAATAAAATCAAAGACATTTATCTACTATGGCACTTAATGAGCATTTTATGTGAAATCTCAATTTATGTGTATTTTTTTCTACATTTATGTAAATAGTAATAAACACCTGTATGTGTAAATTGTATGTAAAATAAAAATAAAGATTTTCGTAGTAAATTGTGGTATTTTATTTATACATGTTGTTATCAAATATAAACGTACAGCTAGGTAACATGTACAGTCGAGTACAAAGATATGTATACATAGTATCTTTGACCTCGACTTGACATCAAGAGGATATAAAAGCATCATTCAAGCATCTTAAATTGATTCAGTTTTACTAGCAGTGAATATAAAAATTTTCCAAATATACAATGTGTCCCAAAAATCAACGTCAACCCGCCTAGGGCTGATAGAGCACCTAAAAAGCTATCGATTTAACCCACATATAAGTACAGCGATTTTTAGTTGTTTCGAAGATATTGATCATTTTAATGTGAATTTTTGAAGTTTTCCCTCATGTCCGTCCATGTCACAAATAATCCTCAATTTTTCAGTGGTATCTTACATTATTAGTCTTTACGAAACCATCAAGATCCGAGCAAGATCTCCGAGACGCGACAGACAGAGCATTGGCTGTTGCAGGTTTCTGGTCCCGCACAGTCTGATGAAAATAGGAACCATCGACACGAGAAGAAGAAGAGTCTTTACGAATCAGTGAAGTTTTGAAACCTACTCCCCTAGGCGGGTTGACTTAAATTTTTAGGTCACCCTGTCTGTATACAGATGTAATGCATAATCATATGAAATCGTATTTTGTCGGACATGTTCATATTCTCGTCTGGCTTTACACATAAGATTATCTATAAGTATTAAAGCTGACTGAGAAAAAAATATATATACAAACTTTTCCAATTAATTTCGATAATATCATTTTCACAAAATGAATGTTTAACAATGATACACATGGCCAATCTATAATGCTTTTCATATATTTTATTTTAATAAAAATTGATCTATTTTTTAAGAGGTATCATTCCACCATAGAAACATTTTTGACAGATTGGCTTAGTGGAGTAGACCAGAGTAGTACTATTAGGAATAAAGATAAATTATCTGCAGTCACAAAAAAAATATTTATACACCGAATTGGACGGAGTTCAGCAAACCAACTCATAAAGATTTTGCAAACTGGAACCAACCCACAGTATTCACCATGACTGTTGACATTTTGTTTTGACCAATTTGTGGGCTGGTTCTCGTTTGCAGAACTGCGTCCAATTGATCACCATATTGCTAGGGTTTTTCTGTATATGCCTTCATAAGACTTTGTGGTGGCTTTGAAATACTTAGCACAGCTTCCAACAAAAACAAAATACAATAAGAAATTAATATGCTTAATATTTAAATTGGAGTCACAATTACATAAAATTGCTTTAAAAATAGAATCTATAAGATATACACTAACAAATACATAATGCTGTTTCAAAATGCTGTAATTTTAAATACAAAATTCTTCTTACATAGTTCTAAAGCTGAGAAACAAAGCTAGCTTAAAATGTACTTATGAGTTTTACCAAATATATCAATTTGCACAGACAGTGCCCTAACATCAGTTTTTTGCCGATTACATATAATTGTCCCTTCAATAATATCTCCCTGTTTAACGGCTTTACAATCTCTAAAATGAAACACAGTTTGTTTCCAATGAGTGGAAGTTGCATGTGGACCGGTTGAGAAAGAAACCTTATTAGGCAGGTCAAAGAATGTATCAAAGTAACCAACCAGGGATGTTAAAGTTCCATCACGTACAATAGGTAGTCTAAACGATGATGTAAAATCCATAACATCAGTATTGCAAGTATTAATATCAATTTCTTTGACGATACAAGGTTCGGACACAACATGTTTGGAACCAACAATGTCTACACTGGCTTCTCGTACTACTTCTGATTTCATACAATTCATTTTATACCCATAAACATCAGACCAGAATTCTATTAACTTTTTATGAGTATCTAAATCACCACTAGCAACCAAACTTATGTTACATCTATTAGGCAGTAATAATCCACCAGATTTGAGGCAATTCTCTCTCGCATATATCACACTGTCCAACATGCCTTCAAATAACAAGAAATAACCCATCCACTCGGACACAATTATGTCAACTTTCTCATCTAACTTTGTATTCTCTAATCTACCTTTTACAACTTTAATAACATCATGTAGATTATTTTCTCTTATTATATCCATTGCATGGTATACTACTTCAGATTGGTCTAAGGCATAAACTTTCTTAGCACCCGCAGTTGCTGAGAACATAGAAAGGATTCCAGTACCGCATCCTAAATCTAAGACAACCTTCTCTTTTAATGAGTCTTTGTTATTTAATATTGCATCTCTATAGCTTTCTGTACGTACTTTGTCTGAGAGCATGTCATAGTGAATACCGAAGTGTGCATAAGTGTTGAAGTATCCTTCGTCATCTTCCAATGGAACTTTTGATACACAATCCACAATCATAGTACCTTTGCCTCCGTTAGGGCTCATTGGACCCACATCCACTATGGTTTTCATTGATGCTTGCATCTTATTTATATCTTCTTTCGCCATTTGCAAATGCGCTTTGCTTTCGTTTAGCTGTTCGGTCAAAACTTGTATAGTCCTTTGTAGCTCAAGAAAGTGGCTTTGTGATAAGGTTACAAGGCCGTTTTCGACATTAGCATGATAAGATTTCGGGGATCCTGGTGACTCGGCGATCGATTCGAAGTCAAACATCAACCACTCATCGTTTTCTACAGGTTTTAGATACTTTTCGTCGTCCCATAGAACTTCACCTGCATTCGTTATCGCGTCCGAATTAGGCTTGTGAGTCTTAATGTAATTGATCAATTTGATGTAAGAATAGCAGTCCATGTTAAACTTCGCCTTCAACGTGTTCAAATTAAAGTTATGCGCATTCTCGCAGTGTTTTACGGCGTCCTCAATAGATGTGGAAATATTAGCGCAAAATAAACAAGTTACCGAGTCGTCGCTGGATTCCATCTCCTGCCATTCTTCTTCTTCGAAGTGTTCTTCGTCACTACTTAAATCTGGCACGTCGGTCATGATGATTTTAATAAAGAAACAGGGGGAAAACTAAGTGTTTAGGAAAAGTAGTGTGCAATGACCATGTGGTAAAATGACTTAAATGACACTTATTGTCAATGTGACAGATGACAGTTGTAGACGTCATTAAACTTTTGAGGCATTTTTTCACGGTCAACGACGTTCAGAATCTATTCGAGCCATACATTCGAGCGGACGTCAAAACTAAATACCACAGACGCGGGAATTTTGAAGTTGTAACCATGGATACATGTTTTATACAACAAACATTTGTTAATGAATGGCGTTTGTTGTCACATTACTTGCAAAATTGTATCAAAATGAAGTTGAAATTGTCTTCGTTTAAGGAGCCGAAGCACACTGGAGTAGTGGTTTGTGTGAGTTGGAACAACACAGAAGACGTGTTTTCGTGCGGGTGATTATTTATGCTGAGAATTACACTGAAACTGAAACTTATGACCAGCAATCGTTGCATCGCATTAAATGGGATCGAAGAAAAAAAAACCATTGCATTAGCAAACAAAAACATAAGTTATCATCGGTTCTAACTTTTTTTAGTGACGACCACAAGCTTCTAAAATGGAATCTCGTGAACAGTGAATGTATGGTGGTGACGACGTTTCCCGATGACTTTTATCCGACTGAAATGCACTTGTTCCCTAAGATCAACCAGGGTGTTAACAAGCATCAACATGATGTTATATTAATTGGGTCGGCTGATGGCAAGTTAGTTGAAATATTTTAGAACATCGATTTATTTCTAATAGGATACTAATTAATTAAATGACTACAAATTACTACTCCTACTTTCTACTATTCTTAGATTCCACATAGTTAATCATAATGGACGTATAGAAAAAAGCGTCGTCGCGCACCAAGGTGCCTGTCTCGTCACACAATGGAGCCCTGATGGGGCCAGTTTGTTGACAGGTAAATTACATGTATTAGTTTACCTATATGACCGGTTAATTCTTGTAATAAATAGGTAAAGCAAGGGATTTGTGGTTACGCGAGGGAAAATATTATTCTATTAGTTGTTTCCCACGACCACACATGTACGTTTGCTATTTTCAAACGAAAAGTCAGTATCTATGTCCTTATCTAGAATATGAACTATGTTTTGTTATCCAAGCCCGTTTAACGTTTTACCACCCTGAACCAAACGTTTATCAAAATTAAATAGAATTCTTAACGTTGTATTTCTTTTCTGTGGCCCATTGGTCGACGGACAGGGAATTCTCCAATACCTACATGAAATCTATCTCTAATTTGCATAGACTTATAAATATTTGAACTCGGTATGCTTCCTTTGTGAATTGTGCGATAAACATGTGTGCAAACAACAAAGAGGTAAACCACTCTCCAAGCAAATGGTCCCTCCTCGTATTCCTGTGATTTAGACATTAAATAGGTACCTAGCAGTGTAGCGTGAACCGGTTCATCTCTCAGCTGAGCCCCATTTATTTTACAATAAGATCTTATAATAAGACACATATGTAAAATAGCAATGATGTGTACTTGGCGGCCAGAAAACTGTAAACCAATTGTATAAAATAAACTTCATTCATTGTCATTGTCATTGTCATTCATAAATAAATGAATATAAAAGAAAACAATGAATTAACTTTGGACTAATTTAAAAGTATTTTTAGCTAAGTAAAAACCAACGGTGTTAACGTTTTTCATTAATAATAGCGGCGATAGAATTGAGACGTGCATCTGAAAAGTTCATTTTTCATAAAATCGTTTAAGACTGCACCGAGCAAACGTCGAGCGCCCTCATTACTATTATTGTGTTTTCTAATTAAGTAAAGAATTTCCTTGCACACACAATTCAAAGGTACATAAGCCTTTTTCAAGGCCTTTGTTGAATTAATTACTAAAAATAATACAAAAAACAAAAAAAAACGATCGAAATGCATTCTTTCAGCCGGTGAAGATGGCTTTGTGAAAGTGTGGTCTCGGAACGGCCTCCTCCGTTCCACCCTCGTGCAGTCCGACGTGTCCTGCTACAGCGCCGTCTGGAGCCCCGACAGTGGTGCCATCCTACACACCAAAGGAGACTTCCTTGCTATCAAGTTCTTGAACTCTGGCTCTAAGATTACTAAGGTTTGGTTAGGTTATCAATACAGTTGAAATCTTTAGCGCACAATTTGTTGTACATGTCGTTATGGTATTTTAAATTCGTTATTATCTATTTGAAGGTGTTGTATCGTTAAGTCAAGAATAATACTTTTATGAGTGAGCGATTTTCATGTTTTTCTTCATGGTAGGTATGTGTTTTTATAATTCGTAACATAAATTACTCAGCTTAATTTAACATTAATTTTCATTTATTATTTTCTTATTATTTAAACGTTTACCTTCTCAGTGGAAAGCTCACGAAGGATTTGTGCTGTGTGTGGCATGGAACGCTAATAACAATTTGATAATATCTGGTGGTGAAGACGGGTTTTTCAAGGTAACTAATTCTTTTTTTATGCACTGTCAAAAAGTTGATATGCTTATTTTTCATTGAAAATACAATTACGAAGCACAATCAAATAAATAACGAAGTTTTTATTTATTGATGACATTTTTGTCAGATCTGGGATACATTTGGCCAGCAAATATCAGTAAGCGTGAAACACGATCAACCAATTACAAGCGTATGTTGGGCTCCAGCTGGAGATCTTTTCGCTGTTGGTAGCTACAACCTGATACGATTATGCAATGCTAATGGGGTAAGTACTACAAGTAGACACCTACTACAACTTTTTTATGGCACCAATCCCGATCGGCCAAATCAAAAGTCTCTTCTCCCTGTCAAATTTAAATAGGTACATTAAATACTGTTAACATCCTACCAGGAATAAAGATAAAGATAAAAGATAAAAGATATTTATTCAGTAAGTAGGCCGCACGGGCACTTTTACACGTCAAGAATCTACCAGCGCTTCCCAAGAGAAGACCACTGCCGAGAAGAAACGCCGCAGGAAACTCAGCAGTCAGTCGTTTTTTAACCATATTTAATACTCAGTAAAGTTAGCGTAAATTAAATACTTAATTATAATATCAAATATCATGCGTAGTTCAGCAGGAAAAATAATGTCTCTTCATGTTTCAGTGGTTCCATTGTCTTGACCGTCCTTCAACAGGCAGTATTTACAGCATCGCATGGTCATCAGATGGAACGCAACTAGCAGCTGCCTGTGCTAACAGCCAAGTACTTTTTGCTCATATTATTGACAGGTACAGGTTAATTTATTGACTTTTAAAAAAGATGACTATTTTATTTTAAACGGTAAGGTGTTTATTCTTAATTTTAATCTGTCCTTTCAAAATAACAACAATTGCCTTTGAATTTGTTCAAGACCATTGCATCAACTATCCTAATTACCTTGTTAAACACATTATTAGGATGGCTAATAATAAATGTATAATCATTTTCAGGGAATATGTCTGGAAAACGTTTGCTTGCACCCAAGTGGGTCGTAAAGTCATCGCAATCAAAGATATCACGACAGACCAAAGCGATCAACTTGATTATCCCGACAGAGTCATCCAAATGGCTCTAGGTTTCAACCATCTGGTGATAGCAACCGTCAAGCAATGTTTCATACACAAACTGAGTTCTTGGAATACGCCAGTAACGTTCGATCTAAAAGAGGGCACCATTAGCATGATCTTACTCGCCGAGAAGTAAATATTTGTTGAATGTAATTACTTGAGTGTGGAAAGTTTGATATTGTTCGTAAATTGATTCGTAATTAGCTTTGGCTTGTGTATGTCTATCTATTAGTAACATTATTGTACCTCCTTTTTTACCATTAGCACGGTCGATATGTATGTATGTATGTATGTATTGTTAATACGATATTAAATTTTTGCCTCAACAAAACCAACAAAGACTTACCAAAAAATCAATCCAAAGAAAATTTAAATCAAACGCCTATGCTAAAAAAACTAATTTAGCGTAAAAGGTTCACTTAACGTATGCTATCGTTTGTTCGTCATAAAGATGTTATCCAATAAAATATACAACCTGGGCCCACTCATGAAAGTTTTAATCTTTTTCAGATGTCTATGCATAGTTGAGCGGGCAGGAGTGTCGATCTACAGTTACATGGGGCGGTTGCTAGCCAGTCCGAGATGGGGCGCCCGGCCTGAGACCGTAGGGCGGGCTGCCCTGTCTTTAGGGCCTGATGCGCTGGCTGCTATCGACCAGGCTGACAGAAAGTGTAAGGGGCCTATCATACCAGTGACAACTATTTGCTACTTAGCACCTAACTGCACATAAAATTATGGTGTTCGAGAGCTAAAACCCAAAGATGTGCATTTACAGAGGAAATTTGTAAAATGGTGCAGATAACTGATGGAACACTGAAGAATATTTACTACAAGACTTTGTTTCATTATCTTAACTTACAGATAAGGCCTTTCAGATTCACTTCCACTTTAGGATCTTTTGTGCAATTACCCCACTTATACACTCAGCTGTTCGAATGTGCAGGTTTTCTTACGATATATTTCCTTCACCGTAAGAGCATCGGGTAATGCACTTAGAAAAAACTCATTGGTACATGATGTCCGTGGGATATCAAACTCGGTACCTTACGATCACAAGTCGACCCCTAAGCCACTAGGCCCCCGAACGCTCTAATGGTTTCATTAACGCTGAGGTTAAATTCCATACTTAGAAAATGCATTTCTTTTGTTCACTTCCAGTGATTCACATTTTCGACCTACCCACCGGCCTTATCGTCCGCAGTTCTACAGACAATACAGTCACCAAGTTGACTCACAAGATGACAGTGTCCAATATAGCTTTAAGCCAAACGGGGCCTATTTCTGAGAGGCAGCTAGCTTTGCTGGACTACAATAGGGACTTGTATGTAGCCACTGTCAAGGATAACAAGCCAAAGTTCGTTAAATTGGGTAAGTGGCACAATTAAGTGATGTGATTGAAGTCGTTAGTTAGGTTATATTAATGCAGGTCTGTAATAGCTAATTTGTGTCGATCTCGATGGGTTTTTGCATTAGGTATTTGATGGAGCTAGTTTAAAATTTCTTGTTCGTTTTTCACTTTAAGGACTAGTTTCTATCAAGTGGTATACGATTTGATTAACTGAACGAAACATGAAAATCTACTTTGACCTCAATTATTGAATTAGATGATCGACAGGCCGCTCGCTACGGTAGATAGAGTATTTTCACACTCTCGACTAATCCTTTGACACAAACCCCTCTTTTAAAAGGGTCTCCTTAATACCTATGTTAGGTATTCTATCCATAATTTTTATTTGGTTACTGTTTTTCTTAAGGGTCTCAAATTCTAAGCATCGCATGGAGTGCCGAGACTGAACTCCTAGTCGGCCTTCGAGCTAACTCGGTGGTAGCCTGGTGTTGTCCTAAAGCTGCTACACAGCCAGATTGGCTTGCCCTAACCACTGTCAGCAAGGAAATATCGTAAGTGCTATAAGTAAACATTTTTCCACAACAATAATGTAATGTATGTACCTTTGTAATTACACCACTAAACAGTCTACTCGTAACTTATGATTCCCTTTTCGAAACGGTTTGGATCTACAAACAACTAAAAATTTAGAGATTGGCCAAGTCTTAGGAACGAATGGAAATGCCGATAAATGTAGGTAAGGAGTATCAATATCCAGGCTTTATAAAGCGTATAATGCGTACTATAAATTTATCATAAAACTGAATCATACGCACGTTTATCTTTTTTTGCAACGTAAAATATTACGAAAGCATAAGGTAATGTAGTAAATGCCGACGTTTGCACAACAAAAGATCACAACAGACGGTCAAATTATATTTCCCGAACTATAATAAGTTTCAAGGTTACTGATACTTATTTAAATGTTTTAAGTTTTTGGAGCGTGCAATGACATTTCGACGTAATAAGTGTAATAGATAAAGATAACGCTTAACTTCCTTCCGATTTGAACAATTTTTAACTAAAATGTGGCTGTGGTTGCTACCAATTCTGCCAATTAGCAGTATCGTAAATTCAATCGCCAGAGCAGATTCAATTCTATTCCGTTAGTATTAAGGTTGATATTACTACAAAAGGTTTATCTTAGTTACTGCGTTTTTGCTTAGGACGGAATAATTGTATTAGAAAGTAGGTTTGGTGAGCTTCGGAAGGACTAATTAACTACCTATTGTATGTAACTATCGTATGTTGTTTTAAATAAGTCCTCTTGTACGAACAAGTTATGATTTGAACTTTCTTCTAGTTAAACACAATGCCAAAATAGACTAAACAATATTTTCACATAAAAATAAGCTCAGTGCGTGCATGACTCGATGTATGAATGTGGAAGAAGCGAAAGAAATTTGTCACGTTCGTAGCAAGTGGAAAGAAGTGGTCTCTGCCCTCAGGGAAACAGGCGTGATTCAATGTATGTATGTATGTAAATAAGTCACATGTATCAAAACTTTCTTTTAGACCTTTATTCTCTGAAAAAAATAATTTTATTCCTATAGTGATCTCGGTCGCAACCCGACAATACAGAGCGTGGAAGATGGAGTTGCGCGCATTTGTCGCGGCAACGGCTCACTGTTGCACGTCTCTCTGGCAACATTTCCAGAAAAGTTGTTGAAATACGTGGCTGCGAACATGTGGCAAGCGGCTTTACAGGTAAACTGGTAGTTCAACTGAATCAGAGGACTTATTATACACGAATGCATAAAATTTGTTGCCCGTTACTCCCTCTATTTTAACTCCATAGGCGATGAATTTGTAAAAATCGCTTCTTAGTACAGGATTATAGGATATCCAAGGTATATTCCCTCCAAATCACAATTCCATAGGTCCAGTATTTATAGATATATTTACGGCGAAGATACGTATAGTAATATATAAGGTCAGGTGGGGTAAGGGGAACATACTTTATTCTTCTTATCTTGTTTTGAGTTCTATACTACAAAGTATAAGGTTCTTAATTGTTTCGCTTAAGACAAAACATACTTATTTTCGTTAGCTATCCAGGACAAAATACTTTTTATGCTAGTTCTAATGCATATCGCCAGAAAATGATTATTCGTTAGACTAGTTCTATCGTTTCCCTTTCCCTATTTCTGGGGTAAGGGAAACAGTCTCAATAAATCTAAAAGTAATAATACTAGTTTGGATTATAACTACGCAAAACATTTTAAAAACACCTTTATTGAAATGCGTACTTGATGCGTAACGAAATACTGTTGCAAATAGAAGATATTTATCACAATCGGTATTTGGGGTAAGGGGAACATACGAGTTTCGAACAGAGGTAGTCAACTAAAAACAAAGGAAGTAAAAAGGAAGTGCAATGTTTTTATTGTAATGTTTATTAATCGTTAAAATAAAGTAGCCTCACGCTTATCAATAATTACTAAGAATAATATTAATAGGAATTACTTTTATTTGGCATTACAAAGTTTTACATACTCAATTAAGACAACTTAAACTTAAAAAAAAAAAAAATATATATACGGTCGAATTAAGAAACCTCCTCCTTTTGGTATGACGCATTATTGGTTGTTCTCACATAGTTTCTCGGCATTTTTCTGTAAAAAATATTGTAGTCTGTAAATATTTTTTTCTAAACGGATAAAAACAAGATGTTCATATCGCCAACCGTCATTTGACATCATACAAAATAACATAATAAAAGTATGTAATAACATAATATAATAATAGTCAATAGATAACCAATCATTATAATAGAATAGTTCAATACCTAACAATTTTTTTCCCATAACTTGGTAGGTACAGTCAACAGCATAAATAAGTGATCATTTATGCACCTTGTCACTTTAACGGTGTGTTTGAAATTTTATACAAAATTGTGAAATGATTGAAAGCGACAAGGTACAGAAATGATCACTTATTTATGCTGTTGACTGTACCTTACCAAATTAATAACCTATTTTGCCATTTAGGTTAGGGTATAATTTGTATGGAGAGGACAGCTGTTACGGTGCCCAAGCAATGTGTAAAATATCATAACATTTATGGTTAGTTACCGATTCAAGAGACTGTAGCACTGTATTTCTACTTTTTATAAAATTTGCCTTGCCTTCAAAATGTTTGTTACTTCTGACATCGGGAAAGAGAAACATATGTCCCCCTTAACCCGGCCATGATAGTTTCCCTTACCCCACTTATGCATTTGTAGGTTATGTTACAAATCACATCAAAATTTAACATTTACAGCGTATTCAGCAAAAATTTATATGCATACAAACAAAATATATCTATAAAACAATACTTACTGACATTTGCAGACTTGTTACCAGACTTTTTAACACATAAATCGGTATCCAAATCGAACACGTCGAACTCGTGGTTTCGTTGTTTGCCAACTAAAGTATTGTTTTTGTCACACTCACACGTTCAATCATCATAACTCAATCTGTGTTTTTTTTTTGGAACTAATTCTTAGTTACTGCTTTATCGATCGAGTAATCACAACGCTGCGGTGTACAGTTATTGATATATTAACTAGTGTTTCCCTTTCCCAGTAGTTCCCCTTACCCCACCTGACCTTATATATATTTGACGCCGATGTTGGATAATTTAGTATTGCCGGTAACTTAACATAAGGTATAATTATAAAATAAGCTACGTTAATGATGCAATATGCGTGAAAAAATCACTTAAGTGCCAAGCAGTCATAAAAACGTATAAAACAGCGTAAAACTGCTAGACTCTTGACTTGCCTCCTGCTTATTTTATTATGTAGAAAACTGTAGAGTTTTAGTGCTATTACAAATTAGAAATCACATGTATTGATATTTTATTTTGAATAGCTATGCCGTACTGTAGAAGATGATACTCTATGGGCGTGTTTAGCAGTCCTAGCATGGCAGCATCATCAACTAGTGGTCGCAGAAGAAGCCTTCTCGCTAATAAGACAGTACCATCAAGTTTGCTACATCCAACATCTAAGGGTAGGTATTTACACACAGTTATGCCTATTATAAAATATTATAATGCTACACATTCGCAGCGCAGCGCTTTTGAATAGGACGTATCTATCTAACCCCTGACGCAAGCAGGAAGGTGTAGGTTTAAATTGTGTATCTGCGTGTCTGTCTGAGGCATCGTACCTAACTCCCAAATAAATGGACGGATTCAGACGAGTTTAAAAAAATAGAAAGCTTGGGAGCTTCTATACCACAGACAAACACACGTTAGACTTCTGTTTGCGGCGGTGGTTGAAAAACTAATAATACGTCCACGAACCAGTGAGCAAGTGGCCAATGAAGCATTTAAAAAGATCGCAGTCCTTAATATCCGGTTATGTACCTACTTACATGTTTGAAATTCTTAGACCGCAGCGTAAAAAAACCTAAGATTACCCTTAAATCCGTACTAAAATTCATTTGAATAAAAAGAAGTGTCCTGTCCTGAGCCTCCCATTATCATAATGTAGATTATATAATATTTTGTTTAGAGTTTTTGTACTGACCATGTTTTTTTATTACAGAGCACAACTCCGGAACGTTTGCCCATGACCAAGTAGTACATTATTCATTTAGAAAAGTCGTGTAATAATATAGTGATTGGAAATAAAATATGTAAAATAAAATGTTTAAATCATAAATATTTTTTTGTTAGTTATTTTAAGTGGACCTCCAAAACGAGAAATGTATTTATGTAAAAACGCCTCAAGAAGTCGAATAAAAATAATTATGCTCGATCGGTCAGTACAGAGTGGCGCGAATAACTTTGTGTAGTCTATCTCTCTTTATTTACCGAGAACTTCGGTAGTTGATCTCGCTTTAATTATCCACCCTTCTCTGTCACACAGTATGCGTACGACACGACTAGTCGACTACACACACATACACACTCACTACACACGTTATTCGCTCCTCGCCTCGGCTCGGCTCGCTCCTTCTTTCATTTCATTCATTCAGTAAATTATTATAGGCGTGAGCGTTGGACGTACGTCGTTAGGTTTTGCAAGTTGTATTGTTTTGCGAAATAAATAAAAATAAAACTGAACACAAAACCCACTTTGATCACAAAAAGAACTACTGACTGCTCATCGGAAACCTGTCTAGTGCCGTTCTAAGAGTTTCTAAAACTAGCGTGCGTGCCCCACATTTAAAAAGACGAAAGTTGTGTTTTAGAAAGAAAAGTTCGATGTCCATTTTAAATTACTGAGAAAAATGCGTGTCGCTGATCAGTATCTAGTGTTAATTAACTTTCTTCTGTGTGTTTGTGGAAAGAGCTATGAAATTTCGAATGATATAGAGACGAAGAATCACTCGTTAGAATTGACCCAGTCCTTGAACTTGGCTCGTCAAGAGCTTATTCAAGATACTTGTTCCCGATTTCCGCCGCGTCGAAGCCTAAATGACCTGCTACCTAGCCGCTTAGAACACATTTTAATAGATGACGACCGTAAACTCCTTTACTGCTATGTGCCAAAGGTGAGTCCTCAAGGCAAACTTGTCTGATGTTTACTTTGAGTTAGTCAAAATAATTAAAAAATCTTAGAAGTTTTAGACACATATGTCATGGTGCGTCGTATCGTCTTTGTCCTTGGGCATTAATGCTATTGAATTATCTGAAATGAAGAGTTTTTCTATAGAGTAGTTGTATCAATCATTTATTTTTTTATTTCATTCTCCTTTAACTGTAAAAAACAAATGAAGTCAGAACAATTAATTCAGTAAATTGGAAATGAGTTATTTGGTTAAATCAAAGGATTCTGTACTTGCTTAGTTTAGCAAATTTTTCCGATTATAAGTAAATTCCAAAGTAAATTCAGGTTCCAAACTAAGCCCTAGACTGGTACGAAGAGTACTAGATAACCAATTAACATACCTACTTATATGTAGAGGAATAAAAACAATTACTTATTGCTTAAAACATGTTAAACAAACTTTTTTCCCTATAGGTGGCATGTACGAACTGGAAGAGGCTGCTCATGATACTCGCTGGCAAGTGGAACAACACCGACGTCCTGTCCATACCAGGGAATATCGCTCATTCACCAGGAATGTTCCGTAACCTCAGTGCCGTTTCAAAAGATGAGAGAGATTACATGCTAGAGAATTATCATAAAATGATAATAGTGAGGAATCCATTTGAACGGTTGCTCTCGGCTTATAGAAATAAATTGGAGGGTGAAACACCAAGCGCTAAGTATTTTCAGGTATGTTTAAATTTACTTAACGCAAATAATTCTAACTCTTTAATAGGATTGTGAATCAACACAAATCCAGTAGCCAATTTCCCCCCCTAAATCAAGTCTGATTTCTACCATTCTGGAATATGTTGTAGCTGTTGTAAAAGAGTAGGTCTGCGTGTACTCATATTTTTTTTATTTGTAATTATAATACCTACATAATATTACGAAAATCGTAAAAATCAGACTAGGTTTAAGTTAAGAGAAACATTATCGCATTTTGCATGGATTGTTTTAGCGTTACAATCGTCTTAATGGTTTTTTTATCGATCACTAACCAGAGATTGACCCTTATTCTTTTACAGTAGTTTTAATCATGGTCAATGATGGAGGGAATTTCAGGCTGAGGTTCCTTGTACTAATAGTACATAATACGGCCATTTAAATAAAGATTTAGCGCCAAGGAAGTAAAATGGAATTTCTTTTGTTTTTATGACCAATGATCACATTAGAAAATTCACTTTATTTTATTCACTATCAGATGCATATTCCATTGACAAATTTCGTTTTATAATGGGCCTTAGGAGGATTTTTTTTTCTCATGCTAAATTAAAATCTTTGACGTGCCTTATCACAGAATGATTAAGACAGACCTACATAGTTCAAGTTAATTTTCTTAATTTAAATTGATATCAAAGCATTGTTTGATGTATAACTTCGAACACTGTTGATTGTTGAAAGTAAACCTAGATATAAATTAATTGCTTTTAAAATGTTTGCTATTGATTAAAAATTGGTATACCGCAAATATTGATCATAAATATTATCTGATAGACACAATGGGCAGACTTGCGTTATTAGTTTATTACCTAATTATAAATAGGTAATAATCATAGAACCTTGTCATAACGACAGCCTCAAGTCACTTGACGTGACGTCATCATTAATAATGTGTCATCTGCGCCAAGGTTCTCCTCAACGATTAACGTTGGTGTTAAAATAACGTTTGTTTCTGATGTTCCGATGGTGTTGGTTATTGTTATACCTAGCCCAACCTTCGCGATTTTATTATATATGCAGGGTTTCATCGTGACCTTTGACCTTTTACCTCTATGTGCAGGGTTCATCGTGACCTTTTGCCTCTATATGTTGGGTTCATCGTGACCGTTTACCTCTATATGCAGGGTTCATCGTGACCTTTTGCCTCTATATGTTGGGTTCATCGTGACCGTTTACCTCTATATGCATTGTTCATCGTGACCTTTTGCCTCTATATGCTGGGTTCATCGTGACCTTTGACCTTTTACTTAGGTACCTACTTACTGAAAATACAGACATGAAATTAAATTCATTATCCACTTACCATCTGTCTGCGACTCTGTCTGCATAAGTCGTGTACCACTCTTTCCACGGCAAATTCCTACCTATTAAATTTATGTTATATCTATTCCTGGCCCGTGTCAAGCGATCTTCATACCAAATCTCATCGAAATTGGTTCCGCGGTTTAGCCGTGAAAGAGCAACAGACAGACAGAGCTACTTTCGCATTTATAATATTAGTATAGATATTCAATTGATTAGAAACCAACTTCTGCCCGCGTGTTCGTCCGCGTAGATTCCAATTATCGTTATTCCCTCAGGAACGTTTAATTTATCTTCGATTAAAGTAGCCCACCCTGTGTATAAGCTATGTCCATTCCAAATTTCATCTTAATCCGTCCAGCTTTTACAGCGTGAAGGAGTAACTAACCTATGAAGACCTATAAATCTTAAAAGGGCACACCATATGAAACTAGTAACGCAGTGGGTATGCAATGTAACTGCCGCGAGACCGAGCTGCTTCTTGATAATTCTGCAACCACATTTTGCACACTTAGGCGAAGATGTATTAGTGACAGGTTGCAAGCCCATCGCCTAACAGTACTACACGCCTTTATTACCTTAGTCGGCTTTTACGACATCCACGGAAAGATACGGAATGGCACTATTCTAATCCGGCTACCACACGGGGAATAATATAATATTAGAGGATAATTCTGTTAGAAGCAATTTTATCATAAAATGAACCTTGGTATTGAACATAGAGTTAGGTATTCAGATCATGCTTGCTTCAAATATGGTTAGTACTTATCTTTGTGACATTTGAATATTATAGAAAGAGGCCAAGCATATTGTAACTCAAAAAGGTTTATAGCACGTTTATGAATAAGGTTATATGTTTATTTTTGCTGACGTAAGCTTTTGCTATTGGCAACAGAGGGCACATTGTTAAAAATATTTTGAACTTCGCATGACCTCGCATCGCATGATCCGTTAGCCTGCTTTAGCCTGGCTTGCAGTTCATTGAACTCTGCTACTAACTATAATTATTTAACCATAAATGATTAATGTTATTGTTAGATAGTACTTACCTAACTACCTACGCATCTGTTAAGTCTTGGGCAGTTTCGGCTTGTAGAAGACTGTGCGGTTTATCAATTTTGTTCGTGTCAGTGACCTCCTCGATAATAAAGGCGTAGAAAATTTTGGGTAAAGATAAGAAAGATAAGTTACTATTCAACTGTGGAATAAAACATGTTACTACCGGTTGAGAATATTTAGAATATATTAGAGAAGCAGCAATTTCGAATGAGCCTCATTTACAAATTAGGTGACTGATAATTCTTCGCCTGCATTTTTAGCCTGTTACTCAGAACCAGTCTTGCGGTTGGAATGCAAAACTTGTAGACCCTATTGAATGCAAAATTTAGGCGGTCACCGATATAAAAAATGTAAAACAAGTTGCTTCAGGGTCAATCTTTACAATATGTTATAATTGTAAACTAACGGCTCTCCCGCGTTTCCCTCCTCGAAAACTCTTCAAAAGTACCTTTCAGTGTGCCAAATTTTTATTAAGAGCATTGTGATGCTGAAAAAAATCATACAAAATGTTGTAGTTATCATGAAAAATATGTTTTTTTTTGTTTCTTTCCAAGAACTATTTTCTTGCAATAGAAAACGTACATATCTACCTACTTTTTCATAATGTCTACAACATATTCAAAAATCCTATAAATGGGACTTTATGGGGAGAGTATCGTTATCGCTATTTGTATGGATATTTTCAGACATTGGAACTGACTTTTACACTAAATATTAGTAGAAGGAACTAACCTATATTAGGAGAACTACCCTCACCATTTGATCTTCGATTCAATTCAATTTGTGTACTCAGCAACTGAGGCGTTGCTGACTAAGCCCCCTAGGCTTAGTATGGTTGCGTTAATCCCGTGACAAAATCTGTCACTCTCGTACTTATACGTTTCGAAAAGACACGGATGTTTTATTCACATTTTGTCACGCGATAAATGCAGCCATATTACACTCCCTGGTGCCATACTGAGGTATAGATAAACTTTAGGCTTCTTCGTACTGAACAGTACCAAGTTAACCAACACGTACTCGAAATATAGGCATCCCTTTATCGTTTAAAGCCGAACCTGTAGGTATTATTCAACCGCACCAACTAGTGTAATGAGAAAGTTAAAGTTATTGCTAAGTATTAAATCACCTATCCTTTTTCAGAACCGCGTCGGCCGTCGCATCATTAAAGTATACAGACAGAACCCCAGCAACGAATCCTTGGAGCACGGACACGACGTCACCTTCAAGGAGTTTATCCTGTTCCTCACCAACAGATCGGAAGAGCTGGCTGACGTGGTCAACAATGAGCATTGGCAGCCCATCACCAACCTGTGCCACCCTTGCCTCATCAAGTACACTTTAGTCGGTAAGTGCAGTTGTATAACTAACAGGGAAAGGTACCCAACTTTACTGTCCGGCTCCGATTTGGTTTATTATGATACCTATATGTTAGAGAGTAGTCTAAAATAACAGACAGATATTTTTTTTTAGGTCCGCAATATCAACCTCTTGGGAGTTGTGACTAAACCCTCTAACTTCTATAGAGAATTAAAAAAATGTACTGCTAATTACCTACTGGGTTGATTACGTGTTTAAGAACATGAAAAAATAATGAGCACGTGTTTCGTTATATTGGCTCAAAACCCATATTAAAAAAATAGCTCTCAAAGTTATACATTTCTCATCGAACCTACACTTTTTTTTTTTATTTGACTGAGCCGAGATGTAACAAAACACGTGCTCATTATTTTTGATGTTCTTAAAACCTGGGTACCTTTCCTTGTAAGTACTTTTATACTATAATTTAAGCATTGCTAAAGGTGTTTAGCGAGGTGTCGTCGTTAGATTCGTCTTAGCTTTGCGGTAGTCACTGGGTACTTTTTTGAAGTGAAATTGGCGAATTTACATATATATTTATGATAAGTGATATGATCACTAACATTATATTGACGACATTATTCAAACAGCAGTTGGGTTTTTTAAAGATTGCTTTTTGTTAGACTTATCCCTATTTCGTTATTCATCGCAATGTTAGCACTAGCAGTCCGGAAAATCCGGTGTCATGTTAATGAAAGGCTAGCGGTAAAATGACTAGCATAGATTAGAGGTATTCTAGCTTAGTATTTAGGGTAATGCATGCATAACCATGCATGAGGTCGGAGACAAGTTGCCATCAGATGGCTTGACCTACTAACAATATATTGTATATCACAAAGTAACATTCCACTCAAACTTAGTTTTTTACTATACCAAGAGGTTCGCTGTTTCCTAATTGGTCAGCATTTTTAAAGGAAAGAAGAGAAAGACACGTCCTACGTCTGTAATTTTGCAATTACATTAAATCAAGGGCGGATAGGCCTTTTCTGAGTAAGGTAAGGGTGATTAAGAATGTCGACCTCTGTATCAATGCCATCAGGGGTAACTGTGTTTGACATTTAAATTAAAAATCACTTGAAATACTACTATTTTGAAAATCATCGTAAATTAGATGTTTACTTAGTTTCAATTCAACTTAAACATTTATAAAAACCGCAAACCGCAACTCATCAACTTTGATGTCAAAAGCTGCAGGATGTACCAAATAACAAATACGCAATGTTTTGAGATTTTCTTCGGCAAAACCATATATGTATGTTGCCAAGTTAAACTCAAGACTGGTTTACCCCTCAGTGACGTGATACACTCATAGTTCGACAAACACGTGCGCCTTGACAATTAAAATAGTCACTAGACGAATTGCGACATGTAGAGCGGTGAAGGCTGGGTCACATGCAGTCTGTTACAATTGTTTTAGTCTATCATGATGACAAACAAAGCTGAAGGTTTTCACAAGGCTAATTAAGGCAGTAAATGCAAAGATGTTAAATAAGCCTTGACTTGTCAGGATGTTCTGTGATATATGTGTTTTTAAACATACTCCAACAGCCCTGCACGTCTAATCTTGGTAGTGGAATCTTTTCAATACTAATTAGTTGTTGACATAGTATAGTCAATAATGTGACTATTAATTTTTGTCAAGGTTTCAAGACTAAAATCAAACGACGAAAATGCCGTTGCCGACATGATCATAATGATGTCACCTGAAACACGTTCTTGCAAGACACAGTTCTTCCCCAAAGATCTCCATTCCAATTGGTCCATTGCTACTAGAATCCAGCAGGGGCCCATTTCTAGAAACTTGCTAGACTAATAATATTAGTCCTTGCGGTACATTTCACTAGTAGACTTTTAGAAAATTGTATTCGGTGAACTAATTTTATTAGTCCAGTGAGTTTCGCGAAATCGGCCCCTGTTTCCCGTGATCGCCTGTCCGCCTTGCGCCCCGGGTACATGGTCGTCACTCCAGAACCATTCCTCCCCTTTATCCGTCGTTTCTAAGAGCGATGTGCGTTATCCCTTCCAATGGAAAGAGCTATGCGGCTGTTTCGCTACGGGAATCAGAAATAAAGAGATCCGCAGAACTAAAGTTACTATTAGCTCTGCGAATAGCTAACGTAGTGCCGTGAGTGGAATTCATAATCAAAGTGGATTTTTGCATAATTATTTAGTTTGCTTTTTTACGGATTCTTTGATTAGAAATATAAATATATATTTTTGTTCTTTAGAATTCTTGAAATAATTTTAAATTTGTTTCTTGTTATTATTTGTCCTTTTGTGGTGAGGCCTGAGAGATTGTTTTCCCAGAAGTGAGACAAAAATTGCTAATGAATGAGATAACATTTTTCCTTTTAAACGGGAGATAAACAAGTCGATACTAACTCGTAAAGATCAAGGCAACATTCGTACATCTTGCGAAATATCCTTTAATCTTTTCGATTTAAAGTACTCGTACTTTATAATTATCCCTTAAAATATTTATGACTGACACCACTTTTGTCATCGTACTTTCGTAAATTTTTCGTAATCCTTTCGGTACTTGCGTCATGACTTGCGTGCTGACCTTTTAATGCTAATCTTCAATGAGTTGTTTAATATGGTTTCAAGGTAAACCCGACTGTATTTGTATTGAGGTTTGTTCCTTTATCGGTGTTGAATTTGTTTTAAAACATTAGATTTCTTGTGGTACAATGTGCCATTCATTCAAAATAACTAGCACGTGCCGGTTTTGGCCGCGGATGGAGATTTTTTAATATTCTCTATTCGTATATTCTTTTGATGTTCACGTCCCCAAGTTGACCACAAGCTTACTTGAGCCTACGCTCAATATGAGTGTTGACTATTGGTTCCACTTGGTCCTTTCTAGATTGTGAAATCCACACACGTTAAATGGCTCTCTAAATATGTACAGGAAACTCCTTATGGTATTTCCCTTTATCAAAAAGCTTACATGACAAGATATATTTAATATCGCAAATTTTTATGGATTTATTTACAAGACAGGTCCGTTACGGTTGAAATTGCAAATGTTTCTTAGATCTTAGACCTACATTTGTACCTAGTGAATAATAGTACATTGTGCATCAAGGGTAGTAAGAAGGGAATTACTAACGAGAGTGTTAGAAGCCCGACGCCGAAGGCGGAGGGCTTTTAATGACTCGAGTTAGTAATCCCCTTACTGCCTGTGATACACACAATGGTTTTCATCACATTTGCGAGGAAAAAACACTAACTCTGCAAAATATAAAGAAATAACTTTTGACGAACGGGAACGTAAATGGAAACGATTTTTTTTTGTGACAGATAATAACTGCGTTTAGTTTCGAGCCAGATTTAGCCAATTTGATAAAAATGTATAATTTTAATTTTTGGCTGAAAATTAAACCTCCTTAGTCAGAAATGATGTACGAAAGAGTTGCAAATTTTAAAAAGAAAGTCATTACTCCCTAGGGATGACAAACTCGCCATAATTCCCGCGGGAACAATTTAGGCCATTGTCCTTCTGTATACAGGCATGGAATAACACCATTTACGAGCAAGTGTGATGAAAACATACAACATCGTTTATGGTCGGATTCGTATTTATCTTGCTTTCTCAGTTAGCATTAATACCCCTCGATAAGCTAATTGAAAAGCAAGCGATGTTATTTAAAAAAAAACAGTTCGATAGGTCTTAGAAGATGCTTCGGGTTTGCACTTGCCTCTCACTCGCTCTCATACGCCCTTAATAAGAGTGAGTGAGAGAGAAATACAAACCCGAAGCACCTAAGTTCTCACAGACTGTACAATGTCGTATAAATATGCACCACCTACATCTAAAATTCGCGCTGAATCTTATCTATCATTGAGTTGGTCCCTACTTTTATATTTGACATGGCGTTCGAAAGATTAAACACCTGGAGTTTTCTATCTTACAAGAGTCTGGAATAAGACAGATTGGTTTGCAATATTATATATCTTTCTATCACCAAAATGTGCCTCACGATTAAGACTTAGCTAGCTTGTGAGGCTTGCTTTATTATATTCTCCTCGCTCCACTTTATATATTTGTCCTCAGTTCAATTTAGTCCAATTTAGATCATCAACAACTGGATTTGTCATTAAAAACGCGTGTTTTCTGATTTGCTGGTAAAGTATTTAAGTTAACATTTTATTGTTTGTCGCCGTTGGAGCAATACGGCCGGTAGTTCTTTGGGGATTATTATCTATTGATACATAATTATGATCGGCAAATTCTACAGTATCTAAGTATATCTTGTATTAGCAATCTAATTATTTATTTAGTTTCTAATCATAACAAAACCTTCTATTCTATGTTTTGATAAATTAAGGAGTCTTCCTGCTGCATGTACAAAAAGCATATAAAAGATAAAAGTATTAAAAATAAAACCTATACACGAGTTATTTCATAAAGGTACATAATTAATTTTAAGGTCCTTCATGTTTTGCCTTTCGGCTTACAAATTTGAGTAGTGAAGTATGAAGTAGGTAACATCATGATTACCATATTAACTTATACTTTCATTTGTTTGAGCAACTTAGTGTTATTTATCATAAGTTTCGCAAGTTTATACTATACTAGCCATTCCCGAGATTTATTGACGTAGTCTGCCCGTCACTTGTTTCTTGGTTTAGAAATATAACTAGCGACCCGCCCTCGCTTCGCTTCGGTTTATTTGAGTTTTCTGTAACACCCGTTCATAAAAATAACATTTATTATACATGTAAACCTTCCTTTTGAATCCCTCTATCTATTAAACAAAACCGCATCAAAATCCGTTGCGTAGTTTTAAAGATCTAAGCATACATAGGGACAGACAGCGGAAAGCGACTTTGTTTTATACTATGTAGTGATTAAGAAAAAATAACACGCGTGTCAGTTAGCATATCGAGTAAAACTTGATTTGCTTGTATTCGCAGTATCGTACGACTCGTACGTCAACGCTGACGTAACATCGTTCGAAAACGTTACCCGGGCCTCTACTCAATGATTAGTACCTATTGGGTAAAACTGTATTTCCTTTGACGTGTTATCGTATTATCAACGTTACGATTATAACTCGGTCCGAGTTCAAAACAACACCATAACATGTCAAAGGCCCATACAAGGGTAAAAAATAAAAAAGTAACTACCTACACATGTTCTTTCGGTGTACCCTTCAATTGCTATTAGCTTTTTTTACCAGTTTCCTTTTCGTTCAAGGTAAATACGAGACGTTACTGGACGATTCGCTCCTCGCACTCCACACGATCAACGCGTCCCAAGTGGAGTTCCCGCGGCTCGCCCACACCTCAGGTACCGCCGAGAAACTCTACAGGTACTTCTCACAACTAGACCTGCCCCTCATCAGGAAACTCTACAAGATCTACAAGTACGACTACAGAATATTCGACTATGACCTTGATAGTATAGTCGGATTTGATTTAGGATAATTTACTTGGGTAATTGTTTGAACGTGACAGTTTTGTAGTCGATGACAGGTCGGGCGTTTTTAGACCTGTCTATGCGAAGCTAAGAAGGGTAGTTTAAATGAGTTTGATAGGTCCGATTAAACAGGATCTCATGCTTGATTCTTCAAGAACATGTGTCAGGCCATATCAAGTTATAAGTGTGCGTCATCACCAGCCGGGTTCGGGATTTTTTACTTTAAACCTTTGCGATATTTGTTTGCTCCATTTTTGTTCTGAAGAAGTACAAGTGTAGCCGTTTCTTTTGAACGTTGCTCATAGAATTGTTTGTTTATATTTCGACACGTTGTGGTGCTATTTTTATCATACATTTTGTATGAACCACTTGTTCTACATGATGTTTTCATTGCTTTAAAGGAATTGTGTTTTACATATCAAATTAGTTATAGTCTTTACTATATTAAAGATTATATTAATATGCAACCGATGAATTTATTATCACGGTTTTGTAATCTTTATAGCTTTTAATTCCTTGAATGATAAATATCGCTGCGCCGGTCAAGGCTAAGCCAATTTTAATGTTTAAAGTTGCGTGTTATTTTTTTATTTGGTTTCAACTGTTTTGTTTCCTTCTTTATAGCATAGCAACTTAGAATGAGTTATTACCTCAAGGTTTATTTTACGCTTTATTATAGAAAAATGAAATATTATATCATTATCAATATTAATGATTTACAATGAATTGGTGCTACTGTAAGAAACGGTTGATAATTAATTCGCAGGCACGGACTGTATTTGTTACCTTGTCACAGAAAGTTAATTATTATTGACATAATATCTCTTTGGTTTAAATTTGAAGTGGTGGCACTATGACATGGTTCTAATGTTCGAGTCAATAACTCAAGTCCGTGATGGGAACATAAAGGTTGTAAATTAGAATTATTAAGGTATAAGTACATGCTACATTACATTATAAAAGGGTACATCTCAAACATACGCGAATACTAGTCTTTATTCTAAAATTAGATATAGTTTTATCTTGTACAGATATGTTGAGTAAACATACGATATCGTATTTGGTCGAAAAATATTGTATTGATCTAGCTTTCTCAGACAGCTTTAGTTTCCATTGATAAGGTAGAGAACTGATGATACAAATAACGATGCCGTATGAATATTCCTTACATATTATTATGTAATTGGATACAATTAGCCTTTTTAGTTAGCTGTAGCTGTAGCTGATAATGGGGGCCCAAACTTTTGGCGATTTAAAGGACGATTAAAATATCAAGTTTCAAAGTTTATTTATTTATCGAACAGTTAGATCAAACCTTATAAATCTTATAATATAGATGCGACACTAAAATATTTAAACTTTTTGAGTCAACAATGCTTTTGACCGATGCGAATTATTGACCGACATTGTCAGAAATATTAAATTGTAGTTACGTTGTCATTATAATTTGCACGATTTGTATGTATGTATGTTATACATACATTATATAATATTCGCCGAATTGCATATGTGTATGGGAATGTTTTCACAGTTCATAGTCTGGCAAAAAAGTCTTGAAATTAAAAAGTGGCTAGGTTAGTTGTATGTTTTAGCTTTAACAGGTTTGACAAACGTCAAATGATACTTTCTATTGATAGAATTCAAAGCGAATGACAGGGACCACTCGTGTTCATATTTTCTATCGCTCGCTAGTAAAAAATACCATTTCACTGTGTTTTGTCAGTTTCGATTGAAACTTTCGAACGCTCAAACGCTTTTCGAAAGTCAAAAATCGGTCCCCTGTAGTGTCATCCCTTTCAAATCAATCTAAGAAAATTTTGCCAGATTATATCATCGGTGATTGTAAGGTAATTTACTGGTGCCAGTTTAAACTGGAACATCTGCTATACATATAACAGCACACTGTATGCTAAATTTCCTTATATTTTGACGTTATCGGCACCAAAAGTTTGGGCGCTCCCCATAGTTAAGTATTTCCGTTGACCTTCAGATAAAATACTAAGGAAGTAATGAAATATTTAGTATTTTTTAGGAAACTTTGCTATCGTGGTTTTTCCCTAAAAAAAGCAAACTAAAGTTAATTAAATATGTATTCGGAAATCCTGTCATTGTAAGATTATTAGATTACTATTTGGTATTAGCGTTCTGTTAGTACTTAATTAACTAAAATATCAGATTGTTTAGAATATATTTTTAATCGTTTGCAAATAATGTAATAATAATATCAAATTGACCTATCGAGTTCCATCGCATAAATTAAGATTAAAAATCTCAACATTGGTCAATTTGTGTTCAGTTCACCCAATACAACTTTTTTGACAAATATGTATCATTTGATGACCATAATCTATAATGTTTTCTAATTTAACTTTTATTATTGGCAATATTTGTGTTTAAACACAATAATCGATTACGTAATATTGTTAACAATAGCCTTACTTTATTTAATCGAATTAATAGCCGTAATCGATAAAAGTAAATAAATATCGATACATGCCTACATGCATAAATAAAAATAAGTGCCTACAACCGTTCGCTGAATACACATTTTGTATTCAATTTGTGTGCTATTTATAAAGCACGTGTAAGGCACCCTAATCATTATTTAGTTAAATGGAAAATACCAGTTGCGTTAATTATGTATATCAACGCATTCCACTAATTAATATCCGTATCGATGGGTATTCCAAAGCTTTCTGTGATAAGCTTATTTTATCGATAAATGTATAGGTTATGTTTAAGTTTAATTAATACGTTACTGTAGGTAGGTATGTAAACGAGGTGCTGTACCAAAGGCGCCTAACAAATATATAGTGTGCAATATGTACGATCAAAATTTAAGAGTAGAGTATTTTCACGATTGTTTTTTGAGGCCAGGTTGTTTTTTTATATTTAAGACTGCACCGAGCAAACGTCGAGCGTCCAGTGGCGCCCTCATTACTATAATTGTGTTTTCTAATTACTTAACTAAAGAATTTCCTTGCAGTAACGCAAGTAAAAACACAATTTATGGGACACGTAACAAACTTTAATAACAATTACCCTTTGAGTAGTCAGCTTAACGGGAAAAGGTGGCCACTTTTTTCCGTTAAGTTGATAACTCGAAGGTGAATTGTTGTTAAACTATGTGTATACCCTATAAGTTGTGTTTTCATTTGTAGTACAAAAACCTACCGACCAATTTCAAGACAATACTTTAGTTTATTAGAAAACGCAATAATAATAATGAGGGCGCCACTACATCCGGCTTACGCTCGGCGCAGTCTTAAGTTATGTATCTACTTGTGTTTTTTCCTGAGATTATGACAAGAACGGGCCCAATGTAAAAGTGTGGTAAGTCCACGCATAATTTAATACATATAATATAATTCTGAGGTGGTGCCGGCATCAGGTAGCCGTGATAATTAATAATCATAATACAGAAGGCAGTACTCCTCAACACGGTATGCATTGTGAGGAGGTTCCTCTCTCTGCAGCCCTAAACCACGCACCGGTAGCTTGAGCCCTGCCCTGCTGCCGGCGGCACTCGTAGGTTAAGTTTTTGTATAACGTTTGTTTTTTGTACCTATACTAGTATTGATATTTTACTTGTATTCTTGAATACTTATTGTAAAAAACCAAATTTACAGAAAATGTAATTAATATCTGAATAATAAATATAATAATAAGAAATCTTTATTTCGCGCACAATTTTTTTTCATATGTTTGAAACACGTTTAGAGAGGTATGTACAAATCGTATGTTAAAAGAAATAACTCGAAATACATAACCCAACACGTCCTATGTAAAAACATAAGGTACTCGTGTATTAAAAATACAATGGAAGAATTATTGCTTTTCATTTATCATTATATTGCGTATTAGACCGAGGGCCGACAAGTGCTTAATCCAACTATTATTAGGGTCCCGTGTCCGAAGGGGACCTGTTAAAATGCCTAAGCTGTCCGTCCGTCCGTCTTTACTTTAAAAAACTGTATCTTTTACTTTAGATATCTCAGGCGACTTTTCTAATAATGTGAGATCTCTTGTAGTTTAGGTACTACCTACTTGAAAAAACAGTTATGCGTTTTTGATGACAATTACATTTTTTTATTGTAGGTACTGTTGTACTTTGGTGATTTGAACTAACTGTGACCTTTGTACATCAGCCACATGACAACACAGATAGCTGCATCACTCGGCCCACATAACAACTGATTGCTGAATTGACACCTGGCATTTGAAATTGTATTTTCAAGTGTCGTAATCCACGTGCGTGATCTTAATTTGAACGATTGCTTCGCTGATATGATGTAACTTTGTACTCGTATCTATTTCCAATTAGATATTGAACCAGGGTTTCTATGTATACATTATTTCTAGAAACTTAGTTTGAATTTCTTTTGGTTTCGTATTCTATGGCGTACGTCTGTGTTAAAAAAAATATTTGTTTTCTTTACTTATATAAGATAAGGTGATCGAAGTTTGTAATATCGACAAGACAATATTTCGGGCTATTTCTTTTTACTTGTAGGGAGGTACAGTTACCTGCAATAATATATCATACAACATAGAGCCCAAAAATATTTGGCATGGCTCTATTACTACAGGCATAAGAGCATGTCACTTATTTTTGAGCGCAATGTTGAAAAATATATATTATTGCTGGTATTATTTACAAATTGATTAGTTGATTAGAAATGTCATTACATTAGAGCTACCAGCTAATGATCTTATTAAAATTTAAAACATATACCTACGTATGTTTAGAGATTGTGCATATTTATAAAAAAAATATACACACAATCACTATCAATATCGGAAAGAATGAAATACCTACTAACTAAGTTGTATTTTTTATTATTATTTAGATAGGGGGCCGTTCAAGTATTACGTAAGCAGATTTATTACAATTATTTAACCGCCCCATATTGTCAGCAAAAGTAAGTAAGGCTCTCACCCTCCCCTCCCGATGCTTACGTAAACCTTGGTGTAGGTATGCATTTTTTTTAATGTTATTGTTCTTGTTTTTTATTGATTCATGAGCAGCAGTTATAATTCTAGAAAAAAGAAAATAGGCTTAAAATGTAAAAAAAAATCCTCCTACTAATAAGTACTTACTACTAAAGCCCTACCAACCTACTCCTAACGTAATTACCATCTAGACCCCCCCCCACCCCTCATGTCATCAAAAATAAGAAAAGCAACCCCCCCCCCCCCCGCCCTCCTATAGTGCTTACGTAATACTTGAACGGTCCCTAGATACATTAACTACTAGCTGCCCGCCAGCGGCTTCGCCCCGCTGCAAACTTCCGACGTTCCCGTTGTTGGAGTTTTCAATTTATATCTTACATATTATAAGTAAACCTAATTCTGACAATAACGAACACAACAAAAAAGAAATCAGCCTAATCGGTTCAGACGGTCTCGAGTTATGCGCTTAGAAACACATTTAGTGATTAATTTTTATTTACTTATATGTATAGATTATACGTACGGTCCTGTTATGGATGCGAACCTTTACTCTATCTCGTTATGGTTGTCTAAAAAAAACGATTATCATTTTTCGCTGCAGGTATATGTACAGTCGAAGACATAAATTGATGAACAGATCCAAATTTTCAAAACACCTGCACAATGTAAAGTTCCATATGTCGCTGAACCAATGGTTGATCAAATCTATGTGAACATTGAAGAATGTCAAATGTTAGTAAACAATATTTTATCAAAAGTTGCTGGACGTTATAAATCTACGTAATTAGATTATCATTGACGGCAACAGCAAATTTTGGACTTCTTCGTGGAATTTTAGCGTACAGTGACTTTTGGATTATTTCATCGAGTTTAAGTGTCCAGCGACTTTTGGCGTTAATTAAGTTATGGTAGTGTTTAGGGACTTTTGAACGTTCATGACGATCAAGGAGTTTTGAACATACATTTGTATATTAACACATGGAGATTTCTCGTGTACAGTTAAATTCGTAGCTTTATTTTGTTTAGCGACTTATGTCTTTGACTGTAAGTTTAAGCGGCCATATTATTTTCCTAGTCCGACAATAAATTTCGCGAAACCGTGCTTTAATCACAAACCGAGGCTAACATATTCGTTTGATTCAAACACGAACAAAAATAAAACTGCCAATACTAAGGGCCCGTTCAGACGGACAGCATTTCAACTGCAACCCAGCTGCAAAGTGGCAGTTCCGGGGCTGTTCTGATGCAGCAACTGCATCAGAACTGCAAACTCATTGTGCAGTCCGCTTGCAGGTGTCATGCAGTTCTGTCAACCGCACACCAACTGCAATCTGGCTGCACTTTTGTCAACCAATACGACTGCATTACAAAAGTGCAGCCAGATTGCAGTTGGTGTGCGGTTGACAGAACTGCATGACACCTGCAAGCGGACTGCACAATGAGTTTGCAGCTGGGTTGCAGTTGAAATGCTGTCCGTCTGAACGGGCCCTAACGTTTGTACTACTTAATTATTCTGTATAGACGTCTGTACCTTAGCAGAAATTTGTACCACTGGACAGTAGGTAATATAACAAAGAGTTGAACTTGAATTTTGTACCTAATTATTTGAACAACGACTGCTTTACAATATCAATCCTCCAGGGGTAAATAGGTAATGAAGTGAACAAAGGCTTGCTTAAGCTTTTTATTTTCAGAAATTCGCAGTTTTGTCATTGCCACCGTAATAGTAAAGACTAAAGAGAGATATGGAGTCGACATTCATAACGAAATTAGCAAAATACTCATACTTATACTCAATCAATTCTGGCATTCCACAATTAATTTATTATTAATGAGGAACATAACATTATTTCTATGTAGGTATGTAAATTCCTTGGTATAACCTATGCTTTAACATAATCTCAAAGCATTATTGCTACATACTTTATGGAGGTTGACATATAGTTAGATGCTGAAATAGACGCTGATAGACGTTGTCAGATGAAAAAATACCCTTTTTTTAAAACCGGTATGAAAATAAAAATACTTCAAATTATCGTTTTTATTTATTTATTATAATCATTTTAGACTGTAATAAATAGTTGAGTACCTATGAGTAAGTATGACGCGAGTTTCATTATTAATGTCGACTCCATATCTCGCTTTAGTCTTAACGTGCTATGAAAACTATCCCTTATCATTATCACCATCATAACCATCATCATCATCATGTATCACACGCCCGCGGGCCGCAGATAAGTCTGCCCTATCACATCTGCGGGCAGTTTGCAGTCCTTCCACGGCGACGAGCGAATCGTGAAAGGGCCCTCTCCGGTAAGCGTTACTGAAAAAAAAAAGTATTTTGAACTTGCGTGTTTTTAATGCGAGATAATAAAACAATTTTGTTTTTCTAAGACTAGTACTCTTAATGTGTTTCATATTTTTTATTAAAAAAATATTTTCTCAACACCGCTCGGAAATCCATACTAATATTATAATTGCGAAATTGTGTCTGTCTGTCTGTCTGTTAACTCTTCACGCTTAAACCGCTGAATCGATTTAGGTGAAATTTGGTGCAAAGATAGTTTGAATCCTGGGAAAGGACATAGGATAGTCTTTTTCTCGAAATGAATTCCCTATGGGGGTGAAATAGATGGTGAAAATTTGTATGGAGTTACGATATAAACGAGTTCCACGCGGACATTATATATCGGAATATGTTTTTTTTTTTGGTCTGGTTTGGGGTAAGAAAACAATATACTTTTATTTACTCACATTAGTTGAGAAAAGCACTAAGTAGGTATGCCTGTCTTGGCGCAATTTATGGAGTCGAACACTAGATATGACTTGTCTATAAATCGCGTACTTTCTACCCTCGGCAAGAATGTACCTACTATTGTACTGTGTCAAAATTTGAGATGTTTAAAGCAGTTTAACTCTAAACACATTGAGGCACACTTTTAGCTTCCACGAAATTGCTCGCCTCATTTAAGTTATCTTATCTGTTTCCAGTTGTAAAAAAATAGTAACGGCAGATAGTCTTGCCGTATAAAGTTTTTCGTGTCAACTTTTATCGATTAGCACTGATAGATATCATTATTGATTAAGGAGCTCAATGAAAAGTCAGTTCAGTGTATTTTTTTACATTTTACTATGAATCACCAACTTTAGACACATGACTCATAAACAAATGAAAAGCTAGCTTGAAAAACCCGACTGCATTTTTTATATTACGTCGATATACCTACTTATATTAATAATTGTCTTTGTTGTTATTGCAGTTTTAACAGTTTAATTATCCTATGTCACCCAGTATGGTGAAAGGATTCTAACGATACCACACACATCTAAATCGGCTCAGGTGTTTAGAAGTTATGGTGGAATAAAGAATCCTACATACATAGATATATGAAACCTGAAAACCTTACACTCCTGTTATTGGCAGGTGTGTAAAAATTAATTGGAATAAAGTCAATGCAGTGTTTGTATTTTTGTGTTCTGGTGGCAGTATACCTATTATTTTATCGAAACGCCTTTCAACAATGCCACATCCGCCACATGAGTTTTTTTTGTAGCCACAAGTTTAACCTACGTAGGTAATTAATGTTTAAGATATTATCCTGAAAACATGGTTCAGCAGAAAATAGCGTTCGATGAAATGATACAATCGATGAAGTGAAATTCTATAAAATTATGGATTACCGTTGCGTTCCGTTGTGGTAAATAAAACAAAAATGAAGTAAACGGAGAAGTAGCATAAAGGCGTTCCATCTTATTTCTCAGGGTATGGGTTACGATCAGCTGACCTTGTACTTGTACTTCTCTGCCTTCTTCATGCTTTAGAAAAAGATAGCACTCACTGGTCACGCCAGCTGCGAGCCTGATGCTGTTCTTGCCGTCGTGGTACGTGAGCGGCCAGCTGTCGTCCACCGCTGCGACGAGCAACGTCGTCTGCGTCTCCTGGATGTTCAGGGTCAGGTTGGCACCGAGGTACTTCAACCCTATAGAAAGGAGTAGGTAAAACACGCTTACTTCGCGTTGTTTAACAAGTCAAGTAATCTATGATCGAACAGACGTGTCAACACTGAAGGTCAAAATCAATGTGGTGTGTTTGTAATAATCAGGAAATAGCGACTCCATGGATTTTAAAACCACGATAAGCCAACCAAAGTCCTAAGTCCTATGTGTTTAATATTTAAATAATCAAAGTATGACAAAACCTTGATAAACCAATAAATCACTGAGCAAAACAAATGATAAAGATAGTTAATTACGTTAATAATCACTAAAAACTAAAGAATTTAGTCCACCAGGTGCCTGATAAACCATCGAAAGTGATCATTTTATCAATCATAACATAATATTTCATACTTATAATATAAACAGACTCGTACCCAACATTGTTTCCCTGTTATTGTTTTTGAATTAAAATTGTTCATAGTTATTGCCCCAAAAACTCCATTTTCCGGGATTTTTCGAGGACGTTCTTTAAATTTTAATCACACCGTATGTGTTTCATTAAAATTAGTTAGATTAATTTAAGCATAAGTTGGTAGCATACCGGTGGTTCTAGAAACCATGGAGTCATCAGTTAATTAAGTAACACATACCCTTTTGATTTTGGCCATCAGTACCAACAGTCATATTTCAAAATAAAGTTAATACATTTTTAGTTTGGTTCACCCATAACTGCTAATATTTGTTTGTTTGTTATGTGTTTGCTTTCACCGCGGATAAATCCTTCAGAGCAAAAGCATTTAAACTGCTTGAGCGATTTTATGAATGAAGGAATTTTGAAACATGATAATACTGAAGGTCACAATTAAAGTGATACGTATATTATTAATTAGGAAATAACGACTTCATGGATTCTAGAACCACCGTATGCCACCAAAAGTCCTCACCTTAATTATAATAAAACTTATAGGTAAAGATTATTTTTAACGTAAATACCACCCTAAAACTTGAAGGTCACAATTAAAGTGATACGTATATTAATAATTAGGAAATAACGACTTCATGGATTCTAGAACCACGGTTTGCCACCAAAAGTCCTCACCTTAATTATAATAAAACTTATAGGTAAAGATTATTTTTAACGTACCACCCTAAAACTATGTCATAGTAAGATGACGATATACTAAAGGCGTCATTACGTCAAAGTAGGTTTTTTTTTATACATTGCGCCTACGCAACTGTTGATTATAGAACCTACCTCTTATTCTAAACCTGTTAGCGCCTGGCGGCAGCCGCGGCCTGTCGATGCGCAGGTGATCCAAGCGTATGCTGACGCCGCCGTAGCCGAACGCGAGGGTCTGGAGGAAGCCGCCCATCCCGGTGAAGAAGTTCGACGCGCCGTCGGTCTTGGGACGACGGAGTTCCGTCCACACCTGGGTAAAATCAATAGGTAGCATGGATAAAACAATTGATTGCACTGCCTCTATTAGACGGTAAAACAACATTGCTTTTGACATATCGTATTGTCAACGTTACAATTACTGAGCCTCTATTTAACACGGTTAACATTTTTTCAATCAAATGCGATAGGTACTGTATTTTTTTTTAGCTTGTGTTAATAATTTGTACGCCCGAGTAACAAGCCTTAATTACTTAAGTTGTTTCAACCCTGAGGTATAAATTGTATAGTTGGGTCATACACAGATTTAGGTTCCCGTCTTTCCTGTGGACATAGCCGAAGTTAACGTGTTTAAGGCCTAACTTTCTGGCTGAACCCACATCCGCATAAACGGCGTTACGTCTACTTTAGTCCTATCAAATAAAAACATAACTTATATGCAGACAAGCCCTTAACTATTGTCCACAGGAGAGACAACTTTTGTTTTTGTGATTGTGTATGACCCAGTTACCACATATTTGTAAGACACCTTTGATTTAATGTGATCAAAAAGAAATCTGTCTACCTTATCATCACATCGTCATGAGGAAACCACACGAGAACCAAAGTTACCGGAATAACCCTAAAATTGCTAAACTTAAGTGGCAGTGGGCGGACACATAGCTCGCAGAACAGATGGCCGATGGAGTCGAAGACTTTTCGACTAGCGTCCACGCAGCGGAAGACGCTGCGTGGATAGCCGCCAACAAGGTAGACTGACGACGTGGGTAAGGTTGCGGGAAACCGATGGATGCAAGCGGCGCAGGACTAGGCCTTGTGGCGAACCTTGAGGGATGCCAAATGATCGCTATAGCTGTCCCAAAGCCTCCTCCGAAAGCGATTCTCGGAACGTCCCAGGAGTTCTAGTCATGACATAATTCGCATTTCCCCCGGTTCAAAAACAAAAGCCGATAACATGAATGATGTCTACCTTGAACGGCTCCCTGACGTAGCCCTTGTAGCTCTTGTTGAACATATGCTCGGCCCTGTCGGAGTCCACTTGCAAGTGGCCCACGGTGTGCATGCTCCATGTCATCGCCGGGCCGCTGCTGCGGGTCACCGACTCGTAATAGGTCAGGTCGTTGTTTCGCGTCGTTCTGGGGATTTGAAAGACCTACTGAGCACATCAGCACATGGTATGGAGGCAAAGTGAGAACACAGGCTCAGAGATATTTTGCAATATCAAGCGTGGAGTTGCTAACCTTGACGAAAATTACATAATGCCTATATACTAGTCGGTTCACCAGCGGAATTAACCATGCACCGGAAGGTATCAATCCAAACGGAGCATATTCATAATCGTAATCTTAATGCTCAAGGAAATTGATTCCTAAGCCACTTTGGACTATTTCAAAGTAACTCTGTAAATAAAATCATAAGAAGTCTGTTACATTTTGATTGATTACATCACTTTGACATAGTCCAAAGTGGTCAAGGAATTAAATTTCCTTGACTGTACCAAACGGTACGTAGGTAC
Source organism: Acleris laterana (assembly GCA_963966035.1). Taxonomy (NCBI): domain Eukaryota; kingdom Metazoa; phylum Arthropoda; class Insecta; order Lepidoptera; family Tortricidae; genus Acleris; species Acleris laterana. The sequence continues at coordinate 16,913,009 of OZ014439.1, read as the reverse complement.
AGACTTGCCATAGCAAATTAAAACATTGTTAGTTACGTGTAACGGTTTCAACGTAGATTACATTTTAATCAGGTTTCTATTATACGCGATAAAACTGTACGGCTTTTGACATGTTACTGTATTATTTAAGTCATCCGCCATTCCATTACTGTCAAGTAATTAACAGCTATCATAACGTTGACAATACGATGGCACAAGGCTATAGCCATGATACGGCATTGCGATAACATGTTCAAAGCAATTATGGTTATGCCGAGTATAATAGAGCCCCTGACCAAATGTCAGTAGCAATTCATCAGTTGCTGCATGTTGTAACGCTATTACTAGGCGTTTTGATTCGGCGCCGGCGCTCTGTCGTAAGTTGACAAACTCAGGGGCACGAGTACGACTCTGGTGATACGTCACAATTCTATCACATCACCTTGATGAATGGGTTTCTTCCATCGTGTGTTTCAATAGGCACTTCTTGTCTTGTACGGTGAAACTGTGGAATCAAATCCCCTTTCCGGCGACCAGTTCTAATATAGCCGGCAATGGCTTCTTGTGTTATCAATCATGTGCGGTGGTGATGTATGTGTGCAGCTACTTCTTAGGTTAGTTCTTACTTGTTCATAGGGTACTGCAGCGGGAACCCTAGTAGTACTGCATCAGCCTGCTTGATGCGGTCTCCCCTGCGGTACCCTGAGTACTGCGGGTGGTAATCCAACTCCTTGTCATATGGCAACGCGAGGCTCCAGGCTATGTCCGCCCACAAGTCGGAGTTATTGGTCATGAAGTAGGACTTGCAGAGGCAGGAGACGTATCTGTAGATAGGTCGTACACACGAATAAATTTGCAGTCTGTTTTATTTAAGTACATTTAGTACCTAAACAAATGAAGTATAGTTTGTATTTATATTTATAATAGCAACTTACTGGGCTAGGTATAGCGAATAACCGGCGACGACGTTGGTGAATGCAGAGTTGGTTATGTTCTTGTGATCCTCGTCAGGACCCATCACATCTTAAAAGTAACGCCAATTATTCACAGCTATTTATATTAAAAACCTACAGCATTTATAGGTGGAATAGAAATTGGGAAAAATACATGAACACTTTTTTTGTTGCAAATTTCGTAGATAATCAAGGCCGTTATTTAAAGTACCGGTCCCTGTAGCAAACCTTGTGGGAAGCCTAAGTCCAGCAGTGGACGTGCTTCGGCTGAAATGATGATGTGATCATTAACTTACTCGCGATGTCGTGGAACCCGGTCATAAAATTGATGACCGCGCGAGATGCCCAGAAGTCAGCGATTCCAGTGACCAAGGAGCAGCCCCCTTGCTGGAATATACGAGTAATACAAATAAATTGTTTGTAATTTGACCTATCTAGTCCCAAACTAAGCTCTAGGCTTGCATCGTACAACGATACTTAAATCACAGACCACATACCCTATAGACTCCGCTTCGGAACAGTTTGTCTAGTATCTCATTAAGCCAAAATGGCGGGGCGCGGGGGGCGGATAGTGCACCGTGATTGGCTAGTTCAAAGTCAACGAATAATCAAGTGTGCGCGTCGTGGTGCGCGCCAATAGAACCATGGCAACCAATTAGTGTTCTGTGAGCATAAGCATGGCTTACGGGGGCGCCTTTGTATGCGGAGTCTATAGGGTAAGTGGTCTGTGACTTAAATAGACAAGCGATAAATTTACATAATACTTGTGCAAATGAATAATAATCTCCTTCATTTGCCTAGCAAAGTGATAGAAGAAATAAAACAGAATGAGATGTGACAGGATTGAAGGTATGGTTAATTAGGTAGTGAATCGATATCTTTTCATACATACATCAAATATGTTCAGGGGTAAAAAATATCTTAACATTATTTTGATATTTTGCATTTCGATGCGTTGTAAATGCTGGTCATATTTGATAGGTGTATTAAGTTCTACCGTGACTGACTGACATACAATGCAAAACATAAGCCGCTGAACCTATAGGGACTTGAAATTTTATGGGAATACTCCATGGGTGCCTTAAGAGTACCCAAAAAGAGATCTTTTCGAAAATCGATTCCCAACGGGAAGAAATTAGAGTAAGTAGCGGGAAACTACGCTTACGAAGTACGAAGAACCGATGGTAGAACTCTGCAGCACGATGCTAAAACAACTTTGGCATTTAAATCTTTTGATTTGTGTTTCAATCTTTAAGCTTTAATCATCAGAACAATGCATAAAATTATCAGGAACTAGTCCTATAGCTACCCTGCGTGCCAATAGATAGAATTTCAGATTTTCTGGAAAATACTCTGCTAACTTCTCGGGCCTCCTGTTGTCTTGCTATAATTATCCATAATTTGCGCGTGTTAGGTCGCGGTGATCACTAACCATCAGGTGACTCGCTTGCTCATTGCCTCTTTTTTCCCTTAAATCAAAAATGTATGCCCACCTTCAGCCACTTCTCGTCTCTGGTGGTTGACAGGTACTGTCTCGCCGCGAAGGCGATGCAGCCAGAGATGTGCTGCTCATATTCGGCCACGTCAGGACAGCATGGCTGCGTCACTTCCGTGCCTGTGTACGCGCTTTCCCATGGATATCTGAATATAATATGGGAAGCCGTTATTATGACTGTTAAGTTTGAAACAGAGATGGAGGCTTTAGTGGCGGTAAGGCCTTAAACCCCTTCTACACGATCGGAACTACCACGTGAATTGACTAGGTCAAGATTGTCCTTGATTGAATTGAACAAACAAGTGTAGACGTGTGTTGGCCAACCAAATTCAATGAAATCAATCTTATTCTTTAACCATCGCTGAGCAGCAGTACTGGAATTGTTGGAAATTGTGGGAATAAGATGTAGGCAGAGCCATAACGGTGGCGTGGCGTGTAATATTTTATTGAACCGATTGCGATGAAATACACTGGCAGGCAACCTGGTCATCCGTCTTTTGTTCATACAATTTTTAACCAGGTATATCTTCTTAAATCAAAGAGCACAAGTATTTTTTAACGTTCGTAGGTTTTTCTTTGTAAAAGTTAGTTTATTTTGCTTAGTCTAGATCCATAGTACGGTGGCGTGCAGAGAGGGGTATCCCCCATTCATAGAAGTTCTACCTGCAGCAGGAGGGGGTTGCTGTTCTCTACTTACAGCTGACTGTACAGGCTAGGCCTGTTTGAGATTAGGTCCATTAGTGTGAGGCTGACCCCTATTATTTTATCTCAAATCAAAAAGGTAATTGCGGTCAACCCTTTTGATAATATTTCTCGTTGATTACCTATAGCCCTTATGTCCAGTGGTCTTGGCCAGGTCTTCGGCGGCGTAGGCGGTATCCAGGCGGTACTGGAGCAGCTTCTTGGCATACCCAGGGTACAGCAGCAGGATGGACGGGAACATCCATGTCTCCGTGTCCCAGAAGTTGTGACCTGGAAAATGTAGTTTTTTTATGTCTGAGTAAAACAAAACGAGCATTCAGGCCACCTAATGGTAAGAAAAGAGAAGGTAAAATAAAAATAACTTGACACGCACTGCAAGTTTCCAACTCTAAGGACTTTATACTAGTTATAGCGCCGGTTGTCTTATTCGTACTCTGTAAGTCAGTAATACAACAATACAAACAGCTGGTTGGCGGCAGGTAAAATGTAAGAGAGATTCGGACAGACCTAGCACATAATAGTTGGATCAACCTAGAATGACCCAGTGACACCTCATACAAACACGTATATCAACTTTCTTCTATCAATTTTTCTAAATACTACATAGATACAAACCTTGTGATGCCGTGCACAAATTAAAATAGTCAAATTATAGGTAAAAAACTTAAGTAAAGGTTGAAATTTGACGTAAATTCTAGTTTTGTACGCAACTACACTAAGTACATGTAAGAGGTCCTTTACTTAGGTTTTTCACCTATGCACATTTTTATATGCTTCCGCGTATTTACTATGTTTGAAAAAACGACATACGGCTGTCCAGTGATGATCCTTTTTTCCAGGCTGGAAAATGCTTTTTCGCATACCACCTGGGCACATGGTGTTTATGTAGGACACACCAACCGAGAGTGGCAGGAATACTCACTAAAAACCTAGCGATTCTCCCCCCACGCCAGTGTTGGTGAGGGCCTCGTGTCCTGTAATCATCCTACCTTGACCAAATGATAATACAACTATTTGGTGACAGAAAGCGTGAAACCTTCATAGTCTTCAAAGGTGCCTCCCCTGGCGAGGCCGGTGGGACTGAGCCCGTAGAACCGCTCCTGCGGCTGGTTGCTGGACTCCGATGGCAAGGAGCTCAGGAAGTAGTACCAGATGCCGTTCACCATCTTCGACTGGAAGTAACAAAGAAGCTGTGATATGGTTGAACTATACATGTCATATAGCTACTCGTACTTAGGGGCTGTTGTTTGATCTTACCAGCCTGAGGTTCCCCTCAAAGTCCATCCCAGCCTGCTCATAAAGCGCGTGCCACTCCCGCACATGTTTCTGGTACAACGCTTCCCCATCCTCCTGCAATACTATCCAGACTTTACTATCTTCGCCTTTTGGAAATTCAAAGGTCAAGTCATATCTTGTCGAATATTTATGAAGTCTATTAAATTACACTTCTTAACAAGAAGATTGTGAAATCGCGTAACTGTCAAAAGATTTACATACTAATTCCGGGTGATAACTTTTCTCATCCGATTGTACGTTTCCGCATTCTTTTGTTTAATTGGTTTCTTTCCAAGAAATATTTTGTTGAAAGGAAAAACGTACACTGACCTAGGTTTTCGTAATAACATAAAACATGTTCAAAAACCGTAAAAATTGGATTAGGTTAAAGAGAATTAAAACGTTTTGCATTTTGTATAGAATCATTCAGCTTTACAATCCTACCTACCTATTAAGATTTTAAAATAAAAATATTTCTACATTTAATTTAAACTTGTGCTGGTTTAAAAACTAACTGAGATGAGTACAAAGTGAAGCATACCTGATTTCAAATTTATAACATACATACATAAACTCACGCCTTCATTCCCAGAGTGGGGTGGCCAGAGCTACAGAATTACCAACAACTTTCTGTAAACATATTTTGTACAATCAGGCAAATAACAAAATCCTACTTATTACACTATATAAATTCTGAAAAAATATTGTTTCCTACTTCAATACTTAAAAAGCTAATTCACCACCAACCTTTAATCAGCTCTTGTTTAGCAACCGTTCTATTTGTATCCACCGTCATTGCAAAAGTGAACACCCTGGACCCATGCTGTGGCACCACTAAATGATCCGGCACTGAGGTCCAATAAACACACACATCCACAGGCATCGGCTGATAGGCCAGGTCTTCAGACTCCCTGGTCTTCCCGCAAGTGGACCAGACGGTTCGTTCCTCTAGTATTTCGGGGACTGGTGGGTCGAAAGCAATGTCTTTGCTGTCAGCGCCTGGCATTAGCGTCACGGCAATCCAAATATCGTGGTGGGAAAGGTTAGGATCTGAAACAGGCGCTTTGGTATATCAGATATTACACTATGGTATTTGATAAGATAATCATTGTTTAATCAAGAAAACAAAAAGATATTACGTGTACAGTAAACGTTATTGCAACATAAAGGATGTATTCAGAGGTCTATAATAGATCTGGGTATAGATGATCCTTGGCTATAATATTTATAAAGGCGTTAAAACGTGTAATGATTATATTTGAGAACCCTGTATGTTCTTAATATGTGGACAGTACCTACCAAAGAAGTTCCTTATTGAGACCGAGAAAAATAAAAAATATAGGTAGGTGATTGACTTAGGTAAGTACCTACCTTATTATAGGTTTGTTTTGGTATTGAATATTAAATAACATCCTAACCTAAGCTCTTTCAAATCAGCATTATTTTGTACAGTATTTTTTTTTAATAAAAGTAGATGGTAATTATTTGTACACAAAATTGCAAATACACCCTAATTTGAAGGTTATGGTGAAAACGCTTACTGGACCCACTGCCGTCAATTAGTAATTAACGACTAGACACACATCTTATGACGTCATAATTAATCGTACCTTTAAAAAAAATACAGTATATGCGTTTTGAAAATCGAGCTCCCTACGTTAAAAAGAATGAAACTCCCAGTCACAGGTAACGTACATTTTGTCTAGGCATTGAATGAATGAATGAATGAATGAATGAATGAATGAATGAATGAATGAATGAATGAATCGTTTATTGCTTGAATGTGAGTAATTAAATACAGTGATTTGGTGTTACATTATTATCAAAAGTGCGTCACAGTCAGCCGTCGTCCGGCATGCAATAGGTTATACTTAGGTACATATATTTTTATATTTTTATCTTAAACTTACAATTTACGGTATTTAAATTATTTACGATGCTCCATGAAATCTTTTAAATTATAATAACATTTATCTAGCAACCAAGATTTAACTGATGTACTAAATTCATGCTTTTCCATTATTTTAAATGAGTCGGGTAATTTATTAAAAATGTCAATACTCATCATAAAACAATTTTTCGCGGCTAGTTTTAGCCTTACACTAGGTTTATTTCTTGTGAATCAACCTAGGGTTAACAAGCTATTGACCTAATTACTCACCGGCATACGACTTCGAGTACACTTCTACTTGGTTCACGATAGCCCTCGTATAGTACCTATGAGCGTAGATCCTCTGCGTCACCACGGAGCGATCTCGATCGACTCTCACTTTGAACACGCCGTCTTTGGTATGGAGGCTGTAGACTGGGGCGAAGGGGCGGTGAGTCAGAGTCGAGTTGAGTCTGACGTTGGCCCAGGAGGGGATACGGGCACGGTGGCTCTTGCCCTTCCGACCGTTGTAGAGGCCGTTGAGATAGACGGTGTCGCTAAAGATGTTGGTGGCTATGTGACCGTTTCCGACAGATGGCATTAGGCGAGGTTCAGGTAGGCTGAAATGGCGAGAATTTTCCCGTGAGAAATTACCTGAACACCTTACAGAACCTGAATATTGGCGGATTACTCGATAGTTTCGATGGCGCTCATACTAAATTATAACCCGAGCGAAGCTCTGAGGAATCTCAAGAAAAGCTGACATCAGGGGTGTGATACTCTCAAAAAAGCAGTCGGACGAACGACCGAGTGAATATCGCAGCGGAGAGTTTTAGTAGTCCCGTCAAATAACATTCTAGCGCATGCATTTTCAATTTGGCAGCATGGCTTCTGTCGATAACTATTATGAAACCGCGATTAGTTTGGGATTGGAATAGCTGTCAATTCATATGAACTTTGACGTAAGTATATGGTAAAACTGTCACCTCCAATCCCTTTCTAATCGCGGTAAGATAATACTTAAACTCACCGCTGCGACATATACTAGTTCGTTTGACCGACCGCGTTTTAAGAGAATCACACCCCAGGATTTAGTGCAGTGATTTAGTGAAATATTACGTTAATGACCAACTATGGCGAAAAGGCCAACTCTCGTACTGGGAGAGGCGGGGTACGATGCGATGGGCAGGCGCAGCGCACACCCGTCTTCTTCGCAACCCCTGATTTCTCGGACCATAGGTTTATTTTTTAAACGCTCATTCTCTATCCTTGTATGTACATTTATGCCAGTTGACTAGAAACTCTTATAACAACACGAGCGAAATCGCAATATATTGAAAATGGCAATATGTTGAAAATATCACAAACAAACCGGCGTTCGCAAACATTCACATTTTTTAATTATAAATCTTATCTCAGTATTATATGTTGTATCTACTCATAGATTTATTATTAGAATGGGATATAGGTATAGTCACGGTAAGAAAAGGTTCGACTCTATTTCAACGCTGTTAAGGTCCAAAAGTGACGAACCTTTGCTTACCGTGACAGGATGGAAGAAACGAACTTCACAATGGACGACTACTACTACTTAAATATTCGAAATAGCAAATTGTACGCTAAGGAGACTTACTTTTATTTTTGAAAACAATAAAGAAGGCAATTATAGATTTTTGAAAATTTGTCTGCTTTAAAACCGGGAATCTAACTCGTCAAATATGACAAAACAATAAAGTCGTGTTTTTTGAAGTGATACAATTCGAAAGGGATAGGGTTTTTAGGATATCTTGAACATTAATTACGTAGGTTAGGTTAGGTTAGACTTATAAATCAACAACACATACACGTTTAAACTAAATAAAGACCGTAATTCATTTTAGCTTTGTGACTTCAGTAATTTCGGAGTAAAAGTGAGTGTGACGTACAGATAGACAGACGCGCATACCGAAACTATGAGTAGAGTTAGACTTGGAACTTTAAAAATGTTTATAAGGTTGCAATCTCAAAAAAAAACATCTACAATATTAATTATTTAAAATATAAATCGATGCAATAATAAATTCCTGGAAATGACTCACGGCTCTTTGTTAATTGTTATAAACCATTCCAATACGTAATTGCCTTTTTATTGCATCGTGACGTCTCTTTAAGTGGACGAAAAGATTCAATAGGATTAAATTTGACGATGATCTTATTTACGATGACATAAAATAAGAAAGGCCTGCCGCCAAAATATTTTAAAAAGTGCACATGACAGTTAAAAGAATATTTTTTACTGCTTAAAGGACTACGGCGTTAGTCACTCGGTTTAAAATCAAAAAAGTTTTTATTTAAATGAATAAGTCCCTCGATAACTAGAAATGTCGTACTTTGCATTAAGATTAAGGTTTAAGAATCGAAAAATGTAATATTATCAGACCATTTTAAATGATTTGTGCAATTATTTTAAAATGGGCATTAGGAGCTAGTATGGAATGCGTTCACCTCATTGTGTATTTCCTCAATTACACAATGAGCTCAATTAAACATACCTATGAGTAGCAAATACATGTGGATCATCGCTCACATCCTTCGGGTCCTGGTGGATGATTTCAACACTACTACTACTGCTAGTAGTAGTCAGCACTATTACAACTACGGCTGCGGCCAACAAAACTGCCAGCATCGCGGCAACCTGCTTGTTTCGCGCCAAAAAGGTCCACATTCGCACGCAAGAACGCAACCGTCAATTAAAAATAAATGCCACTTAAAATTGCGCGGCAGATAACTTTTTAAAACATTCGAATTTTTTGAATTTGGAATTGTTTAGATAAGCGCGAACCGCCGGCCGCCCGTCGTCGTGTCCGAGCCGATATATGCGACTCGCCTGACACGACATGACACACTTTATTGTTCTAGTAACAAAGATAACAAATGACATTTGTAGGGTCGTCAGTCGTTACTTTCTGGGGCCCGTTTCACAAAAAGTATTAGTCTAATAATATTAGTGTTTTGTCTCATTTTTTAGTTGTATTTATGAGATAAAACACTAATATTATTAGGCTAATATTTTTTGTGAAACGGGCCCCTGAAATGCTATTAAATTATTAACCTACAGTGTCTTCTTGATTTTTATTTTATTGGTGACGTATTTTTACGACATATTGGGAACAAAAAGAAGGAAATTGTTTGAACATGTTGATTTATGTATCTACTAATATCCAAAATTAAAATCATAAACAAAGCATTTTTTTTTTTGTCAAATCTGCTGTTTCTTAGCATTTTCCGTTGAAATAGCACAAGATCCGACACAAATTGGTACACTTGGTGGAGTGGTGTTAGCACGTAGTCAGCGCTCACCAAATAGTAAAAAAAAAGTACTAACTGGCTGTCACAAACGGGATGTGGACACTATTTTTGTCTATGATTGGCAACCCTCACCGGTGTGGTCTCATCTAGTTAAACCTAATTCAATTGTCACTTCCTCATTGCATTAACTCCTTAGATGTACCTAAACCAACTTATCTATGTAGGTGGTCAAATCTATAACTATCGTAGCCCCATACAATATTGCCCGACATGGTCAAAAACAGCGACAATCTAGATGGCAAATGTAAGTTTGTCTTGGTTTAGTTGTAGAAAATATGCAGATAAGACGAATTAGACGACGGTCCAATGACCCTTGTTAAGTTTTAATTACGTCAACGTGGCGATATCTCTTGTCCCAGACACTGAGTAGACGTAATTAAGATTGTATTATTTACTTACATTCTATTTTTTTATAGTCACTATCAAATACACCCCCTTATTAAGAAGACAGGCACTCTCCTCCATACATTTCGACTCGATGGAAATCAAAAACGTTAGCTGCGTTTTCATCTTGACTAGGCCTACTGGTTCTATCTCGGCGTTTGCGATCACACGGTGTCAGTACATTGCTGTCCACTCTTCTGTCTCACTTTTCTGCCAACGTTTAAAACCAGCAGTAGACAATATTTCAACCAGGCACTCGGAATAATCGTAATTACCCGTTTTCCTTGCAATGGGTGGCCATGTACAAATGACTTTTAACATAAGTAAGCACCTACTACATATACTTATTACGGTATTAACGTAGTTTTACGGTGAAGGAAAACATCGCGAGGAAAAATGCACACTCGTACATTAGAGTGTGTAAGATGGGTAACTGCAGAAAAGATCCTGAAGGGTCGACCGTAAGTACAAGATAAACTCAGGCGCTCAAAATATCCAAACCGATCATGAACTGTCAGTTTACTTCGTGTCAACCTACGAGACAGGCATAGCCTAGATTGGGGACGAAGAAAAATAGTTTCCTTTCTTTAGTTTGTAATTTTTATTTTCAACGTTAGGAAAGTTAAAAACCTTTTCGCGGAATAAGTTTCCAGAATCAATCTAAGTAGCTACATTAAAACAATATTTTACAATTAATTAATCATAATAAAATCAAGAAATGACCTTCATTTGACCGCTAATTGCGCTATTATCAACCTTTTTTGTGGTTTTATATTAAACATATGGAACTTCTCCAATATTTTACCTTAATAGTACCAGTTAGAAGGCTAGCTGACACCTACGTTCAAAGAAAGCTATTATATTGTCATTTACCTCAAATTGGTTTTGTTTACAATTTTTACTATAATTATTATAAATGGCTGTTAAAAACAAATTTGGATTGGATTGGATATGACTATTATTATTCAATTAAATATATTAATGAGGATATTTATTTTATAATTAACGTGTGATAAAAGTTAATTATTTCTCTATTAAGGTTTTGCAAGAGGATGAAAACGACGGCACCAATGTTATTCACCCCAGACCAAACTTAGTGGATTAGCTATTGGCCACGATATTTTTGCATTCTTCATGTGTTGCGGTGCCTTCCCATCCGAGATGTGCTATGAAGCTATGCTGCGAGTTTCCACCAGTGCTGCTATGTGGACCAATGAATATGATTGGTGGATATAAAGACATCCAGAGCAACGTAGCGTAGCACATCTCTGGTGGAAAGACAACCTAAATCGGGGGTATAAGATATCTCTATGATAAATTTCATCCATTCCCTTTCAGCGTGACAGGAGTAACAAACAAACAAACAAATTTTCGCATTTCTAATATTAGTAGGGTAGAGCATGTCTCACGATCTTAGTTGAAACGTTACGTAATTTTATCTACATACCTACGTATCACAAGTCCTAATACGTTCAGAACCCGTTGGCATTAACAACATATATTAACATGAACATATCAGCATTAACAACAATCAATTTTACTATGATACTATGATAATTTTCATACCTATTTGCGGTGGTGTGGTTATTTTTGTGGTCAGTAACGTATTTTTTTTTAATGATATCTGATATGATAAAGTTAAGAGTTTCAAATATGGTTCTTCCAAAACGAGCACATTTTAAATCGGGCTCAATTCTAGTATCAATTAAAATTAAAATTTAGTTAAATACGTAACGTCAGCTCGGAAGGTATGTTTTGTTTAGTAACTTAGCACCTATATGGTACAGGTACCACTGATAGCAATGCAGGTTATTTGCCTTAATAATATAATAATATTCGGATTATGAACCCACTTTACAGTGGGTACTTATAATACTTATAGGTATGTGTGAATAAAAATAATATATGCACTGTACATAATAAAGCCTTAAAACACTCGTGCATTCTTATTATGAAACCTACTCTTGTTGTAATACCCCTCATTATGTATCAGTTACATAAACTATCATGAGTTTATACAAATATACAACATACATGTAAAAATAAAGACATACAAAACTATTATCATCACAGTAAAACTGTAATGCACATGCGTGACAAGGTCAAGGTCGTCTATGCAAGACTTTAATTTCGAAAGGACTTGCCCGTATTATAGAAAAATTGAACTCTGGCTGTTTAGGAGCTCAAGGTACCTACACCTGTTCCTGAAGAGGTACCTAACCCACTCAGACACATGTAACGCATACGGCGCAATCATGACTGATTCAGTATCAATTAGGGTTATCAGTGTCATGTGTTATGTCACTGCCTTCCACTCTTGCTTGTGATACATACGGGTAGGGTGCGCACACATATATGCTGCTCATTTAACCCATGTTTGAAAATGATCTACTGGTCAATGACATTTTATATTTAGATATAAGTCATACGTTATCTGAGCGCAAAAGCGTTCCTTAAATTGGAAGGCAAAATGCCAAACCACGTAATGCAAAATGTCAATAGACTTTGAAAAAACTATTTATCTCTTTCTAACAACAACGTTCGCTACAGATTGTCGCCTTTATCTGTAGAAATATGGTAACGTGATAACTGTCAGTGATCGGCGACGGGATTTGAATGCGTTTAGTATGAGCTTAACGTATCTTAATATAAAATATCATTGCTACTGGTTTGTTAATACTGTGCTTCAGATGACAGCCGTTTGTCCAAATTGATTGGTGGCCGGCTCGGTGCGTGGACGCATCAGACCGTGGCTCTGGTCGCGCTCTGGTACCTCCATGGACACTGTTTCAATGAGTTCCGACTGCCGAAATACATGATGACCGATTTGAAATGGAATAAATTAAATTGCGTTCGATATAGAGTGATTTATTTGTCTTGTTTAAAAATTGGCCTTTTAGGGTTGTGATTGTTATTCATTGAATACCTTTAAGTTTAAGTAATTTAAGATTGAAGGAAAGGTTAGCTGGAAGAGATCCCTTAAAGGGATAAGTTCGCCTTTGTACATTCTAACTCTGTATTGTATTAGATTTTCTGTTTTTTTTTTGTGTACAATAAGTGTTTACATACATACATACATACATAAGTAGCGTTGACGGATTACGCCTCAATCGATCGGTGGAGAAAATTTTGATCAAACGTAGTTTATAGACTGACATAGCCTACATAGACTACTATTTATAAGGAGACACTTGCGACGTACGGTTATAATATAAATCTATGTATGTACCAAATACTTCATTGTACTAAAAACCAACAAGCATGTGCATTGTCCTTACCCATTAAGGGGTAAGCTCGCCTTTGTGCATTACTTTAATAACAATGTTATATATATATAATATTTGTGCAATAAAGAGTTTACATACATACATTCATACCAAAACCCATACATACAATACATTAATATGGTTGTAGGAAGGGTAACTTATCTTTTTTCCAGTTCTTGGCCAAAGAATAGACCCATTTGTAAAAGCTCTACATGGTATACGATTGCCAAGTTTTCAAAAAAAACCGCATGTTTCGTGGTGGATACTTTAGCATCCTTATGGGAAGGGAGAAGTTGCGCTCAAATTTGTGAGATTAAAAATACCTCACTACTATCCCTATGATAAATGCGGTTTTGGGATTTTTGGATACAGAAGGACTCTCCTTGTTGCGGTTGCATAATTAGAGCAGCTCTGCTTAGGATACGGTCCAGTACGTAGAGACAGTTGATTACGGGATCGCAGGCCGAAGCCCTAGTCTTTTATGATGGTGGTGGTCGCATAATTAGGGACGCTTGCGTCTTTCCCATACAACTAATTGTCTACAAATATGACTTAAATTTTGACAACACACTTCTGATTCCGCTTCTATCGACAACATCTAACTTAAGAGTTAGTCTCTTTCCAGTAGAGTAATTTCCACTTTTCTTAATCTTACCATTATTACCTTTTACCCCAGCGTCTTATTCGAAGCACATACGTTGGTTGATACATTATGTTTCTCCAAGCTCACACCAGTCCTCAAAATCTATTTACGGACTCCGCAGTCAGGTGAAACTTTAAAACTCACACTGAACAAGAACGTTCTAATTGTCAGGAACAGTGAGATATGATTGCTCAAAAAACGATGTCATTATCCCGCGCGAGCAGCGGAGCGCGGCGCCCCCCGTTCCGCCGCGTGCGCCGGTCAGCCACCTTGCAAGACGCTGGCGCTCATGTTGGCACCAGCGTGGGACCGATGTTGGAGCCAATGTTGGTAAAGGCTTCGCATTGACAAGTGTGAATCTTGAACGTGTGAAAAGAAGGTATTGTAACTATATTTGGATACCTCAAAAGTGTATCATTTGGCCAAGATATGATGCTGCATTTGATTAATGCTAGTATTATCTATAACGCTATTTACGCTGACGTTAGCGATTTTCGAATACAGTTGAGATAAGCCGCCGATGAGCTAGATTGTTAGCTTATGTCAATGTCATAAATGTTGTGTGTGTAGTTTACGCTTACGTCAGCGTGATATAGGTATCTGGTCTAGGTATCTCATCTCAGGATCGACTTAAAAGAAGGAAGAGGATGACGGAACTACTTTAAAAGACTTGGATGCGGTGTCATCATATAAACCAAGCTAAGAGGGGGTTCCAGTATAAATAAATATTTAACAATGGCTCTAGAGAGGTGTACCAATTACTTACAAAAATATTTATTTAAATAACATTAGGAAAATCACAAAGGAATAGGACTATGTTTGTAGTTGAGACCAACATACAGGCGAATTCTAGTGTCAACAATTTGTAACTACAAATTACACAAATAAAATACTCTGTAAAGTCAGACATTAAATAACATACTTACCCAAAATTGCAAATATCCTTATGTTCTGCTTTTGCCCAAACTTTGAGAAATACAAGATTTTCGAGGGTATTTTCAAAGCAAGGAAACTACTACCCAATGAAGACTACCCACTAATATCCATATGACTTTTTAATTCAAAGCGCAGGGAAAATATGCCAAGTTTTTTTATATTTTTTTATGGCATAGGGAAGACAAACGAGCACACAGGCCACCTGATGGTAAGTGGAAACTGTGGCCCATAGACATTCGCATTCACAAGACTGCAATGCAATCCTAAGACTGCAAATGCGTTGCCAACCCTGCGGACTAAGATGGAATGCCTCTATGCTAGTCATTTCACCGGCTGTCTTATCCCCAAACCGGAACACAACAATGCGAACACTGCTGTTTGGCGGTAGGTTAATGGATAAGATGGTGGTAGCGATCCGGACGGACCCTGCACAAGGTCCTACCACCCGCAAAATATCACCTATTATTAAGTTACAGACATATACGTCAAGTATACTTAAAGGCTTCAGAAACTTATTAAGTATGGAGTTTAATTTTGAATTATCAATTTTTATTATTATTGTATACATTTGTGGTGGTGTGTGGTAACTCCGTCAAAAGCTACAGAGGCCCGTGCCAAGATGCACTACGCTAACTAGCGTTTCTAAACCAATCACGTCACTGGTAGATGACGTGACTTTTCATATCACGTCATCTAGCAGTGACGCGATTGGTTTAAAAAGTAGAGGGCAGCAGGGGTGTTATTCTTTTAAAAACGGCGTTCTGTCGGTCGAACAAGTGAACGACTAACGCGGCGCAGCTTATAAACCGGCGAGTTTAACTAGTCCCGTCAGAGCGTACAAATCACATTTTACCGCATATGCATCCCAACTAACATTTTGGTGTCAGTTACAGGTTTTTGTAGAACTTTAAGCGATATTACAGAGTTACAATTATCTCAGTTGTAACTAAAGGGGATATAGAGGAGTTAGCAAATAAATTTAACTCCAACAGTGGCACTAGAGTTATTATGGACGATGTAGTACAGCTTTGAGAGTTACAATAGTGATAACTACAGCAAGTATACTTAAGATGTTACAGCTTTAGCCTGTCTGTGACACCTATGTCTATGCAACAGTGTTCGCTGACTCCTGTTAACGCATATTGTTGTTTAGTTGTTGCCATGAAGTGTCTTTGTATATCTTTAGGTGTTATATTGACTATAAGTGCAGATATGGGTTATAAAAAAGAGTTCGTCGAGAGTTTAGTAACACCAGATGCTAAAAGTGTCGAACAACTCCGTTATCTAGGTTCAACCGGTAAAATTGTCTTCACTGTAGTAAACGTACTTAGCTAAGTCTACTATAACGCTGTTACGTGTACCAAAGGCTGCACAATATTCTTGACTACCGATGTTGTAACTCAAAGAGTGTTATAAATGGGTTAAGTAAAGATTTAATATTTAAAGTAAGTTCGCCATTGTTTTGGTGAACTAAATATAAATATTACTATGAGTAATGAACATTTGACCACCAAATACTTAATTTGTTTATACTATTTCAAGCGTTCCATGGATACCACCTTATTTTACATGCCACTGCTCAGGAAGCAGGAATAACTAAATATTGTTAGTTTGGGCGTCTGTTATTGTTGTCATAACTTTTCTTTTAAATCTTTAATAAATCCTAGGCGCGTTAAAATTGAGATGAGAAACAAGGTATACATTACCGTAAAATCACAAGCGCAGTAATTTTTTCACTTCGTAAATAAAAATTACTTGAATATTTTCCTACCGATGTTGCTTTGTCACTTTTCCTGACAATTATATTGTCGCCATTATTCTGTGACATGAGTCAGGATCAATTAATTTACTTATCTAGGCTTTTTCAAACTAGTCGTACGCTAAAAAATAAATAGTTTATTACTAATGCACTCACAAAACGGTAACATACATACCTGAGTCCATTTTAACTACCTAATAAGAGTCAAGGTATCAACCAACTACTCTTAATAGGTCTTATAAAGTTTCAAGTGGCAAATCATTCTTATCCGATGCTTTTCTATTTCCGGTAGTGTTCACTAACCCGACTATACAACAGCAATACCGGTTAAAGTAGTAGCTGACACTGAAAAGTCGCTCTCATGCAGGTGCTTTAACACCTGTATATCACCGTACTATAGGCTTTCTATAACTCTTACCTGTAAAATCGTGGGCCTCTTTCGTGGGTATAAATGAGTTAGAGCATGCTATAACTCCCTTGTACAGGTATATGTTAACACTTTTACTCTCGAATGGAACTGATATACAGATCTTATATAGGTTATTTTAACGCTAATGTGCTAGTTGGGATGTGCTCATTTGTCTACTCCATGCCAAAAAAATCAAATATATCTTCACTGTCTATTAACAGCACGCCACACTACAAACGTTGGCGGCCAACGTCTCCCACCGCCAGTTCCTGTGATTAAACATAACAATCCGTGGGCAGCCATAAAATAATAAGTGTGGTCAAATGGGCGCATGCGCGTAATTAACTAAGATTGATGCGACTTACCTAGAAAAGGCTTTTTATTTAGGTGTATACTGTGCTTGAAAAAGTTATTAATTAAATTTGAATTGAAGTTAGTCTTCACATGATTCATTTTATTGGAATTGATTGACATTGGTTAGGGTAGTTTTTAGTTTTTTTTGTAAGTATTATTATGATAAAAGTGACTTTGAATTAAGGAAACATAGGTACTGACGGCACAAAATCAAACACCTAATTAAAAACTGGCCAATGTAATTTTTCCAAAATGTTATCTTTCCCACGATTTTTAGGGTTCCGTAGTCAAACTAGGAACCCTTATAGTTTCGCCATGTCCGTCCGTCCGTCCGTCCGTCCGTCCGTCCCCAGTCTAGCTCAGAGACTCATAGTACTAGAAAGCTGTAATTTGGCATGAATGTACATATTAGTCACGCCAACAAAGTGGTAAAATAAAATTTTGAAAAATATTTTTTTTTAATGCACCTTCCCTACACGTAACGTGGGATGTCTTTTTTTTTTCTTGCCTACCCCATAGTGTGGGGTGTCGTTGGATAGGTCTTTCAAAAATATTGCGGGTTTATGTAAACAATTTTTCGATTAAGGGATCCGTTTATGAAATATTAAGCTTTAAAGCGCTATTTTTTGTTAGAGTCAAGTGTCCCCCCCCCCCTACAGCCAAAACTACAAGTACTAAAAATCTGAAAAAAATCTTCAACGAAAGCGCATATAACGAATTTTAAAGGAAAACTATCACGGCTAAGTAGACATGATTAGTTCCTGAGATACAGGCGATTGACGGGTTTATACCTACTAAAAATCATCTAAGACAGCGCCAAATAACTTTAAATAGAAAATTGTTTCATACATGTTGATTTTTGAGATAGTTTTTTGTGTTTGTCGTTACGGCTTCGGAACCCTACACTGAGCATGGTCCGACATGCTCTTGCCCGGTTTTAAGTGTAAAACTTGGTAAAGCTACCAACGCTATGTACCTACGTGCTTATCATAGTTAACAAAAAACAAGAGAAACTCTTGATTTTTCTAGTGCGCAAATTGAACCTAAGTTTATGGAAGTAGCTATCTCAAAATGAGAAAAATTGAATCCTTGGGTTTACTAAACACGTGGGAGCCAGATTGGATAGCCAACATAATGTACCTAAACATAAAAAAAAAATGAACAAATCATAATCACTGGTTGATAACAAAAAAATATTATCTGCTTCCCAGCCAGTTCTTTCAGCTAAAACAAAACAATTGAAAACTGCGCATAATTACAACCGCAATCTAAATTCAAAATTCGAATGCCGTTAGCGCGTTCCGTTACGCAAATTGCGACGCCACAAGCCTCTATGAGATATTAAGGCGTAAAATACAGCCAGGGCTTAATAATTGGTCTAAAATATCACCTATTATTCACCTGTCTTGGCCCTGGGATAGTTGAGGGCTTAGGAGTTAACAATATCGTTCTGATGACGATTTAGTGGAGCGCTGGCGGTGGCGGTACGTTGCAATTATTTTAGTAGCGAGCACGCGGAATCGCTCGTACTACTAGGATCGTCATGACTCATGACAAATTACTTTGTTACGATTGAGCCCAAAGGGTATAAATGTTCAGATTGTGTAAGTTAACTATCTATTTATCGCCGAACCCTATATTCAAACCGCGCACAGATAGGCTTACTTCGGATTAAAATTTGACACATTTTGTGTGGGCAAATGTCAAATTTTAACCCGAAGTAATCCACTACCAGAAACAGATACTTCCCAACGAATACATTTAAAAAATAAACACGAATATTTTCGTCGTAGCTAGTCCATTTTACCCAACCAGTTACAAACATAGTTAATTTTCATTACTTACCCAGTGAAAATGGAAAAACGAAGATAAATACAGTGTACACGTGCGTAGACATCTTTAAAAAGTTAAAACCAAAAGCGCTTCAATTTACTGTCTTATATTTGTTTATAATATTAAAATTGTCCGACCAAGTTTAAAAGACATAAAGTTAAGATTCCTCAAACTTGCTAACTTTACCGCCGGCGAAAAACACGTGACGGTTAAAAGTTTATTCACTTCTCTGGCTTTTTAAAGTGACTCATTGCAGTTGTAGGCTACTGACACTTTTAGCCCCGGGTAATTTGTAAAACTAAGGGCCTGTTTCACAATCGACAAGTAAATTTATCTGTCACATAAAGTTGTCTCTCTCCTTGTCTATTTTCAAGTGTACGACAAAGAAAGGGCTAAACTTATCCGTCAAATATCCTTTACTTGTCGATTGTGAAACAGGCGGTAAATTTAACTTTGTAAATTCTATAATACCTATCCTAATATATCTTTTACTAGCTTCTGCCCGCGACTCCGTCCGCGTGGAACTCGTTTACATCATAACTCCATACAAATTTTCACCCTCTATTAAAAAACTATGTCCTTTCCCAGGATTCAAACTATCTTTGCACCAAATTTCATCTAAATCGGTTCAGCGGTTTAAGCGTGAAGAGGTAACCGACAAACAAACAGACAGACAGACACACTTTCGCATTTATAATATTAGTATGGAAGTATGGATTTATTTTCATTACGCGGAAAAAGAACCATGTCATAGGCCAACTGGTAGGGCCTATGAGTTGCCGACCCTGAGTACATCCTAAATACCCTGGCTGGTTATTAGAGCACAGAGAACAGAGATGTTTTAAAGAAACCGCTTTCATAGTCGAAATTCTTTAGAAAGCCTAATGAATAAATTAGAGTAAGAATCATTGTTAAACTATTGAAAGTATCTCAGTCAAAGGTGAAACATAAAACAATTGAAGCAAGACAGCTGGCCACAAAATTAACCAATCCTTAAGGGCACGCTTCCGCTCCCGTCAAATTAATATTCCTGACAATTAACAAGGATAACATAAGTTGGTTTGGTATTGCACCTGTTTACTCGGCACGCTCGGCCGAGCGCGACCGGCCAGCCAGCCGTGGCCGGCGAAGAAGCTGCTTTAAAAATAAAATAGATTTAAAATTGGAACGTTATGTAGAAAACGGTAAGCAGTGTTGGTTGCCAGTTGTAACCCTGTGCGCCCGCCCTCTTGAGTCCTACGGCAAGGGAACTTGACTACTACAGTGATTCTCACTCATTCCCATACGCTCTTATGTAAAAACTGATTTTACCCAAAACCGAAAAACTTTTTAAGATCTTTTGTGTTGTTTTTTTTTAACAGAATGATGTACCTATTGTTTTATCGAAACGTCTTTCAACGAACGTTTCATTCCGCAAAAAAAATAATTTCATCGATAGGCATAAATTGATTGATGACTTTTTAGGTAGTTATAAGTCTACTAAAACTAACCTAAGTAATGAATGTTGATATTCTAAAAACATCATGGTTTCAGCAGAAAATCGCGTTCGATGAAATGATACAATCGATGGAATGAAATTCGGTAAAATGATAGTAGGTTAGGTAAACGAGCATGCGAGTTACCTGATGGGGAATAATCATCGCTGCCCACAAACACCAGCTACACAAGAAGGGTCATCAAGGAAATGAAAGCTCTTTTCTTTCTCGTCATAAATCTGCCAGAACACTGCAAAGGGGAGTTGGTTTTACAGATTTTTAAGAGCTTGTCGGTGGAGTAAGTTTTATTGAATCTACGAAACATATAAAGTGTCTAGTGAAAGACAAAAGACATTTCATCATGATGATGTTATAGTACATTACTTAACAAGGGCTGTAAAAGAAAGAAAGCCCGAAATCGCAGGTATTTGAGACCCGAGCCGTAGGCGAGGGTTATAAATATGCGGTAGAGGGCTTTCTTTTTTACTGCCCGTGATGAGTACACAATTTTACGTCTTCACCTGGCCACAATGCGAGTTTTACCGTGCGCGCAGCGTGCGATAAAACTCACATTATGGCCAGGTGTTACGTAAAAGAAATTTCCACTCTCGACGCGTTAATGATGGAGCTTTGCTGATTTGCTTTGATCATTGAGAACTCCCTAGCGTCCTTTTGGAAAAATAAATTAATTCAACCGCACAGACATCACTGGGGTGTGATTCTCTCAAAAATGCGGTCGGACGAACGAATTGGCTGCCTAATTGAGAATGCACGCGCTAAAATGTGTTTTGTTCGCTCTGACGGGACTACTTAAACTCGCCGCTGCGACATTCACCCGACCGCGTTCCTTAAAAGAATCACACCCCTGGGTCGATGATGATTTGAGCCACGTTACGCCTAATCTAGTCCAATGGGATGCGCCAGTCCAGAAATGAGAGCAATACTTTATTTGCTGCCGGATCTGGGCCTTATATAGTTGAATCTAGTGGTCAGTCGTAAAGTGCCGTCTCGCTCTACCAAGCACGTCAGTTTTATAAAAGCCAAAGACTCTCGGAACTAAACGTCACTGAATTCGTCGAACACTTGCGGCTTAATCTGCCTTTCCCATCCCTACTACTCCAAGTATAACGTCACTTTTTTTTTTTGAGACGACGTTGTTAGGTTTAATTTTGCATAGAACAAATGAAAAGAAAACATGTATCTCGCAATTCTTATTGCTCATTGCTAAAATTTAAACCACGGATAGATTGGATAACTTTGTCATTTGCCACGAGTACTTTTACGGTATGTACGTTAGCCACCAAATCTATCCACGGTTTATTAGTGGAAAGTACCATTACAGGATCCCTAACATGGCTGCGTTTATCGCGTGACAAAATTTGGATAAGGCATCTGTCACCTTTTGGCACGTGAATAAGTACGAGAGTGACGGATGCTTTATCCACATTTGACACGCGATATAAACGCTGTCATACTAGGCCGGCAGGAGACTTAAGGAAGGATATATAAACTTGCTTTGTCCGTATCTTGATGACGGTTTAACACAATCCCGTGACGCACGCGCAGTTTGAGGCTAATAGGGACGTGGACGATCATCAGGTGAGTAAGCTGTAAGTAATTGTCATTTAACGTGTCTATACCCATAAATAAGTCAATATCCTGCCCAATTAAGAGGCCACATAATGATAAAGTTGGTAATGTTCCACGACGGATCTGAATAACCATAACGCCTGTGTGTCTGGTCTTTGGATATATTAAACATGGTAATATTTTCTTGGAACTGGTACACGAAATCCTCGTTAGTTTTATTTTTCAAACATGACACCTATTTTGCATATTTTTGGTTGAATCTTCGAAATCCTTTGATCTATAACGATGATACTCGTATTTGATTCAATAGTTGATTTCTTATAGCTTCTTACTCCTACCATTTTTTCGTATATGTTGTGGTTTTAAAATCAAAAGCAATTATTTAATTTTAACCGTTCAATCAAGGCACGCGCAAACTTTCTTCATCTCACGTCCTTTGCGCAGAAGAACATAAAGCCATCTCTTTTTATTATTTTGTAGGCGTGGCATCTTATGTGGCGTCTTAAAGCCTGTGGCCGTAGACAAGACGCATTGCGAGAACGTTATCGACGTTATCGTTATCGAAAACGTATAGGATTGACGTAAGCTGCCAGAGTGTCGCGTTGAGCGCTTACTCCATACATTTTGACAATATTCGAATGTATTCTTACTAGTACATGCCGCAAATGTAGTTCATGAACTCTTGATGCAGAAACTACCTTCAGCGCTTTGCTTTGCTCTATAACATAACACATCTATAACATGTAGTTCCTAAACTGCATGTGACACCTGCAAATGTTCACAAAGATGTAGCTCGAAGCGAAATAAGAAGCGACTTCAACTCTACACTACCTATACAATCGTAGCATAATTACGAATATATACCCCTCATTTAGTTCCTGGAACCTTAATGTCACAATGACAGGAAAATATAGATGAAAACAGGAGTCTACAAATATGCCACAAGTGAAATGAGCGGTGATTTTTCAGCGCTCAACTATGTGCTTTGCTCTATAATGTGGCTAGTGTTGTTCCTGAACTCCTAATGTGACAACTGCAAGTGTCCACAAAGATGTTCCTTAAAGCGAAGTACGCAGCGTCTCCAGCGCTGCGCTACAATCGCTTGTGTGCTTTGCTCAACAGGGGGTGTTTAATTTAGCCATCTATCACACCGTCGTGTACATCAAAACAAACGGGTTTCTATGTACAGATACACGTAGATAGAAACCCGTTTGTTTTGATATACACGACGGTGTGATAGATACTTGGAACATTTGACGATTAAATTAAAACATCAATGAGTCCATTTTGGCGCCTCTTCCAGCCAGTTGCTGAAGAATGCGTCTTAGTTGTCCCGCCATCTCCGTTTGCCTACGTTTAAACGATGTCTATCTTGCGAGTCTATCGACATCCGCTTGGTGGATACGCGGGCCTACCGTTCTGGGTGCTTGCGGCAGACGTGACTACACTTGACTCTGGCAGTTTCATCACTCGTGTAGGCTATGTCTTTAAGATCAGTCAGTTTTATTGATTCGATGGTTCCATGATAGCCAGTGTAAATTGATAACTCTATTTTAGCGTTATAGCTCTAGTCATAATAATGTATGGTTCACCTACTCTCTTGTGTTATGTCCTTACACAATAGAACTCTAAAGTTTTCCATTCTGTTACAGTCCGGTGTGTATGTCCGCCTTGAAACATGGCTGCGCGCGCGCCTGCGCCGCTCGTTAGGCCGGTAATGAGGCGGCCATATTTACGACCCCACCTAACGCTTGTCCGGATTCGATCCACATTACCCACCTTGTAATTTACTTGCCTAGGCTAAGTAACTATCTATTAAGAAAGGTTGTAAATTATATGCTAGCTACCTTTCCTGTTGATATTTCGCTTTTGTACCTACGTTGGTTTCTTAATATTGACGTCGAAGTCTGGTTTTATTTAAATTGCGAATCATTATCATCATCATTATTATCATTATCCTATACTTATTTATGCCATAGAGCACACAGGCCCACCTGATGCTAAGTGGGATCAGAGCAAAGACATCCGCTGTCTCAATATTACAATCTTAAGACTGCAAACGTGCTGCTAACTCTGATGACTAAGATGAAAAGCCTCTATACTAGTAATTTCACCCTGTTTCATCCCAACATTGGAACAAAACAATGCAAACGGTGCTTAGCGGTAGGTTAAAGGATAGTGGTAGCGATCCGGACGGACCTTGCACAAAGTTCTACCACTACCACTACTTATACCATACTGGACATAGACTTCTCCCATTGTAGGATCGAGCACGATCCTCAGTTATCCTCATCCAGCTCTAGTCTCTTCAGTACAAAATGCACGCACCTGGGAGCCTCCGGGCAACGAACGTGTAATTTTTTATTTTCATGAGAGGTTTCCAACCCCTAATTTCTCCTCTTCTACCTATTTATGAACGCCTAGTTCCTTAACTTTGATTTCTACTAAGATTATTTTATTCTCATACACATACTAATTTATGTAAATGTCAAGTTATTATTTAATAGGTACAATGTCTAGTTACCGACTTATACGAACAATACTTTTTTTTTAAGTCATACTTCATATATACAAATTGGCTTCAGGAGTGTTATTCTCTCTAAAACAACGGACGGGCGGACGAACGAGCGAAACCGCAGCGGCGAGTTTAGGTAGTCCTGTCAGAGCGAACAAAACACAATTTAGCCCGTGCATTTTCAATTAAGCAGCCTTATACGTTCGATCCATCGGCAGAAACCATGCTGCTAAATTGAAAATGCACGCACTGAAATATGTTTTGTCCGCACTGACGGGACTACTTAAACTCACCGCTTGTACATTCACTCGTCGGTCCGTCCGACCGTCGTTGTTGACAGAATCACCACCATGAACTGTTGGACCAATTTATATAAATGGGGTGTCATATTATGATAAAGAGTTGGGGTTGACATTTATTGCTTTAAATTATTGTGTGTTCAACGAATGCCTATCGTTGTTGTAATGGAAGTAATAAATGTAAATTTTAGTTTAGCCAAAAGATATACCTCGATATCACTTTATTCCTGAACTTCTATGAAGTAGTATCTATTTTATCTGCTTGCATTGATTTATGTAGGTAAGTATGTAAATATACTCATAAAGTAAATAATAAACAAACGTACAAACGGCTACACCATTCTATTAGGCGACATTCACAAAAGAAACTATCCCGTTTATAAACTTATTCCGTACCATTGTATTCGAAGCTGAGATTTAACATCTCGCATAAAAGGCGAAGGATTTGTTCGCGTTGTCGCGTTGTTTTGTGGTTATGCCCAAACAAAATATCTCTGAGGTGTTATTCTCTTAAAAACCGAATTCTTATCGATCGGTCGAACGAGCGAGCAAGCTAGCGAGAGCTAAGCTACCAATTTAAGGGCCTCTTTTCTACTCCGTAAATGGTCGAGCTTTTGATATGTCGTTCATTGAATACCAAACGGACACAATCCGAAATGAGTCAGTGTTGCATTTTGAAATTAGAATCGGTTGGAACACCATTTTTAATGGAAGAGCAAATTATTTTGGAATGTGTCTGTTTTGTATTAAATAATCGTATTATTTTACTACTGTTAGTAAGAGCAATCATAACTTTGACAATACGATAACATGTGAAAAGTAATTAGGTTTCATCGAGTAGAATAAGGCCCCCGAAATGTTAGTACGGGACGGGACAACTTAAACGGCGGTTAGTAATTCGTCTGTCGAATTCAAAGTGAGTTTCTTAAGAGAATAACATGACTGCGCCATAACCATACGAAATATGGTATCTAATCTCGTGCCCAGTGTTTCTCTATGAAAATTACGGACAATATTGTTTTATGTTCCGCCCACCTCTTGCTATGTGCCCTATTAATGTACCATGTTTCGGTGTACCAACGTTTGTAGGTTCGTAATGGCCCCCCCTGGAGAAGTCATTTAGGTAAGCAAATTGTAGTAGTTCTGTTCTTGTTTGTGGGTAAGCTGGAATGTTCTCTCGAGCAACTCATTGTCTGTGGATTAGACCGGTCGTAGTTGGACCCATTTCAAATGTTATTCATTGCAAAGTGAAAAATTACGTCGTTAAAATTCGTCGTTCGTCAAGGTTGGTCTTGACATCTATATTTGGCGCGCCGGTATTTGATCGTCGGTTTAACTAAAATTTCAGCCGATGAATTCATCGACAATGAGTTTCGAGAGTAACATAGTGTAAGGGTTTTAGAATTCAGACAACAACTCATTAAACTGATTGGTATTTATTCACAATCGCTACAACCCTAAAATTTGGTGCGGAAGTGTCAGTTGTCAAAACATAATTGTCAAGCGCGAATTGATTTTGAGTTTGTGTAAAAAATAATATGTAATATAACAATTTTAATACACAAACCAATTAGCTTTACTTTACCAAATATTTATAAAAATAATTAGGAAAATGTTATTGTAATAATTCAGCGCCGTGATCTCTGAATTTCATACAAATCTGTGTTTATATACGAACTCTTACCTTGTTGCATGAGGCAATTATTGAGATTAAGAATTAATATTATATAATTACAGCATATTGCAGCGTATAGCTTTATTGATTATAGTGTTTTTGAAGTACCTCATTGTACTTTTAAATTAATAACAGGAGATGACGTCAGATTATTTGAAGTCAGTAGAACATTTCGTTACTCGCGTGATTAAATAAAATACCGGTTTTAACACATGCTGTGCACTGTAAAATAGATTATTTAAATAAGATTTTAATATTGATTTTGTTACAAATCTTCAACTTAATGTGTTTATTTAAATAAACATTAACTGTTAATGTGGTGGTCGAGGAAAAAAGCAAGATGGCGGGCAGAGGGACTTTGACGATCAACTAAGAAAGTTAAGTAGTTGAATTATATTGTTATTCTTTGGTTTTTGAGGTGATTTACCTGAGTTCTCATTACAATTGTGTTGTGTCATACCTAAATAAGTGGGTAATAATCTAATCATTTGGGATATTGATATGATAATTGTGAATTAGACTGCTTTGGTTAGATTACTCTTTCCAAATAGCAGCATATGCACTAGATAGTAATTATTAGCTTTATTATATTTATAATACAGTGTATAAACTAATAAACACCTGTTACTGAAGTTTATCGTTTCTTCCTATGAATTCCTAGATTCTAATACCTATTCCCTAACAATTTCAGAAGGCGGGGATATCAGACACCATGCCCAAGCAAACGAGGAAACGGCGACGCGAGCGGTCGGCGAGTCCTGATGAGACACGTGGCAGATGGCGTCCGTGGCGGCCGACGGCGGGGTCAACATCGGAGTCACCGTCGGTCACGGACTCGGATGATGATTACTTTTATTCACCTAAAAGTAAACGCGGTAAGATCGTTTCATGTAATAAGCACGATGTTACCGCCAGGGCAGATGTGATACCTTTGTATGATCCCGAGAATTCGGAACTATTTTCAAATCAATGGTTGAATAAAATCGATCAACTTGGGGCTATACACAACTGGTCTGACGAGATGAAGTCTTATTTTATGCAATCTAGACTGTCAGGAATAGCTAAAGTTTGGCACGCATCACTGCAAAACTATAAATTGTCATGGACAGAGTGGCAACAAGCGTTAGGTATTAGAAGCATTTCCCCGTAAAGTAGATTATGTAGAATTACTTCGAGAAATGCTAGCCAGGCGGAAATTAGCCACCGAAAGTATGACTCAATATTATTACAAAAAAAATGCATTGTTGACACGACTGAAAATTACCAACGAAGAGGCGGTTGCGTGTATTATCGATGGATTGCCGTTGCACATGAAAACATCTGCACACGCTGGAAACTACCCAGTACCAGGAGAGTTATATTCGAAATTTCTTTCGGTGATGGAAGATCACCGAATAAAAGTATTTCCCGCACCAGTGAAAACATTTCACAAACAAATAGATAACAGAACTGACACCGTTCCAGAGAGCAACAGAAGAGTATTTTTATGTTTTATTTGTAACGAAGCGGGACATTCAGCCAGGCGTTGTCCTAAAAATTCAGCAAATGTTAACAAGCCTACGTGTAGTTATTGTCACAAGATAGGGCACCAATCAGAAAAATGCTGGCATAAGCAGAACACAACGTCAGTATCTAGTTCATCTGCTATGTCCACATCTACGAGACCAGCGGTGGTTCAATTATTAACGGGACAGGTAAATGACGTTTATTTTAAGCAGGTTAAAATAAATAACATGGGCGTTCGTGCCTACTTTGACACAGGCGCACGTATAAATGTAGTTAATTCTAAGGTTGTTGACAACATGCATTTACAGCTCCAGGCATGTGACATTGTTGTCGGTGGGTTTGGTGGTAATTCGATACCCGTTAAGGGAGTTGTTTACGTGACTGTTAGTTTTGACGGCATGAATTTCAACACACAATTAGTTGTCATAGACTGGCATATGAAAGACATGGATGTAATTATCGGTCAACCTATCATCAATGATCCTAGCGTTGAATTCAAGATTAGTGGACATACATTCTCTGTTAGTGAAAAATATCAGCCCGTGAATCTCCCTAAAGAACCACTACTAAAATCAGATATAATATGTAAGGAAAACATAACGATACCACCAAATAATGTGATGCTCGTAGAATTTACTACAGACGCTGCAATGGAGGATGTCTTATACATCGAGCATTCGAGACGTGTATACAAGGAGAACGATTACGAAATCCCGTCTTGTGTGGTACAAGGACCACGTGGTAGCATGGAAATTTTTAATGCTTCAAAATCACCACTTTGTATACCTAAAGGTCAACTATTAGCGAGAGGTATGATTTGTTTTGAACATACAAATACAAATATTGGAACCGGAGTTAGTTCTGGTCGTAGTTGTGATAATATTATGAAAATTGACATTACTAAGGTTAAATGTGACGTTAATGATGAAGGAGTGAAAGGCAAACTGTTATCTTTATTGCAAGAGTTTTCGGATTGTTTTTCTTTGAACACGACGGAGTTAGGCTGTACAGACAAAGCAGAGATGGTAATTGAAATGAACACTGAAAAACCAGTTTGCTACAGACCTTATCGTTTGTCGGTACCGGAAAAAGCAATCGTTAGGGAGAAAATAGATGACTTGTTAGGAAATAAAATCATAAGAGAATCATCATCTGCTTATGCAAGCCCAGTTATACTGGTAAGAAAGAAGGGTGGAGACTATAGATTGTGCGTGGATTACAGAAGATTAAATAGTCAAACGGTTAAAGATAAATATCCCCTACCAATTATAGAAGATCAGGTTGAAAAATTATCGGGAATGCAATATTTTACGAGTCTTGATCTTTCACAAGGGTTTTATCAGATCCCAATGGAAAAGAACTCTATCGCTAAAACTGGATTTGTAACGCCTGAGGGGCATTATGAGTTTCTTCGTATGCCCTTCGGCTTAGCTAACTCTCCATGCGTTTTTCAGAAATTAATGGATAGAGTTCTTGGACCATTGCGATTTGATAGAGTTCTACCATATATTGATGACCTTTTGGTTCCCACAAAATCTATTGAAGACAATTTAAGTACATTAAGATTGGTACTCGAAATTTTACGTGACGCCAAGTTAACATTAAATATTGAAAAATGTTTCTTCCTACAAACTAATATCGAGTATCTCGGGTATGATATAAGTGCAGCTGGAATCAGACCCGGGGAAAGAAAAATTGATGCTGTCACTAAGTACAAGGAACCCACTAATGTACATGAACTACGAATGTTCTTAGGACTTACAAGCTATTTTCGCAAATTTGTAAATAATTACGCCGCTATCACAAGTGAATTATATCAATTACTAAAGAAGGATGTTGACTGGGAGTGGCAAAAATCACAGCAAGAGGCGTTTGATCACCTTAAAAAGATACTCACACAGAGACCAATTTTGGCTATTTATGACTCTAAACGAAGCACAGAGGTGCACACAGACGCTTCAAGCAAGGGGGTTGCTGGTATATTGCTTCAAAATTACAATGAAACCATGAGACCCGTAGCTTACTTTAGTCGCAAAGCGAGCAAGGAGGAGGCTTTGTATCATTCTTACGAACTCGAAACTTTGGCCGTGGTAGAGTCGTTACGAAGATTTAGAGTGTATCTAGCTGGAATAGCATTTAAAGTAATAACTGATTGTGTCGCGGTCAGACAAACATTTGAAAAAAAGGATCTCTTGCCTCGCATTGCCAGATGGTGGTTAAGCATCCAAGAGTATGATATGTCGATTGAGCACAGACCGGGCACCACGCATAGACATGTGGACGCACTAAGTAGAATGCCAATCGAAAACAATCAAGCTCACGTCTATGTATTAGATTTATTGGATTGGGTCGTGTGTTTACAAAACAAAGACAGCGATATTCAGGTTATTAAGGGAAAACTAGAAAGAAACGTCGCTGGTACGGATATAACGAACAATTTTTGTTTAGAAGATGGGAAAGTATACAGGAAAATAAAGGATGATAAAATAAGGATTGTTGTGCCAAAAGCAGCAAGGTGGAACGTGATGAGAAAATATCATGATGATGTAGGACATCCCGGCTTAAAAAAATGTGACGCATTAATAAAAGAAAACTGTTGGTTTGCAGGCATGACGCGTTTTATTAGAAAATATGTAAACGCTTGCTTAGATTGTTTATATAAAAGAGGTCAGTATGGCAAGCACGAAGGCAGTCTTCATCCAATTGAAAAAGTCGCATTTCCTTTAGATACTCTTCACATCGATCACTTAGGACCTTTTTGTAAAAGCGGGAGTGGAAATTCTTACTTATTTGTTATTGTAGACTCTTATACGAAATTTACGTGGGCATTTCCAACTAAAACTACCAGGTCAATTGAAGCAGAGCAGAATCTTGAACGTGTTTTCAGCTATTTCGGATATGCAAAACGCATTATTTCGGATAGTGGTTCTGCATTTACGAGTAAGCGGTTCAAAAAGTTTTGTAATGACAATCAAATTAAACATGTCATTAACTCGGTAGCCTCCCCTAGATCAAATGGTCAGGTGGAACGCTACAATAGAACGATTCTTGAAGCTATTAATAAAAGTACAGACGAAGAACGCAACTGGGATAAATGTCTTGGTAAAGTCATCTGGGGAATGAACAATACAGTTAATGCCACTACAGGATTTCCGCCTTATAGACTGATGTTTCAAGCCAGGCGTACGAGATTACAAGGAATGTCATCCAATGACCACGATAGTGAGGATACAGCATTAGTTAATGCCAGTAGAGCTTCGGACAATATCAGTAAAGCTGCAGAATCAATGAAAAAGCAATTTGATAAAACTAGAAAACGCCCCACGTTATACAAAATAGGTGATTTAGTACTATGGAAGGGGTCACAGAGTAAAGATAAAAATACAGTACGAAAACTGAAAGAGGGTTATAGTGGGCCATACAAAATTAAAAAGGTCCTTGGCAATGACAGATACATTATTACGTCGATTAAAGGTTTGAAAGGTTATAGAAAATATCAAGCGACAGTTTCATCTGATAGTTTAAGAAAATTTATAAACGAAGATAAGGACAGTAGCTCGGATTCTGATGAGTCACAAGTTGACAGTACCGAAGAACTCATTGATCTGTTAGAAGGTTAATGCAGTGTGAAATTTCAGAGGTAATGACTGATTTTAGAGTAGATACCACTAGCCCGAGTGATGCAGCAACGGAGAAATAGTAGTTTATTTTAGCAAGTTAACGATCATTATGTCTCGTTGTTAAGACCGCCAGCCCGGGCGATGCAGCAACGGAGAAATAAAAAAAAAGAATAAAAATAAAATTTTTAGCTAATTAATGATATTATGTTTTGTTGTTGTTAAGGCCGCTAGCCCGGGCGATGATGCAACGGAGAATGTTAGTAGTTTAGTCAGGTTAATAAAAAAAAAAAAAGAAAAAAGAAAAAGATAAGTTGTGTTGTTAAGGCCGCCAGCCCGGGCGATGATGCAACGGAGATATCAATAGTAATGAATGATATTTTACTTCAGGTTGTTCTAGTGACAATGATCTTAATTTTTTTTTTATAATGCAAAATATGTTCTTTGTGTAAAAGGAAATTATTTTAGTAAAGAGTTAATTTGTGTAAATACATCATGTAATAATTTTACTCGTGTGTCACAGCAATAAACATTATTTTTGTTTCAGAGTCCAGTGCAACTCCCAAACCACTGACGATGAGAGTAATTACTTAGTTACAGTACGAATAATATTGTTACTCAGATTATAATAATTGATAATGTTATGTTATTGCCGAGTTGTGCTAATTTGCTAGGTAGCAAATATTGTCAGGATGGACGAACTATTGAGATTAAGAATTAATATTATATAATTACAGCATATTGCAGCGTATAGCTTTATTGATTATAGTGTTTTTGAAGTACCTCATTGTACTTTTAAATTAATAACAGGAGATGACGTCAGATTATTTGAAGTCAGTAGAACATTTCGTTACTCGCGTGATTAAATAAAATACCGGTTTTAACACATGCTGTGCACTGTAAAATAGATTATTTAAATAAGATTTTAATATTGATTTTGTTACAAATCTTCAACTTAATGTGTTTATTTAAATAAACATTAACTGTTAATGTGGTGGTCGAGGAAAAAAGCAAGATGGCGGGCAGAGGGACTTTGACGATCAACTAAGAAAGTTAAGTAGTTGAATTATATTGTTATTCTTTGGTTTTTGAGGTGATTTACCTGAGTTCTCATTACAATTGTGTTGTGTCATACCTAAATAAGTGGGTAATAATCTAATCATTTGGGATATTGATATGATAATTGTGAATTAGACTGCTTTGGTTAGATTACTCTTTCCAAATAGCAGCATATGCACTAGATAGTAATTATTAGCTTTATTATATTTATAATACAGTGTATAAACTAATAAACAACTGTTACTGAAGTTTATCGTTTCTTCCTATGAATTCCTAGATTCTAATACCTATTCCCTAACACAATAGACACTCCTTTATGACCTATCACTATACATAATAAAACGCATGATATTAAATATACCTACCTGGCATTTAACGCATTAACCCCTATTAATAGTTTATAAAGGTCGAAAATGCCATGTCCAACAACAAGTAGAATGTAATCACGTTCAGTACCGAAGTTTATACAAGTGGTGTCCACTATGTAAGATAATCTTCAAGCCTGGCAATATAATGAATGTTAGTTCATTGGAGAGTAATTACTTCGCGGATTATATTCAGATTCGCGGATCCGTTCCCGTGTGAAAAGGGTTGTGCAACTTTAAATTGTGGGTTCTTAATTAAAACAAGTTAATTAAGAGAAGTCTACACATATGGAAAAAAATCATGTTTTTCCTTACCAATCAACATTCTAGACAAGACCAATCAGAATTCTTAATATATTGACTTCAAAAAGTAAATCCTAATTGCCCATTTTGTTACCAACTAATGTATTTGGTAACAAACCGGACACCTAGAAACAACCAACTAGCAAAATTAGAAGAATATAAACTCAGTCCTAGTTTTTTGAAATGTTTTTTGCAGTCAACTGAAAACATCAACTGTATCAGCATTCTACTGAATTTACATTCAATAAGAACCTATATTTTTAAGGTTTAGCAGTGCTCCAAGCTCAAAAGAAAAAAAAACTGCCCGCTTCCACTCTTAATTCAAAAATACACTTTAGCTAAAAGTCCGTGGCATGTTTGTAAATAACTACCTAACCAAAAAACCCTTTTAATTTCATTAACTGCAATCGAATAAGCGTTCAAGTCAAATACATCAAGATTATTTTCATTTCATTGGCACCCGTATCGAATGAACGCATCGAATCAGTTGACGCCGCCCAATTACGAATATGTCATGTGGAATTCTTATTTTAAACAGAAATTAAGATGGCTCCGTTGTAATTGGCGGTAAAACGACGTATAAAAAAGAGGCAAAGGCTACTTAACCGGACGGCCTAAATGCAAATTTCGCACTGGCTGAAAGCTCTTCGCGGCTCAATTAGCCAGAATGTTCGGTAAGAGATTCTTTATTTGAATTTTAATTGATCTGTCTCGTAACAGTAACATAAATAAGTAATGGGCTTTGTTACGGTATTCGTTATTAATAATAATATAAAAACGTGATTTTGTGCTTTGCTGAATAATTCAGTAACTAGGTAATTTCACAAGCAGCATTGCCTAATATAATTAGGTATACGAATTATACAATCTTAAATATAGCACGCTGATGGGTGACATGTTAACGAACACAACGACGACGAGCCTAACTTGATCGGTGAGCGCGTAAACACTTTATGCATGTCAAAAGACAAGGTCAAGACACTCAGTCTTGAACTCTTGACCTTGTCTTTTGACGCAACTTTGCTCAAGGACGAAGCCAGGTTCTTGTCTCAATAACATCTTATCGTTTAAACTTGTTTTCTATGATTGCAACGAATGCATTTTGTTAACTGTGCCTGCTTACAGCCGAATAACACCTTAAAAAATAACAAATGGCGCAGTGGTCTTAATTTTCGAACGAACCAATAAGACAGAAAATCTCTTTTTATAAATCTCATAAAGTACGAGTTTATTCATCGACAACAACATGGGGTAAATTCCGGAAATATTTCATGTAATTACGTAGTTAAAGACCCAAATAAGAAGACGTTACTCTTTTTATATCGTTAATATAGTTTAATTTAAGGTAAGTTTACTTTTCATTTTTATTTATTGTATTATATGCGGTGTATATGTAAATTAATATTATTGTATTTTATTATAATTATATGTTATTGTATTGTAATTTTGTAATAGACTTATAGAACTATAATTTATGTTTAGCTGATTTCTTAAAGTAAGCACTAACCTTTGTCTTGCTTCTGTTTGGCCAGTTGGTTGACTGGTAGAGAATGCCTTAAGGCATTAAGTCCGCCATTTGTACTTTGCTTTTCTTGTGCAGTAAATTTGAAATAAATAAATTTACTTCATATATTACGTTATGTATATCGCTTTTCAATAAAAAATATGCGTTTTTTCTTTGTGCTCAAATTTACCATAAGTACTTATAATGTGATTGTAACTATGCATAATTTTCGTTACACAGTGGAAAAAAGATAACGTTAACAACGTTTGTTTTTGACATGTATAGTCGAAGTCAAAAATATGTTTTACCTTGTCTATTTAACGTCATGTTTAAGTGTCATATTTAATTAACACAGCGATTAAAGTGACAAGGTACTAAAGTGTAAACATATTTATGACTTCGACTGTACATACTCATTGACAAAGGTTCAAAAGGTCATTGAACTCTGTTACATAAGCCGTGGTCAGATGGCGCTCTGTGCAAAAAAGGGCCATAAATCTGTCTCTCTCGGCGCCCGGCGGTCTGCGCCTGCGACGCTTATACTCTACCTAGGTTAAAATGTTATTTTGTAGACGGCACATAAGCACACAGGCCACCAAGGCCCCTATTCCACAAATTTTACAAGAGTACAATTTGACAAATTTGTACGGAACTCCATACAAAAAGTTGACAAATTTGTTAAATTGTAGGCTTGTAAAGTTTTGTGGGATAGGGGCCTGGTGGTAAAGTGACTACATACATTTGAATTCTCAAGACTATAATCTCAAGATTGGAATTCTAAGATTCCAAATGTGTAAAATCCTATAAATGAATTCTAATTATAAGGCTTATTTCGCCTATGTCGAGTGATTTTTAGACTTTAATATTTTAGTGTCAAAATTTTAAACTGGTTGGTCGTAATGTCTATACTCGTAGAATGTCCTCGTAAGTAATTAACTTACCTTTAAAAATGCCTAAACGTAGATCATACTTTGAAAGGAGATTTCCTAGGTCCTGAAATGGCATACATTTGTAAAATATCTTTTGTGGCAGAAAATGTACAGCGGGATATTAATTAGGTAACTAGCTCGATCTGTAATAAACAATCCGAATAATAATTGGGTTTTAAATTGACTTTTTTTTAACATTCCTTATTTTTTACCTATTCTTAAGTAGGTATGAATACAATGAATATGATATAGGTGGAATGTTCACAGCTCACATTTTTATTGTAATGCAACTCCGTTAAGGATAAATAGGTCCCAGGTGTCCTGACTTTAGGATTTTTCTGGTAAATAATGTTTTATTCATCGTCACCGAACTTTTTAACATTCAACAATCTGTTATGACGCAACGCTTAAAAATAAACGACCATGTATTTGGATTTTGTTGTTTGAAACTTTTTCAAATCGTAATAGCATTTGAAAAAAATGCAAGCTCAGTTTAACTATAAATTGGCGTTTAAGTTGACTGTACCGTAACGCAGGAGAAAAAGTCATGCGGGTGAAAAATTTAATTCACCCAAATTGGTCATTGAGAGCCATGCGTAAAAGCATAGGGACAAGCAATGATTTAAACAAAGGACATTTCATTTTTGTCAAAATAATTATAAGGGTGCAATATTCTTTTTTGCAAACTAACATAAAAAAAAAATGGCCCAACACTATACATATTATTATAACAATGTAAAATAACGTCATCTTAATAATTAAAATAAACTGGTGTTGGTAAGCGCATCACTTGAATTGTTATTTTAATGATCTTAATAGTCCAATTAAGGTTTTTAAGAAAAAACAATACGGAAAAGTTGCCTTTTTTTCACTGGTCCACTTTTGTCGGGTCAGCTTGTTCTAAATGAATTTGAAAATCTTTGAAATTTGGACTTTAACATTACGAATCCCTGAATTTCCAGTTTTCTGAAAAATATAGTACATATTATACAAATAGATAGCTTAAGACGAAACAAAATTGTCAATTTATAAATGAGCGTGTCTTCATTATTTCGTAAAATAACTGATCGTCTGTTCGTCTTAGTAAACAGCCACATGCAATTTATTGTTCTTATTCCATGCATGGTTTCTTAATATTCTAACCAGCCAGTTGGTTCTCACATAAATCGCCACAATTTACCGCTTGCCAGTGCCGATTATTTCAAGTTATGGTGTTACTTCACTGCGATCCTCTTGCCATGCTACCTTACTAACTTCGCCTCTCGTTTCAACGACCGTCAAAACGTAACATACGGGACATTATAAAGTATAGTTTAGGTTGAATTGAAAGGGAAAGAGCTGTAAAACTGGTATAGCTCTATCCTTTTTTCTCAACCTAAACTGAACTGCTTATGTATGTCATGCTATTTTCTTACACAACATGCTTTCCAATTTTAATTATTAACCGACGCAGTGGAGCGTTATAGAGTACTTGTAGCCAATATGCTTCAGCCTTGTCAGCGCCCCGGACTAACAGTTCGATTGACAGTTCGAACTATCTGTTGCAATAAAAAAGTTATGTATACGTCTCTGTTCTAATACGATGAACTGATGGACAAAATGACCCAGCGGACTGTCCAGTCTGCGTTGTTAGGTACTAACGTTTCCACAATACATTATGTCGGCTTGTCTCACATTCACATGCACAAAATATACAAACCCACACATCTACCGTAACGTGTGCACGCACATCAATTTTATCCTGAATCATTGTTATGTTGGCAATACACCTAAAGACAGCACAATTTACTATACGTTACAAAACAAAGGTTCTCGAATGCGATAACTACCTAGTTATTTTATGAGGTTTACAACTGACGTGCTGGATTGTACATTATACCTCATCTCACCAAATGTGGCAATCGTAATTACTAAAATATGCAGTGTATTTTGCTTTCCATTGCATAACGATGTTATTTAATCTTTGTTTATTTAGATATAGTCATAAAAACATAGATTATAGTGCATCGTGGACTGAATGCTTGGTATTTCAGCTAATAGCAAAAGAATATGGCTGCTTGCAAGTAAATTAAGATGAGGTTTTAGACTTGGGGTTCATAATTAGTAGGCAATTGCCAACTTTGAATCCCACTACACTTCCTAATAGCTTTCGGTTGGCTATCGCTTGCACTCGCAACTGACAGTATTCGCAACTGACGGAAAATATAGTTTGAATCCTGGAAAAGGACATAGGATAGTTTTTTCCCCGAAATTTATTCCCTAAGGGGGTAAAAATTAGTATGGAGCTACGATATAAACGAGTTCCACGCGGACGGAGTCGCGGGCAGAAGCTAGTATACAATATTTGTCTTTCGCGTGATATAGAAAAACGAAAATTGCAGATCGCTATCAAGAAAATGGTAGAACCGTAAGTAATTACTAAAATTAAAATTTCCCATGTTTTAGCATGCACTAAGTACCTACATCATAATTTTATGTCAATTTTTTTTATTAAATTAAGTCTTTATCAAAATGTGCATTAATCCCGGCCTGCTACTCCACAACTAGGTCGTCAATAAAGCAAAGTTCATCACTATCTACTTTCAATGCCCAGCTCCTGCTTTCCATTGAAAATCAACTCGATATCGAGTCGTAAGCACTGAACATGGTACCGTATCCACGGCCACGAACTAGCATTTGCATGTAATTTTAAAAGGCGGTTCGTGTCGCTGGCACGGAACGCTTCAACAAAACGAACGAGCCGGAACGCAACAGTTACTCGCTCCTCGGGCTAACGGTGTTGCCGTTTGCAGTACTTTTTCTTTGTGCGATGATGCAGCGTTACAATTGGTTAACGAGAACTCACTTTTTTAAAATTAAATTAGAAACTATTTTGTTTAAACGGGTTCGTCTAGACTGCTACAATCGTCCTTCCAGCAAAAATCCCAAATATTAAACAACTAACACTAAGTTTATACCGAAACTATCTTTCTTATCATATCCTCAAAGTGGCATGTGCAATGGTTTGCGTGAAAAATCATGTAAGATTGTTTTTTCCACAATTTCATGCATTTATTCTTCGTAGCAAAAGTGGGCGTCAGTGTTGTTTTACTTAAAATATCAGGCAGCTTCCGAGATATTTTACCTTCTCCGTGCTATTTAAAAAGTTAAAATGGCAAAGTCAATCACTTTATTTAAACTATTGCATGAAATCCGTCGTTTGAGCTTGTTTTTAAAGATTAGTTGAAAAAATAAATTAAGTTAAGCCAGAAAAAAAATCCAAGACGTATCAGTATGGAAGAATTATTCGTAATTCAAAATCCAAGTTCAATAGAGTGCTTTTATTTTCTTCATTTTTGTAGACTCGGTGAAGTGTATTGATAAAAATAATTCGATTAATGCCTGTGCTACTCGATTTTTCTGTAAATGAGAAACTGCCAAATTAAAAGTGAGATCGATATAGGTAATTGAAGACCGAGAGAGTGCAGGTACAATAGTAACGCAGCACTCAGTGCATTTATTTATAGTGTTCAGTTATAGCTTCTAAGACAATTCGAGATTGTTTTCATATTGTCAGGGAATAAAAATGACGCTTTTTTAAAAGCTTTCGATCTATCTTGAAGATTGTGTTTTTGAATTTTTGTTTCTCAATCGCGTACCCAATCTAAATACGTGCACATAATAAAACAGCATTTGCAAAATACGAATTCATTTGTAATTGCACGATATGTGGGCATGTCTATAGAAACGTATTCCCCCGTTTCCTCTCTAGATAATCAAATTAGGCAATTATTTTCATATAATAATTATCTGCCACTGCTATGTCTCTATGTTTTCTTTATACTAACCTATGAACAATCCAGCTAAGAACATACCCAAAGCCCCCCTTACGTTCTAATTAAAAATATTATCATAATTGTCCATATTTGGAAGTAGATAGGGGAAAATTCAATCTTGATTTCGAATATTTCACATAGGTGCAGTCAGCAGACCGAACAGGTCAAAATGAACTGCACTCGATTCTATTGTCAAGAGAATAACGCGCGTCTAGATCATTATGAGCATGTTATTCTGTTTAGCTACTTTTGATGCTGACTGTAGTCACGAAAGCGGGTTAACCATTCTTGTCGTTGTAATGCGTATTAACAGAGGCAACGTGCACGTGCAACTAACTACATAAGTACACCATAATAAAACCACTGTAGGTATGATGCAGTAACCTTTTCGTGCTCTATTCGGCCACGAAACGCTCAAAGAGCGATATTTACCTACGTACGTAACAAGAGACATTGTAGGGAAAATAATTCGTTCCTTTTTCAAACTAGTGTACGAACAATCGTCACTATAGTCGCGCCGTTCTATAAAGCTCGATTTGACAGCTCGATCCAACCGCGTTTCCTCTTGCATTAAGTGGTCGAGGCGCGTGCTCGCGAATTGATTGAACAGTATAACTATTGGATATTCTAGATCAATCTCGTAATTAAGTCATTAGCCTGAGCTATAAATAATGTGCGATCGATAAGCACGATCATCCTGTATTATAAATAGGGATGTCACTTACTTAATAAATTAGTGTCCCCGGATCAATTTGTTTGTTAATTTTATGAGGTTGCTATATGGCAGTCTGCTTTGGCTGTTTAGAATTTGTTTATTGGCTTTCTCTTGAACTACTTACTGTCAGGGATGTTAAGTCGTGTCTAAAGATACATGTCAGTTCTATTTAATAAATTATTAGAATATCTTTAAAGTTTGAACGTTATCTTTTCCCTCTTTTTTCTTGGACATAGGTACCACTTTTTTTTATCCGTCCTAATCCAATTTCGCGTCGATATGTGGCACATTAAATAAAAACAATTGATTTAAGTTTCTCAATTTATTAAATCCAACACATTAAAACAATATCCGAAACTAGTACACTGAAACTGACGCCGAATTATGAGCTAATGTTCCAATCAGTGAAAGAAATAAGAGTCAAACATGTCCTTCACTGATATTTATATTTCAGTTTAGATTGGGCTATTGTGTCTGAGGGGCTATTGTAACTTTTCATACCAAGACGTGTTATACTTTTGAAATTAGTAAGAATAGTTACAATTAGTCCCTCAGACGCAATAGCCCCGCCTGACGTTATTACATTTCTTATAATTAGTAATAAAAAATAACATTTGCAACCCTAGTTATAAATAAATCAGCGTATCATAATATCTTTGATACGCGTCTACAATTCCGTTACTTGCCATTTAAGCGAAACAAAAAGGTAGTATGAGCCTATGGACTTCGTTGAAAATATAGACCTTTTCTCATCAAGGACCACTAAGAGCGAGTGCAAAAGGGTATAAGTCTTCTAAAGATCAAATGAACAAGGGAATAAGATTAGTACAGTCCGTATATGATTGTAAACGGTTTTTTATAACGAGTTAATACGACTTACAACCTTTTTCACCACGGCCCCAGTTAACGTTGGTAAATAAAGTGCCGTATTTACAAACGCCTGGGATAAGCCGACGGTTGATAACTAAACCTGTAATAGATGAAGACGTAAATTCATAACTTAATGCAATTTGAAAGCTAAGCCTTCTTAGCCACTATGTAATTTGTTACATAGTGAATGAAAGTGAAGTGTCTTCCCACTTCATCAAAGAAATCACAGCATCACTAATGTTTTTAGTTAAGTCGTTCACCAACCGTGTTTTTATTAAAAATAAGGTATAATTCAGTTTTACTCAGTTTATTCATTGCTTTCATGGGTAATTGGGTAGGTACAATGGTGTTTAAGTACAATTTTCGTTCTGGCATAAAACCCTGGCGGGCACTACAATATTATGTTGACACTTATAAAAACTATCTTATTATTACTAAACTAATTTATTCTATTGCACATTCAAAAAACTCTTGTAGGGAATAAAAAACAATTATCAATTAAATATTTCGTAAGTTTTTTTGGTAAATATATGTTTTTTTTCTTTGCTTTTTATGTAATTTGGAATCTTATTGTAGTAGTCCAGTCAGTAGGTATTTATGCTCTACAAAAGGTGGCGTAGAAAATGTTTTGAAACAATATTGTTTAGGTATGACAGGTTAATAAAAATCCAAGTTCTCGACCTTGAAGTACCCAGGCGTTAGCCGCCATCTTGAATTAAAGGTGCCAAAATTAGGTATATTTTAAATAACTTCTCAATTGTTTACTAAATCACAAAAGTGTCTATGAGAGGTATAAAGAAGATAAAATTGTTTACATTTTTTGCATACATGTTTATTCTGTAAGTCTTAAAGGTAAGAAGTTACAAGCGACGGAAATAATAATATTTACAAAAATCATTAATATAATTTTAATTTTGTTTAAAAATTGTATAGCTATCATTTTTTAATTCTTTTTGATGGCCCGGGCTGGTTAATGGTGCCTTCTTCAATATCGTCGCTGAAATTTTCTGTTTCATTGTCTGTGTTTTTAGTTTCCAACCATGACATTTCGTCGTCATCACAGTCTTCCTTATCTATCTGAATCTCTACTGCATTTTCACACAGCTGACCACTACAGAATCCACAAACAATAGAACATTCTAATCCAGCTTTTCTGCAACTACATGTTATGCTGCATCCTTTTTTACAGTAAATTAAATTAAGATTAAATTTACTTTTTATTGATGACTTTACGAATCGTTTATATCGGATATCTTCTAAGGATTCCTTATCCATGTCCCCTTCGTACAAAGTTTCTATAAAGCGTGCTCCAGCGTCTTCGATTTCTTCTGGTCTTGCTTCTTTATCTTTGTAGACGCCAATGATGGCATCCACCAATGATGGAACAAAGTTTCATTTTCCCTTGATTGAAGAGAGACGATGTGGTATCGCAGCCACTAAACGCATGGAGAAAAATAATGTTGTTACTAGCTTTCTTGTATTTAAAACTATTAGTGGACTATTGTCTTTCAGCAGTTTTGCCTCTACCGGGTTTTAGCAGGTATATGTTGCTTTGGGGTGGAGACAGTGCTGACGTAAAATTGTGTACTCATCACGGGCAGTAAAAAAGAAAGCCCTCTATCGCATATTTACAACCCTCGCCTACGGCTCGGGTCTCAAATACCTGCGATTTCGGGCTTTCTTTCTTTTACAGCCCTTGTTAAGTAATGTACTATAGTGTATTTAAATTATTTTTTGTAAATATTATTGTATCTGTCGCTTGTAACTTTTTACCTATAAGACTTACAGAATAATCATGTACGCAAAAAATGTAGGCAATTTTGTCTTCTTTGAACCCTTCATAGACACTTTTGTGATTTAGTAAACAATTGAGAAGTTAATTAAAATATACCTCATTTTGGCACCTTTAATTCAAGATGGCGGCTAACGCCTGGGTCCTTCAAGGTCGAGAACTTGGATTTTTATTAACCTGCCATACCTAAACAATATTGTGTCAAAACATTTTCTACGCCACCTTTTGTAGAGCAAAGGCTTTTACAGTTCCCCACAGACTGACCTATAGACTTTGATGCACATCACGTGTGTACTCGCACTGTGCATTTTCAATTTCAATGATGGGATTGGGATATTATTTTCAGGGCGCAAATTACCTAGAATTTGTGAAATTATTTGGTCGTGGGAAAAAATCAAGATGTTTTCTTAGAAAGTTGCACAACTCAAGTATGTATATAGGGAGGTTACAGTTAGTATTTTAAGTTTCCGGTAGTCGGGTCTACAGCTCTCTGTTTGTTTTATATTAACTAAAATTCGTATACATTTCTTTTGCAAAACCAACAAACAATTTAGTTATTTCGTCTTAAACTTTATATATACTGATTTAGAGTATAAATCATTGCAAAAACCTCACTTGATCTTTAAAAGTACGTGATTATTGAGTAATCATGGTGATTTGGTTCGTTTGGTTTTGTTTACATCTTTTGCAAGTTCTATTGACGGCGACTTAAGAGTTACCATTTAGGAATTTCAAAAGTCCTGACAACAAGCCGGATATTTCGACAAAAGTCCGAACTTATTAGTAACAAGACGGAAACAGAGGGCCCAGATAAGATGCATTACTAACTATCGTTTCTATTCGTTTAGTTTTTAAACCAATCGCGTCACTGGCACATCACGTGACTTTTCGTATCACGTCATCTACTAGTGACGTGATTGGTTTAAAAACTAAACGAAGAGAAACGCTTGCTAGCGTAGTGCATCTGGTCTGGGCCCTCAGTACTCACTTAGACACAGTGGCGTGGGCACATGGCTTTGCAAGGATTAGAATCAAGCAATCAAGCAGGGTAGTGATTCTCTCAACAACGACGGTCGGACGGACAAACGAGTGAATGTCCAAGCGGCGAGTTCGAGAGAAAACATATTTTAGCGCGTGCATTTTCAATTTAGCAGCATGGTTTCTGCCGATGGATCGCACTGCTGCTTAAATGAAAATTCACGCGCTAAAATGTGTTTTGTTCGCTCTGACGGGACTACTTAAACTTGCCGCTGCGATTTCGCTCGTTCGTCCGATCGTCCGTTGTTTTTGAGAAAATACCACCCCAGAACAATATCGGTGGTACATTTAACATAAGAACTCTGATCCCCCAAACTAAGCAAAAGCCTTGCCTTGACTGCTTGGAACTTGTAAGGTAATAATAATACGGTTTGTAAGTCACTTAGCCGATAATACCAAAGTCATTTAACGGTTGAATACAGTTGCACCTTAAAAAGATTTACTGTCGCAGATTTAACCAAGTCTCCAC
Organism: Acleris laterana; assembly: GCA_963966035.1. NCBI lineage: Eukaryota > Metazoa > Arthropoda > Insecta > Lepidoptera > Tortricidae > Acleris > Acleris laterana. The sequence continues at coordinate 16,868,267 of OZ014439.1, read as the reverse complement.
TTAGGAAGAATACAAAAAGAGAAAAAGGAGTATTTCATCAATCAAATTAATTAGCCTACGTTAAATTTTAATTCCTTTGCTATAAAACCATACTTACATTCACGGAGACTGGTACCAAAAAACTTGAAGAACTTTTTTTAGCAAAAATAAATTTAATGGTTGGTGAATTGCAAATTTGGCTAACTAACAATCTGAGATAGAAAAAGCCCCGGCATAATTGGTGGATGTAGTTAGTACTGGTATAGACTACTAGTGACACTGCCTACAAAGCTAGCGGTCCTGGGTTCAAATCCCGGTTAAGGCAGATATTTGTTATCGAGTCAATCGTATCGTCGTATAATCGTTTTATAAGTATAATGTAATAAAGTCATTAATATGAGTAAATAAAAAAAAAACTGTCTGTTGAGTTCTTGCGCCGCTTCTTTTCAATAGTGTCTCCTCGTGGGAAGCGCAGATACATATTTAAAGAGTAAAAGTCCTCTGCGGCCTACTTACTGAATTTATTTATTTAATCTTGATTGCACAAAAATAAAAAAAATAGCAAAGAGATAAAATTAATTCCTAATGGCATTCTCTACCGGACTAAACATATTTTATCTTTATCTTTTCATATCATAACTTACGTGAAACGCATAAACATTGTACTATATTTCAATTGAATTGTTTAACCCATTTCAAAGCTGCGCTCGTCCAATTACCACTGAAATCTGTTTTAATTGCGTCTGCACGAAACCTCTCAGTTCCATCGTTACGCTTCATTAAACCCTAGTTCATTGCTTGATTAACACGGCTTTAACACACGCAGTTGTAAAGACAAAAACAAAAAAAACAATGGGAAACGAAATGTTAATGATAATACTCTCCTTAGCGCTCCTCACAACAAAAGGCGAGCTCACTGGTAATATAGTCGGCGGCGATTTTGCGGAAATAGAAGACTTTCCTTATGCAGTGTTTCTAACCGTACATACCCGTGCGGAGAACAATAAAATGTACCAGCATATGTGCGGTGCGTCGATACTGAATCAAGCTATACTGTTGACCGCAGCACATTGTGTGGACGAAGGATTCAAAATAAAAGCATATGCTGGGAGCACGAGTAAATACTCAGGCCATGTGCGCTCGGTCGTTAGATATCTCACCCATAGAAAATACAACTCATTCGTCTTTAAATACGATATCGCTCTAACTAAATTAAATAGAGCCCTGAGGCTTGGAAAACATGTTGGTAGAGTTGCGGTGTCGCCGGAACCGCCGTATTTTGAAAAATCAGTGGTTGTGGGGTGGGGGGTCACAGACGTAAGCATTATTACACACTAAGGCCTGATTCGGATGTGATGATTTTTCATAATTGACTTGGAACCTTAAATACGCTGCTCTTATTATTTGTATTTAAGTCTTCGGACCGGACAAGAGCCGTCGGACCATGCTCAGAGAAGGAATTTAAGGGGGGTAAAATCATCTAAGACAGCACCAAATAACTTTTAATAGAGAATTAGTTCATTCTTGTGGTTTTTTGAAATCTTCTGAACCCTACACTGAGCATGATCAGATATGCTTTTGCCCGGTTTTATTTAGATTGCTATTACTTGTAGTTTTGGCTGTAATAATACGTTAATGTAAATAGGAACTCATTTAATAATACATAAGAATGCTTTTAGGATGAATATCACAGCCCGACGGAAATGCTCAAGCACACGAACCAGATGGTTTGGACCCACGAGAAATGCATTGCCCTGATTCCTAGCCTGCACTCAGGATCTTTATGCGCGCATGGCTTTCACAACAACGATCACGCCGCCGGGTATGTGGTTTAATACCCGAATTCTTCTACACTAGTACTAGAAAAAGGAAAGATTTGATTGTTTGTTTCTTTGTTTGGATCGAATAGGCACCGAAAAATGTTTCACCATTAGAATGCTACATTACGAGTATCCCTGAGTTTTATCCCGTTGTTTTATTTTTCTGCGCGGGCGGAGTCGCAGCCAACAGCTATAACTTATATAGAGAAATATGTACTTAAATACATATAAACGTCCATTACTTAGGAACAAATGTTCGTGCTCATCACACAAAAATATGTCCTTACCGGGATTTGAGCCCACCAACTAGGCCAGCGCGTCGGCGAAATGTATAGGATTGAAGCAAAATGTCTTTCATTTTGACGGTTTCCGAAACGTTTACGTTAGCTTTTAGCATCTTGTACATAACGATAAGTTAGCGATTTTCGAAAATCGTCAAAATGAATTGATGGAAAATGGTAAAAAATCGCGTCGACCGCTTATTTCAACTAAATTTATAACATTTTGAGTCGATCGAAAATAGAAACGTAGACAGCGACATTTTGGTTAGGCCTATGAACGTTTTCAACGAAGCACTAAATCCGAAATTTCGCTTATACCCCATCCCTTTCATTCCATAACAAATCATGAGAAAGATACTGTGATAACACTAATAACGTAACTTCGAATTGTGTTACTGCAAAACAATGATTTTCCTTTTTTGTGTTCCAGAGGCGATTCGGGCGGTGCACTCGTAGTTCGCAAGTACATGCAAATCGGGCTAGTCTCTTATAGCATGCCGGAAGTATCCAGAACCGTTGTAGTTTACACCGACGTCGGATACTTCTATTATTGGATTCAAACAAACGCAGAGAGAGTTTTTTGTTAAAATATCAGATCCAGTGTGCTTATTACCCACTAGCGCACGAATTCCGAGATCTCGTAATCTCGGAATCTCGGACCAATTTTTCAGATATTATAATTCCGAGATTAGAGGAGCAATACCGGAACACTTTCAATATCGAAATTGAATTCCGATATTGGGCCTATCAATATCGTTATATCGAAACAAACGCAGTATTTCTAAGTTATCTCTGGAGTTGCCTGGTATAGTTTCAAGTTCCAACACATAGATGACATCACCTTCTATGCATTACATGTAGAGCATTTAGTATCGGACGATTTACACTATCGGAATTGAAAGTCGGTATTGAATATTGAATAGAAAGTGTGTTTTTCTTATGGATCCCCAATTCCGATACTAGTATCGGAATTCCGATATTGTGCCAAAATACTGAATTTAAATTCCAGTATTGGAAACAGTTCAATATTGTATGCCTTGCGTAATTCCGAGATTCCGATATTGAGGTTCAATACCGATTTTCGATTCCGATACTGGAAATCGTCCGATATCGCAAGCCCTATTACCAACCTTATTGACTGATTGACAAATTTCAGTAAAGCCAAATATGTCGTCAAAATAAAACGTCGACTACATTTATCATAAAAACAAAGAAGTTTAAATAAATAAATGTCAGTGGTCAGTCTTAATGGAATGAAATTCATAATACTAGGGAGTACTAGGGACGTTAACAAACTGGTGCCAATTGCATAATAAAATACGACCTACCTAATAGTATTGGTTTTTTAATAATTTTTTTGCTAATAGTATGGGGACCACATATTTCTTCGTTAGGTAACAGGCTTAGTTCGGCAGCATATGCAGTAAAAAGGATAAGGCAACTCACCGATATTGAGACAGCTAGGCTTGTTTACTTTTCTTACTTTCACAGCATTATGACCTATGGTATTTTGCTCTGGGGTAAAGCCGCTGATATTCAGACGATTTTTGTATTACAAAAAAGAGCGATTCGCGCTATTTATCAGTTAGGATCTCGCATTTCATTATGAGAAAAATTCAAGCAAATCAACATTCTCACATTTGCTTCTCAATATATTTTTGAAATTGTTATGTATGTAAAACGAAATCTATATTTATTTAAACTAAATAGTGACTGTCACTCGCGTAATACTAGAAATAAGGATAAACTGGCCGTGCCTCGTTATCGTCTGCAAAAAGTGAGTTCATCTCTTATGGGCAATTTTGTGCGTTTTTATAACAAAATTCCCAAAAATGTACAAGCATTGTCATTAAATAAATTTAAGTTATTTATAAAAAACCATTTAGTTCGCAAGGCCTACTACACGATTAACGATTTTATAAATGACAAAGACGCCTTTAAATGATTTTTTTATATATACATTTTTTTCTTTTTATCTGTGTACTGACATACTACACTGATTTTGAATTTGTTTTATATAATCCTGACATATCTTTGTATTTTTTTTAGATCTAACATTTTTTTTTTTTTTTTTGTCTTAGTGGAAACAGCATTTATCTTTGTAAGTTAACATGTGCCTAATTGTAAATTGTAATTTGTAATTGATATTTGACATTCAAAAAGTGTTCTTTATGAATCTATATTGAATAAAAAATTTGACTTTGACTTTGACTTTATGGGGCTTGTACTTTAGTATGCAATAATAGGCCTCTGATCTCGACTCTAATGCTCGTCTCCAAGTGCGACAAAAATTACAGTTTTCTATCGCTTGATATTTAATTTGACGTACCTTGTGACGGGCATCTTAGCCACGATGACCTTATTAATACCTTATTTAGGCCCGTATTCATTAACTAATCTCAACTCTAATGCTCGTCTCGAGATGTGTCAAAAATTTCAGTGTTCTATGGTTTGACGTTTGCTTTGACGTATCTTGTGATGTGCATCTCAGCCAAGATGAGTTTATTAACACGGGCCTTAGACCTTAATGTGTACCCGTACCAGGGTACGAAACTGGAACCGCTTTATAGCTTTATAGCTAGAGTCGCTATTGTCGCTAGCAAATATGTTAACTGTGTCGATGCGTGCGTCCCTGCAACACGGGACCAGAATACTGCTGCGGTATCCTCCTGCGTAGGGTTGTTATACTTTATAATACTTTATACTTTTGAATAAAAAAAGTATCGAAAATACTTCATTTCTGACTTACGCGTGGAATGGGTCGAAATTGGTGACCGAAACGCAGAATTAAGACTTCTGCGATATTTCTGAATGTGCGTAAGGTTTCATTACAGTACAGTGTGCTAAGAGCACAAAAAATAAAAAAATACATTTGAAGAATACTTTTATTTTATACTCATCAGACCTTGGCAACCCTGTCCTGTCGTAAGAGACGACTAAAAAAAGATCTCGAGGCGTAGTCACGTAGTGTGGACTTACTCCGCTTGCCACCCGGTGTTGTATGTAGTCACTCTTGGGACATGGGAAGTACACTAACAAGGTGTAGGAAGGTATAGGAAGGTACTATGGAGATCCCGTAGGACTGGCACTCGGACCAAGTGCTACCTTTATAGACATCGATAAACACGACCGTTATAGGTCCGGTTGGCTAATTCGATAAGCTACGTCGATGACTTTGAACCTCCGTCGGATCGATCACACGTTTCGCTTCTTATGTCATGATAGTCAAATAGTCGGACAATATCAAAAAAAAATTAAATAATTATACGTAGGTACTTGCACTTTTCATAAATTTATGTTGTTTTGCTGTCGGATAAAAAGCGGAACAAGGCAAAAAGTCATTTGGCGTTGAATGTGAAGGTGGTGACTAATTTAAATTAATATGGTGCTAGCAAATTTATGTATACATAGTCTGTGTCAATTGAAATTGCCAAAGATGTAAACAAATTAGTACTGTTTGACACATAACCTCAAATATTCATCAAGTGTGTTTTTATTTAAAATACCGTATAATTAATAGTTATTTAATCTAAAGCTTAATGTATAAGTGTATTAAATCATTGCTAAGAACTCACTTGATCTATAAAAGCACGTGATTATCGAGTAATACTGTTAAATTGGTTCGTTTGGTTGTGTCAATTGCCAATTTCAATTGGCACAGACAGATTATACTACTGATATTTTCATTTGTGTGTGGAGAAGTTTAAAAAAACGAGTTTGAAATAAATACAGCATAATTTACTTTCCTTATTCACGTACGTACATTTAAAAAAGAAAATACTTCTCAAATTCAAGACCATGTTTTTTTTTAAAATTTCAATGACGTCATAAATATATAGCCTTCTTGCCGGAATTATTTTATAGGTACTAAATAACCTTTCCTCCTCCTTCCTCCTCCATCAACAACAACCTAACAACAACCTTGTTGTCCTTACAACAACCTAATACCAACCAAATCATCACCAAACTAACTCAATATTTCAGTATCAGTTATACATAATGTCTTATGGTATTTCCATAGATAAGAGTTTCTTCCAAAGCGTGTATGCGTTCGAGTTTCACTTAAAATTCAAGATTACAGCAACCCAATTACGAGAAGTTAAATTTTATAACTGCACCAATTCTCGTAATTGATTTCGCAAACGCAATCCCGACTCATTTCAAACATGGAGGCCATTGGTTTTGCAAAACTAACATGTAAAATCTCAATTTGAATATCTATAATAATTATTTAAAAAGTTACTTGTTGTATTATTGTACTTTCGAGTCATTAAATACTAACATACACTGATTAGTTTTGCAATGACGTGTTAAATTAACGTTAATCATCATAAATCAACACGTGTCAATTGATACAGAAGGTGATTTGCATTGTAATGACTTTAAGGAAAAAGAAGCAATGGCGGAAGATATTTTCGTTGTAATATTTTTAAGCGTGGTAAGGGATGTAATAGCAGGCATGGACGGCTTTATCGTCGGCGGCCAGAAAGCTCTAATAACCGATTATGCACATTCTGCGTGTCTTGGGATCGAGTGCAATTCAGATGAAGGCCGGTTTGCCTACAGCTGCGGCGCCTCGATACTCAACCAAATGATCCTGCTTACCGCCGCGCACTGCCTAGAGGATTGCAAAAAGTCCACCAAAATATCTATCAACGCGGGCCATGCGAACAGTAAAAGAGGCCAGGAGAGGCTGGGCAAAAGTTTCATGATCCACGAAAAATACGATATGCAAGAGACCACCAACGACGTGGCATTGCTCAGGTTGAGGAAAGGCTTTGAGTTTGGCCACACTGTGCGAAGAGTAGTGCTAATGAAAGAACCCCCGTACCACGAAAAGGGTGCGCTAGCGGGGTGGGGGGTCACTGACGTAAGACAATAGATATATCAGTAGCTCTCACTCGTGTAATATTATCTGCGTGATTCCGTTTATCCTCAAAAAGTATATTACTGATTTGTATTATTATCGTCCTTCTTTCTTGTCAATACCAAGTAGAACACAGATGGATGGATGGATGGTTGTTGAACAGTCTGAAAGAGATCCAGGATGCAGCGTAGTGAATGAAGCTGTTAGGGCAGATCTTGGGTTAAAAGTATTAAAACCACCGGTCCGGTGGTAGTCCATATTGCAATGGAAAGTTGAAATATTTCCACAAGAACAGCCATAAAGGAATTCTATGGCAACTTGCTAAACAAAAGAATATATAATCTTATCTCGTATAAGTGGGCCCTTTGAAACACTTTCTTTTGTAGTTACGCCTTCTAAATTCTCAGCTGTTACGGTATTCCTCTCCTCACGATGTTTTCTTTCACCCCAAGATTTCGGATAAGCACTAGAATTTGCACTATACAACTTACAATACGTATATATTACTTATATTTTTTTTACTGTGCTTAGGATATGGGTAATCAAAACACATTTTACTTGAAATATTTAAATAATCTGCAAGTATGGAGCCGGGCGAGTTGCAATCAATTCCTGAAGAGTATTCCCATAGGCAGTTTCTGCGCAGGAGTGAAGAAAGGCAAGGAGTACGCTGCTGTGTACGTACAATGTTAAACAATCCCAACACTAGACTTATTTTATACTTACTAACTTTTGCTCGTTACTTTGCCTGTGTGTGTTTGGACTATTTTGGAACACACATCAGTCCGCGCCGAGCTCCGAAGAATCGGGGGTTGGGAAGAAGACGCGGACATGGGCCACGCGCATAGCATCGTACAGTAAAACACAACTGATATGGCTTACCGATGTACCTGCGCAGACAATTTTTCGAAGCGCGAGAACCAATCAGCATGATCCACGCGTTGCGTGGTTGTATTCTGTGCTATCATTGGTTATTCGTGACGCCGTGTTGACGCGCGCCCGCGTGTCATTCAGTCAGCCGTCAAACGTGCGTGAGTGAGATGGAAAAAGTAGATTAAATTTAATTTGTACCTTATAACTGTTACGTACAAGTTTAATCTTGGGTTTTAACTAAGGTTTTAATCATGCTTTCGGAAATCATCGGAATCGTTGTTCGTGTCTGCGCGAACAAAGATTCACGACACGCCATATAAATTGTGGTCTGCTGTACCCTGCCTCTCCCAGTACGAGAGTTGGTGATGAGGGAATCTCAACACCATACTTATTTTCTGCTAGCTATTGCTTGTGACTTTGTTAGTATTAGGACTTCTTTTCGTTAAATATATACTCATTGTTTAAGACTAATCATAATCTTATTTATTCGTACACAAAAAGTATAAAGCAAGACATCTTAAGATTAAATTCGCACACGTTTCGTTTACTAACGAAAATAATTCATAAAAATGTTTAGCAAAGTATTTAAATTTATAATAAATAAATTTTAATTTAGCCACTAACAGAAAATGTATGTGTTTCAGAGGTGACTCGGGCAGCGCTCTCATCGTTCGCGATGTCATCCAAATCGGGATAGTCTCTTTTAAACTCCCCGCAATCTCTCAGAGTCTGGTGATCTACACCGACATCGGATATCATTATGATTGGATAACAACTAACGCTAAAATACTTCATTGCAGAAACAAATAATTAATGAAAAGTTTATTTTGTAAAAATGTATTTCGTAAAAAAAGTATTAATATTACAGTTCGTAATTTATGTGTTACCTATTTGCTAAGAGAATCTGCATGCATAGAAAATTAAGATGTGACGACCACTGACGACTACAGTAGCGAGGAGCGTTTGAGCGAGTGAAGCGAGCGTTTCGCGCCCTGCAGTAGACACAATCGTTTCCTCTTACTGTATTATTTTATTATATAAACTTTTAATGATACATATCAAAGCGAAAAAAACTCGTCGGTCTCAGGGTAGGATTCGAACCTACATCTCTGGCTCTCCGGGCATTACTTTATTCTGGGTATTAATGAATTTTAATTAAATATGTACGTATTCAAAAATCAAAATTAGTATTAAAAATATCTAATTATATCTTACTAGCTTTTGCCCGCGACTCCGTCCGCGTGGAACTCGTTTATATCGTAGCTCCATACAAAATTTTCACCCTCTATTTCACCCATTTAGGGAATGAATTTCGGGAAAAAAAACAATCCTATGCCCTTTTCCAGGATTCAAACTATCTTTGCACCAAATTTCACCTAAATACGTTTAGCGGTTTAAGCGTGAAGAGGTAGCAGACAGACAAACAGATAGACAGACACACTCGCATTTATAATATTAGTAGAATATATAGTATATGGATTTGTAAACTGTTTTATTACTTACTAAATAAATTTATTATTAGTTTCATGGAATAAAAAAGGCAAACTTGAAAACCTCCCGGTAGAGATATTATCTAGCCGCGATTAGAAAGGGATTAGAGGTGACAGGTTTACCATATACTTACGTCAAAGTGCATATGAATTGACAGCTATTCCAATCCCAAACTAATCGCGATTTCATAATAGTCAGTAGGTAGCCCTGAAGAATTAGGACAGAGGAGTTTGAACTGAAATTTAAGTTGAAAAGAATATGACGTTTGTCATGCTCGGAAATGACAAGTTGTTTTGTTCTTGTTTCTTTTGATTTTGTATGCAAATCAAAGCATTAAAAAAAAACAAGCAGCAGGAATGCGATTCCTCACGTTTATTCTACTCCTAGGAGGAAAATGCGGCACTTCGTGTCTTCGTTTTTCAAAATAAAGGCCATCCTTTCCGAGCATGTTTGAGAAAAGCCTTTTATAATCCTCGACGGAAACAATACTTTCCGAGCCTTTACAATAATATATTTTACGTTTTTAATACAAAATAAAAATAACAAAAGAAGGAACTTATTTTGTCTGTCAGCGGACTAATATAAATTCTAGTTATTTTTATTGGTATCTGTCGTAGGTATCTAATGTGACAGAATTATGTATTAGACAGTTATTCCTAACGTCATGCGTCGCGTATAACGACATAGTTGAGTAAGTACCTAACAATATGGTTTTATTTTCTCTAGGTGGACTCATTGTTGCACTTACTCACGAGTAATACAGTTTGAAGTAAATAATGTGCCAGTTTACACGGACATGTTTGATATGGTTTATCATCTGCCCTAATATAAATGAAATGACACAAGGATCAAATATTTAAGTGCAACTTCTCTATTCCACGCTGTAAAACCATATTACTTTAGACATGTTTTGGTATTGTTATTAACTCGGCCGATATTACTGTCAAGTAAATAAGAGCTATCGTAACGTTGACAATACGATAATACGTCACAAGCAATATTGTTTTACCCTATAGAATAGAGGCCCAGGCCATAGACAAGATGCAATCCGCGTTCGTTATCGTTATCCGAAATGTATACGATCGCCGTAGCTGTCGTCAACATCAATTCCATACATTTAGTCAGTTATCGAAAATCGTTTACGTTAGCGATAAGCAACTTGTCTAATCTCAGTCTAACTGTAGGTAGCTTCATAAGAACACACTGCTGCACTGAGAGACCACTTAAAAACCTAAATTATGTAAGCTACGAGTATGTTAAGGTTCTGGAACTGTGATGGCCGGTTTAGAATAGTGCTACTCCATGTCTTCCCGTGAAGGTCGTAAGAGGCGACTAAGGGAATGAAGGCTTGTAGTATTGTTAGGCGATGGGCTTGCAACCTGTCACTTATATACACTGGTAAAAACAGGTTAGGATTGTGCAGGTTGTGGTTACAGAATTGACAACAGTTTTTTAGACTTGTTGGTAATTCTGTAGCTAAGCCCACTCTGGGAATGAAGGCGTGAGGTGTGAATGTATACAGGGTGTTCGGCACATGGACCGTCAATTTTTTTTGGGATATTGTTGGGGTTATTTCTTATCTTTTCGCCCTTGGACTTAGGGTCATAAGGGTCACGGTTTTGGAGATATGATTTGTTAAATGTTTTTTTTTCAAATTTTCCGAAATTCCTCCTTTAAACGTTCGTAACTTTTTTATTAATGTGTAGCACATCGTTAGAAAGGTAATTAGTTAGAGAAGTTTTTAAAATAAATTGAACCCCAAAAATGTATTTAGATTTTTAATAATTGAATTTTGAAGTTGGTTTTTTTTCACACAAATAGTAAATTTGTGAAATAAAAAACCTCGTACGTCCCTTTGAGACTATCAATTAGAATAAAGACTATTAGTATTTGAACTAGCATGTATTAACAAGTTTTAAATACAACATATTTTTCTGTAACACGCATTAATAAAAAAGTTACGAACGTTTAAAGGAGGAATTTCGGAAAATTTGAGAAAAAACATTTAACAATTCATATCTCCAAAACCGTGAACCTTATGACCCTAAGTAAGTCCCAGGGCGAAAAGATAACAAATAACCACAACAATATCCCAAAAAAAATTGACGGTCCATGTGCCGAACACACTGTATTATGAATATAAAGTGTGTTAAGGTTTTGATTCTGATTATGGCGACCGCCGCCGGGGACTGCGATCGACGACCGCAACAGACGTAGGACGACCCGAGGTTTAGTATGAAATCAGCGTATTATAGTGTCAAGGATTATCTAACAGACAAAAATGCATGGTCTTAACCCGAAACATAGTCAATAATAATTTGATCAATAATGCAAAACCTTTATCTTGTCTAGGGGACACCGTTGATGTAGGAAAACGTATCGAAATTTTTATGTGGTCATCTTGCTCCGTGTTATATTATAAGTTATAAACAAATATAAGTAGGTGGGTTTTAGTTTTTTTTTCACGTAAGATTTTCGCCATGTTTTCCTGCTGATCTACGCATGTTATTTGATATTATATTGAATTTAATATTTATTGCTTTATATAATGCTAGATTAAGTAGTACCATTGTAATATGTTTAAAAAATGACTGACTGCTGAGTTTCTTGCGGCGTTACTTCTCAGCAATGTCTCCTCTTGGGAAGCGCTGGTAGATTCTTGACGTGTAAAAGTGCCCGTACGGCCTACTTACTGAGTAAATGTCTTTTATATATTTTTTTAAATCATAACTTTCTTGCGCTGACCAATCGTAGTGTAATTAATTTAGTGGTTGTAAAACACTTCGGTCGATTACATAGGTACGAGGGTCATGCCAAAAGAAATTAGATACTCCATGCTCATTTGTTTGATACTGGCCAGTTATACACCATAGTGAAGGCTGATTATATAGCTATAAATTTAAAAATGGAATACTCCGGAAATCTGCGTAATTATTTTTTAAATATTTTTTTTCTGATTGAATCTGACGGGAATTTGCGGTTACAATGGAACTTAGTCGACGAGATTTTCGTGTTATGATTTACTATGACTTTAAAAAAGGTTTAAAGCCCCAAGAATGTTTTGAACTTTTAACCACGACTTTTGGTGAGTCTGCTTGTTCTCGTGCAACTGTTTTTAACTGGTTTGCTGAATTCAAAAGAGGGCGGGAGAGCTTTGAAGATGAGGCGAAGTCGGGGCGACCGCCAACCGCAGTTATTCAAGAAAATGTGCAAGCCGTGGAAAAAAATATTCGTGAGAACCGACGAATTACATACGTAGAGCTTGAACGAGATCTAGGCATTGGATCAGCAGCACTGCAAACCATAATTCATGGACAACTGTCCCTCCATAAGCGTTGTTCGAGATGGGTGCCGCATAAACTCAACGATTTGCAGAAAGAACGCCGCGTGGATTGGTGTAAATTTATGATAAATAAATTCGACGCTGGCGAGAAGAAAACTGTGTATGATATACTGACAGGTGACGAAACATGGCTGTATAACTACGATCCTGAAACAAAGCGGCAGTCAACGGTATGGTGCTTCGAAGATGAACCGACTCCAACAAAATGTCGCCGAGCACGAAGCACACAGAAACAAATGGTTGCCTCATTTTTCTGCAAGACAGGGCATATTGCGACTGTGGTGCTAGAGGATCAAAGAACTGCCAACTCAGAATGGTATGTGACAGTTTGTGCTCCACAAGTGTTGTCAGCTTGGTGTGACAAGCGGCCAAAGTCAGGAACCCAGCACCTGCTCTGGCACCACGACAACGCCGCCCCGCACACTTCTGCCCGAACACTCGACTATTTTAGTTCGAAAAATATCACTATACTCCCTCACCCACCATATTCTCCTGACCTGGCACCCTGTGACTTTTACCTGTTTCCGAAAATTAAAGAAAAATTAAAAGGAAGGCGATTTGAAACCAAAGAAGATGCCCTGGCTGCCTATAATTATGAAGTTTCTGAGGTACCCAAAGAAGAATGGTCATTGACATTTTCCAAGTGGTTTAGCCGAATGAAAAAGTGTATACGTGCTCACGGTGAATACTTCGAGAAAATAGATAGCAATAATAAAGAATAAACTTTGTAGTTTTTGAATATCTAATTTCTTTTGGCATGACCCTCGTATAATCGTGTTCTTGAGTGGAGACCGCGCCTCAGTAAACGTCGTGTGGGACGCGCAGGGGCAAGATGGAGCGATGATATGTACAGATTGGCCGGCGTAGGTTGGATGAGAGAAGCGGCGTGCGTTGAGAGACATTTTCCAACAGTGCATTATAAGAGCTGGTAATGATGATGGAAACCATCTTGGGCATTCGGACAAACACGTAATTAAGGACCGCACCAAGTACAGGGTCCGTCCGGATTGCTATGACCTTCTGCCTTATTCTATATCCTGCCACCAAACAGCAGTGCTCGCATTGTTGTGTGCCGCGCGGGGGTAAGTCATTTAGGCCTTTCGTTTTCATCTAGGCCCTTAGGGTTGGCAACGCATGAGATGGTCATCGTAACATTACAAACTTCAAATTGAAAATTTCAATGGGCTTCAGATTCTAATGTCCATCAGTTCGCTTGTGTGCTAGTTTGTTTCTTTAAGTCACAAATGTTTATTGATAGGTAGTTATTTGATAAGAGAACGCAACCCGCCAGCTTGTAAATGCATTGCACGTTCGTTAATACTGCAGAAATTACATTAAATGTGGAGGAATAACGTAATATGTCGTGCGTTCGTCTGTGTAATTTCCCCATTTTAAAGAATTTGGAATTAAAAAGAATTTTACAAATTACGTTTGTTGTTTCCTTTGCATTTATCGCAGTAAAGTTTCGCAGCGTGTATTTTAATCCAGTCGTAGAAGTAGCCGACATCGGTGTAGACCGTTAAGGTTTTTGAGATGGTAGGGTACTTGAAGGAGACCACCCCTATCTGGATGAAGCGACGGACTACTAAGGCGCTGCCCGAGTCTCCTCTGAAACACAACAGTTGCGATAAGAAGCTAAACAGTTAAAAAAAAACTAATTGTTTCGATTTATACTGCCGAACAAAATTTAATCTCCAGTAAGTGAACACTAACACCACCATATCATGGTCTCCAACTCTGTCGAGGTGTTTGAAGTTGGAGTCCAAGATATGGTGGTACATTTTCACACTTACTGCTTTTTACTTTTGCACGGCAGTATATTGGTGTAAAAAGATATTTTAATTAGAAGAGAGATATCTCTTCAGGCGGGTGTTAACGTGGGGATCGAAGTCCATCGGGATGAATTTGGAAGTATCTACTATAAGGTTTGTTTTAATAGAACTTGCCAACAATGTAAACAAACTTTGTATTTAAAATGTCTTTAATTTCCATTCTACATCATCAAATACTGCTAAATCCATGGTGTTATTTAATCAATTCTTTCCAAATCGTTATCCTAAATCATTAAAAGAATAAAATAGTGCTAGAATATGGATATCTCATTGAATGTTTTGTTTACAAACATTGTTGGCAAGTTCTAGTGAAACAAACCTTATCTAAGTATATCAACTGACTGGGAAAACTTCGATAGGCGCGATGCAGCGCACTGTCAGATTTAGTTACGCTGTCTGACGCTGGTGGCGCTGTCACTGCTGATTGTAACAGTGTGTCGCTAGATGTCGCTAGGTTGCTACATCGGGACTCGAACGGACTATAATGTTGGTCCCACAAACTTGCAATATGTACCTATAGGTATTCAAAAATGCGGCTTTAAAGGTGCCCCTTTTCTACCAGAATATTTTCACAATAATCTGTAGGCCACTTGTGATGTCGCTTCCCTCCTTTCTATAAAAAGGTATTGCAGGGGTTTTAAATGATTAACGTTACAACGTTACGTAACGTTACGTTACGTTGGTGTTCGCATTACGCTTATTTTATGTTAAGACATATTTATGCCCAACTTCGTAACTATATTACTCTGTACAGGACAACAAAATGGTGTTAAATATATAGCTGTGTCTCGATGATGACGTTACATTGACGCCTCGGTCTCGCGCCGAATTCGGACCCGCGAATCCGTTAATTATTTATAATTTGAAATTTCGAATTATGTTGTTTTGATTGTGGTGAGTCTTTACTATTCAGTGAGACGTATGTAAATTGTGAGAAATCTATGAGATTGCGCTTTAGTTGCTTGACCAAACATAATTCGTTGCTTAAATGCAAAAGGGCCACAAATCAAAATGTGTTTGAGTTGCATTTAAATTGTGCATACCTAGAAATGTAATTCGTCTTCCCATCCTCTTCACCTGCGCAGAAAGTGCCTTTGGGCAAGCGTCTCAGTAATTTGTGGCATTTCTTTCGACTATGCACTGGTACCTTCGTAAGGTGCTTCAACAACTGCGTTCCCTTTTTATTCACATCCTAAAAACAATTCAAAATTATCTATTTTAGTCTTAGGTTGCACATAACTATGTCCATAATTGAGTTATTCGCATCCTACATAGTTTCACAGATAATTATTTCTATTAAAAACGCATATTCGTGATCATAAGAACATATTCTCATTACAAAAGCATATCTTTACTATACCTATTTCCCTATATCTCGCTCATTGAATACAAAACGGACACATTCCAAAATAATTTGCTCTTCCATTAAAAATCGTATTCCAATAGTTTCTAATTTTAAAATGCAACACTGACTCATTTTGGATTGTGTCCGTTTTGTATTCAATGAACGATCTATCGACGCAGAATAGGCCATTCCAAGCCGGTTAGCAAAAGCTTTAAGTTAATGCAATATATTATGCTGAGCCGAACCACGTCTTTTTCGTTATTATTGCATTGACCTAAAACGCTCATATTTGGGACGACCTATTAAGTCTTGGTATTTTTTTAACAAGCTTTTGTCTCAGCTATCCATTCTCCTTGTTGTCAATTTTTCGAAATAATAATTTGCCAAAAGACTACGGGACGGGTAGCATTGCTAATAACTTGAAGCTGACTGAAAGCTATGAAATCAACTTTATAAATTAGTCCGTATGGATCGTTATCAAATCAACGAGTTTGTACTCAATACATTTATTGCATTCCACAACAAGAAAAAAAACCTAAAAAAAAGATTTACCTTCATATTCATAAATGCGCAATAGCTAAAATGTGCCAAAAATAATATATCCTTATCTTATCTGTCATTATGTCGTTTGCCTTTGACGAAAAGGGACAAAGAATAATTTAACTAAAAAAGGTTTATTGTGTGTTTAACCAGCCTGTCGTTAAACCTGCACGTTGCCATTATGCTGTACTGCAAACTTCTAATAATATTGAAATGAATATAGTATACGGTTTTGGACTTACCTCGGGGCATAACTGGAATAAGTAAAGTCAGAGTCAATGTAAATGACAAAAGATGTAAACAAAACCAAACGGAACTATTTACCATTATACCACCATAATCACGTACTTTTTTATATCCTGTGAGGTATATTTAATGATGTACAAGCTCGATTGTTCCTTTTACGTTCTGTTTAAATCAAACCTCGTTTGCAGAAATATTTAGGTTATGTATCAAACGTACTGATTTGTTTACATCTTTTGTCGTTTCTACTGATCCCGACTATACTTATTCCAGTGATGCCCCGAGGTGTGTCCATAACCGTACACTATATTCATTTCAATATTATTAGAAGTTTGCAGTACAGCATATGGCAACGTGCTAGTATAACGACAGGCGAAACAAAAGGTGGTAGTGTATGACCAACAAGAGGCGCAGGTGATATCGATGGTGCCTATGCCTGCCTTGATGGATAGTCGCAGCAGACAAATTAGATTTGATGAGTAGCACATAGTAGGATTTGTTGCTTTACCGTCGTATTTCAGCCGCGAAAAATCATCCTCAGTAAACATAGTATTGATTTCCTATATTGGGACCAAAAACTACTGTTAGGGTGCTTACACAAAACTGCCTGCGCGATGTCGCATCGTAAAATTCTTCCACAGCGCGCCTTATCTGATACGTATGTAATTTTAGAGGTACAATGCAACATCGCACTGCAAGTGTTGTGTAACCAGCGTTACGTCTAATATCTTACGTCTATTAAACCCCATCCTGCTACTGCTGCTGGTTCGTGATACGGAGGTTCTTTCATCAGCACCACTCTCTGCACGTACTCTCCCAGGTTGAGTTTCTTATCTATTTTCACTAATGCAATGTCGTTTGAAAACTTCTTCGGCTCGTATTTTCTATGCATGATGTATTTTTTACTGGTCCTCGACATCCCCCGATTCTTGTGCACATTCCCCGCGAAAACCGTGATTACTGTGGACTTTGCGCAAGACTCTAAGCAATGCCCAGCAGTAAGCAGAATGTCTTGGTTTACTATCGAGGAACCACAAGCTAGAGATGTGTTTTTTCCGCTGTGTGTTCGGCACTCGATAGAAAGAAATGCAGAATGGGAGTAGTTTTTTATAAGAGCATATTCGCCGCCAACTATGAATCCTTCCAAATCCCCGTTATTCGCTAAAACATTATATACCAGGCTCATCAATATCAATAATAACATTTCTTTCGCTGTTTTTATTCACTTACTTAAAACATTTAAGATTGCGCGTACTCGTGTTCGTGAAATCAATTACGATAAAGCAGTCATTAAATGAAAATTCTCGTAATTGTGCTGTTGTAATTGAGTACTTATGGAAAGTATTAACGGGGGCTAGCACAACCGGCCTACGACTTGTTTCTCTCGCAGTAAGTCCTCCTCTGACTAGTTCACGTCGAAAGGGATGCCTTTAGTGACATGAGAACAATCAAGATATGCTAGCCCTACAGACGTTTAAGCTCTTACAATAAAATTAGTTATAGTAATTAGTAGGCACAGCGACATAGTTAACCGAACAATTGTAAATCTTATCACCTAGATATTTTGAAACTTTCACGATTACATATTAGTCACATATTAGTTAGTTAGTTCAGTAACTTTGGATTTAAAACGAGGTATGTATACTTACCTGTCGTTTGTTTTTCGAGCAGGTAGGCTTTAGAAAAACGCCTATTCTTAAGTTCATGCTCTGGGCCTCTATTGTACTGGGATAAGGCTCTAGTCCCACCGCCGACGACGAGCGAGAACCGAGAAGAGCCAGTCTTCAACTATTAAGCAATCTACGCACTATCCTTCCGTGACGTACGGGCCCGATGCACGACGCAAAACGATAGTGCGTAGGCTTGCTGGACGTCAATTATTGGCACGATAGTGCGTAAAGCAGCATCGTGCGTGACGTTCGTGCGCCGCTGTACGTCAAGAAGGATAGTGCGTAGACTGCTTTAGTATATGTGTTTCTTTTATTGACATGCGATTAACATTTTTGGAAGGAGAGACAGTTCTCGTGCGTAGTGTACACAGATCTATATCTTTTGTTCATTTCTTGAGCGAGAAAATAGTCTAGGTATAGCTAATCGTAGTAATCGTCAACAATGGGACAAGTTCTTAAACCATATTACCTTTGACATGTTTGTATGTATATGTAAACACTTTATTGCGCAAACCGAAAGAAAGAAAAAAGTTACAGTGTTATCGTATTGTCAGCATCACGATGGCTCTTATTTACTTGACGGTATCGGCGGCCGAGTCACAATATTAAGAAAACATAAGATAGTATTAAGTATTAAGTAATAATAACCACTCGCTTCACTCGCTGGTTCACACCGTGGTCCGTCGCTCGGGTTACAGTACCCAATACTATTTGGCCGTCTCTTTACCTTGGAGTCCTTGGACACAATACTGTCCACGGCCGCGTGCGTAGTCGGAGCTCTTAAATTGATATCTATTCCACTCATACGCATATACAAAACGGCTCTTAAACGTTTCTTTCCTCTTCATTAAAAAGTTATCCCCCTTTTTCCTAAAGGTGGCCTGACTACGGTAGTTTTCTAACAAACTCAAAACAAAGTTCATCGTTCAAGGCACGTGGTGGTTGCGCAAGTACTCCATAAATAATAAAATCCTTAAAATGACTTTTTATATTGTGATTTTAAGATTAAAATTCTGGGACACAAAACAGTACCTACAATGTTACCGTTTTATTTTTAATTTACTGAATAGGGTTGTTAAATTTAGGAGTTTTTGGGTTTTAGTCCTTATTAAAAGACGCGTCAACAATATATTTTCCAATATTGGTGACCGCCTGATTTCGACCACCAGGAGGCGCGGTGAATCAATGGTATTTTGTACTTTAGCACGGGTAAAGCTAGGGTTTATTGAGGTCTGCTATTTACTATAAATGGTATTTTCTATGAAGCGAGTGGATAAGACAATACTGTTTCACTTAGCAGAACAGAAAACCAGTTCAATTGTTGTTCATTTTCTTACAAATAATACCTAGTGAAAAAAGCTGCACAAAGCTTAAAGTTCTTTATTTCACCTTTAAATCTCAAATGTGTCTGTATTCGAATATTCTATGACTCTGATATTTATATGCCAGGCATTTAAAAAAAAAGACAACTATAGCTATTTTGTATAATTTTACTAAAACCTTTAAAATTACAAGCCCAATTCTATTAAAGGATTTGTTTTATTTTATCGTAGTGATTTGATGAACACACCAACTCACCTAGGAAGTGGTAATAAGAAAAAAATGGCAGAAGATATTTTCATAATGATACTGATGACCCTATTAAAGGATGTCAAAGCGAGTAATATGGAGGGCTTCATAGTCGGCGGACACAAGGCCAAGATAAACATGTTTGCCCACTCAGCGTTTCTTGGCATTGCGTGCATCTCAGACCGCCCGGTGCATTTCGGTTGTGGCTCCTCTGTTGTGAACCAAGATATCCTACTGACGGCCGCGCATTGCTTTGAAGATTGCACTAAGTCTACGAGCGTCACTGTTCATGTTGGGAATGCGAACAAAAATAAAGGGTTCATGTGTATGGGAAAAAGTTACAAAGTACATGAAAATTACAATGTGAAAACGGTCACAAATGATATAGCTTTAGTGAGACTGGCTAAAAAGCTCGTCCTGGGGAGGTCCATAAAGAGGGTGATGCTACTGCGATCGCCCCCGTATCAGGAGTTAGCCTCAGTAGCAGGATGGGGTTTGACAGACGTAAGAAAAACAAAAAACTTCACCAATATTAGCAATGTGTAGAAGTTTGGTTGCTTATTTCTTTTCTTGCATTATTAATACCATTATTAATTTTCGTTTGTTTCCTGGCCCTGTTCAGTGCACC
The DNA here is from genome assembly GCA_963966035.1 of Acleris laterana. NCBI lineage: Eukaryota > Metazoa > Arthropoda > Insecta > Lepidoptera > Tortricidae > Acleris > Acleris laterana. The sequence continues at coordinate 16,847,786 of OZ014439.1, read as the reverse complement.
GTCTGCCTTAACTGTTTTTGTTGCTTAAAACGTTGTTTGGAACAGATCTATCTAGAAGAATACCATACTTAATCCAACAAAATTACTTAAAAAAAATTACAAATGCGGATATTACAGAACTCAACGTTAACATTACAGTACCTACCTATATGATAAAGGTTATCCCTTTTAACGGCCCAAAATAATAATAAACATATACATATAATTACATACATATAATTTTTTAACCTACTAGTAAAAACCTTTTTTAATGACTTTGCTAGAAACACTACCTTGCAGTATTATATTAAGACTGCGCCGAGCAAACGCCGAGCGTCCAGTGGCGCCCTCATTACTATTATTGTCTTTGAATAGTCAGCTTAACGGGAAAAGGTGGCCACTTTTTTCCGTTGAGTTGATAACTCAAAGGTAAATTGTTATTAAACTATGTGATATACCCTATAAGTTGTATTTTCATTTGTAGTACAAAAACCAACCGACCAATTTCGAGAAAATACTTTAGTTTATTAGAAAACACAATAATAGTAATGAGTGCGCCACTGTACATCCGGCGTACGCTCGGCGCAGTCTCAAGTCCCTTGGTAAATACCCTGTCTTAAGAACCATGCTCTTGTCTGCGGGTGGTAGGACCTCGTGCAGGGTCCGTCCGGATCGTTACCACCATCTTATCCATTAACCTACCGCCAAACAGCAGTGTTCGCATTGTTGTGTTCCGGTTTGGGGATAAGACAGCCGGTGAAATGACTAGCATAGAGGCATTCCATCTTAGTCCTCTGGGTTGGCAACGCATTTGCAGTCTTAGGATTGCATTGCAGTCTTGTGAATGCGAATGTCTATGGGTCACAGTTTCCACTTACCATCAGGTGGCCTGTGTGCTCGTTTGTCTTCTCTATGCCATAAAAAAAAAAAAAAAAAAAAAAATGTTGTTCTAAGTAGACTGTCTATTTTCCACGATCTCTGGCCGGTTTTTTTTAAATGTTTTAGTCGTATATGACAAAATTTCGGAATTAAGTTCGGGATGCATCTCAAATTAAAGGAAACTTTAGGCAACGGACGCAAAAGAGTAGTTTTATATTGTAGACCGTAGAAAAGGGATTTCGAAAGCTGTAATATTAACGCTGAGTTTCCTGCCAACCTCTATTATTGTATTGTACTTATTTAGGATGTCAAACACAAGGGGACATTTGTCCTGAAGGATATATGTCAACTTCACGTGATGAACCGAGAGAGCTGCATGAAAGTACTGAAAAAAATGCCCAACGGGACATTCTGCGCGGGAGAGAATAGATCGAATAAGTATATTGCGAGGTATGTACCTACCCATACAATGTTAAGGGAATTGTGAACTGACGCTTAAATCCATCGCTTAAATCGCGTCGAGGTGTCAAAAAATTCCATACTAATTTGGCTCCGGGCCATAAAGTTTCTCACCCCGAAAACCAGGTCCTATTTTCTCGATTTTTGAATAAGTATGTATGTATGGATACCTATTTTGTTTTCCAGCTTATATTTGTAATGTGATATGCAACTTATATTGGTTGTACAAACAAAAGTGGTACAATTTAAAAAAAAAAAAAAAACCTGTAAGTAACAAGGATGTACAAAGGGGAACATAACTTTTTTTTTATAATGTTGTAGATAGTATAAAAAACTAGTTCTGTAGTTGCTTAAATCCCTCATTCATCACTGCCACCATCTCCTGCAACTCAAGTACCGATGAGGCAAGTATAACTTGAACATCGGCATATAAGAGGCATTTGATTAGCAACTCTTGCATACGCAAATCCTTATCATACTCTTCCAAATCTCGCATACAACTGTCCATTTATAAATTTAACACCCACGGTGAAGCAACACAGCCCTGTCCTGTCTAACACCTTTAGAGATATTAAACCAGGCCGAGTATGCCCCATTGATCCTGACACAGGCTCTGGAGCCCTCATAAAGGGACCTCAAACCCTGCACCAGGTTGCTGCTCACTCCATACATAGACAGCACCGTCCACAACTCCTTTCTATCTACCCTATTATTTGTTACTAGTAGGTAAAAAGATGTGTACCCATGAGAAACTTCTCAAAATTATGAAAGTTATGGGAAATTCTTGGTATATGCTCTCAAATGTTTCTGAGAAAGTTTTCGACTTGAGAAAAAATTCAAAGTTCTGGGAATGTTCTGCAAAAAGCACATTGCAAATTGCTGCTTTATCAACCGACTTAAAAAAAGGAGGTTCTCAAGTCAACCCGTAGTTTTTTTTACTTAATTACCCCACTCTAGGTTGCACCTTTGTGTTTCAGAGGAGACTCGGGCAGCGCTCTCATCGTCCGCAAGTACATCCAGATCGGCGTGGTCTCCTTCAAGTACCCTACCGTCTCCAAGAGCCTGGTCATCTACACCGACATCGGGTTCTTCTACGACTGGATACATACCAACGCTGCGAAACTCTATTGCAGAATGAGTAAAGGAGTAGAGGCAATCGATTTAACCATGCGTACACTATGATCCTTCTGTTCATACGTTATTTGCACAAAGCTTGCTAGTTTTGTTGTATCGTAAAACGGGGTGAGGAGGAATTAAGGGGTGAGTAGGGATTAAGGGGTGAGTAGGGATTAAGGGGTGAGTAGGGATTAAGGGGTGAGTAGGCATTAAGGAGTGAGTAGGGATTAAGGGGTGAGTAGGGACACAACCTAATATGAAGCATATGTTACTAATTATAAGACTGAAATTATTTACAATAGACGTAACGTTATTGTCTATTTAATACTTGTTCTTATTTTGTAACAAGTTACGACTTGTTTTAGATTGTGTCCCTACTCACCCCTTAACCCCTACTCACCCCGTTTTACCTTACGCTCGAACTGATAACTAACTAATGAAGATAAGTATGTAGAAAATAATTATACTTACGACATCGTATATTGTCAAATAATTTCGTACTCACCTTGCTTTCTCAACAACACACATATGGGTCCATAGTGCGGTCACTTGAAATAGACCTACAATAATAATCTCTGTTGAACAGGAAAAACGATGATTTAAGTAATTAAAAAAATAAAAATGTATGTGACGTTGTTTATACTTTGATATATTTTTTTAATACCTATTCCACAATACCCCACGTGTCATAATTCGTCGAACTTTTTTTAAATAAGGCGTCTGGTTGCAGCCGTATTACAATTTTACTACTGGCATATCTTAAACTAGCTGTTCCCGTGTCCACTTCGTTGGGCAAAACATTTATTTGAGTTAATAATTTTCCCGCTAATTCCTGTTCCCGTGGGAATTTCGGGAATTCCTTTCTTAGTGCACTTCTACGGTACCTAAGCTACGTCCCTTCCAAATTTCAAGTGACTACGTTTAGCCGTTTAGGCTGTGCGTTGATATGTCAGTCAGTCAGTCAGTTTCTACTTTTATATATTTAGATGACACTCACAATATTAAGAAAAATCGATTGACATAAGAATCATCGGAATCGGTCCACGCGTTTAGTTTCTAGAGCACCACAAAGGAGCAAACATGCTCTTATCCTTTAATCTACACGGCAAAGTGCAGTGATGATTCAGTTGTGTTCCGGTGTAGGCGTAATACAACCGGTACAACGGTAGTTCTCATCTTATTTTATTATTTCTCCACATGTTTGACATTAAGTTGTTGACAGTCAAATCAATATCTCGCGAAATGCATTTAGTGTCTGGAAATGTCCAACGCTGGCACTTTATTTGAGCGAAATGCTTTTTGAGCCCGAGCTTGGCTCATTATGTGATTGGCTCATGCTTCCAGACAGGGTTCCGTGGTTAAATTTATTTCCACCATGTGTTTTGTCCTTATGTCATAGTCGCATTGCCTACCCCACTCTGGGATGAAAGCGTGACGGTATGTATGTATGTGTGTATATTCAGGATCTATTAAGACAATAGTACTTAATGTTTTCGTAGTTATATGGATATACTAGCTAAAAAGATATGCAAAAAACTGACAACGAGAGTGTTTAAGATAATTACAAATAGGCATCCGATTTATTGAGGGGTTTAAGAAATTACACCTCATTTACTTATTTTCGAACAACATATCCTACGAGATTATCTACTTAATGTTGGCAAAAACAATATGATGGCTCAACTCCAAAAACTTTGCACATTAATTGTTTGTAGGCACGGCTACTGCTACGGAACCCAATGTATGGCATGGCTCGGCATTCTCTTAAGCGATTTCTTCAATTGACAATAATCAGTAGTTCAATTCACATAAAAATTTAATCCAATTTCTGTTTTATCGTGAAGTAAATTAACTGACTGTTAGGCGCATTTGAAAAAACTGAACAAAGGCCACGCTACGGCAGAGATGTTATTTTTGATAACATTAAGTTTCTTCTTTGGTATAGTAGAGGGGCAGTGGCAAGGGAATATAGTCGGAGGCGAGTACGCTAACATATCCGATTTCCCGCATTCTGCGTTCCTCACTGTGGAGTGTGCCTCCCACGGGGGTGGGGCAAGTTATTTTATCTGTGGCGCGTCCATACTCGCGCAAGAGCTCTTGCTCACTGCCGCGCACTGTCTCGAAGGCTGCTCAAAAGCGAGCAAAATAGTTGTCAATATAGGCAGCAAACACCGGGAGTATGGCAGTGTAAGGTTTTCCAAAAGTTTTCTGATACATGAACAATACGATGTTTTTGACATCTCAAATGATATAGGCCTGGTGAGACTGAAAACTCGTATGAGGTTTGGCAAGCGAGTTCAGAAGGTGCTGTTGATGAAGAAACCTCCAAAGCGTAAGATAGCTCACCTCGCGGGATGGGGCTTAGTAGACGTAAGTATACTTAACATATTCTCTATTTATTTTTCGTCTGGTTCTGATCTGACACATTTTTAATAAACTTCCGTTTTTTTTCTTTGGAAGTATAACTGGTTTCACTACAAGTTAACCTTTTGTTTTTTCAGGAAGAACTGCAAACTGGTACATTTACGTTGAAGCGCACAGAACAGGAAATTTGGACGCGAAAACGATGTAGTAAAGTGCTTAAGAACATCCCCAGGGGAACATTTTGTGCGGGATCACGGAGAGGATACGACTTCGCGTCCCAGTATGTAATACATGAAATTAAAATAAAAATTGAAATATTTACTGCATTGAAAGATATGCTAGATAATTCTGGATATCTAAGTAATGCCAAACTAACATCGATGAATGAATTAATGATAAAGATTAGATTGCCTAACACGGGAAGAAGATATAGAAAGTTAATTAAACCAAGATAGTTCTTAGCTAGGTTTTATCAAAAATGGGTTGCGCTGATTAAGAGATATTTGCTCTGACAGAAGGGATCACCATTATATCGGGGGTTTTCAGCTATTAAAAAGTTAAAGAGAAAAAGGGTACAAGTCTTCTGAAGATCAATTGAAAAAGAGTTTTAAGTCCAGTATACTCCGTTCATGTACCTATACCCTTATTTTTTAAGAGTTAAGTCGACTTGTTCTGTTTTGCACAAGAAACCCCAGACCACTGGCTATAGCTACTTACTAGCTAGGCTAACCTCGTCGTTATATGGTATGTTAAAATTGAGGGCTCTCTTGAATTACCAACAGACGTTTCGTAGAAATAAAGTCAGTAACAATAGTTTACAGGACATTCTTTACATTTAAGTATTAAGTACATAAGTTGGATTTATGAGTACCACAATATTTAACTCGAGGAACAAAAATACCGTCGGCCAAATAAAGATTCTACAAATTGATGCATTCATTGGACTCCCTTGTTATTCAACCATTGAAATGATTGTTTGGCGATGGGCTTGCAACCTGTCTTTAATACACTGGTATCATCTTAGCCTAATTGAGCAAAATGTGGTTAGCCAATTTTTAGAGTTGTTGGTAATTCTGTGGCTCTGCCTAGCAGGGGATGTAGGAATGTAGGCGTCAGTTTATATATGTATGAAATTATGTATTGTTGTGTTGTGTTCCAGGGGTGACTCAGGAAGCGCCCTCGTCGTGAACGAATACATCCAGATTGGGCTGGTCTCCTACAAAAACCCCGCCGTCTCCAAGAGCTTGGTGGTCTACACTGACGTCAGCTATTTCCACGAATGGATAAAAAGAAAAGCGATGACACTTTTTTGTAAATCAGGAAAATACGATTAGCCACCACGGTTCAGCTGAAAACCAGCGCTGTGGCTCCGCTGCAGCACATGCTGAGCTGCGTACAATTTTTCTTCACACTACAGTTCGACGATTCTAATTCTGCTCTAATCTCTAATTTTTTTATACCATGTCTGTTGTGTTGTAGTGTGTTCCTGTCCAATAAATGTTATGAGTTTGAGTTTGAAAATATTAAATAAATCATCGCTCAGCCTTCAAATGTCAGAAAGAATGGAAACGATGCTAATAATTTAATAACCCTTCATTTCCTTTATTATTTTATTACTATATTTAATATTATATTTAGAGAGAAATGTGGAATAAAAGAAGATGTATTGACTAAGATTGAAAAGGGCATGCTTCGATGGTTCGGTCATTTGGAAAGGATGGATGAAAGAAGATTGACGAAAGAGATATACAGATCGATAGTGAGTGGACGGGTCGGAAGGGGCCGCCCTAGGCGTACTTTTTCGAGTCAAATCGGTGAAATACTGGAAAAGGGCCGAATCTTAAGTACCCGAAACCGACGTGCGTGCATGACTCGATGTATGAATGTGGAAGAAGCGAAAGAAATTTGTCAAGATCGTAGCAAGTGGAAAGAAGTGGTCTCTGCCTACCCCTCTGGGAAACAGGCGTGATTTAATGTATGTATGTATGTATTTAATATTTAGTTGAATTGGCATAGATTAAACCTCCGCGTAAGACCATAAGGGCTAGGAAGCAAAACGTCGAGCTTGTATGAATATGAAAAAGTGAACAGGAATAGGAACTGCTTAATCTATCCAGATTCAAACCATCCACTCCAATGTTTTTACTTCTTCCAGCAAGAATGGACTTTTTGAATTATTTTAATACATACAGCCTCCCGACTCCAGTGAGACTGGGCCGGACATATTTCTACCAATTGGGTAAAATTAACCACAAACTGCAACCCACACGACAGAATTCGGCGTCGCGGAGGACCTAGGCGCAGATGGCGAGAACATATATCTTAACGCTTTCAGAAGGGACTTTCAGAAAGCTGCACAAAACAGGAATGCGTGAAAGGGCGAGAGCCTCTTTTTAACTCCAAGCCATTATTTACTTAAGTTTTCCAGTCTCCCCTGCACCTCCCCTTTAATTATTCCTTATCCTGTGGCTTGGTATCGATTCTGTAATAATTTTGGACCATAGCTCACTTGGCATGCGGCAGACAGGATAATCCCATTTTAACGTGAAGTTACCGTGAACGATCTATATTCTTGAGCGTATTGTTGTGGTCTAAACTCGGTGTTGCTATTTAATGTCCATTATGCTACTCATTGGTAAGTTTCCTATGAGATTAAAATATCAAAATGTAAGCCAAAATTGATGGTTTTCCTGCGTAGGTGTGAAAATATACTAGAGGAGCAGATAAAAAGATAAAAGATGTTTATTTAGGCGGTAGAATCTGCTAGCGCTTCCCAAGAGGAGACCACTCTGGTGAGAATTTTACAGTTTTGTCTAAACGATATGTTTTTTTTTATTCTACGAACTTCTACAACAACTAAGCAATACTCGACCGGTGTTTGGCTAGTGAAAAGAAGTACTAAACATGCTGTAGACACTAAAAAAACGGTTCAGAAATGCTCTAGAAATATAAACTAAATTCTACGCCATGGCCCTTGTCCGTTATTATTTAGAACTTAAACCTGTCTACCAAATTGTATAATGCCTTGTCACGGTTTTCTGACCGACCACTTAAAAACTAAATGTTTGATAAGAGAACCTTAGCATGATTAATCCATACTCATTATCATAAATGCGAAAGTATGTTACGCTTTTATAGCTAAACCACAAAAACGATAGAATTTTGGAACGGAGATAGCTTGAACTCTGGGAAAGGGTATAGAATACTTTACATCCGGGATATGTATAGCGACAAACAAGTTCTACGTGGACAAAGTCGCCGGCAAAAGTTATTTCAATATAAATAATTAAAACAATTTTACAAACAAATACTTGTCGTCAAATCGTCAATGTAGCGGTTTGCAAAAATTCTAGACCATCATGTGGTCCCTCCTCCTCCCTGTTATGTTTTGAAGTCTGTTAAAAAGTACTTGTCTATAAAAAGCCTTGAATCTGTTAAGAGGAAAATAATAGGTTTTCGCGTATATTTAGAAACGCACGTAATGCTTAATTTACTTAACCCATTAAATTAATCAACCGTATGATCATCAAACCAATTGATTAAAAACGTAGTTTGATCGTTTTAATCAGGAATCATTAGTTATTGGTCAATCAATGTGATCCAATTCTCTTAACACTATGGATAAATAAGATCAATCCAATGGCAAAAACAGTTTTTTTATTGATAATAGTAAGCTTGCCAAAGATCATTACGCGTCGGCAGATGGAAGGGTTTATAGTGGGGGGCGTACTGTCCAATATAAGCGACTTTTCTCATTCGGCATTTCTCAATATAGAATGCCACACACACGGCCAAGTCAGTAAATTTGTATGTGGCTCCTCAATATTGAACCAGGGAATACTACTCACCGCTGCGCACTGCCTCGAGGACTGCAACAAGTACAGCAAGATCGTCGTCCACGCAGGAAGTGAACACAGGAAGAAAGGGCAGGTCAGGGTAGCCAGAAGCTTCATAATGCATGAGAAATACGACCCTACCTATATTGCAAATGATATCGCCTTGATTAGGTTGACGGTCTATCTGGTGTATGGGCCAGCAGTCAAGAGAGCTACTGTGATGAGGAATCCACCTTACGAAGCAACGGCAGAAATTGCGGGATGGGGTTTGACGAACGTAAGTTGCTAATTTATGTTAAGGATGTTATGAACATTCGCATCGACATCAATCGATGTGAATGCCAATGTGTACGTTTCATGTCATGCGTGAATCGCCGGTCGCGCATCTTTTGCTTTTCGCGCAAGGCTTTTGCGCCGCTAGCTGACATCACGTGTACCACCGATAGAAGTGCTATTATATGTGCAATTTGTGCATCAAGGGTAGTAAGAAGGGAATTACTAACGAGAGTGTTAGAAGCCCGACGCCGAAGGCAGAGGGCTTTTAATGACTCGAGTTAGTAATCCCCTTACTGCCTGTCATACACACAATGGTTTTCTCTACGATATGTTACACAAATTAATTACTGATAAAAAATATTTACTTCAAGGAAATAAAAAAGGATAAAACCAAACTCCTGAAGCACGCTTCCCAGAGACTGTGGAACCGGAAGAAATGCATCCTCAAGCTGAAACAGATTCCCGAGAAAGCATTCTGCGCGCAGTCGGACAGCGCGACAGACTACGCAGCACAGTATGTATTTAACACAAAGGTTACTCTCTCTTTTTCTCTCTTTCTTTATTTCTCTGTTTTCCGTTTTCTAACACTATTTTTCTGTCTTTCTCTATCATTACCCCTCTTATTATTAAAGAGCCAAGGTAACACTGGAGCTCGCCGTGACCGTCTGGCATTTTACGTCAATCCTATAAAGTTTCGGTAACGATAACGTTAGTGGAATGCATCGTATCTTGGGCCAGCGGTCTTCTGTCAATTGCCTGAGCTTCTGGTACAGTCAGCATTAAAAGTAGCTAAGCAGAATAACATGCTCAAAATGATCTAAACACGACGTATTCTCTTGACAATAGAGTCTAGTGCAGATAATTTTGACCACTTCGGTTGCGCAGTTACTTCTGCTGCTGACTGTACCGGAGAGAAATGTTAGTCTCAGTGACTTTATCCGGCTCTCAAAAACATATTAGGTAAAGCCTCTTATACAAAGTGTAAATAAAAAACACATCCCATTAATTTTTGTTATTTTATATTGACCTGTTTTTTTATATCCGTTAATGATTGCAGAAGATATTCATGTTTGTCTTGGTAATTCCCCTCGCTTCGTAACTCAACATTACGTTACTGGCCTATCTACTCGTCATTTGTGACGTCAGCTGTCGTAATACGCAACCTCTATGTATGACGGTAACGTATTTTGTGACGTATTTCTTAACTTTTAGACTGGACATGATAAAAGAGGTTAAAAAAAAACTCGATTCAACCAAACTACTTTCAGGTTGTATATAAAATAAAATGTAAAAAATATTATTATTTTCTGTCGTGTGTGTTTCAGGGGTGACTCGGGCAGCGCTCTCATGGTACGAAAGCACATCCAGATTGGGCTGGTTTCCTACAAGAATCCCAATATATCGAGGAGTCTGGTGATATACACAGACATCGGAGCCATGTATGGCTGGATAAAAAGTAGGAGCAAATTGATTTTCTGCAATAAACTGGACCAAAAGCCATTAAACTCAACTTTTTGATAAAACTCTCTTTTTGTACGTGTATACTACGATGAATGTTTCTCCAAGCTGGGAGCACTCCTTGCTCTTACACGCAAACTGGGGATGAAGAATATATTTATACTTTTATTTTTAGTTTTACGACGCGCTGGCCTAGTTGGTATATTGATCCTGCCTACAAAGCTAGCGGTCCTGGGTTCAAATCCCGGTAAGAACAGATATTTGAGTGATGAGCGCGAATATTTGTTCCTGACTCAAGGATGTTTTCTATGTATTTTAGTATATATGTATTTATATAAGTATTTATATCGTTATCTAGTAGGTACCCATAGCACAAGAGCTTAGTTTAGGGCTACGTCAATTGGTGTGCCCATCGCCCCTGATATTTATTTATTTATTTAATTATAATCTTTTTTATTAATTTATTATAATTCTCAGTCCCATTCCAAATACAATATTGTGATACATGGCAGTGTTTAAAACAAGCTTAAAGCAAACTCTTCGGACTTAACCTTGAAAATGCTGAAGTTGGAGTAAGTAATAAATAAGTACCTAAATCAATATTTTGTAATTGACATTTTAATTAGAATAGGTTAGTGATTTTATAGAGCTGTCGCAGTATATTGTTTGGTTGATTTTTTTATGTAATTCTTTGACGTATAAAAATGTTTGGTGCATACTGTAAATTTATATGGGAATGAAATAAATAAATAAATAAATATACTGTGCAACTTTTTAACATCGCCCAGCAAGCAATATGTAGTTTGTACGACATACCTCTCCCCCTGCTATGTTCCACCCCTATTATCTATCTGGTTCTATAAAGGCCGGTAACATGAATTCTATATTATAATGATGCTCATAGGAGGCGGTGATCTCTTACTATGACTAGCTTTGAAGAAGACCGAGCTAAAGCGATGTGTCATAACTCATTTCACGCCCGCCAGTGTTGCCAGATTTAGAGGTTTTCCCTAAAACTTAGAGGATTTTCCAGGTCGTTGAGGTTTTTTCGAGGTTTCGATGTCACTAAATCTGTCTAGGGGATTTTCTGAAGGATTCTCACAATTCTTACCAATCGTGAATTTCTTTTAAAATCGGTCAATAACACTACTACTACACTGACATTTTGGACAAATTTTAAAGAAAAGGAAGGAAGAGGGTTAAGTTCAATGTACCAATAAGTACCTAATAACAACTTTCTGATAAAAACTTGATATCAATTTAGTATTTTAGTAACTGTAAACTGTGTAGCTTGTATGTAATAATCCTTATATTTTAGATAAATATGATATACAAAAATCGTCAGAGGTTTTTTATCAATCGTACTCTAGAAACTAGGGGTTTTTTAAATACATCTAGGGGGGAAGGTGCAAAAAAATCTGGCAACACTGACGCCCGCATACATAATGTGGCTTTTGAGCGTGATGTACTTCTTAGGATCTTTACACACAACCACGGTTAGGTGCGGTAACTTACGAATTTCCATTAAAATCACGCTGCTGCGCGTTTGGTGTTCATTGTCTCATTAATCGCGTACAAAGTTTAGCCGCGGCGGCCATCGCGCCGCCGCACCATACCACGTTCGGTGTGTGAAACTCCTTGTTTGTCCAATATTGTTTATATACTACATTGGTTCGTTAAACAAAACTACTTAATATGGTTGGAGTATGTTGTATGTTGTTAATATGGTAGCTCAGGGTGTCGACTCGTGATCGTAAAGTGTCGAAAAAGATAAGAAAAAAGAGTAATAGAAGTGTACCCAAAGGGCCCACCTGTACAAGACTTGATAATAGTTCTTCAGCCAATAGAAACAGAAAACTGTGCGTTAAAGTATTATAAAATAGTTTCGATGGGCTGTATGTTTTGTTTACATTTATTCAAGCACCTAAGCAAATATAGTGTAGGGTTCCTGTAAAGACTAAAATGTTTAAGTCTTCAAGGCAATTAAAATTCGTCCTATAATTGAACTACGAGAACATCCGCGACTTCGTCCGCGTACAATTAGTTTCCCGCTACTTCCCCTATTTTAACCCCTTAAGGGATGAATTTCCAAAAATCCTTTCTTTGTTCAGGGTAAAATATTCCTCGGATATCTGACCTGAGCGTTGATCGATATTATGGGCTGAAATGATCAGTAAATAAGTAAGTAAAATAAAATAAGAACCAACGTACCAAGGGTTGCCAACTATACTTTATAATAACGTATCCTTTTTCTTTTTTTTTTGACCCGGGGGAAACTTGCATACCCGCCCTGACTGGGGTCAGGGCGGGTTATGTCCGACTTGAACGGACTAAAACCCCCGGCGCGTTGCGCCAATTGCTTTAGGAGGGGGCTACGGGACCGCTATAGCGCCAAAACGTATTCCTCCAATAGCGGATGCCCTTTGGGCTCGCCTTCCGGCGAGGGCTTTTGCAAGGCTCCTCGCCTACTCCTCTGAGGGCACCCTGGAACACAGCAGGGGCCTTCCAGCTCAGTATCCTACGTTATTTTGCTTAAATATACTTAATAGTTTTGAATAAAATTTAAAGTATCGGACATACTTTATTTCTGACTTATGCGTGAAATGGATCGAAATTGATGACCTGCATGCAGAATCCAGAACGAACGAAATTTCTGAACGTGCGTGAAGTTTCATTACAGTACAGTGTGCTAAGAGCACAAAAAAGTATGTTTAAAAAAAACAATCCATTAATTTGAAGAGTTTTTTGTTATTTGGAAATACTTTTATTTTATACTCGTAAGACAGGTAGGTATATACGTTATTTTCCTCAAAAAAAAGTTGGCAACCTTAGCCCACATCCACCCGCAATCGGTAAATAAAAACTTCTTCACTTTTACGCCAATTTTAGATATATAGATAATCATTTTAACGTTTCAAAGTTACTTTCAGACAGCGAGAACAAACCTTTATCGATTGTAAGTCGACTGTGGCTCGCCGGGGGCATGGTAATGAGGTGATAAGCGCCGTGCGGGAGCTTCCGGAACTACCAATATTGAAAATACTTTTAAGCAGGTGTACAGTGAGGAAACCACTTATTTTTACGAGAGACATGTGCCACGAATGTTTTAAAGTGGTATAAACAAGAGTATACTTGAAAACTGAGGGCCTATTGTCTAACGCACTCGTAATCGCAATCGTTTTAATTTTGAAATTCGAAGGCTTGTCTGCATACAAAATGAAAAACAATTGCCCCGCTTTGAAGTCTCTTGCCATTGCGAGTGCGTTAGGCAATAGGTCAGCTGGTTACCTCTCATAAGGACAAATTTCAGTTACTATCAGTTTTGTTTGTCCGAATTATCATAACATCATAAGCTACCAAATTTTTTTTTTCTCAAATCGTTTAACTTTCCTCGATTGTTATAAAACAAATCTAACCTAACCTTTCGGTACTGTAGGTATATATTTTTAAACATTCAATTTTTTTTATGGGTTTGGAATGTTTGGATAAAATTATTTTCTAACTTATGGATTCTCGGGTAAATGCAACAGTTGGCAAACAAAACTTCGGACTTACTATAATTTATTTTCGACCTGTATTCTTTTGAACGCCTTATGTTACATCAAATACAAAGTGCGTAACTCACACACCAAGCATGTTTCCTAGGCTATGTCAATTCATACGATTTTTTTCTCTTGAACTTGTGTACAGCCAAAACTAAGAATACTAAAAATTTTAAAAATTACTTAAATTAAAGCACATACGAGTTTTAAAGGAAAACTATCACGACTAAGCAGACTTGACGTTCTTGAGATACAGGCGACTTAAGCGTTCACACCAATTAAAATCATCTAACACAGCACCAAATAACTTTAAATAGAGAATAAGTTCATATTTGTTGTTTTTTGAGATAATTTTTGTGTAGTAACGGCTTCGGAACCCTACACTGAGCATGGTCGGACATGCTCTTGCTGTGGCATGTGGTTTTCTTAGAAAATAATTACCTATGTTGCAACGTTGCTTACCCTCTCTTTTGCTCTGAAAACTTGACAGGAGCCGTATTCAGAATTTCTGAAAAGTGAAAGGGATACAACTATATGACTGTTATAACTCTGTCCTTTTCCCTTGTTGAATATTTACACGTTTTAACTGCGTGTAACACGGTCTCTGGTAATACAACACAAAGGTCCACATGACGTTTTAACTTATCAAAAACAGAAATGTATGTAAAAAAACTGACTAAATTATTGCGAGTCTTTTCATCATATAAAGGTTTTTAAAAAGCTATAAAACTTTGTAATTATAGTAAATCCCATGAACATGTAAAATGGGAAATATCTAAAATATCTAGACAGATAGAGATATTTGTGTGGGCATCACATATTTCCCATTTTTCATGCACAATTACAAGTTTATTTTGTAACAGGCTACAAATAATTCCAAATTTATTTTCAAACAGGTATCGCACGTGCCCACAAGGTTGACAATCGGCCATGAGGCTCAAAAAAACTATGCGGGACGCGACCTTGGTCAAAGACAAATTGACAGCCGCCATTGTACCTACTCCGACGAGTATGGTGCGGTCTTGCGCAGGCTAAATGTTAGGTACCTTTTCGTTATAATAAATGTCAGGAGACAATCATACAAATCGCCCTAAACCCAAACTTAGCTCTAGGCTTGTACGCTGTAAATACTAGATTACAACGATTGAGAAGGGAATTATACATAATACATAAAACATTCAAGGGTTCAACACCCAGAAACCAATACCTACTCACGCTTATCGCGCAAATACCCC
The DNA here is from genome assembly GCA_963966035.1 of Acleris laterana. Lineage (NCBI taxonomy): Eukaryota > Metazoa > Arthropoda > Insecta > Lepidoptera > Tortricidae > Acleris > Acleris laterana. Next base: position 16,832,642 of record OZ014439.1, on the reverse strand, counting down.
CTACCCCCTTATCTTATACTATCTTATTGGTGGGTTCCTTACGGATACACTTCGACCCTACGGAATCTTTTGTGTAATTACTTCTCTTATAGCTTTTAATCCAATGCAGCCTCCACCCCTTCCAGATAGTGGAGTTCAGTGCCTTGAAATCGTTTGGTGTTGGGTATGTAGAACCGAGGATTTTCATTCTTACTCCGGCGAGGGCCGGGCGTCACATTCACACAATAAGCGTTTCATTATTTCTACATCTTCGCCGCACATTCTACAATCTGTGTTGTGATAAAGGCCCATATTTGCTAGGAGATGTTTAACCCCAAAGTGCCCTGTAAACACTCCGATAATGTACCCCTACCCTCTTACCTTCAGCCTTACCGGAAATCCACCCCGGGACTACCAACTGGCCTAACGTCGTGAAATAAGGTAGGTCATTTAGCAGGTTTATGTACGTTAACCTGGTCACCATCTGAAGGCGAACAGTTGAAAAGAGGCTGCAATAACTCGTAAGAAATCTCAAAGTGGCCGTAAAAGAGACGTTGGAAAATCCCTTTACAGCCCGTGAAATGTAGACTCTCTCCCTTTTGGTTACACATCGACCCTCTAGGATCTCTCGTGAAATTACCCCCCTTACACACCTAGCATGGGCCAATTTCCTCACGATGTTTAATGTACGACTAGGGTTCAAACTCTGTATGTTACTGCTTCTAAAATAATTTATCAACGTAACATCTTCCTTATACCTAATTCCCTATCACTTCTACCGAATAGTGTTTAAAAACAAAAGAAAACCGTTTTGTATGAATGCGTAAGTTACTTGCGCAGTCACAACATGCATTGCGCAGTGACAGTCGCATTGTTCCGTTTAAGAACCCCTCGGGGGAAAACGCAATGAATGGATGCGCCCATTTGGGATCGAAAGGAAGCACTTTCCATTCGGGAATGGAATCTAGTAAAATGTAGCAGTACTAAATTTTAAGTGCTTCTGTGGCTAAATTTGGATCTCGACTCGCTTTGTCTTTGGGCTAGGACATAAGAAAGGAAATTAAATAGGTTATGGTGGTGTTTTCGATAAATTAATGTTAGTAGAAACAGTTGCGAATCAGACTAGTACTTTCCTTACATTGTACATACCAAGAAAGTTAAGAACTATTCATCTAGATTTTTATTGTATCATAATTTTGAATACTTGTTTGCCTATGCCGTCGCAACGCTAATGTACTTGTCCTTGTCATGTCCAAAAAAAGATGGCGCAATATAACAATGTTACTCACTTTGGTGAATAGGCTGGAGAGTTTGTCAAAGAAATAGACATACATACATGCTTACGATATATTCGTTCGACAAACATATCCCTCCTCCTGACGCAGTCGGTTAAACACTAAATCTGTCGGGCGATTATACTGCCAGCCATCATAAATAGTAATAAACTTTACCACCTTGTCGCTTTAACGACATGTTAGGTCTGCCACATGAAATGGTTCAAGGCGTTAAAGTGGTCAATGACCAAAGTGTAAACTGTAAAGCTTTATGATTGTGATCGTAAACTAAGGGTACACATTTGAGGCAGTACCAGGTTCCCTGAGGTAGCACTAAATTTTTAGACTTAAGTGGCAAAGTATAGGACGCGTGCACAAAGAACAGATGGCCTGTAGCAGGGTTTCTCAAACTTATAGCCCCACCACAGACAACTGTGAACCTCTTAAAAAAAGTTATATAACATGTATAAATATAGGTAAGTCCAAGTTGGACTCGCGTACCGAGGGTTCCGTACTGCCGCACTTGGTAAAGACAAAAAATTCAAATCGAAATATAATAATACCTACCACGCCAGATTTTAGTATCGGGTGGGGTGGGGGGTTCATGAAAATAAAATGACTAAAAGTTAACAAAAAAACCCTTGGAGATGTAAAAAAATAGCGTTATGTTTTATATCACAGAAACAGAGAATATTACATAATTAATCTTATGTTTTTCTTTTTAAATATATCCACTACTTCATTCCTATCCCGTAGCGGATCTTCATGAGAGCCAAGCCGTTCAGTCTGTTTCCATTCGTTGTGTTCCGCAAGTAGTTTTCAAGTTTTCTTAGGCTTGAAAAGGTCCTTTCTAGGGTAGCTGCAGAAACAGGTATGGTACCCAATATTTGCAACAATGTGTAAATATTTGGATATAGGTTTTGGTCACATTTATCTAAGCATTCTAAAGCTGATTTTGGACTAGGGGAGGTGAGAGTCATAGCTGCTTTCAGTGCTTTCCACACTTCAAGTTCTGCTTTGACGACAGATGTACTTATTTCGGGCAGCAGCGGTGCGAATCATCGGTTCGTGAGTCCGATTCCTTCCTTATGGGTCTGGATCGTCTGGACTAGTCCTTCCAAATTTACGCAACTTGAGTCGATTTCTGAAAGAATTCTGGTCAATCTCAGTCTTAATTCTGGTTCAGTAAATCTTGTCGCAAACGATCACCGGTGAACCCCTCGGCGTTTGCGTACTCCACTTTGAGAAACTCTGGCCCATGGAGTCAAACAGTTCTTATACGGTTATCGTACCAGTAGCCTGGAGAACCAGAGGCCCTAACAAATATGCAAACGGGATGGCATGCCATTCTCGTGCGTTGCGATAAACCACGTGGTCAACTGTCATCCCAGACATTCATAGTGATAGAAAAGAAAAACTTTAGCAACTTTGCATCTTGGCTAGGGCCTCTGGAAGGGAGGACCTGGTGAAGGTTGGAAATCTGCCAGATGCTAACAGCACAGGATCCATGATTGTTGCGGTCGCGGACCTATGACAGGGCTAAGTCGAACAGTACACGTCTTTGGACAGATATAATGATGTAGATGATGATCTACGTTCCCAACTAATCATTCTATTAGCCAATTAATTAACCGCACAATTACTTCCTTGCTGTAACCAACTTAAGAATAGACAACTCCAACAATCAGTACTAAACAATCTTCGCAACGCCATACCCGTCCAACCTGCGCCAGAGGCGACCTCTACAAATAACGAATTAATCTTTGACTCCGTCGCCTGCGAGGAATTGGTAGCTATCGGAGTAATAAATAGCCACGTCAGTGCTTTAGAGGCAGGGGACGATAAATAACCTCTTATCGACCGAAGTGCAGACCGACTTGTTAACACGTGTCCCGGCCATCGATAAACACTGATCGATAGGGGCGAAAACGGCGCGAAAGTCGAAAGGTGCCCGTCGGGCGTAACGAACGCTTTCTAGGTTTTCGATACGCCTGTCGATTGTCCTGGTGTCGTGATAATAGTCTTACAAATAGCTTTCCTATCGCTTATCGCTGTGTAGGCTTCTTGATTTGTAATTAAGCAAGCTTGGAACCTATTTACGTCTTGAAAACTGAGACGCGATATATCATTAAGTATCGGGCGATAAAACCACCTGCTGCATTGTATTGGCGCTTTCCGAGGGTCGTTAAAACTAACAGTTCTCATAATACTCTCCACCTGGAGAGTACTTTGAGCTCGGAAAAGCATACGCCCACGTAATCTTGGCTTTTGTCTGTATCTATGAACTTTATACTTACTAAAAAAAAAAGGAACGCACATAACGCTCATCCAACAGAATAATGACGCAAATGCAAAAAGTCATTTTTTTTTTCATTATAATCTACCTTAGGGGAAAAGACATCTGCAATCCCAACGACTACCGCTAGAGATAATTGTCATAATTGATTTCGATTGAAGTTCGAGCAAACTTGCCGCGACAACGGCGTACTACATAATAATATATCAGTTGTGAGGGGAGCCCCGCGTTGTTCAAAGATACGCAAATGTAAAGTTATGATGACAGATACCTACTCTTATATTATTGACTCATTTGTACAATTGCGTTTTGGTTTTATCCAAATATCTAGAGATACACCGACGTAAATGTTAAAGTTATTTCGCTCTAAAATATCATAATCTCACTCTCTCTCTCTAGTGTAAAAAAGATGTACATAAGTGATTTTTTTTGGTATTTTTTTTTTACGTATTTTTTTGTTTTTAAACTAAGTGTTTGTAATTAACACCTATTAAATAAAATAACGTATACAAGGCCAATTTCGTATGAATCGTACGATGCTTTCCTGTAAACCGTAACCGTAAAATAGCAATTGCGATTTTTTCCATTGAATGAGCGATTAAATAGGATTTAGATTCCAAAGTAAGTCGCTTCAAAGTATAACTTCTCGTTAAAATTGGTTGTAACAGATTAAAAACCGGCAAATACAATGAGCTCTCTACAAATTTCACCAAATTGAAGCAATAAAGCCACTTACTTATAAGAAATATCGGTTTTTGTTGCGAACTGGGCTGAATGCAACTGCGGTTACCCAGAAGGGGCAAAAAGATGATCGAAAACGTTTTATAACGGTCCCTGTGGATCTAGCCGTTTCGCGAAACTGAACGATTTCACTCGGGCGTAAAAACTAATCGATTATCGAAACGAAAGAAAGTTTGAGGTCTCGTTAAGCTTTTTGTGGTCGCGAGCTGATTTTTGGGGACGATTTAATTTAAATAGATAAAAACAAATTTTAGCCGGTCTTTACAAAAACCAAGCGAATGTCCAGCTGGACGTTTCTAAATAAATTGGTTTTTAGCATTGATAGTAGGTATAAATTTATATTTATAAATACCTACTTATATTTTGCAAGCCGACAGTAAGTTATTTAATCTACCTACTATTTGATCAATAAGAAGAATCAGTGATATAAAACGTATTATGTATTGTATTCGGAACGGTTGGCCTGGTTGTCACAAAATTAATCTTGCAAGATTGAGCAAGGCAGATCGAAAAGGAGATGGCGGAATGATTGACACGTTTTAACGCGATAACTGCTGCGGCTGTTACATCTGCAGAAACTCATGAAAGAGAATCGAATTTGCTTTAGTTATTCAATATGGTAACACCGCTTCTTGGCTTAGGAGTGCTCCCCGGTTCCGAGATATTCAAAATTTTTCCAAACTATTGTAAGTAATAAATATAAAAGAATAGTTTTTCAGACCTTTAAAATGGTTATAATGTTTTGAAATAATACATTTATGACTATAATTAATATATTACACAAAGCGGTTTATTTTGCAATTTGTGATCACATGGCGCCGTTGATTCGGGGTAAAATGGGACAAATGCCAGGAAAGAGAGAAACTTCTGCCTAAAAGTTGGTTACTTTGGCTAAAAATAATATAAGTGACGTGATGATATAAAACAAACAACAAACTTCCTTAATATACTTATCATCACCGAAAGTATCGCAGCAACACACATCATGAACGTTATCCCCCAATCGCTACAACATCCGGCACAATATCCACACATTAACATACAACTAGGAATCAATGCCATTCGTAATGTATTAACGAATGATATATCATATATGTGACAAAGAGATTGATCTAAAGGCGACCATAATGTGCTCCAATGGCATTCCGAGAGCCTGTCGCACTCCATCATGGAGGCACCATTCAGCCATCAAGTCGTTATAAGACATAATACGGAGTTTTTTATTTAACTGCAGAAGGCAGGAAGCAAAAAGTTGCAAGGTATTATGGTATGTACCTATGTTAGAACTTAGAACTTTCTATGAGTAGAAATAGGTGAAGCAGAATCTGTTGTTTGGGTAAATCAGCAACAGTGTCCCTCAGGGAGCCGTTTGTGTCCCATATATTTTCTAAGTATATAAGTATTTGTTTACAAAATGATTGACGGTCGTAATTTATATCGAGGCAAAATTTTTTTTTTGGAATATCTTAAACTAGATTCCGACCGCAACACCGTCCGCGATTAATTTCGGGATAAAAAGTAGCATGTGCCGTTCGAGACTACAATCTATGTCTAAGACAAAATTTATCCAGATTCGTTCAGACTTAATGCTTATAATAACATTGTCAATCAATCAATCAAATTACCATACATAAATTTACAAAAGAAATACAGAAAACAAAGAAAAGATTACATTTCCCTAATTGGCCGGCAACGCACCGATAACTCTTCTTGAGTTGCTGGTGTTTATGGGCGGTGGTGATTACTTCCCATGAGGTAACCTACATACTCATTTGCCTCCCTTTTATCAAAAATGCACATAAACATAAATATACATACACAAAAAAAACCTCATTTTATTACCCATAAAAGTAACACCAGAGACTAAAACATTGACTCTTGTTCTTGATGTAAGACTGTATGTCCCTTTCTGCTTATCATATTTATATTATACATACATACATACATAAGCTACCGCCTTTATTCCCCGAGTGGGGTTGAGCAGAGCTACAGAATTACTAACAACTCTGAAAACTTGTTAATAATTCTGCTACCAAATTTTGCACAATTAGGTTAAGATGTTTACCAGTGTATTAGTCACAGGTTGCAAGCCCATCGCCTAAAATAGTATATCTATACTACACAGCCTTTATTCCCTTAGTCGTCTCTTACGACATCCATGGGAGGACATGGAGTGGCACTATTCTAACCCAGCAACCACGCGAAGAGTTTATTTTATATTTATTTGTTATTAACTTATTAATGTATTTAATGACAATATTTATTTATCCTATTTAAATAATAGCAAATAGATATACCTATATATCGATCTGCTATTATTATTTTTATTTTATATACCTATATTTAATTGTTGTTCGATTAGCCAACCGTTTTTATTCCTCTCTCAATCGCTCAAAGGTTTACTGGAAGAGATCACTTGAAGGGATAAGTTCGCCTATGTACATAGCTTTTTGTTTCTGTTTCTTTTTTTAGTTTGTTATTTGCTGTTTGTGCAATAGAGAGTTTACATACATACACATACACACTCTAACTTTACAGGTCTAGAGCGCTAAGTTAATTTGTTTAAGATTGCGTCTGAAGTTATGTATGTATGTATGTAAACAATTTATTGTACAAACAAGAGATAACAATTATAAAATAGACGAAAATATAACAGGGATGTACAGTCGAAGTCATAAATACGTTTACACTTAAGTACCTTGTCACTTTAATCGCTGTGACAATTTCATAATGACAGTTTCAACGTGACGTTAAATAGACCAGGTACTTAAGTGTAAACATATTTTTGACTTCGACTGTACAAAGGCGAACTTCATATTTTATTAAGTTTAATCCCTTTGTCCTGAAACATATCTATAACAGTAGCTGTTCCCCGCGAGTTTGTCCGCATATAACTCATTTAAAGTTATTCCAAAAAGAGCTGTACAACTCTCAGGAATAAATAGTATCCAGGACTTCGCTTCGACGACCTACTTCAAATTCAAAATTAATTTACTTATCGGACAACATCCATGATTGTTTGTATGAATATTTTTATAACTAAACAAATGAAAACAAACATCGTCACTAACTATAATAATAATAATAATAATAAAGCTTTAATTAATTCCATACAAATAAGAGTAATAAATTCGTAATATACATATAAACATTATTAATCGATTTATTTTATTAAACAACACATTCTATTTCTATAAGTTAAGTTAATGTAGGTATTTATTATAAATTTAAATTATTATTTAATTTCATTGTTTATTTAATTTCAGTGTTTATTATTTGTAAGGACCCCGTTCGGGTAAAAGCCTCCCCCAAGGAATGCCACGCATCTCTATCCTGAGCTGTGTCCAGCCAACTTCCACCCGCCGTCGTCGCTACTATTTCGTCTGTCCATCTGGCCCTTGGTCGACCTCTCGCTCTGGAGCCAGAGCGTCACTAACTACCTAACATTTAAAAAACTCTACAAAAGTTAATTCAGACAAAATACAGGTGGTTAAAACTTTCATTTAGTTTTTTTTTTATAGCTCTATCTTTTCAATGCAATATATTTTAACGAATTTCAATACAGGGTGTCCCAGGAATTCCTATATCAAGTGGAACACTAGAAGTAGAATAACTACTCATAATTGAGACTAACCATAAACATCTTAGCCTGATTGTGCAAAATGTGGTTACAGAGTGGTCAATAGGTTTTTGGAGTGGTGGTGATTCTGTAACTCTGCCTACTACGTCTGGGAATAAAGGCGTGAGCTTTTGTGAGACTAAGTTTGAAAAGCAGCGTAAAAAAACACGCACGTACCATTTTTTTTCTGCAAACTAATAATAGGGTCTATATCGAATGGCATACAATTATTAGTCCTATTGCATAACGTCTTTTGTCCTAATAACGTGTGGCATACACTTTGTTCCGCATATTTTTGATTGTCCGAAATTGTTGCTCCTATTATCGTTTGTCCTAAATATTAGTTGTCCTATCGTTTGATGTGGCTAAGATTCAACTGTCGAATGATTGATGTGCATAATTGTAATATTCCTAATATTTAATGTGCTAAAACTAACCTTGTCAAACTTGTTGGTTCTGGCGTTTCGCTCGCTCGTTAGGGTCACAGTTCTACCTAACACTCCTCCCGCTTCGCTCGTCGTCGTACCTAACCTAACCGAAATCTGACCTGCCTGAAGGTATAATGCTGTAATTGTAGCCAGTTTAATAATAGGCAAAATAATTATTAGGACAATTCATGTTAGGAATATTATACTTTAGGTAATTAGACTTTAGAGTTATCAATATTAGGACAAACTTGCTTTAGGACGTTAAATGAGTATGCGCAAAAATTATTAAGACAAACGAGTAGTATGCCGTTCAACAGTATGCCAAACATTCTCGGCCAAACATTTTTAGGACAAAAAACGTTATGCGATACGACAGGCGCCCCTAATGATATTACAACTTTAATAAAAACTAAGTCATATTTCGCTCAAACTCAAAGGACCAACAAATGGTACAAGTACCAATATTTTTCATTAAGAAATATGATTAAAAACAAACTTTTACTCAATTTTCTTAAAGCAATATTCCAATGATACCTAATGACAAAACCGATGGAACCGGACGGTCGGGTGCCGTCCGGGTAAAAAACCGGCACGCGCCGTACTGCCGTCCTAGCACAGAACGCAGTTAACTGCGATGTAGTAGTCGAACCATTCTATACTCTATTGGTAACCACATTAAATTTAAAATCCGTATACTATTACTATGGAGTTAGCCGCTTTCTTTGGTATGACGGCAGCGTAGCTTTCTAGCGCAATAAGTGGCGCGCGCTGTAGGCATATTATTGAAGAAATCTCTCGACGCGGTTATTGCACGCGCTGCAAGTTATAAGCTGTAGCGATTTTGTAAACTTAATTATTTACTACAAGCCGCAATCGAATGGTGGTGAGACCTTGAGTCGGGATCGCTATATCTTAAGAGAAAAAAGTAATTGGTGAATTTGATCGCGTACTGATTAAATGTTGTAAGAAACTACTAAAAAAAAACATTATATTAAGAATGTTGTGTACCTAATGCAAGTCTCCATAAATATATTTTTATTCTTTTTATTGTTTAATTACGGACCATTAAGAGGTTTCAAACAGTGGCCTTAACGGTTAAAAAAATAACATGGATCTTTCCGGGAACGCGTTTCTTAATAAATGTGAAACAGAAGCTGGGATGAGTCAAGTGTCGTGTCACAAATGTTGGTACATGCATTACAATGGATTTGGCAGTGTGAATGTTATCATTTAGTACACGGTACAGAAGGAAAGAGTAACAATACCTCTCATGTTCTGTAGGTAAAATTGCAGGCAAACATTTTTCTTAGTAACCTGGGGGGTTATTATGACGTAGCTATGTAGTTCATTTTACGCTGAGAGAAAAGGACAGAGCCATATAACTGCTTTAGCTCTGTCCTTTAACGCTCGCCGTAAAATGAACTGCATAGTCATGTCATAATAACCCCCCTGGCCGTTTTTAACACAGAAAATATAATTAAAAACAAAACGGTAGAACGCTATCCGCTCCTGAGTTGCGTCTGCGCATCACCCCGCTGAATGCGCCGCAATAGTACTTTCACGAGAATAAAAGCATAAATGTATTACAGTTCATACAACAGACTTGCATTGTAAGTACAAATCGTTTCATACCAATACGTACATACATACAAATCAGTGATCTACAACATACATAGGACATTAAAGTTACTCAGTACACAGATACAACGAATATGTAAATGTGTAGTCAATTTTAATGTTATGTTAGTCAGGACATAAAGTAATTCATTTCATAAAATGTATGTAGCAACATACAATGTCCCGGATATAATATAATAAGTCAAAATTTCAAATATAGAAAAACGAACGGTCGTTATCATTATCCAAAATGTATAGAATTGACGTAAGCTGTCAGACAGAGACGTCGAGCGCCTACGTGATTCCGTACATATTGTCAGTTATCGAAAATCCTTTACGTTAACGTAAATCAATTGTCCAGACTCACAGATGTGTTGCAATTACATGGAAGAGGGCCTTAGCTCAAGTTTACCTATACTCGATATGCTACTCTATCATCTAATTCGCTTGTTATCCTTTGGTGTCACAAACACAACTAGACGGGACGTTATACGAATTGAAACGTTGTGACACTAACAAAGTAAGTGCTAAGGGAACCCCAGACCAGCAGATCACCCGACCAATTCAATGGATCTGTCAGGTCAGACCAATGGACCGCACACATTAAACAACTTATACCTGCTGGGAGTACCTATTTGTACGTCCGGTTTTAAAATTGTCATCATACATCATCAGTTTTCAAACGACAGATTAAGAATTTGCAGATCCACCGACCGCCAAGTGACGACGTTCGTCACGCAACCCGCTGGTTACCCGCAAATGTATAGCAGATTTGGCTGTGATCCGTTGGACTGTCCGTGGAAATCGCCACGCGCCCCACGCTGTCTGCCAGTCTGTATTCTAATACAATTAACTGGGGGATTATTACGACATGGCTTTGTAGTTCATTTTACGGCGAGCGTAAAGGACAGAGCTATTGAAGTTTTATAGCTCTTTCCTGTTCTATCAGCGCAAACAGAACTGCATAGCTATGTCATTATAACCCCCCGATTATCAATGAGTACACAATAAACTTTAATGAAAATATAGTAGTTGATAATTTTGATATTTCAGTAAGTAAACCATTTAGATTATCAAAAGCAATCTGAGATTGATAAATTGATAGGTATGCAAATATAATTCAGTCTTTGCTAAAGACAAATTTGATATAGGTGTAGTAAAAGGCCGTATAGGTGCTCTATTGAGGATATGAAAGAAATTGAACATCAAATATCAAAATTACTGGAAAATAATTTAATTGAAGAGTCATAATAGCCCTTTTGCAGCTCCGGTAACTCTAGCATTTAAAAAAGAAGAAGGAACGCAATCAAGGCTTTGTATAGATTTTCGCGAATTAAATAAAATTGTAGTCCCTCAATCGCATACCTGACATATCGTATCGATGATAATATTGATAATGTAGTACCGTGTAGCAAACCAATTAAATTAGGTGCAAAATAAACATGTACATCACTAGTAAGGTATATTTTGCAACTTTTCAATTTGTTAGTTACGCGATATTGCAGTATCACCGACGATATGAAAGATTAATATCGGCGGACGGACGAATAGTCTGATTAGGCCTTAGCATTTGAGGTGTTATTTTTTTCTTACATACCTTATTTGATGGGTTATTTAATCAAACAATACATTTTAATCGGTAAATTTAAAATAAAACATTTTCAATGTACACCTGCAAAAAAATACCCGAACAAAAAAACAGCCAAAATACACAGAATACGAGTTTCTTGTGAAAATATATTCCTTCTTCTATCTTCTTCTTCATCTTAGGTTTAAGTAAACAGTCTTCTAGTTTCCTGTCCGGATGGTCGTTCCATGTTATCGTAGGATCGCCCAACACTAGTGATGCCACTAAGAGACCACGGGACTGTAAAATTTAACCCGTGAATTCTTCCAGTGCCATTGCCTGTGCATGGTGCGAGTTCTTCTTTATTCTGTTCTTCTAGTTTCTTTCTTCTTCTTACTTCTTCAATTGTTCTGATTACGATGTTACTTCTAGGTTCTTTGTACTCTATAAAGTGGTCGTTTAGCTATAAAGCATAACATTACCCATTAGACTAAAACATCACTACATATAATGATAATAATAATAAGTCATTTATTTCAGGAAGAACCCATATGTACTATCAAGGAACTAGAATGTTTGACTTAGTAAATTGGCTGGGTTATACATTTTTCACGTGTCATTAATCGTGTTGTTACGTCGGGAATTGTAATAGTATCCTAACACAGCTAATTGGCGTACTATCTCAAACAGCGAAACATTAAATTCCTTGACAGTACACGATTAATATGGATGTTATGTGGGTATCGACACATAATTGGCTGAATAGAAATAACAAAGCTATTAATTTCAAGCTGTAGGACGCTCTTTAGTGGTTACATTAAACTGAAATATTAGTTATTCGAAAATTTTAAGTGTCATAAGTTTCAGCAATTTTAATATTAACTCTAGTACTTACACCATCATCAAATGTACTTACTTACACAAATTGCATACGTCGTACCTAACATTAACTACACGGCAGACCCATGCCATGCGACAACACAAATTACACATATTTACGAGCCTGCAACGTTGGCTAAAACCTGGCTAAAACGTGGCTAAACCCAGCCAGCCCGTTAGCCACCATTACCCCCATTAGCCCATCGTCGCACGCGCAGCCTGCGCCGGCGCAATTAAAATTAATGAAACCCGCGCGCGTACGTTATGTGTTTCTATTACCCACCCGACGGAGATTCAGATATACCCATTTTATACATTTATACAGGGTGTTGATGTATTGCATTGCCGTTCGCAGTGCTAAAACGCATTTTTTTGACGGTGCGTTGGCCTTTGGTAATCCCGGTAAGAGCAGATATTTGTGTGATGTGATGAGCGCGAATATTTGAGATGGAGTGATTAGTTCTATGTATTTAAGTTTATATATCGTTGCCTAGTAGTAGTTACAAACCTAGTCCCCTGATATTTATTTATTTTATATGCCTAAAAAAAATATTTTTGTTTCATTAAATTAAATCCAGAATTAATAAAATTTACCAACATCATTTTTAAAATGGCGTGTTTCTCAATTTGTTAAGTTAAATATCATTATGTTTGAAAGATATTGATTTTACATACAAGGAGCGTGAGTTTTTTGAGCGAGCAAGCGAGAATCAATCAATCAAATAATATTAAAAATCATACCTCGATTTAACAATGTCTTGTTAAAAGCAGTAACGCGTGTTCAACCAAAGATATGAGATGATCACGATAGTTTGGCGTTACGTCTTAATAAAATCCACCTGTATAAAAGCAAACTATATGTATAGCTTAATTAAAACGGATTGGATAGTTTACAAGTGTTAATGGCGGGCTCATTAGCATAGCAACTCAACTATTGCTCTGTGAATGTAAGGGGTATTTTATACGTTGCGTTAAATGTATCTTTAATTGACATTAACGGCGTTAATTCTGTTATTTAGTTTGCTAAACATGCTCTGATATTTATGATACATAAACTTCTTAGGTTAGGTATTTAAATAGCAGGCCTTAGTTATATGTAAGTTCCGCAAAAACTTGTTACGAAGTAGTAATTTATCTCAAGAAGTTTTACCAATTAACACATTGTTTTAAACCACAATTTCCGTAACAAGAAAGCTCGATCTTCATTAACGAATAAGTAAGATATACAGTAACGAGGTACTTCGTACAAGTCATCAATTTAAACCAACATTGTATTTATAGTAATTATAAAAGAAGCAATAACATGTACTTTCACACGATCGTAATTTCGATTGCGAGTTTTCTTGTTATTAAATCCAGCAGCTAGATGAGACCGATGCTTCCAGGATATCGCGGATTTCATCTAGAACGCGCACACGCAACTAAAAAACCATCGAGTCTATCTGATCTCCGGACACCTGCTCTTTGAAACTGATTAACTCCATCTGTGATTCTACATTCATTATCGACTATGGCGCATCGGCTATAGCCCTTCAAGAGGTTATTACGGTTTTCAATCGCGTTTATAATCGACGATAATGACGACTCGACTATTCGGTACGGTGTTAGCTAAGCGAACTGACGTTTCCTTGCTAATCATTAGTGACCGACCGAAACATGTTATTTTGCCGAAACCGAAACCGAAACCGAAGGTTCGGTTTCATTGTAGTTTCGGCCGAAACCGAAACCGAAACCGAACCTTTTATATATAAAAAAAAAGTCATTAAAAAGACGAAAAAATGTTAGTAAGCCCGTTTTTTTCTAAAATTAATATCTCGCCGACCTATAATTACATTACCATTATTCGCGGAAAAAACACAACACGTATTGACACGTCTACACGAGCAAAGCGCACTGATTTAGGTACCTAGTTGCCGGCGGAGTCAGGCGAGCGACGCCATATTGCGAGCCGTGCCGAGCGCGCCCGACGATAGCCGAGCGCGACCCGAAGGTACGATGTTGTAAGTTTCGGCGCGGCCGAAAGGTTCGGCCGTTTTTGGCCGAAACCGAAACTCGGGCCGAAACTTGATTTTTTGGCCGAAACTGGCCGAAACCGAAACCGAAACCGAAATTTCGGTCGGACACTACTAATCATTTGTTGTATAGGCGCAAACGCTAAGTGTAAACGGTTTATTCACGTATCTATGCCTCCAATTGTAAGCCTAATGTGAAATTTTGCTACACTAGAGGTTAGTTTAGCAAAATTAAAATAATCATCATGTAGGTATGTATAGATTGTAGAACAGAAAAAAAACTAATTATGTGAGCTGATTCTTTAACGGCATTAAATGTAAACAGTAAACACCGTTTATATGGTATTGATGACTTGAAGTTGAGCTTAATTGTTAAGAATGTTACCATGCTTTAGTGCTTAAGTTTTACCAATTGTCTTACTCAATTTTAAATGTTTTCCGTAATTCTCAAAAAATTGTCAAACGATTGACAGCGACAAGGCACAATTGTGATCATCTACTCATGACTTTGACACATTATCATATCACTTACCTATGATCTGTATCAATTGAACTTCCCAAAGATGTAAACAAATTAGTACTGTTTGACAGATAACCTCAAATATTCATCGAGTGTTTTTATTTAAAATAACGAATAATCAATAGTTATTTAGTGTTAAACTTAATGTGAACGTAAAGATCAAGTGAATAAATCATTTCTTAGCCCTCACTTGATCTTTCAGAGCACGTGATTATGTAGTAGTAATGGTAAATTAATTCGTTTGGTTGTGTTTACATCTTTGCCAATTTCAATTGGCACAAACTATACTAGGATCTCATAAAGAAGCGGTGTAGTATCAAACAACCATCTCTACTATAATTGTCCGGATTCCGATTTAATGTTTATTTAATAACACACCGAGTCCAATCTGGATCTGAGATGCACGTCGATTTATGGCGTGTTCTCCCAATATTATAGATAACAGTTAAATATATGTGACGCTTTAAGCGGATGTTGAGATTGGTTAGATAATTTTCTAAAAAATATTGATTTCCTGAAGTGTGTTTTTCATTCGCACTTGTTCTTGTTCATGAATATTATTGAATGGGAAAAACGCGAATGGAAAATACGCTTCAGGAAATAAATGATTTTGAGAAAAATATCTAACAAGTCGATGTTGGTACAACTTCGTGAGATACCTACATCGAAAATGGGTGAGTGTACTCGAAGGATGGTCAGTGGAGAATCTATGAAACGAACGGTAAATTCATGGTTAAGAAGCTCTACGCATGCGTTACCTAAGCTAAGCCACCTCAAAATTAATAAACACTTAACGTAAACATATCTTCCCATGTAGTTTATTTTGATCTGACTTTTTAAATGATGACGATCTGTCAAGGACCGATCGTGGACATTTTGGGGTAGGCCTTTGTCCAGTAGTGGATGATCTGTCTTCTCGTTACATACGTTACACGGTCTATACTCGACATAAAATAGAGTAAGTTTAGTCGTGTAGCGTTTGTATTAAAAAGTGTTCAATGATTTAATTTCAGGCCTAACCACAGAATAGTTCAGACCAATAAATTGTGACGTATAACCACACAGCTAGAATTGTACTCGACGGCCGCGACCGTGCAAAATACGCAGCAAGATTGCAAAATTGAAAATGTAATTACTCGTTCTAAATTTAAAGCTATCAACGGCGGCACTAAATCCAAATTAAATACAATGTTGATTAAAGCAATTTAAATCGGCTCCATGGGAATTTGATCAGTCGTTCCCAGAAGATTAGTTCCTCGCTCCCAACGAGTCGACTAGGTTTCGCAAGCGCTAGTCATGCCGAGATTTAATGCTGTGCTTACGAAGAGAGACTCACGAACCCACCGCACGAGTCTCCACTCTAACGCGCGCGTTTGCGTCCCAAACCCGACGGACTAACAAACGAAACACAACCCAAACGCAAACCTAACTATCCAGACTAACGAGCGGTGGGAAAAGAAAATTGTAAGTCAATTGAATAGCAATAACTAAGTGCGAATTTGCATTGTCCGAGGCGAGTTGTCTCTGATCGTTATAAATAGATCCTCGGCAGCAATAAATAAGCGTTTCAGATATCTTATCGTTAAGCGAACGGCGATAAATCTCGGAAGTATCTGATATGGGGAGTTTATTTATTTAACTACTGACGTAGCGATCACTCATAAAAGTATCGAATATTACGGTTATTAATACGTGTTTTGGCGTTAAATTCGTGAGTAATTTGTGTGTCGACACGGCCGTGAATCTTGTTACATTAACTCTACACGACAGCAATTGTCACGGCGGTAAAGCACCCGGTACACACATTCCTTGCTTCCGGATATATCTCTATGGAATTATATTCGAAGTTGGGCAATAAACTTGGTGAAATTGTGCGCGCGCCGCGGGTGGGTGCGCGTACGCTCTGCGCAGTTTCATGTTCGAAATTAGAAATTATCGCCTATTCATACGCACGAGGGAATTCCTCATTTAAATTCAGAGGTCTTTATTGCCTGTGCATCGAGTTGCATACTCCTTTAGAATACATGGAAGTGATAATGATAAGGCATTGTTCGGTGTGTACGTCTGTTATACGCATCATGCTTAACTATATGTTTACGTGGAATTGTTTGATGGAATAACAATCAAGTTAAACATAAACTATCACGATCAGGGGTAAAATTAGCAATAAGGTTTACGCCTGAGTTTACGCAAACGGCGATATCTATGGTAATCGTCTATTCAAATTGTCCCTAACTAGATGGTATTTCGCAATACGAACATTACGAACCGCGGCTGCGACTTTGACTCCATAAACTAACCGATGTATCTTGAATTGAATTCCTATTTCGAGTGAATTCTACTTACAGGGTCAATTTTATACCACGACGTTAACACGAGTCAAAGGGTGTACAGAACCATTTTCCTTCTCTAAATGCAATATAGTTATTGAATAAGGAGATAGCCCGGAAACATACATAAAGTGTTACATTTGTTAGTTAATTAACACTGTACGAGTAGCTACTGATGCTATCTTAAACGTATCTACTCGTGGTCACAACAAAATACAACGTACCTACGAGAATAACAAAATATATATTGTGTCAAACCTAGAAAAAAAAACCTTATCAGATAGTTCCGTTCTAATAATTATTACACATGTCATGTTTCAAACCCGAACCAGTTTTTTTCAACCAAATAGCAAATGAAAAGAAGGTCAACCGATTTGTGACTTACGATCTATATACAGGGTGACACCTAAGACGTAAAACAAAATTTTATTTTCTGGATCTTCTCATGAGTACGATCAACTTTTACTATGGGACTAATATCGAAATCGGTAGAAAAAAATTGAATCTCCCATACTAAAAGCAATCAGCTGGTTTCACAATTTGTATGGAGACGTCGATTTTATGTTTACGTTTTCGAAGTTGGTCCCATATTAATAGTTGATCGTAATCATGAGTAGATTCGGAAAATAACATTTTGTATTACGTCTTACGTGTCACCTAGTATATGACTTTGATCACCACTTAGATCGATCTAATACCTTAGTGTTGTAAGCCAACGTGTTACTGTCGATAAACCTTCTCGTCTTTATGTTACTTGCCGTATTTTTTATCTGTTCGCATTGTCTGCAGTCTCATTATGCCGAAAGGTTGTGGAGACAAAAACTATCAGGCGGCATCATTTAATCTCCGATTAAAGGTGTGAACGAATTTGCATATGGACGTTGAATATGGTTTCTTGAATTGTGTATCTCCAGAACAAATATGAGATCATATTAAGGTCTTTTTTTTGGGAATTTACATGAAGCTGATATAGGTGCCTATGTGCCTTAATTTAGTTCTCTTGTCAAACAATGAGTTTCAGGAGAGATGCATAAGTTTCTGGCTTTTCTGGGCCTCCCATCTGGAGCCGCCAGTGGGTGGTGTAATCATGTCGAATTACACAAGGCATTTAGCAAAATATAAAATGACGTTGCTTCTGAGTTCCAAATACGAATTTGAAATTATTTCCACCGCTACTAACAGTAAAAGGAGTCTACAGCTCTATGGTCATTTAGACCTCGGTTTCAAACTAACCTCATAAACTTCACACCTCAATAAGCGGATGATGAAGTGGCCAGTGAATGAGTATTCACGGCACACTGTGGAACGAAAATGGCCTCTCCATAGAAATAGGGACTTAATTTTCTAAGTGCCTATTTTTTTAATTGAAATCGAATCTACTCCTCATAATTAGGTAAAAAAATGAATATGGGTCAATTTGGCTGGAAAACCGCCGAAAAATAATTTTTTTTATAAAATTTTGTATGGAGCGTATATGAAAAAACGGAATATCTCAGAAAGTGCACAATTTCCCGTAATATCCTTCCGCAGGAATTTAGTACCAATTATTTATGATTTTTCGGCGTTCTCAAAATTTCCCGGGCAGGTGCACTTTTTTTTTGAAAAATCAAAAACGTTTTATATAGGGAAAACTTGGTTTTTAGGAGGTATTTAAGTTTGCAAGACACGTTTAATCGTGGGATAAAATTAAATAATGGCTTTAGATGAGATGGATGTTCAAAAATGAGGTCATTGGAATAATGACATATCTCACTTTTTGGCCCTTTATCTCCCTGCCCCCTAATGAGCACAATCGGTGCTCATTAAGTGTATGATCAAAAGTAAAAATTAACTAAATCACTCTTAATTATTCTTAATGAGTTGGCATTAAGTAAAAAAATAAATTAAATATTATCTTATTATCATTAAGGATGATAATTACCCAGATTTCAATGGGTTCTCATTAGTAATATGCAATGAATAGGTTGCAGTTCAATTTTATTGTTTATTCCTTCTGGAACATTTCAACTGCAAGCAATGGAGGGTTTAACGACCAACTTAGATTTGTACGTGATTTTGAGAAATCAGGAACCTTCTTTTAACTACAAAGCCTTGATGGAAGAAGTGGTTACTAAAATCAATGGACAACTATCTGAAGAAGACTATGATACCCTCAAGGAATTTTGCCAAAGATTTTCAAGAGCTGCTTTGGAAAGATGGCAGAAGTGCCGAAGAGATACGAAAAAGTTTAGAAGTACTTATGAACATTGGCTTATGGAAAATGTTGATTGGCCAAGCTTTGTAGTTTGGCGATCCGATTCACCCACCCAAGAATCAGGTGAATTAAACTATGAAGGATCGACCTCATCGGTTGGAACAATGACTACAACAAAACGTAAGTCATTCGAAGATCTGGGAACCAAACAGAAGAAAAAAAGATCGAGTGACTTACAATCCGAAAACGCTTATGAATTGGCATATGCTGCAGCAGAACGTTTTAAGCAGGATGGCCGCGATGATATTGCGGCCGTAATTGAATATATGCTGAAAAACCCAGAAGTAGCAATCAATCACAACGACAGACAATCTCTACGAAGAAACCCGTAACATCTACGATATATACACCTGAAAAAGCACTAAGTCTTTTTATTTCACTCAAGTTGTCTAAATGGCAATATATGATCCTGCGAGAGAGTGCTATTAGAGAAGGTGCAGAAAATGTGTATCCGTCATACTACAGAGTACAAAAAGCTAAACTAGATTGCTATCCTCCGAGTGAATCAATAACTATTACGGATTCTTCAGCCAAAATTAAACTGCAAGAATTATTGAATATTACAGTGAACAGAATAATGGATAGTATACCACGAGGAAGACAGGAGCACGTAGAAGACAAACAGATGGTACTTATTTCTAAATGGGGGTTTGATGGTGCTTCGAGCCAAAGCAGGTACAAGCAAAAGATGAGTGACTCCGAGCAAGATGATTCTAGTGTTTTCATGACAACCCTGGTACCATTAAAATTAACTTCAGGAACTGATACAATATGGACGAATCCCAAGCCTTGTTCAGCGTTATATTGTCGTCCAATACAGTTCAAGTTCATTAAGGAAAACGAAGCCGTTGTGCTTGCTCAGAAAACGGAGATAGACAAGGAAATTGAAGATCTACTACCCACAGAACACAAAACCAACACAGTGAAGCATGAACTGAAGATGACGATGTTGGACGGCAAAATATGCACTTTTCTTTCAAAAGCCAGATCAAATGCAACTTGCAGTTTATGTTTGGCTAAACCAACGGAGATGAACATTCTTGATAAAGTTCTTACAAAACCTGTGGATACTGGTATATACCAATATGGGTTATCATCTCTACATGCTCGCATCAATACGATGGAATGCCTTCTTCACGTAGCATATCGCCAGGATTTTAAACAATGGGCTGCGAGAGGAAACGAGCTAAAAGAAAAAATGGCATCAAGGAAGAAAATCATTCAAGATCGTTTTAAGGAAGAAATGAATCTCTTGATAGATGTGGTCAAACAGGGGTCAGGGACAACTAATGATGGAAACACAGCCAGAAAGTTTTTTGAGGACCCCTGTAAAACAGCAAGCATTACAGGACTAGATGAGGGATTAATCAGGAGATTTGCAGTAATCTTGCAAGCAGTTACTTCAGGAGAGGTTATAGACGTCAACAAATATAAAGATTACGCCCACGATACAGTAAAAAAATATGTGGAATTATACAACTGGTATCATATGTCCGCAACGGTTCATAAATTACTGGTGCATGGAGCAGACATTATAGCCCATAACGAAGTTATACCGATCGGCAATCTCTCAGAAGAAGCGTCAGAGGCCCGGAATAAAGACTTTAGAAGGTTCAGGGAACACAACTCACAGAAAAAGAGTAGACAAGATTCAAATCATGACATTCTCAATATGTTACTTCTGTCATCGGATCCCAAACTTACCGCAATGAGGCCAACACTGAATAAAAGGAACAAACAAACCTTATTTATTGAGACCTTGGACCTTCTAATCAATTCCGAATCGCAAAATGATTCGGAATTGGATGCCGAAATAGGTGACGCAGAACAATAAAATTAAACTGCAACCTATTTATTGCACATTACTAATGAAATCTGGGTAATCATCATCCTTAATGATAATAAGATAATATTTAATTTATACTTTTACTTAATGCCAACTAATTAAGAATAATTAAGAGTGATTTAGTTAATTTTTACTTTTAATCATACACTTAATGAGCACCGATTGTGCTCATTAGGGGGCAGGGAGATAAAGGGCCAAAAAGTGAGAAATGTCATTATTCCAATGACCTCATTTTTGAACATCCATCTCATCTAAAGCCATTATTTAATTTTATCCCACGATTAAACGTGTCGTGCAAACTTAAATACCTCCTAAAAACCAAGTTTTCCCTATATAAAACGTTTTTGATTTAAAAAAAAAAAAGTGCACCTGCCCGGGAAATTTTGAGTACGCCGAAAAATCATAAATAATTGGTACTAAATTCCTGCGGAAGGATATTACGGGAAATTGTGCACTTTCTGAGATATTCCGTTTTTTCATATACGCTCCATACAAAATTTTAGTAAAAAAATTATTACTCGGCGGTTTTCCAGCCAAATTGACCCATATTCATTTTTTTACCTAATTATGAGGAGTAGATTCGATTTCAATTAAAAAAATAGGCACTTAGAAAATTAAGTCCCTATTTCTATGGAGAGGCCATTTTCGTTCCACAGTGCGGCAGTCAGGTGGGTGGCTACTGTGCACCGTACCCTAATTAATTCCCGCCACCTGCGCGGCCTACGCGCGGGGAATCGGCAAGTGGAACGGCCGTTTGAATTTTATTTGCGGCCAGTTATTAATAATATCGTTTTTTAATTTTAGAATAGGCACCCGATATTTCTACGTTGTTTTCTATGCTAGATCCGGATTAAACTTATGCCTCAAAGATGCTCGGTAAATATTCGTATTCTTTTCAAAGTGTGCAATTTAATGTATGTTTGAGAAAATCACTGTACTGGCGAATTAAACGGATAATATTATTGTCTGTGTAATTTAAACATTCCTATATAGATGTAGTATAATATCAGGGTCTTACTACTCATATAGCAATATAAATCTGTTTATATTTGGAGGCCAATCAAAGTCGGACTGATACTTCTCTGAATCTGTTCTAAAAACTATTGCGAAGTTGGAAGTTTATACTTACTAGGTAAATATAATGTATAAAAAAAAACTTACTTGAAACCAAATTAGACCATTATGTCAAAATTCGGGACCAACATTCTCGATATTAAATGAAGTTTTACCGCTGCCCCAAATAAATGTATGTATGTAACTAGATTATGTAACCGATAAATATATTTCGTTTTTGAGACCAAACGGAGAACAAGGAAAACCTATTTTTTATTTTTTGCAAATCAAGATAACTTAACCTTAAAACGAGAATTTAAACTCGTGAACAGTTTTTATGATCCTGTAAGGGTTACAAGTAAAATTAAGTACTTTATGTAAATTGAGTTTTACGGCCTGTTTGCAAGCCGAGTAGCTTTTGAATGAAAGGAACATAATTCAGCTTTCTTTATAGCTATTTGATTATGGCCGTCTAAAGAATAGCGTACAACATTTCGAACAAAGAATCAGACAGGTACCATACATACATATATAAGTATATATACACATACAGTACTATCATTTTAGTAACAGCCATCGGCAATCTTTGTTTTTCTATGACACACGAGTGACAAATATACTGTCAGTTGAGAGGGCAAGTGTGATAGCCATAACCCGAAAAACATTTCATATTCTTAAAGCCGGGTAAAAAATAATTAACATAAAACAATCATTCATACAACATAACAGACGTCCACAGACTGATGCTAGTCACTTAATCGTCTTAAAGACCAACGAGTTTCTTACTTTTTACTCACTTTCTAGTACAAAAAAGTTGTTGACTAATCGTTTGTCAACCTGTTTCTTTATTCATTTGTTTCAATAAACTTTACTAAGATAAATAACAATCATATGACTTAGTCGAATGTACGTACAGTACATACGCTTTTGCCTAAAGGCTCGAGATCCAACAGACGCGCAGACCGTACCATAGACGAGTTCTACAGGTTTGAATATTCATACACCACTAGTGGCAACGCCCGCCACACTATGCGATGACATAATGATTCGAATAGATTTATTGTATCGATTCCGTATCGATTGTTGGCTCTCCGATGTTAATGGGGTTATAACGATCGATTAGTGCTGTTCGGTTGGTAATATAATTGTTACTGGTTTGCAGCAGAGTTGACATATTCTTGGATGATTTTGTGTTCTTTCTTTACTAGGTCTTTGTTAAGTTTTAAGGCATTGAGAACCATATTCAAAATTAAGTATTATTTATTAATGTAATTAATCAGTGAACGAAGGAGCTATGTTTTATTATTTGACAACTATTAAATTCTGCAAGATTATGTCTAAAACATCACAATTTTACTCGTCAGAAAAAAACAAATTGTCGTATACAGCCTCGCTCACTTGTTTCTTGTTCCAAGTTCAAACGACCGGTTATGCGAAAACACGACGCGGACGTGAGTCATTCGCACATGGCCACTATCTTACGATAATGACTGGACAAATTAAAAAAAAACCTTCCAGGTTTGAATTTTTTTGGTTGAATATCACTGGCCACTTGCAAATAGTGTTTGTTAACATCGATAAAGTGTTGATGAGATTTACTACTGACGCACCGTGATACTAATGATGCAGAAGAGTTTTTACACATATATTTCTCAAATCGTACAGAAGCGTTAAGTTCGTCATTTGTTTATCTGTAAGTACGTGCTTACACTTGTTATGTATCGCGCCATAAACGTTAATGTTGTGTTGTGGGCTTTACTTTTGGTAGTTAGTAATGTCGCATGAAGTGGCAGACTTTTAAAGCATAATTACAAGTTCTTTTTATTTTGTACCAGGGTTATTCTAAGCGCTAGGTATAACATAAATATCATACCCCACATGTGCTGCGGTATTTCCGATTCCACCACCACTAGAAAGTGAGTAAAATAGATTTTAAAATCACTCCTGGCGTTTCATCAACCTACTGGATATCCAGTCACTTCCGCCCCCTAGCGCCATCTCTGAGAACAGTTAGGCAACTACTTGAGTTACTCGTAATTGCAGGAAGACGTATTACCACGTCATTTACTTCATCCCACGATAAGCTGAATACAACTCTAAAATTGATTACTCAAGGCTTAAGTTGGTTAGTATACAAGATAATTTGCACGTTGAGCAACTCATCAATGGATCCATCCGCTGTTTTATGACAGTAAATTTGTTTCTGTGTATAAATATAATATTATTGTTAATTTTATATTTTCATACGTTTTTAAACCATTATTAAATCACATCATAAAAAAATGCAAAAAAAAATGGCATGGAGAATTCAAACGCGACATTTGCATTCTCAAGGCTACAATCGCAAGACTGTAATCCCAAGACTGTGAATGTGTTGACATGCTAGTAATTTCATCAACATTACGTTTTAAATCCAGTTTTATTCTTACAGCGCTACATTCATCAAAACCTTTGCAAATCCTGCGAGATTTATGTTTAACACCAGGGCTGACAGGTCCAACGGGTTTGCTTCCCGGACGCGAAACAAGTATTTTTTACAACTCGGTTTACTTATTCCATAACAGCTTACTGGATGCAATTAGGGAATTAATCTTATTCATTCGTCAATTGGAATAAAAAGAAGTAACGGGTGAATGATGTTGAACGCAATTTAACGAAATAAAAATATTCTTCATTCAAAATAACACGGAAAAATAACCAAATATAAACAAGAAAACGAAAAATCGAAACCGAAAAACACGAAATCAAAAATAATACTTACTGTAATAATTATCGACAACTTTTAGCATTTACTTTCCCTACCTTAACTATAATCACGTTGCATAGCATGAACCTTTTTCCTAACTCTATCTATAATTTATGGCCAGTATCGTCGTTTTCACGTCACTGCGTGTGACGCGAGGGTCAGGGGTCAACACTACATCGATATTTGTCTACGAATCCACTATTTAACAGTTGGCAGGCTTGACAGCTGCATGTGGGCGGACATCTACGTTTTAAAAAAATAATATTTATTTTCAAAAGTTTCAAATGGGCTAAGCAGCTTAATTCAATAACTTTTATATTATGAATAACGTTAGTAATGACATGCGGCTTTGCACGATGAACTCAGTAAAAAAGATAGCGTAACTTACATAAAAAAAAAACGATAATTCTCATTTAAATTCATCAATCGCATATCAGCGTTCAGTGATTTCGAAACACATGATAACAATCAACTTAGTAACGTGACTAGGTTTAAAGAACATAAATGTTGATAAAAAAGAGAAACCTAGTTGATATCGTTACTTCTGCACTGGCATTTTGTTTTTTTAAACTAGTATCTTGCAAATTAGCCCTATGTGCGTGTTCAGCCTCGTTGATGATCGAAAGCCACGTCCGTTCGGAAACCGAATGGGGTACGAACACGCCCGAACCAGTGACGCCGGTCGGCTGTTTCCGAACGGAACAGCCAATTTTGAACCACTCGTTCTGAAATCGATACGCGATCAGGGAAAATTGAGCCATTAGGGGACCGGTTGAATTATCCGATGGTATGTCTGTTTTATTAACTCCTGCTATCTATCCAGCTGTCGTGGCATATGCTCCGATTGCTAGAACCGGCGGTATGTTGTTCTGCGATGTCTAGGTTTTTTACTTTACTTTACAATTATCTACTGAATTATGTACTCAAAACTTTAAAAAAAACTATACTTTTAAACGAGTATCTTTATTATTAGCCTGTGCCTTGCCTGTGCACAAATCCAAACCTAAAACTATTTACATGAGGACAAGACAATCCTTAAAACTAGAGGCCTTATGTAAGCTAAGTAAAGTTAAAGAGGAACGTATTTATACACATGTTCATAAACACCGCGAGATGCCAATTTAAATTGATTTATCTTTTAAACTACATTTCCCAACTAACCAGTTGGCTGCCGCAAACATTCCTAACCCAAATCGATTTAATTACGTAGTTACAATACTCAATTAGATCAATCGATTCTATTCGTTGTCGCTACTCGTTATCGGTTCAATTAACTATGAATGGGTGAACCTTACCCGGTAGCAAGGTTCCAGCGTGCGCCCGCGCAGGCTGTTACTGTTATGTGTTCATGGAAATATGCGGGTTTACGGGCCTTATTTTATTTGGAACGGTATGTCTAGTAGAATTGCTAAAAGGTGCGCTATGAATATCGACGTTTTAAGTCACGGGGACGTTTTTTTTCTAAAATCACAATTGATTAGAGGGATGGGGTATCCAAAGTTCCGAATCGAACTTAAGTAACCTTCCTAAGGTATTTGTATAATTAGATGGACCACTTAAGGGTTTAAGAAGCAAAAGACTGAATAGAGAGCTATTTCTACATAATCTAAATATCTTCTTTAGGAGATTGAATGAGGCAGGTTCTTAATTTTTTTATGTATATGTATGTATACCGTCTGGATTGTGAATTGGTGTTACAGAAAACTCATATAAACCGAAGCGAAGCGAGGGCGGGTTTCTAATATTTCATAAGCCTATAATGTAAAAAATAAACTTATATACTTACACGTGTGATTTTTCATGTACTTACTAAATAAATACTCGTAACTACTTATGGCAATTTTATACGTCACTATAAAAAAAATATGCATGTTATACTTTTGTTAGACAATACGAATAGTTTTTATCGTTGCTCAAAATCTGTCGAAAACATAGCCTCAGGGTGCCATTACTCTACACAGTGATTACCTCAGTTTTGTCATTACGGGCAACGATTTTTTTCCACCGCGATGCGGACATCGTAATTTAGTTTATTTTTGTTCGAACCACGTCATGTTGTACAAATAAGTATGGCGTGTGGGAGTACCCGAATATTATAAACACTTAATTATTCCGCGTTCGGTACTAATGTTTACTACGAAATGCATTAAAAAACGCGTAGGAAGCATCTGTACGCTTCAAAAGCCAAGTAAACACGGACAATGAACCGGCAAGCAGTCGCACGACTGTGAAAATTGACGGGAGTGTCGTGTGGTTGCCACGTTTCGAAACACCTCCGGAGAGCCAAACACAAGCTAGACGCACCATAGACAAAGGCATAATCCGTTCGTTCTCAGTTCGCGCTTTGTGACGATCAATCACTCCGCACGAAACCACTTGGCGGTAATCTTCCTATGACCGTGTGAATGCGGTCAGCTCGCCGCTCAGTCTCGACTGCTCTATATCCAATAGAAGCCTAACTCCGCTCTGGGAACCCACCGAACTGCACCGGCCGATTTCAATTCGATTTACCATTCAAACCGCGGCGCATTAAGCATTCACTTGTTTCTTTATGAATTTCAATTCTCTGCCAAACTTACCTATTATGGCCGTGTAAACCGAGGTGATTTCGAGCGGCATAACTCTATAATCGTGGGAACGCATTTAAATTTACTTCGGATTACATGCAACAAAGGGGCTAATGACTTCGAGGCATACGTGCCAAGTTCGATGTTAGAGTTGACAGTGACATTATTTAGCCTGCAAGTCGGTGCGTGCCGGTCGTGACCGCGGGCAGGGTCGCCGGGTGGCTCGTCTGCTCGAGATCCAGGGCCTGCGAGCACGCGAGAAGCCTCTCACAAGATTGAGCGACTATTTTAGCGTGTAAATGAGTTCGTTCACACCCGCGTACATTTATGGCCCGCCGAGCCGGGCTTGATGCATGTAGGATGTAGACAGTAATAATAATCACGTTGTACAAGTTTATAGTGCTAGGTTCGGCTATACTTCATCGTGTTGACAGGGGAGTGACAAGCCGTCGAAAGGACACGACGGGCTCTCGGCGGTATGTTAATCGCGGAGTATCGATTCCGAGCGCCCGCCGAGTCGATTTCTGCTCGTATTTGAACAGATGCGGGAAACGCGTCCGTCCCACGGGTCTCACGATTTCTCGCGGGACTCCACTCTTCCCATTGTCTCACTATTCCCACGCGCTTCATCAATGAGAAACCGACTCTAATTTTAATCGTTTAAAGCACATAAGTAATTAAAATTGCTTTACGATTACTAAGTTTAGAATTTAACGTTATTCCGTGTAAAGGAATCGATACGTCTAACGTTGGGATTTCCGCGTTAAATCGGTATAGGTAGTTCAACGCAATGGATACCTAGGCAAACAACAGCGTCTTATAATCATGTTCGGCGAGATCGGATCTCTGTCAGGCTATTGGTATAGTAATCGATATAAATTGCGTCACAAAGGAACTGAGAAGTCAAACAAAAAACGTATTCTAAGAAGCTCAATAAACTGGATGTACGTTTAAATATGGTTCTTAGTTTAAATGTAAGCGGTGAAATTGTATAAGGAACACGTTTATTGTTTTATTTGCTAACCAAATATGTCGGTATGCGGTGTTCTATCTTATCAAGGGCCAAATCGCAGAGAAAGCAAATGAACTTGCAGCGGACAAATGCCAAGTCATTTCGTAGCAGTCAATTCAATCTAAAGGCGAAGCGGCACCTAGCGGTTAACCTATTCAAGTTTTATTTGATGTGTCTTTCATAAATATACAAGAAGCTAAAGCGTCATATTCACAAACAAAAAACACTCGGTAGGTATTTCACAGAATGTAGCTTCATAAATTAAATTTTGACTTTGAGCTTTACATTACACGCACTGTCATCTTCATGGTCACTGTATATCGCTCTAGCAAACCAGCAAACCTTCACACATTTTAATCTGATTTTGTTAATTTATTAAACCGAACTAAAAACTATTATTTCTTACGGCGAAACATCGTCGTCATTGCACTCGTAACCAACGTACGCGTACAACGTTTCTATCTACGCAAAAGGTATTTCCCAAAGGCGATAAAAACGCTAACTCCTAAGTAAACTTCGAAAGGAAAACGCTATCGTTCGGAACGAGCGCGATTCGAAGCCATATCCGAACAAGATAAGCAAACATATAGTTTAACTTGTACTTGTACAAATTGGGCGGTCTATCAAAGTACCACAAACGCGCCATTGTGGCCGATGCATGCTGTTCAAACATTTGCCCAAGCTACGAGAATGCGGTGATCTGAATTGGAACAAAGCAGTTTCTTGAACATGCCTATTCGAATTAACCTTTTCGAATGTACAGGAATTTTATTGAAGAGTTAAGGGTATTCTAAAATTGTAAGCCTAAAGTCATCATGGGCTCTACATAAATATAATCGCCCAAGCGATAGAATAGCAACACCCGTTTGTTTTACTTTTAACTTATTCCCGTTTTTAATCAACATAACACTACCTATATAATAATTGCTCTACAATATATCCTGTTACATTTATACACGAGTAGCGTACCTACGTCACATTTCACTATCTTTGATATCTAACTCGAATTTATTTAATGGTATTAGAAGCCGCATCAATAAACCGCGTGTGAGCTTCAAACTCTTAACATTTTACTATATAAGTGTTTGAAACGGGTATCTCACAGCTTTGAAGTCATAAAAATCATCAATCGCGTCACGAGAAAGACACTATCACTAAGATCAGTTTAGTAACGAACGGACGTTTTTAGGGTTCCGTAGCCGAATGGCAAAAAACGGAACCCTTATGGATTCGTCATGTCTGTCCGTCCGTCCGTCCGTCTGTCCGTCCGTATGTCACAGCCACTTTTTTCCGTAACTATAAGAGCTATACTGTGGAAACTTTGTAAGTAGATGTATTCGGTGAACCGCTTTAAGATTTTCATACAAAAATAGAAAAAAAACAATAAATTTTTGGGATTCCCCATACTTAGAACTGAAACTCAAATTTTTTTTTTGATCACACCCATACGTGTGGGTATCTATGGATAGGTCTTCAAAAATGATATTGAGGTTTCTAATATATTTTTTTTCTAAACTGAATAATTTGCGCGAGAGACGCTTCCAAAGTGGAAAAATGTGTGCCCCCCCCCCCCTCCCCGTAACTTCTAAAATAAGGGAATGATAAATGTAAAAATAATATATGATGTACATTACCATGCAAACTTCCACCGAAAA
This sequence comes from Acleris laterana, assembly GCA_963966035.1. Classification (NCBI taxonomy): domain Eukaryota; kingdom Metazoa; phylum Arthropoda; class Insecta; order Lepidoptera; family Tortricidae; genus Acleris; species Acleris laterana. The sequence continues at coordinate 16,802,247 of OZ014439.1, read as the reverse complement.
TTGGTTTGAACGAGATCTAATAATTAGTTTTTTTTTAATACGTTATAAATCGTAAACCACATTTTACCTTTCATTCAATCCACTCCAATATAATAAAGAATAAAGAAATAAGTACATTTATTTAGATGTATAGTGGTACGGAACCCTACATGCGCGAATCCGACTCGCACTTAGCCGCTTTTTTGTGACAACCCAGATGATTATTACATTGATTGAAGATTTTTCCAAAATCGAAGAAATATTATTTATTGTAAAATTAGATACATATTTTAGCTTCTAATCCGCTTTGCCGAAAAGCTAGGCACTTATTTTCTTTACCTATATAGATAACATTAATATGTTGCATGTTAGTAATATGCTCATGTTAATAGTGTAAAAAATCGCAAGTATACAAGAACATAACTATGCTATGACACGAATCCTATAAAATCATCGTTAAACTTTTGAAATGAAATTTTACAATATGAACATTAATAAACTTAACGCAATTTACCAATAAAACGTTCAGGCAACGTGTAAAATTACACGTAATTTACACTTTCTAAATTTATTATACGCTTTCTATTTATTGCGCCGCTTATCTTATATATGCAATTCACGAGATTACCTTCGGATTGCACTCGTCATACTTCGGCAATTATTCGCACCTCGAATGACGCAAAATGGCATCGGTCTGTATACTCCGAAACAGTGTTGTCACATCTAATTTCGGCAAATTGGTAGAACAGGATCCAAAAATTAGTAAAAATTGGTAGAATTTGAAATGAAAATTAGGTAGATCTACCACCCTGATTTTAATGATTAAAAAAGCGTAGAAAATGTTCAAAATTAACACCAAACATACCTAAAATGCCGCGAAATGCTTTGCTATCTGTCAGTGTCAGCTGTCACTCACAGACAGCTTCTCATTTTTTTTATGACACCTCAAACACAGATTATACACTTAACGAAACGCGTTCCTTTTCAATTGCTGAAATTACAAGACAGGCTAAATTCGATAGCAAGTAACGTTTCGTTACACTACACGCATGGTAAAATGTTTATAATCATATCATTTTGAAACATATCCAAATTAGGTAGCTTTGGGGCCGTTGGTGGTAGATAGGTAGACAGGAGGCAAATTAGGTAGATCTACCAAAAAGTTGGTAGATGTGACAACACTGCTCCGAAAACTGAAATTCGAAACTGTTCAAGCGTGCTTACACTCTTGTGACGTTATTAAATATAGACACTTATATTATATTTCACCATGCAATATCAAAAGGTGATAAGTACCTATACAAACTTTATAATAAGTTTAGATATAGATATAATTGGTATAAGTTTAGAATTTCATATTTCCAAGTATTAAGCCGCGTTTATAATTACCTGGCTCGTTGCACACAAGTTTCATCGATTCCTTTTGTTTATCTGAAACAAATATTACACAATCAGACATCTTGAAATCGAATTAAAGTTATTGGCCAACGTCTGATAGAGATCGTGAATAAACATTGCATGGCAGTTAATTTGCCCTTAAATTCAATGGGTGACCTTTTAGATCTATTAAGATTCTTGGCAAAGGTTGGTTTATTTGCCTTAAAATGTTAATGGCTAAGCTCTACTATCTATACGTATCTCCGCTTTAGAAATGAGCATAGAGAAGAAAGCGTCTTTACTTAAGTATACATTTTTACTTTATTGTTTTCAATACCTAAACCTTACACATTCGTGATTATTAAAACCAAAATTGTTTGCTCGTTAAAAGAGTGATTTATTTTCTCATGTTGCCTGAAAATTTTACTAATCTCGACGCTAAAAAATAGTTTTTTTTTTGTGTTAAAACTAGTAAGTACCTACCAACTTATCATATGTTTATGTACCACCCGTATCATTTGGCAAAAGTTTAACATTCCCTTTCCCTTATTGAAAACGTTTTTGTACCTTTTCCCAACTGCCCAATCTTCCCTTTAAAAGGCACAATCGCCCCTAACTAAAGGGTGTCCAAACATGCGTTTGACAGTTGGCGGGGCACCTGCCTGCGCACGCACATGTCGCGCGCGCACGTGCCCGCACACGATTTAATGACTAACGGAATTCGCTCCACGAAGTATGGGGAAAACATGGCTCCGTATACCTATTACACGAGCAAATGAAAAACTCACGAGAGTGGCGCCACAATCTACGTCAAGTGTAAGAATTATATATCGAACTAGCGACCCGCCCTCGCTTCGCTTCGGTTTAGATTTTTCATACAAAAGGATTTTCCCGCTAATTCCCGTTCCCGTGGGAATTTTGGGAATTCCTTTCTTAGTGCACCTAAGCTACGTCCCTTCCAAATTTCAAGTGCCTACGTTTAGCCGTTTAGGCTGTGCGTTGATATGTCAGTCAGTCAGTCAGTCAGTTTCTCCTTTTATATATTTTCCTACTCCTGTACTTTTATCTGTCATTTATATAGTCACGAACACTAATATAAGAACATACATAATATGTCTGCAGAATAATCCAGAGAAAAGTCTATCTTGTCTATGCCCCAAAACAGCACATGTGCGTTTTTGAGATAAAACGATACGGCCAGCTGCCAAAGCTTTGCGTTGCACGATCGATTTAATCATATTTTAACGATTGTGAAATAGGGACTATAAATCACCTAATGTTTTGAGAAATGATTTCAGTTACCTGATTGGTCGATTTTAAAATAGCTGTATTTTGGTTGGTTGATACGAAATACAAAGTTTTTTTAAAAGATTTAAATTAGTTAAAGAGAAACACGTACCTAAAAGAACCTATCGTTCCGTTTGACAGTCGATGTGTATTGTGATTGGTGGATTTAATTTGGTGAAGTATTCTGATTGGTCAAATTAAAATGTTTTGGAATTGTAAATAATTCTATTTTCCATTCCGTCAATTTAAAAACAAAGTAAACCATAGACACAACCATGTCATTTTCTTGTTTCCCGCTCGTTTGTTGTTCTTTACTTCGTTCGTTCGTTTGTAAGTTTTTTCGCTTAGTTTTGCATTTCATTTGAAACCTAGTCGTAGAAAAAGTATTGTATGCAACGATGTATAACTAAGTCAAAAAACACTCGTGGCGCTTACCTTTACGATGTTCGCCTTCGGCTCACATCGTAACACACGCCACTCATATTTTTTGACCTCTCTTATACAACTATTGCATAAACTACTATTAGAAGATTCGCATCTCTTTGACAGCCATACATATCGTTGGTCATAATGTATTGTTAGTCATTTTTTTTTTGTCATAACTTCTTTCAGGCTGAAGTTACAGTTTTTAATAAACGTTTATCGTGTAGATTCGTTAGGTTAGGTTAGGTTAGTTTTATAAAAATCCTGAAAAAATAACCGTGTCCTGAGAAAAATGCATTATGACTTGCGAAAATTATAACTTAAAACACATTATGACTTAAAATAATTATGGCAGTCAATAGAGACCCATTTAGATTAGTTCCATTTTCATTTTGAACGCCTGTCTTTCATCCGCTCAAGTACTTTTCATTAAAATACCAACAATCCTTAATTATTTTGCATACTTTTCCACAGTTGTGATGGTAACTGGATAAGGAATACACGTGAATTAGTAATTCATAGGTATTTTGTACACGTCAATTTATTTTAGTCGATTCAATATTTCTTTCTACAGAGGAAAATCTATTGCGAATTGCTACCATAGCGATGAGAAAATAATTCTTCTAACGGTTCCAGGATTCTGAATTACTTCTTTAGGTATTCATTGTCGCTATCAAATATATAATAGGATACGAGATGATCTGAAAGAATCTGAACACGCTCTAGCAATAGAGTCCATTGACAATAGAATCGAGTTCAGATCATTCTGAGCATCCTATGTGCCCTAATATATTTGCTGGCCGAATCAACCAAATAAATTTCCGGGGCTAATATATAAAACTTTGCCAAAGTGAAGCAATAAGTCACATCATAAAAAATCTTACCAAGGTTTATTATTGACTAGCGACCCGCCCTCGCATCGCTTCGGTTTATGTGTGTTTTCTGCAACACCCGTACATAAAACACGATTTATTATACATAGACTTCCTCTGTAATCACTCTATCTATGAAAAAAAACCGCATTAAAATTATTGCGTAGTTTAAAGATCTAAACACACATAGGGGGACAGACTGACAGCGGGAAGCGAGTTTGTTGTATACCTACTATGTAGTGATTATGGCACTGTGATATATCCATATTAAAATAAGATTGACTGTACCAAAGACTAGTCCATACCAAACACAAGTTCTGCAAACCCATAACGCTCTTTAAGGCTAATTCAAACGATTCGTTTTTGTACGTTGATTTAGATTTATTACTCAAAACAAGTAGAGCATTTAACTTGCTAAAATGCCATTTGAAGCGTAATTACGTCTTATGTATCGAGATGGCAGAACTAATAAGTCAGCTCTCTACGGGTAGAAAAACTGGGAGAATATAGACCAGTCGAGCTCGCCTGCTAACGGAGCGACTCTATAATAAATATAACCTGCTATTCAAGTAATCTAAGGTATAAACTAATTTTTAATTTTCTGATTGAATATAAATTGATTTTGTGCGAAGTCCTGTATATTATTCATTTTTCGTCTGTCATACCTACAATTCTACAAGGAACTAACTTGTTAAAGCTTTTATTTAACTTGCAATGTATGTATGTATGTATGTATGTAAGGGTCAAACCTTGCAAGTTAAATTTGACCCCCTTTCCGGTCTCTGGTAAAGCTGAAAATTTGCACACGCCTTTAGTTCTGATGACAATACAATAATATAGTACCATCGAGCAGGTCTCATGATGGAGACTCAGGGTGGCCATAGGAACTTCTAAATCACACATGATAAACCCGTCGTGTTAGGGCTAGTAAGAATCGTCTTGATGAGTAGATGATGACTGTGCAAAAACAAGTACAGTCGGCAATTAAAGCTTGTCCCAAAAATTAAATTTTTGACAGAAACTTATTGAAGTATTCCGTCGTTAGTTATTGTCGATATCGATTGATGTCGATGTCAATCTCACCACAATACAGTTGTTTTCGATAGAGTAAATCCTCCTATTTTTTCCTTCCCAGCAGGGAAGGGAGATTAACTACAAACCCTTAAACATCCTTAAGGCCTTGTCTTTCAGGTTTTTTTTTCCATTAAATTATTTAATACTAGCAACCTGCCCTCGCTTCGCTTCGGTTTAATAATATTTATATGAGTTTTCTGCAACACCCGTACATAATACAGAATTGATTATACATACAAACCTTCCTCTTGAGTCACTCTATGTAGTAAAAAAACCGCATCTAAATCCGATGCGTAGTTTTAAAGATCTAAGCATACATAGGGACAGACAGACAGACAGCGGGAAGCGACTTTGTTTTATATACCACTAGCGACCCGCCCTCGCTTCGCTTCGGTTTATTTGAGTTTTCTATAACACACGTACATAAAACAAAATTTATTATACATAAAAACCTTCCTCTTGAATCACTCTATCTACTTAAAAAAACCGCATCAAAATCCGTTGCGTAGTTTTAAAGATCTAAGCATACATAGGGACAGACAGCGGGAAGCGACTTTGTTTTATACTATGTAGTGAAACACCAGGTGACCTCTTTACAATTATTGTAAGTGCGTACAATTTTATTGGTCTTCTCAATGACTACTCCCATATTAAGCTACAAGGGTGCCAGTGCCAGGGTATCGATGTACACACTGATATAAATTAATAAATATTTATTTCATAGAAAACATCCAAACCTTAGAAGTGAATCGAGAATCGAACACAAGACCGCTAGTTTCCAGGCAGGCTTATTGACAACTAGCTTCTGCCCGCGACTCCGTCCGCGTGGAACTCGTTTATATCGTAGCTCCATACTAATTTTCCCCCTATATTTCACCCCTTGGGGGATGAATTTTGGGAAAAAAACTATCCCATGTCCGTTCCCAGGATTCAAACTATCTTTGCACCAAATTTCACCTAAATCGGTTCAGCGGTTAAAGCGTGAAGAGGTAGATAGACCGACAGACACACTTTCGCAGTTATAATATTAGTATGGAAGTATGGATTAGGCTAACCCCGTGTAGATACAATGTTACTCTTATCTCATACATAGATACAACATATTATTGAAATAACAAACACAATTAATCCGATACATATCGACGTAGTTTTTTTACACTCTGTTCTCTGCCGCCGTCCTAAGCCAAAAGGTAGTAACTAAGATAAACCTCATGTAGTAGGGTGATTTAGCCGGTTTTCGTCCAGTTAGTGGAGTTGCCAGCTTTGGAGGACCCAAATAAAATGTTTAAGTAATAAAATGTAAATGCATTATATTTATTTTTAGTGCTCATATACTCTATTTTAGGTTTAGATATAGCATGAAGTTGTAATCTTAACTGTTTTTTTTATAAAAAATGATAATGATGAAAGTATGGATTTTACTAGTTTTCGTCCGAAAATGTTGGTTTCCGTCCTAATGTTATCTAGTTTTCGACCACTGTATTTGGGGTATAGTTTAAAGCCATCAAATCAAATACCAGACTTTTAGGTAGCAGTACTTTTAATCAACAAATTTCACATTTTGGTTTTTTAATTGTTACAGGACATATTCGCAAATAATTCGTAAGGTATATATTGTGGCAGGAGTGGATGTGGATGAGTGGATGGACTCTTCGGAGTAAGATGCAGTTTTCTTTCTTGGATTTTTTCCCAATGAAGTCATCTACAAAGAAAATAACGAGCTATAAAAAAAAACTATAAAACTGAGCTATAAATAGCTTTTCTTTGTAATTGGTTTTTTTTTTCATTTTCTAACAAAATAAATATTATTTTAAAGAGAAACAAATAAAATAAATTTTACTGTCCGAAAACTAGTAAAGTGTATAGAAGCAGTTTTTAGTTTTCGTCCCCTGCAATTCAAGCAAATGGACGATAATATAATCAGCATAGGAGTAGTTTTTAGTTTTCGTCCACACCCATTAAAGCAAGTGGACGGAAATATATTCAATATTTACAACAGTTTTCAGTTTTCGTCCACATATTCAGGATATTATTTTACCCACGCAACACTGACAAAAGAGTGGACGAAAATTGAATATCGAATCATGTAACCACTAAAGATCATTTCACATTAAACACAAAGTAAAATCTTATACATTGTTGGATATTTTCATGATACCAAATATCATCTGACATTTTAGTTTTCGTCCAGGCGGACGGAAAACTAGATTTTTTGCAGTTTAGGTTATTTAGTATTAGTCCGCTAAAATTTTATATGTTTACCGTTAATAATATAAGTTTGCGACATTAATTTAAGTTAATTATGTTCAAAATAAGTCTTATGCACCAGAACATTTATCACAAACGCGTAAATAACAGTAAAAACTCACCGTGAAATCTCTTGCTGGGACTATTTTTCGAGCACCGCGATGACATGCTCGTCGCACGAAATCAAACCGACAAATGCCGTATTTTTTTTTAGAGTCTCAACGCGTCCTGTAATATTTTTAGGTTGGTAGGAATGATGCTTTGTTACTAAAGGGCGCGACTAGTTCAAACTTGCGCGATGACAGCTTTTTGTATATCTATTCTGTGCTTATGATCAAAACTACTCTGTGTACTGGACGAAAACTGGAACAGGACGGCAAACCGGCGAAGTCACCCTACTACCAACCTTATCACTAACGAAATATAGTTGAATCTGCTTAAGTAATTGAATTTGAGATACTACTTATTGTCTTAGAAGGGCAGTCTATTTATTCTTATAATTTAGGGAAAACAGGGACTAAAAATTAGGTAGATACTTAACTGAATTGACGTTGAATATTTGTGATTCGGCCTCTCGAGATGTATCTTTTCTAAACAATCGTTATTTTTGTTATTACAATGAAGTTTAGGTCAGTTTAACAAATACAGTGGAATGCATAAAATTAATTGTAATACCTACTTAAATTCTGAGATTTTCAAATGGGAACATGACCAACTTGACAGATCGATCTTGTCCCTAAAATACCTTATTCCAAAAACTTCATCAATATCGCAAGGTATAGAGCCGTTTCCGAGAAACCTGCGAAACCTGTGTGTAATAATCAAAGTATTAAGTACCAAGATTATAATTTTCAAGAACGGGTGGCATTAAAAACGCATGTAGGTTGTATTTGTATATGTAACTGTTGTAAAGCGCGAACGCTTATTACCACTTTGTCATTAAACACTTTAAACATACAACCCGGTGTTATTCTCTCAAAAACAACGGACGGGCGGACGAACGAGCGAAATCGCAGCGGCGAGTTTAAGTAGTCCCGTCAGAGCGAACAAAACACATTTTAGCGCGTGCATTTTCAATTAAGCAGCCTTATACATTCGATCCATCGGCAGAAACCATGATGCTAAATTGAAAATGCACGCGCTAAAATGTGTTCTGTTCGCACTGACGGGACTACTTAAACTCGCCGCTTGGAAATTCATTCGTCCGTCCGTCCGACCGTCGTTGTTCAGTGAGAGTCACTACTGTTACAGTGTTGTCACATCTACCAACTTTTTGGTAGATCTACCTAATTTGCCTCCTGTCTACCTATCTACCACCCACGGCCCCAAAGCTACCTAATTTTGATATTTATCAAAATGTTATGATTGTAAACATTTTTTCATGCGTGTAGGCGTTTACAAAACGAACGAACGAACGAACTTGCTATCGAATTTAGCCTGTCTTGTAATTTCTTGTATAATCTGTGTTTAAGGTGACATAAAAATAAATGACAAGCTTTCTGTGAGTGACAGCTGACACTGACAGATAGCAAAGCATTTCACGGCATTTTGGTGTTAAATTTGAAAATTTTCTACGCATTTTTAATCATTAAAAACAGGGTGGTAGATCTACCTAATTTTCATTTCAAATTCTACCAATTTCTACTAATTTTTGGATTCTGTTCTACCAATTTTTCGAAATTAGATGTGATGTGACAACACTGTACTGTTATGCACGGAATACCTACATCGCGACAGGCTGTAAAATTGGCTGAATTATACAAATTGAGATGGTTATCGGCTTATTTTGAATGTTTTACATCGCACCACACACCTCTGTGACAAAAATCTTTATTTAATTTGAATTTGAGGACCAACTTAAGAACGAGTATTAAATTTGTTCATATTTTTAAAAACCTCTCAAGCATTATATTACTTTAATTTAATTAGTAAGGTCGAAGGAAAATATTAAGTTAATTAATTTATAGCCAAAAGTAGGTAACCGTTGAGCAGATATCGTGCAAGTTTGTATTTTTTTCTATTATGTCTATGTGTAGGAATCGATTATAATTATATCATTTTAAATCCCCTTGTTAACTTCTATTGAAGAGTCCTAGTAAAATATCCTCTTGTTATCGACAATTAAAAACAAATGATAAATAATTTTCAACGAGCACTTCCAAGAATAGACAATCAAGTTTTTTTTATTCAATCACAAAGACATCGACCCCGGCCGGCGCGGGAACGGATTTTGAATATCGAATGTCGAAGCATTACGGGCGCCATTATTAATTTACTTTTAATCTTTCCTTATTAACTTCTTCTTCTTAGTACATTATAAATTTGGCACGTTCCTCTTGTAACTGGACATTACATTATTTTACCAGTATTTTTACTTCTGATATCAGCCATTAACCCCAAATAACCTTAAAGATTATTCGATTTCACATTAATTATACCTATATCTGCATAAGAAAAACCGAAAAGATTTGATTTCGTACTTTCGATCTTAATAAAATAGGCATAAACTCAAAAAATACGATATTGTTTGAGTAAATTAAATTTGCTAATTAAAGCGTAAATAAATGCTTAAAAGTAATTTAAAGTAGGCCTAGATTATACCTACCTACGAACAAACAGTTTAAACCAACTCTTTAGTTTCATTGAACTTTGATCGGAAAATACAATGTACTTAACTGCTTACGAATATGAAATGCAAACACATTTTAAATAGATTGCTGTGGTTACTTAGTTAGGTATGTAGGTAGGTACCCGTTTTTTTTTAAATAAACACTATTACTAAAAATCTCTGCGTTACTGCGAGATAATTTAATAGTTTGCAAAGTTAAATTTGCCATATTAAGTAGCCAAAATAGGAAGGTACTTACGTCTTTGTTAGTAAAACACATTGGGACTGACCTGTCTATACCCACATAAAAACTTTAAATACAGAACAAGTTTATTCTGCAGTTTATTCTATTTTACTAACCTAAAATAACCCAGCTAGGACCTTTGACTTCGCTAACTTAACACTGCACCTTGATATCACTGGAATTCATATTAGCCCTCATTATTTCACTGTCCATTGCCGCACAAAGTAGCACTACACTGTCACCGAGCGAATGACTGCAGCGATGTATGTCTGGTTTAGAAATGAGCGCATAGTTTGAAGGCGTGTGAAGAGCGCCGGGGTAGGGGCAGGCATCGTTGCCTGACGGCTAGAAACGTACCTGCGCGGTTCAGTCCGACGTCATGGCAATTACCATGTTCCTCGTTTTACAAGACATTATTTCGTATAAATACTGTCAGTTGTATAATAGCAACCGGATTTTAGTTAAAAACGTTGGAAACTAGTTAGTTTCGTTAAACTTGTTTAAAAATGCTGGTTTTATCGACAATAACGTTGTCTATGGCATTTCAAATGTCTCATCTGTTCGAAGTTTCGGCGGTTTTAAAATTCGGACGCATATAAATTTTGTAAAAACTTTTGGTGGCAGCATTTTATACAAGTCAAGACCAATTTAGCGCATTTTTGTGTCAATAATTTAAAAGATACCAAACACGTCTAAAAAGACTTAACGACGTGGCCCGCGTGTTTGTACACAGCCGATGAAATATCGATTTAAACGTTGATCACATTAATTATGAGATAACTTATGCAGGTCGTTTTACTTACATTTATAAATTCCGTCATTGAATGCGAACTCGAAATGTAATCCGATTATCTGTAACAAGAGCATTATGTTAATTAGTAAAGTTACAATAGTATAAATTGGGTAAAACTTATACCTAAGTAGTTTCTTATCCTAAGTTAGTAATATAATTCCGAATATAGACTGAAATTTCCTACACCTTCTTGCACAGTATTTCTACTTTTTTTTCTTATTATTTGCTTATTGCTGGAAGTTTGTATCTAACGCTTATTTTACTGTAATTCCAGTCTGGCCAAAACAACGAAAAAAACACACAAAATAAGCAAACAATACATATTTTGCCTAACAAATTGTGATATAAAGCGCTTCCTTTATAATGCATAGCGTGCGGTACCGATTGTGCAGTAAATCCTTTGCTATGAAAGCTTTGTCCCGAGGCGTAATGAGAGCCGATCACTAAACCTGATACCGCGAAATGTTAAAAGTATAACGGTTATTGCAACTTAACAACTAAGTAGGTGCCTATTTATGCAGATATTAATTCTTTATTTCATGGATAAATAGATATTCTGTCCAGTGGGCCAATTTTGTATTAGTAAGTAAGTATATAAAATTAAACACATGAATAATAACACGCCTAAGTTGTTTTTTTTACAATCTGTGGACTCTAGACAAATACAAATTTTAAAAATGGAACGTAGCTATGGCTGACTTATGGCGTGCTCAACTTGCATCCGATGAATTCGTGCCCTTTTTTTTCTTAATTTAAACCTGCAAGTTCTCGTGTGACCTTTCATGGGCGCTTCCGAATGCGCTCGGGTTTTTGCACAAAAATGAATGGCGGACGGGGATAGAAATCTTTCTCACGGGTGCCATGGGAAGAACGCGTTCCTTGTATTCTAAACGGTTGGGTTGTTGACGCGCATGCAACCTATTTAGTACATTCCGCGTTTACTATAAGAAATTTAATATGGTCATGAACAAAAAAACGTGATCAAAATTTAGATTTATTTTATTTTAAATTCCAGCTTTGACTTCAACATCGCTCAACTGCACTTTAAAGAAGACATTAAGATTAAAAAAATAAGTAATAAAACGTTCTAATGTCATGAAAATGTACCAAAACCGCAGCAGCGGTAAGCGCCCGCGCCGGGGCAGGATAATTAGGCGGTGGGGGGAGGGGGCGGGGTCGTTCACCGCTGTTCCGCGAAGCCTCGACGGTTCGTCTATGCTCATCACTAGATGTCGTCACAATCCTCGGTTTTCGTAATCAAATCTGTATAATGTTAAGCTTTACGTTTTTATTTGGATACGTACCTACAAGTATTTAGATAAAGAAAATCGATATGAATACCACGCAAGTCATGAACACGATAGTCACTATGGAAACAATTAAACAAGTATTGTAAATCATTCACTACAAGTTGAGTAACGCCGCCATAACTATAATGCGGAGGTTGATTGGCAATCAGACGTCGACTCCTGTTCACAATAGCTCAAAAAAAGCCCAGTTTCAATCCGCTTGTAATTCTGTTTGATTATGATTATACGGTGCTTATTAAGGCAATTATGAGCGGAGACGGACGGATAAGATCTATTGTGGACGGCAATTAGCATACTGCCGTCAGTGCAGCTGAAAACGTGGGAATATTATACAGTTCTCTATTCAAAATTTAAGAATCGCTCCGATCTTTGGTACTATGGAAATTTAACGATTATTTGGTCTGAATTGTAAATCGTTTCGTAGCCTAGAGCTGTGTAATGCGTTACTCCGGGCACGACTGTGGTTTCGACGCCGTCCAAAACTCTTGTCCTTAATAACAGAAAATGTCTTCGTCCGCGGGCACCGTCGTAATGAATATTTAATTGCGTTGCGTGGAAATATTTTGAGACCGCCACAAGTAGTCGTCTAGGTTTGAATTATAATTACGGCCAGTTTACGGTATGAGACATTTTTTCGAATTCTTCGCGTTCTCGTTCGAAAACAGCCTAGCTAAATTATTCATGTATTTTCTCATTGTACAAAAGGTCATTGGTCTTCCACTCCCGCTAACTGCATGCGTATTGTTATGTGGCAACTGCCGGTTTATTTACGAAATCCTGGCCGCAACAATTTTCCAATCGCATTTTTTTTTCTGGCTAGCCGTGACTTGGGAACGAGAAAGTACGGTCGGTCTATTGGCCCGACTGTCATTGCGCTAACGGTACTCTGAATGGATAGTATGACTCTGCATGATTCGATCATAATTGAGATCCACTCTAAATGTAGGTGTAACTACACAATTTCCTTTTACAAGTCGTCACGAACTTGAACCGTTTTGAAGTTAATAGTGTCGGTAGCTTTCAATTGATATTTATACGCTATTGAAATACGAGCAATGCAAGAAAGGTCCGAATTCTTAGGCAAATAAGGCTTTAGCCCCAGCAAAACGTCTGGGAAATCTGACAGAGCTTTAATATACTTTAAACTAATACTTAACAGCGCTACCGTTCGTATTTAACATAATTACTTTCCGTATTTATTTCAATATTTTTCTTCAATAAATGCTAAAACTAAGGTCGAATTTATTTTCTAAATCATAAACTTTAGGTACTTAGCAACACGCAACCATGTATCATACATGTCACCATACAAGCACAATCATTTGTCGAGCTCACAAAAATCATGTCATAAATAAATACAATAATTACTATGACCTAAGTTTCATCCGTGTAAAAAAGGGCCAATTTGGATACGAACTTAAGTGGTCCCTAATTATAAATATCGTCAACAATTTATTAAAGTCAAACTCGATTCTAGTGTAACAAGAATAGAGATTGACGGTTATCTATTTAGGGTTACAGATATTTAAGATTAGAGAACACTGATCCGAATAGGTTCCGTTACAATCGTTCCTACATATAAATAACTGATACGTTCATTTTTATAAATCAAGTTTTCTACCAATATTTTAGAGTGCTAGTCTTGTTAAGGCGCGATCCAAATACCTTTTACCTTTCCCGTTCCATATCATCACGTCCTGATATACCTACCTAGCATGCGCGCGCATCACGCAGCAACATATAACGCGACCTATAAGGACCAATAAAATGCCCCCGGACATACTAAAAGACATAAAAGGCTATGCTAATGCCGTACCCGAGCTATTTCAGTTGGCACTATAAATTTATAAGCGAACATTAACGAGTTCATGTTCTATACGTAGGACACAGCTAGTTCAACATTAATGGCCTTTTCCTGGTAAAAGTCTACTGAATGCAAAATCATGTCATATGCATGGTTTATACAAAACTTATCGACGTACTTAGAGACTTGAACGTCAAAACTTATTTTAAAGTACGTCATAGATACTATTTTTTTTTGTAAATACTTTCAAAGGCATCATTAAAATCACATCAGATAAAAAAAAGGGTAACAAAAAATAGCACGAAACTAACAGTCAAAGGAGGAACGCGTCGGCTGTCATTCCCACGGCGGGTTCAAATATTTTAATAACCGCGCCATTAGATGGACACTAAATTTATAATATTCAGTTAGCTTTCCAATATAGGTAATGATTTATAATTTGGAAACGGTGGTTGGGCGAAAACGTTATAAAATTATAATTTCCGTTACCCCGCCAGGTCAATCTCGGCTTATTAGGTTGGATTCGACCAAACTAGATTAAACGCCACATTTGTATGGACTAAACTAGGATTAAGCCTTATTCCAGTTTGGTCGAATCCGCCCTTAGTGTACTTACCTATTTATTTTGTGCAATAAAGATTAAATAATGCATTGAAATGTGCAAAGGCAGGAAAATTTGTAAACCTCTATCTCACTTTGATTATTAAAAGGATGCGGCTAACTTTGAACTTTCACTATGCGATTAAAGGCAAAACTATCTCATCAAACTTTATTGAAAATATATACCTCTAATTATACTATAATTTTAATGTTTTAACGGCTATTCAACAACCTCTTTAACATCAATTAAGTTTTAATGCTCGTGCAAACTAATCCCAAGTACATCCTGCCATAATTGCCCACGTCTCTTGTTCTTGGGATTTATTTCCTTTATATGGAAAGACGAGGCTTAGAAACTACTGCAACAGATTAAACAAAAATGAAAAACGGTGGCAAAAACTGTCTCCGGGAAACAGCAAAGCAATATGGAGTTACTATGAAAGACAAGCTGACAAGTTAAATGTAAGTATCAACACATAGAAAGCATACCGATGCATGTTATATTAGGTATAATGTTGTATTGTTGGAACCATCCCTTGCCTTACCAACAGATAATTATTTTAAAAAAACCTGCATAGACGTAGTCAATATTTTGCGGCAGTGTCCGTTGATGCAAATTTGACAAATGTCAAAAACAAAATATTTTTTAAAGTCATGTTAAAAATGTAAGATTTGAGGTTGGATGAGCAATCTGAAACTTCAATATGGTTTTTTAACATCGCAACAATGTCGTATAGGTACGCCAATAAACTGCATATCAGTTTAAAAAAACATTAAATCCTCCTTTGTCATATAAACTTCACCGCCTGCACGCTAAGCAACTACAATACTATAAACCTTTTACTATCGTATCTGTGCATTTCCGAACCACCATAAAAGTCGTATAATAGTCGTATGCGTAACTAAGAAGCCTTAAAAGGTGTGTCTGTTTTTGAATGACGATGATCAGCGGATATTGTGATTGTGCCGTGGGAATCAATAACTGAATCATGAGAACTGTTTGTTTGCTGATAACGATGTGAAATGCTTCGATTTGGAAAATTTTATCGGCAAGGTAAGTGCAAACTTCCCCTCCTCTCTTTTCTTGTCGAGGTTGCGATTTTTTTAACTAGGCCTTAGAGTTTTTGATACTTTGATAGATCCTCAAGGAGTTTTTAGGAGAATTATTTGGATTAGGTATAGTAACTACAAATATTTAAAAAGATAAGTTTGAGCTTGACAGAAGCGCGTGGACTAACCCCATGTGCATTTGCATTCTGCTTAGTCCTCCAGAGTAAATACTCTTTAACGGATCGATTGTCCTCGCGTGTGATATCTATGGACTTATGTGTGACTACCGACCCGCCCTCGCTTAGCTTCGGTTTTTGTGCGTGATATATAGCCTTCCTCGATAAATGGGCTATCTAATACTGAAAGAATTTTTCAAATCGGACATGTAGCTTTATAGTATTAAGTATAGATTTCATGGTGATTGACTAAAACGTCGAGTTGTCGAAATACACCTTGTTAAATAAGGAGTGAAAGCCATCAAGAAAAAAAAGAGAAGTTAATTAGACGGCCTAAATTACCAGTTTTTGAAGCCACTCCAGATAAAATTCTTGATATGTATCAAAATATAAAAACAGCAAGCAGTGTTGGCATAATTAAAATAAATGAAACTTTCAGTTAAAACATCATCCATATACAGCACCTTCATTTCCTCTTACAATGCCGTAATAAATCAAGTTTGTCGCCACCATAATATAAATGGAGAAATCCTACGCAATTCATAAATACAAATGACAATTCCAACAGCCACAATTAATTGATGTAATAAATAACATGCGAAAATGAGACAGTTGCAACAATTAACCAACTGCATTAATTAGACACATAAAACTCGGAACAGAAAACGTGATCAAGGCAGATACCAGAGGACCGATCGTTATCCCTATATCCGTTACTATATCCTAGACTGCATATTAAATTGGTCATGTTTCATAGATAATTTAATATTTCGAATGGCTCTGTAATTTGTCCGGGTACTTATATCGAATAAAATCTATAGAATTGCTCGCTAAGGGCCATAATTTATAGTTATGGGCCGCTCGTGGACTTGTGGTATATTCACGAACCTAATATCGAAAATGGCGCAGACGTAAAGTCTGCAGTTTCGAGAACTATCGTTAATAACAGGTAATAGAAGTTATTACAAGACGATATTTGAAATGTTATTGTCACAAATCCATGTCAGAACCGTGATGATTTCATTACCAAATGAAATAAGATACTCGAGGGATGGATTAAAAGGAGAAAGTCGATAAAGGATGTCATGACTCGATCTGACTTCATATATGTTTAGACATTAGATTACTCGTACATTGGACGATTTACACATTTACATCAAAAAAATAACATTAAATTATTTTTTTATTATGAAAGGAGGATGGTCAAATGGCCTATTGACCAATAAGGACAAGCGATATGTCCCCGGATAGGTAATTCTAAGTTGTAAAACTATTACTATGGCAGGTGGTACGAAATCTTTGTGTGAAAAAAGTTATCGCCACGCAAAGACAGCGGTTTTTCAAAGTAATTATGCTAAAGTCGTCTATGTAGGCGTCTCGATGTTCCAGATTTTTTAATATTTCACACAGTGATTTAAGATTTCCCGCCATACAAAAAGTTTTAGAGTATGAAAAAACCTTTCAAATGACATATGGCTTGTCATTATTGGTTTTTAGGCCAGAGTCCATATGAATCTGGGCATCCTCCTTTATATGTAAATATAATTGATTTTACGACTGATTTATATTTAACTTCACATAAATTCATTCGATGATTCGCCGACATCATTATTCAGTTATTTTGCAGAATTTTAGTTTCGCCGGACGTTACTTCCCGCCGCGTCCGTTTGTTGTCACAAGCCCAACAAAACCTAGCCTATGTAAACGTTCAAGATATCCTGAAAAGAAAATGCTTAAGTTGTTTGAAATTCATTGCACAATGAACACAATTTTATGGCGGACTTAACTGATTGATACCTTGTTAGGAATTTGTCGTCTAATCAACCAATACATTGGACTTTCAAATGGAAGTTGATGCTTAGATATAGATAAAACTCAAGTCACATAAATATTTTTTAATATATTTTTAAATGTAAACATGACCATTATTTAGTTTTTAGAGTTGTTGGAAATTCTGTAGCTCTGCCTACCCTACTCTGTGAATAAAGGCGTGAGTTTATGTATGTATGATCATTATTTAAGCGGTCGTTTATTGTTGTACACTTGCAAAGATAATATAATTTTAAGTAAATCGTATCTTTTATAAAAGCCTACAATTTTAAAATTTAAGAGTGCTGGCTTAAACATATTGTCAAAACCGAATTCCGAATTTTAACCGAATGAACCGACTTTTTTTAAACAAGGGCAAAAAAATTTTTTTTTATAATAATTAGGCTTTCTAGTGAAATTTTTCTTAAGTAAATAGTTTTCGATTTAGTGCAGATACAAGTAGATATTTAATGTTATCAATCAAACTTAACAGTCTTAAGCGTGAACATCAGTTTTAAATGGAGGCATTTAGCTGTAAAACGTTTCGTTCAAATCAAAAGACCATAAAGAAGCAGCTCAAGCAGCCGTAAACTCTTTTCTACAATCAAAATGATCAGCGCAAGAGTTTGTTTTATAGTTCTCGATTAGAAATCACCACACGGCAGGAAAGTGTATTTATTGCAAGTAATTGTCCATGTGTGCATAAAAGATCTTTATGACTGTTCTTTATTAGAGCGTGGCCGGCAAATATGTTTTCAGGCTCATTTATATGTGTAACTATAGTTAGTTAACTATAATAATCATAAAGTATTTAGGTTAAATTTGTCTCGCATGGACTCAAAAGTAGCCTAATTTCACTTGTGTAGGTAGCATGAATAATAGTAAAGTTTCATTATATATTATAAATATGAAGTAGCCACCATAATACCTATCCCCCTTATTCTTAAACGTACAATAAACCTATTTTAGTTAAAGTATGCATCGTTCTCTTAAATTCAAATGTCACAGTTGCAGATAAAGACAAAGCTTATTTTAAACATACTTTAGCTATCGCGCGTTTATGAATAATAATGTATATGGGAGGATGGTGTTTAAATTCGGATCTATACGTTGATGAAAGTGTATAAATAAGAGTTCTTCATTTTTTTTCAATTAAAATGGCCAAGTGTTAACCTTCAACTTAAACGTTAAACACAGATCATAAGAAAATAGTCGATTATATAATGTACTTGAACCCCTAAACCGCCCTATGAAAGCTGTACGAATAAGTAGATTAGAAGTTTCCAAAGAAGAGTTCACAGAGATCTTTCTTCTTCAAAGTGACAGTGCGGTCTGACAAATCACAACAAATTTATTTCTTTCATGTTTCATTTTATCTTATCTTTTAACAACAGCGTAGACTATTAACAAAGTGCCTCAGATCATCCGGAGATACTGAGTATGGAGTTTATCAAGATCTCTTCAACGCCTTTAAAAATTGTGGCCTTAATTGATTTTTAAGTACAGCTAACGATGCCCGATTGGCTAATGCTTCTATATTTGAAATTATATGGAACTTTCTCTGAGCTAAGTGTCTCTTTTGTTCAAGAGTAAAAATACGTATGTATTTCAAACCATCTGAATCTGACAGTACTTACCTACTCGTTCATGAGTTGATTCATTCTTATTTTGTATGCACTTTGATACGCGTTGTAAATATTTGACTTGACTTAAGACAACATAAAAAAAATAAGGTGAATTTCCTTTTAGGTATCATCCTTTTCTAATTATAACTTTATCGTATATGTGTCATTTTTATTTTGCTGCTAGAGAAAACCTTGCACCATAATCTTGTATTGATTTTTAAGCTGAATATCACTTTTGTAAACTGCATAAAAAATACTTTTACCTGCGAAAGAGCCTCGCGAGGTTACCGCCCGAGAAACGATATCTCATCAGTCAAACAATCACCAGACAACAAAAAGGGCCGAAACAGTTAGAAGCGCTATTGCAACAGACCGATGGACGGCCGTGTCATTACAGGGTTCCAATTTAAATCAGACCTCGCCGTTGTGCCGCACTCTTCACGGATTACCCGAAATACAGGAAGAGCATAGATTTCGACGGTTCAAGTTTAGCTGGTCGGAGCCATTAAATCCCAAGCATTTGTGGTGGCGGAGTAGTTTCTCCCAATTACACCGTCTCTAGCCGGCGATTGGCCGCGCCACGAGGAATCCGGCCTGTCGTGACTGTGATAAAAAAAACTGACGCAAATTGCCGATACGCCTCGTGCACACAATTTCATGCTCCGACTTCTAAAAGATTCGTCATATTTTCAACAACAATGCGAACGAAACTGGTTTGGCTTTGGATCTGGATTCACGGCTAATGGCTGACGCTACGGATCCGAGTAATTAATAGCAGCCTAAATCTGACGCTAATGACTATTTAACGCGCGTCGGAAAAAGGAGAATCATACATTTGTATGCCAACAGATCTTATTCAATTGTATTGTTCTAATTAGCAGTTTTTGCTAAGATGTATCATTGCTGGTCTGGGTATTATAGCACTGACAGTGATCTTGGCGGCGCATTTGTCTCGTCGAAAGGTTACGAGGACGCGGCAACATCCATTTGGAGCGCGCCCACCTCTTCATTTGTTTCCACTCTTGACCTTCCCGGCATTGCTATCTGACTTTGCTGTCTCTATAGTTCGTATGCCTTTATAAGTTTTATAAGTGTTATATTTATATACCCTTGGGAAAAGGGAGAAAACAATGACGAAATCGTAATGTCATCACATGACACTACCCAATTCGTTCCAGTCCGAGTCCGACCGTGACCATGTCCATGTAGATTAATCCAAACCGCACTAAATGATGGCGGTAGAGTTTTAGAACAAAATAGTGTTTTTTTACTACGATGCTGAACTTATGATTAGGTATTTCAGTAAAATCATCACTGGCTGTCATTAAGCACACTACCATAAACTATCAACATTACCATCACCATAAATGTCCTATAACTACCTAATTATTTATATCAACTATCTTCACCGTCCGTATCTTTTGCAAACATTCTGTCTTCTGTTGTCAGCATATTTAAGAAAACACTTACAATATCTTAGTTGCTCAATTCAGACATCTGAAAACTCTAGCTCCTCACTAAATATTTGTTCCGTATCGTTGCCGTCAAATCGGCCAAACCTTTGAAAGAAACATCAATATTTGAAGCAGTTGAAACGCCCAGTTTAACCGTTTGCAGCTCCGGTTCTGTCTCAGCGTCTTCAGTCCGATGGTTATCGGCGATTCGCTCCGGCTGGACCGCGCGTGACGCGTCGTCGATTAGAAATCTCACTCGGATGCCGACGAGCATCGGGACTCTGATGCCGTGATTCAGTTTGGTTAATTAAGCTTAGATCGCATTGTTTGAGATAGGTTTGGTACACGTTCATTTTAAGGGGACCTACGGGATTCCGAAAATGATCAAGCAATTTATTTTGTAATTAGGATCAGCAATACACTTTTAAGAGATATGCGTTAGAATAACAATGTCTCTGATCTAAATACTATTTAAGCACAACACGAGAGAATAAGTTAGAATTACTTAGCTAATGCAAGACGTTTTAAAGTTTCTAATGTACAAGCCTAAACATAAATCAAGATCCACAAAAACCGGCTCCGACAACGTGAAATTCAGTGTTAATACAGAATTTTACATTGTCATGGAGGCATGATCAGCGGAGCGCGGCGGCGGCGGGAAAAAACCAACCTATTCTCTTACCGTGCCTAAATGCGAGTTCAAGAACCGAGAAGCCGCTCCACGGATGTGGCATTTCAACTCGGTGCTAGATTAGCAATCAAAAACTTAGCTCTTGCTTCAACATTTTTGAGTTGGCCATTAAGAACATCATCTGTACAAACATTTGCAACAATTCGTTCTGGTTTTCCTTTAGTAAAATTAGTTCTTTCTCGACCATTTGTCATTTGTTCACAAACCATTTTCGTTTTATTTTTCATTAATGATGCATTACGAGTATTATGATTATTTTGCTTGATCAGAACCATTAAATTATTGACTCATTCCCATAGGTACTTTTTATTTAATCGATTGGTTACGACTCAAAATCAATTATCGATATCCGTATCGATTTTAGCATTCTTGTTAACACCAACGCCGACAAATATTGAATAGTTGGTAGGTATGTATATAGTTATTTTAAGCAACAGTCGTGATGATAATTAGTTAAGTAGGTACTGCTACATTGTATTCATTGTACCTATTATCTATAACATCTTTTTATTACTTGTAACCAACTTTAAAGGATTACTTACGTTTCTTGTTACAAATAATATAAAGCGGTTCTTACCTGATGGTAGCCGCGTTTTTGTTGGTTTTATCTCATAATTGAGGCCTAGCTATTACCCGCGGCATGGCTCGCAATTTGAAACCAATTTTAAAAGACAATCAGGATTCCTCGATCTAAATGTCAACGATAAGTGATATAGATGAAGAGATACCGCTGATTATTGGAACAAAGTTTTAGTACCTAATTTCATAAGGTAAACGTGAATTTTAAAATCTTTATCAAAGTGGAATTAACGAAATATAAAAGAACAATGACCCAGATCCAGCACAGATAACTATCTTCATGACGCATGAAATCGATAACAGGAGGTGTTCACACACGGGCGCACTCGCCGAGGATATCGAGCGATATTCACCGATCTACTGACAGCGACGGCAAACCGTGTGAAGGCGCTCGACTTTAACCTCTACTAATTGTATTAGAGCCCTTAGACGCTGAAAGGGCGGGCTCATTGAATGACCCAAACGTTACGACATCATGGGGATATAAAAAAACATATTATACCTATTCAACTAGCAGCAGCTGCACCGAAACGGAACGGCAGATGCGCGTGAGCAGCCGACGCTGCTATTACAGAAACTACAATAACGCGGCAACCGATTCCAATGTGCGAGGCAATTGAGAAATAGGTTTGTGGAGAACTTACAGAGGCAGGAGCGGAGGAGCCGGCAGCGCTGGCACTCACAAACAGTACACGTGCACGAACGGCGGCGCACACCTGTCGCGGCCTGACCGGCCATTTCCATATTTGATTCAGAGTGGGCCGCGAGCAGCCGCGCGCGCAGCACGGCGCGCCGCGGTGGACTGACTGCCGACGCGCGCGCTACCTGCGCCCACCTGTCCCCTCCCCCCTACCATCACAAACCGGATGGTACTCCAAAACAAAACGGCCAACAAAGGACGTGCCGCGAATGTTCGCGCCGTCGATCGCTCTGCGCGGGGGTCGCCGAGCCGACGACGGGGACCCCGTATCTGTTTACTTGACACCTGACTCACGCTGCCCAAAGCCACGAGAGCCGATAATTTACGAGCCCACGCCGATAATAAAACGGGCCTGGTTGGCTCAATTGTTTCACTCGCCAAAGAAACAATTGTTACGCGTGCAGTAGCACTTTGTGATAACGATGTCCCTTGAAATGAGGTTAAATTTTTCAATGAAGTAAGTGATATTGTGTACAACGAAAACGCTGACGCAAACGGCGACGGTTTGTCACCTGCTGAATGCGCTTGTGTGGAAAAAAAGATTGCTTAACTAATTACCGATGAGCTGTAAACACAAACAATGGTGCACGCCGCGCCGGCGCAACACGGATTCGGTCTCATTTACAATCCGTTCCTGTGTTATTTGTCAACAGACAACGCGATCGAACGAGCTCCACTATCACGCACTAATGCGATAAGATAGTGTATCCAAATCAAATCACAGATTTAATATTGCCGTATATTGGACATGATCAACGTCGAGTGGAATTTCGCCCTCTTCTTTTCGTTCGGCTTCAGTTGTCGCTACAAAATTGTAATTAACGAACATTGTACTCTTTTTGTCTTCAACTACCGGTTCGCTATCTTATCGGAGGCAGTAAAAACTACTTAATTTTACTCATGGCACAACACAGTTGCTCTACATGCATACAAAAACACAATTTGCTGTAGAATTGTTTGCACTGTTTACTCATGAAGGCACATGAACACGCCTATCCTTTGAAAACTACTTAACAACACTCGAAAATACTAAACCGTTACTCATTTATTTCCTTGTAAATCTTGCACGATTTTTCACACACTTATAAGTAAAGAGAAACAGAAATTCGATTTGGACTGGCTCGATAACGCGCGGCGCCCGCTGATAACGCGTCCGTATCGCGCTGAATTTTGTGCACTTTTCTTTATGCCGCTTTATTTTAATAATACTAAAATTTCCTTTAAGATTGCTGGATAAAAGTACTTAATTATTTATTATTCTTATCTTGCGTTGTTTGGTTACCAACACATTGAACAAAAACATCACTTTGAATCCTTTCGACGGCATCCATAATTCGAAAAAGTAGTGTACTGTCGTCAACAAATATAGTAGAGCAGTTAAAAATAATCGAATACATTAACAATAGAGTCAAATCAGAGTCGGAATATTTTTAACACTTAATAATGTTGTAGTAAAATTTGATGGTTACTATTATAACTGTAAGCCCTAATCGATGCATGTGGAAAATATTTGAAGAAAAATTGCGCTAAATCTTTAAATAAATCTACCTAGTTCTAGATACAGAAGCTTAATGCACAATATGCACATCCAGTTTATCAAATAAATGGGTTAAGCAGGTTTTGGATGACGTAACAAATCTTCAAAATAACTAGTTTACTAAACAGAATCAATAGTAAATTGTGGGAGATCTTTTATTCTTACCTCACTTCGGGTATCACCGTTATCACAGTATAGATATAGCTAAAGCAGTAAAGAAGCTCCGAACAAACTCTCGAAACGACGCACTCACACAGACGCACGCCTCTACGAGACCTGCAAGCGGACATCGCAGTGCTGTCAGGCGCGAGTGCCGCGTCGAGACGAATGGTTTCTTTCGCATTTTATATTCTTTAAAAAGATGCCGCGAGTGTATTGCGTGGTATACGGTTGTTTCAATTCGGGCCTTCCTCAAACACGGAGATTTCATTTTATTAACTCCCTACTTGTGTTGAAAGGTAAGAATAAATAAAATATATTTTTAAATCTTATTATTATTTATATATTTAATGGCGTCTACATAATAACGATATTTTGCCAATGTCAAGTAGGTATATATAATATAAGCAACGTATTTTTAATAAAATGCTTTTTATAGAATGACATTTGTTTATTAGGTTATGAAATACCTACATAATATTATGTCAAATAAGCATACCTACCTCCTCCCGAGTTGAGAAAAAAAGAAGCCGCCAACCATGTTAAACTTTTTAGTTATTCTACCTATTGCCTCCACAGACCACTACAAGGACTCCGTTAACAGAATAGGAAAAAGTAGCCGCCATCTTGATTTTTTTAATTATTGGACTGATTGCTTCCAAAATTAATATAAGTTCAAGATGGTGGCTACTTTTTCCCATTCTGTCAACGGATTCCTTGTCGGAGACCACACCGATTCCCAAATATCAATTTTGGAAGAAACCAGTCCAATAACTAAAAAGTTCAAGATGGCGGCTACATTTCGTCAATCTGTCAAGGGATTCGCTGTCGCAGACATCGATTTTGCACTAACTACTACTACTACTAAACAAAAACTTTTTTACGTAACACCTGGCCATAATGTGAGTTTTATCGCACGCTGCGCGCACGGTAAAACTCGCATTGTGGCCAGGTGAAGACGTAAAATTGTGTACTCATCACGGGCAGTAAAAAAGAAAGCCCTCTATCGCATATTTACAACCCTCGCCTACGGCTCGGGTCTCAAATACCTGCGATTTCGGGCTTTCTTTCTTTTACAGCCCTTGTTAAGTAATGTACTATTTCAATTTTACAAAATTTTAGGGGACAACCCTGACGCTCAATTGGAGAGTAGGCATTTATCTTGAAAATTAGGCCGAGCTTCTTTACTGCTTTAGCTATATCTATACTGTGCCGTTATGTACATTTAACTACTCTTCATCTACAACCAATATCTAAGTAGGTACGCGTTGCATCTCATTAAGTGTTGTAACTATTTACTGCCTCCCCAAAAACAACTCCTTTACATTACGCTGATCAACTTTTTACCCCGCCATTTCTCCTTCGTCTATAATTTGTTAAAAAACTCTATCGACCAGAATCGTATCGTATGACCGGATGGGCGGGCGCATCCGACTTGACAAAAAAGCGTCGCCCGCGCAGAGGAAACTGGGAAATAACTTCATCTAGAATTCCATGAATCGATCCAACTCGATCTAGATCATAAAATATAGTAGATCGAGTGTGACGGCTGATAAGATTGCCGCTTCATCTAATGTTCGTTATTACTTTCTGCGTGTTGAACGAACCTGCGAGAGCAATAACCCTGGTTCATAATGTAGAGGCCCAAGACGTTAGGCGTTACGGTGTTTCTGCCCTAAAGAGGTTAAGAAATTAAGCGTTGTTGTAATGAATTTCAAACTGAGCACCACTCTGGTGTATTAGGACTTATTGGGTTTTTGCGAGTCGCTGCAAGAACGAGGCCCAATGGGAGCGCTACACGACACTGCAGTATTTTCATCGATTTATAACACTGTCATGGTTAAAATTAGCTAAAAAAATATATTAAAAACCGCATCCGCAAAATCCTTAGTCCACAAAACTGCTCAGTCTAAGTTTAATTGACATTTCCATAAGTACCTATGAAGTAAATCTAAACAAGGTTTCTTATGAAAGTGATATAATAAGGAACTTGTTATAAAGTATACGACTTGTATTATTTTCACATAAACTTATAGAACTATGACACTTGGAAATAAAATGCGTGACGATATTAATACCTAAAGGGGAAACATGCAGAAACCTTATCGGGCAGCGATATCGAGGATATATCCATAGGACACGATCGTGACATGTATGATTCACAAACACTGAGCGAGTGTGAATCACACTGAAAATAATACAAATGTCATAAATACATTAGTTACATTATATTACTCTTATTTAGGACGCTTAAATTCCTGTTACGTCTCAAAGTAATTTGTTTAAAAGTAGGTATGTATTACTTAGTACCGTAAAACGGGGAGATTAGGGATTAAGGGGTGAGTAGTGACACAACCTAATATGAAGCATATGTTACTTATTATAAGACTGAAATTATTTCCAATAGACGTAACGTTATTGACCATTTAATATTTGTTCTTATTTGTAACAAGTTATGACTTATTTTAGGTTGTGTCCCTAACTCGCTACTCACGTCTTAATCCCTACCCACCCCGTTTTACGGTAAGTACTCGATCTTTTCTGACCACGATCTTCAGAATTACGATTCTCTTTAGCGCTAGATGAGTACGTCATACAATAAAACACTGAAATGAATGCACAGGTAGAGTATAAGATGTCCTACTTCCAAATATTATTTACAGAGCAGATGCGGTCAAAACGTTACACATGCAACTGTATCAAGAAACGGTGTACCAATAACTATTCAAGCAGCTAACAAACAGCAAAAATTAAAGCTCATGATGATTCTATTTCACTAGAAAATCAACCAGTATATACTGAACCCCCATTTCTAACTGATGCTATAAAATCCAGGGTTTAATTCAGTGGGGTAGGGTAATAATGCCACGGATATTAGACGAACCATGAAGGCTATTTAACGTGAAGACATGGCGAGGAATTAATAGATCGTAATTGTATTGTAGAATTGTGATTATACTACGGGTTATTGCCATTTACCTCTAAAAGTCCTTTACAATAGGAATTAAAATTCCTACATCGACATTTAGTTCACGTGTTTTATCGCAGTATTTATAGATGGGAGTAAAAAAGAACACCTTGCGTGGCAGCGAGGGGTTGAAAGGGCAACGATCGTTGCCACATTTTGCGATTAAAAATACAATGTGCTTCCCAGAATTACTTAGTAAGATAGAAAAAAAAAATAAGATTCTAAACCAACCCCTACTTGTCAGCATAGTAAATTGGTATGGCTCTATAAAAAGGTTACACCAATTTGAAATAAAATGAGGTTCTTTTACATTTTTTTAACTGATTGTGGTTTATCCCCTAACGGCCGATGTGTTAAATTCTAACTAAAGCACTGAAAATGTAAAAAAATATGTTTTTTTTAATTTATAATTTAACGTGGCTCGCGCCCGAGTTCTTTTCCCCTATTGTTATAGTATTTATAGTACTGCTGTAACAGTAGATATGTATATCTCTTATTATCTATAGCTCTTAGTATCTTGACAGTAAAAGCGACCGAAGCGTTAACAATACTATCGCAATAGGGGTGAAGACGCAGTGGGATGGAGACCAACGTATGTTGTAACCTATTCTAGCTAACTTTCCATATTTTTCTTATTCATTAATTTTACATTACTTACTTGCGTATTAAATACTTAATATATACTACAGAATAAGTGCTTGTAGACTCACGATACGTTACGGTCGAACCATAATTTACTTGTCTAAATTGATATTAAAATTGACGTTTGGCCATTAATTGTAAATGTGCTCGGTAATCAATAATATAGAATTCAGCAGCTGCCGGCGCCAAGATATTTAAATGAGGTGACTCTTAGTCGATGTTTAGACTATTGTGAAGTATTTTGGACTTTGCCTTGCAAACCTTAATAGTTTACGTACCTACTTGCACGTTTTTGTTTATTATGTATATTAACTTAGGTATGTCTAGTTATCATTTTTTATGAATTTCATATTGTAAATAATACATAGTAACTGATAGAATTGCGGTTTTTTTGCTAAATGTAATACTCATTGTTTTGTATAATGCTAGGTTAAGTTTAATAATTGTATATTTAAAAAATTACAGACTGTTCAGTTTCTTGCGGCGTTTCTTCTCAGCATTGGTCTCTTGCGAAGCGCTGGTAGATTTTTGACGTGTACTTTAACCTTTATTATTTAGTATAACGAAATTATGAAATTAATATTTTAACGGGATTATATAGTTCGGATTAGACGAGGCAAAAACAACATTTTTAACCTAAAAAAACAGGCGGGTGACGTCGTGGGCATAAGGCAGTACATAAATATAAAGAAAAAAAAACAAAGGCTTTAGAATTTACTGGATTCAATTTGAAATAAGAACATCCCCACGGGCTGCGCCGGCGCATCTGCGCGGCAGCTGCGCGCGCACGCGCCAAGACAAATAATACTACTTTAATAATACTACCTCCTTAGATAGTTTTTGTCACGATGCCACGCTATGGGCATAGGGGCGAATACTAGAAGCTTGCATAAAAACCTACTGGCTACGTGCCGAATGCCGACCGAATGGACGACTCTAGCATTGCTATTTTATAACCCTCTAGAGATGAAACAGCGGCATGGCTATAAATTGTATTACGTGAAATGTAGACTCATGGTGTAAGCTATGGGCAATAACAAGTTTCCTGGGGTAAAAAGCGTCCATGGTGCGTTGAGAAAACAATATTTAAAGAACTGCTTGCAAAAAATGGATAGAGGCTGCACTAGATAATTAAAGGATTGGATGATGATGGATGAATAAGGCCTAAGTAACGCCGTATATTTTCGTCGTATTAATACACAGCAATAGCGTTTTTAAAATACTCCGTTCATTTTCTATACTTTCCCATATGCTTTTGATACATGGCAGGAACCTCCTAAACCAAGCGTGTCCCTCAAACGCGTCAATGCTAACCAATTGAACATTCGAACCCGCCTCTCGGTGATAAATCTTCGACGAGCCCTTTCCTTTTTCGGTCACGTGTCGCGTCGAAAGTCCAACAACGGCAACAACCTAAAGAAACTTATACTGGTTGGCTGCGTGGAACAAGAAAGCAGGAGAAGGAGGCTCGCTGGATTTATATCCCTTACTGGAAGAAATACACAAAAACTGCATCAATTTGTCTACAATGCATCAGGCTCAGCAATGAGCTCTCGACCCAACAGAGCTAATGATGGTCACGACCCTCAACCATGATTAAATTTACGAATAAGTCTCGCGATTGTGGATAAAACTCAAGATTAT
Source organism: Acleris laterana (assembly GCA_963966035.1). Lineage (NCBI taxonomy): Eukaryota > Metazoa > Arthropoda > Insecta > Lepidoptera > Tortricidae > Acleris > Acleris laterana. The sequence goes on along the minus strand of OZ014439.1, from coordinate 16,772,595 downwards.
CAAACGGGGATATACACTGGATAAGATTTTTCGTTATTTTAGCTACGCCTTCATTCTCTGTTCATCTTTGGAACTGGATGTAATTCTTAGGGTTCCGTAGTCAAACTACGTAGTCTGGCTTAATTAATTTGGTACAAGAAACCAGGGCCAGTATTCTAGGAGGTAAAAACCATATCGTCATTGACCTGTTATCGTATTTTCCACGTTTTGAAAGCTCTTATTTACTTGACAGTAATGGCGGCCGAGTTAAAAACAATTCCACTACAGGGCAGTGATTCTGTAAACAACGCCGGTCGTGCGGACTGTCGAGTGATATCCAAGCGGCGAGATTAAGTAGTCCCGTCAGTGCGAACAAAACACATTGTAGCGCGTGCATTCTCAATTAAGCAGCCTTATACGTTCGACCCATCGTGCTATATGTATTTTATTTATTTTTTTTAGATTTGGGAGACCGTTTAGGGAATCTTGAAGTCGAAAAGTGTAATTTTCGCTAGAGTTACGGCCTACAGCCAAAACTACAAGTAATAAAAATCTGAAAATATCTTAAAAGAAAGCTAAAAATGACAAACAAAAGAAAAAATATCACGACTAAGTAGACTTTATTGGTTCCTGTGATACAGGCGTCAGAAGTGTTTACACCTATGCACTAATACCATCTAAGACAGCACCAAATAACTTTAAATAGAAAATACCTCCATACCTACTAGTTATTGTTTGAGATACTTTTTTTTACTTTATAGCGTCGGCACCCTACACTGAGCATGGTCCGACATGTTCTTGCCCAGTTTTTAATTAATTTTAAATGGTTGTCACCGCATACTTTGATGTTCTGCAACTTAGTCGCGCTATCTACAAAGAAAGTCTACATGTTAAACAATGTCATGTTGCGGGTGACGAGGAAACATAATTGCTGTTGTAAATCCACGCCACGGAACCATATTTCTAGTATCCGCTGGATGCACTAATAGTTTTAATAGGCTTATTAGTGTAATTAAGGCCCTTTCTAGCACGCATGGCCTGAGATTTGTACCGATAAATTAAAATGGTTAATGCATGCTATGAGAAGTTTGTAATACTCATGAATTACTTTAGAGTGTTTTCATTTCAAGTTGTGTACATGTTTGAACTTGCATGTACTTGAATGACTGTTGACTTGTTAGCCAGGGTTACAGGTTTTCAATTTTTGGTTGACTATTTTTAGCAATTCGGATTATTTTAACTCACCATTGATTTTACTAAACTGGAATAAGACTTAATCCGAGATTAGTCAATACAAATTCGTCGTTTACTCTAGGTTTAAGACCTTATTCTTGTTTGGTCGTATCCTAGCGCTAAATTACTCCTTTCATACGTATTTATGTATACGCAATAACATGAATGAAAAAAAATTCAAAGACATAAGCGCTTGACACGTCCAACTGACAGCTTACGTCAGTGCAATACATTTTCGATAACGATAAAGATCTCGCCACACATTCTTATCTAGGATCAAATAAGTACTTTTTATGTCGCGCGTGTGAAACTACATAAGACACGCGCAGGATGCGCGGACGGACGTACAACCGTAATATATGATTCAATCGATCGCCGCCGGAAAGTGTGATCCAGTTATAACATGTAATAGTGCGAATTAGTGGTGTAAGAGACGCCTAACGGGTTCATGTTAGGAAGGAAACGTGAGATGTCTATGATTATGATTACCTTAGTCGAACAGTGATACAAACATAGGTTCTTCTTGTCTAACAGGGCTAAAGGAAAATGATGAGGACAAGTTAACTTTCCGACATTTGACATATTTCCTTCGATGTTTTCGTTGACCTATGTATGTTTGTATACATGTTTTTTTGTATTTTCGTAGATCCTGAGCGTAGCAAATGTTACTTAAGATTAATTGTTAATGCCACCATTTTAAATTAAAAAATAGGTAGGTAGACAGTTTATTAACTTATATTGATGGCAATATTAAACATATCGTCGGGTTTGTGTTTTTTTTTTCGACTATTTGATTGTCATAAAGCCAGGCCTTTTTGGGGTTCCGTAAAATATTTGCTGTTTCGCCTGTTTCAATCCTAAAAAAGTTTGAGAACCTCCCGTCTAAAGCGAAATGCAGGTAACTGAGCTCGAGAGCACTGCGCCATATGTTGGGTTGCTCGAGGAATACCGCATCCGCAGGAAGCATCTCCTCGTTCCAATCTTAATGATATCTTGGAAAAATATCAATTAATTGTTCCTGGCTTTATTAATTTTATAAATATGGAAGTATGTTTGATTGTTTATGTGTTCCGTCGTCACGGTTAAACGGTGCAACTTGCAATTTGGTATAGGGATAGTTAAGAGGTCCCAGATAGTTTATAGACAGGGAACTGTTTATCTCGGAATATCGCATAGTTTCCAGAGCGATAAACGAGTTCTACAAACACGGAGTCAAGCGCGAAATAGTTTAACCATATTCCCAATTTCTCATCATCCTTACATCTTGCTGCTTACATCAACATTGTTTTTAAGAAAATTGTTTTGGATAGAGAAACATGAAACGAGTCGAGTAGGGAACATCACATCACCAAATTTATCTTCCTAATTAGGAAGATGACAAGTCGGGAACAAAGAATTGCAAATGCGTTGCAGGTCTTTGAGGAAAGAAGAGCCCCACGTTGGGCGCCAAAAAGACAGCCTAAGTCACAACTGTTTTTTTGGCACCCAAGGTGGGGCTCTATACTGGGATAATGTTAATATTTGAGTACCGTAAAACGGGGTGAGTAGAGATTAAGGGGTGAGCTAGGACACAGCCTAAAGTTAAGCATACGAGTATAATACTAATTATAAGACTGAAATTATTTCCAATAGACGTAACGTCATTTAATCATTGTTCTTATTTGTAACAAGTTATGACTTATTTTAGGTTGTGTTGTGTCCCTACTCACCCCTTAATTCCTACTTACCCCGTTTTACTGTATGTACTTAAATACAGTATTATCAATTTTATTATATATTTTTATTTATTACCTTGATACACTGATTGAGATTTTCGAGTTCGTTTCTGAAGTAAAAGTGTAGACATGGAGTTCTTTTTTGTCATTCACGTTAATTACCCAAATATCCCAAAAATTATCTGTTTTCAAAATAAAGTAAAAAAATATTATCCCACTTCATTTAAGAGCTTTTAAATGATATGACACACAATAGATTGAAAAGTTTTTATAAATACCTACAGTCCTATACCCAAAAGAACTGCAAATCACATAATAAGCTTCGCAAAAACCATAGCAATATAAATTACCGAATCCTCCAAACAAGTCGTGATATTCGTATTTTAAGAAGTTGATAAGAAATCTCTTACAAGACGCATTACCTTTATTTTTGAAAACCGATACCTACCTACTAAAGCCTACTTAAATTAAGTGCCAAAGTTTGGTCATCGTCTTACCATGAGGGCATTTTTGTATCAATTTCATACGACATTTTGGTAGCGAATGCGAACGGACACAAACGACCATAAATAACTATACACATAAGCACCTCGTCGCTTTAATCGCTTTGATAATTTTACGCAGCAATTCAAACATAACGTTAAAGTGATCAGGTACTAAATTGTGCGGGTTTTTGGGTATGGATGAAACGTGAAAAAAGTTGGCAACGTGACTTTTAATAATGGAAAGACACTTGAGTGGTTAAAAATATAATTTTCGTCGTTCTGCCATTATATTTCAGGAATTTCGATATTTATTGAGGTATAAACTAAAAAAATACTTTTACTTGAATAATAAATCCGAAACTTATATTGAAAACGACTGGTTTTAGAAAATTACAGTTAGTTAGTTAATTAGTATTTTATTAGGTTTGTAATATTCCATACAATAAAAATAAGAAGTAGGTGCGGAAACCACAGCGCTCGAGTTCACTCTCCGTTATTCGGTTTTGTACCCAGCTGCGGCGAAGCTGTAAATAAGTGTTTGGCTTGTATGTAAGTATGTATGTATGTCCGTTCCTATGTCCCCTCGTAACTAGGTACAAAGTACGTAAAATTTTTATAATAATGTTTTTAACATTTATATGGACGACAGTATCAAAAGATGCTGTCGGGTTTTTGAAGGTTGTTTTTTTTTCTCTATTCCAACGATTCTACCAAAGATTCCTTGAGCCATCTCTGTATAGAGATGTTATTGTCATAAAAACAGCGTCCTAGGGATTGGTCGATTGAGCGAACGACTATTAAGCAACCTAATTCAGAGACACCCTAAAATATTTTTTGTACGCGGGACAACTTAAACTCGTCGGTTAACAATTCAACCGTCAAATTGAAAAGCGAGATGTGGTATGTGGTATATATTGTTATAGACAAGTAACCGTAGAAGCTATAATCATAATGAATTCAATGCTGAGTACGACTAACAGACCATGATGTTCATAACTTTTGGATATAAAACACTTCCCGTATTGTCAGCACGACTCCAAAGCGAATAGTCTCTTAGAATAACGGTCTATCTTTATGTTACGGGCACCGAGCAAACTTAATTATAATTACTAGCACAACTAATGTTCTCAGTGCGTTATGACCGCCTTTATAACAAAAACTACACACGACCAAATCAACGAGACCCTCACATTCAAAACACCTCTATATACGTAAGTGATGTCCAACGCTGGTCGTGTTGTATGAAAGCAATTTTTATCAACAAACCGATCTCCTACTGCTATCCATTAATGTATCTTTTAATTAATGTTATTTGGAGTTGTAATTAAAGTAAAGAGTCAAAAGAGGCATCGTACGGAATAATTATGATCCCGCTTCGGCTCCGTGTGAGTTCTGTTCTGTTTGTCATTCGGCCCAACCTAACGTTTGTTATAAAGAGACACAACTCAAAAGCTTACCTAATGAGTTTATACATATGTAATTGGAATGTATAGCGTGTTTTATGAGCATAGATGTTAACTTTAAAATGAGGGCGTTTGTTAATAAAAGTGATGAGTTTAATAAATCAATATCAGGGAACAATCTCATAATTTACCTAGTCCCAAAGTAAGCTCTAGGCTTATACTAGGTACCTACTCATACCACTATAAAACTCAAAATTTGAAATAAAGGCTAGGTCAAAAAAAAGACAAATTAGTAGAAGCTAGTATAAATTCAAATATTTCTGGCCCACCCTATAGACCCACACAGGGTGCCACATACCCTATATAGTTAAATGAAGAAGCGCCGCAAGAAACTCTAGTACTTATTTATACATATATATTTGTATATGTATCTCTCTCTCTTAATATATTATTGTTTATATATATGTTTGTAGGTATTATTAATTACTTGTAAAATTAAAAAGATAATCGTTTAAAGGTTCTTGCTGAAATGCTCGCAATCACCGCAACTTTTGTCTGGGGTTGACATACTAAAAACGCCTCCAAAATGAGTATGGGCATGAGCATGCACGCTTTTTAGTATGGAAAGGCGTTTTTAAGGCGTTAAACCGTGACGAAGAAACAAACAAACACTTTTTCATTTATAATATTAGTAATGATAATCGTGACAGAAAATAGTTCTTTGTGGTTGAGTAATTTGAACATTTAGGGAGACCACAAAATGCGTGACGCATTTTGATGCCGTATACGGCCTACATCAAAGAATGAGGGAATGCCTTCGAGTTGTCTCTCTACAAATAAAATATAGAAAAAAAATATGAATGCCGCTATAAAATCAAAGTCTCTAAATGGGTCATACACAGAATTAGGTTCGCGTCTTTCCTGTGGACATACCCGAAGTTAAAGTATTTAAGGCCTAATTTTCTGGCTGAACCCTCATCCGCATAAACGGCGTCACGCCTACTTTAGTCCTATCAAATAAAAACGTAACTTATATGCAGACAAGCCCTTAACTATTGAACACAGGAGAGACAACTTTTGTTTTTGTGATTCTGTATGACCCATATATAAACTACAGTTTAGTATCTGCCCTCACTATCCATAGACTACTACAGGGCCTCTATTCTACCTATTTGGAAAAACAATATTGCTTGTGACGTGTTATCGTAGTAGTAGCGTAGGTAGCTATTATAGCTATTATTTACTTGGCAGTAATGGCTACCAATTATTATATTGTTTTATCCAGCAGAATAGAAGCCCTGTTATAATTTAGAAAAACTAGGTATGTTGTGATGAAGCTGATATTTTGTTACACAGACTTTTGGTGGTTGATGACAACCACATTCGACAAAGATGTGTGAAAGAAACTGATAGTCCGTATTATATAAGTATAATACGATGAACAGCTTCATTTAGACTTAGAACTTGGTTGTCCTGGTTTATAATATTTCTAGTCTATGGATAACTTTGGGATTTCTGTGTTTTGTACGATAGAATGTTTACATACATACGTAAACTGCAGACAGGCCAATATTGGAGAATGGACTTAACCTCTGGCTCTCTTAAGTCGCACATGCAAAAATTCCCTATTTTGACGCAACTCCAAGATCGTCAACGTTTAACATATCAAAATACTGTCTATACCGGTTACTCACATTCGGACGATATAAAACTGCATTGTACTGTATGACGCACCGTTATTCGGAAACAATCCAGTTCGGAGCCAAATCGCTGGCCGAGCTTCAAACAATACCTAAGTGGACGACCCAACAATAGGTGACGCAATCAACGGACTACGGAATAAGGTGATTGCAGCCGAATGAATTAACGATGACGGCGAATTAGTTTGGACACTGCTTGTTATTATTTAAAAGGCTCAACACAAACAAGAATATAGTACGCTAATCGGGATTACATCATTACGGTTTTTGCGCACAAAATTAATTATTACCTAGTTTTTTTCTGATCGTCAACATATTAATATAGAAATTTACCAAAGATGTATTGTATTACAATATTAGCCTCCCAGCCACGTTTCACTCCGGCTTATAATATAACTATAGAATATAATATAGATTTAAATAATTATCTTCATTGGAAAGGTGAGAGACGGACGAATTTTCCCGAAGATTAAAAACTTGATCTGTCAAACACCCCTATTCCTCAATTTTCATCAAAGTCCTAAGACCATCATGTTTAGTTTATATTGTAAGTGCATTTTGAACAAAGAATATATTTAGGTTTGTAGTTAGTATAGAAAACACGCAAGTATAACGCATTTTTTGCAATGTTAACTTGAAGTGAAGAACGAGTTCACGGCCGCTCGCAACTCGCAAGAGCTTCGTCATATGTCACATTCGTTATTCGGTATTTATAACCGCAATATTGGTTTTAACATATCGACTTAATTGCTACGCGGTACCTACCTACTTGCTCGAAATTTAACACCTTTAAGATTTTAGAGTGGTAAGATAACATCTATTCGTACCATTACATGAAATTCCAAATGAATCGCCCGAATTTTATGTGGCAGTCCATTTCAATGAAAACAAAATGGTTTTACATCTTTTTGTGTTTGACATTAGGTACAGGTTTAAATTCTGAGTTAGTTTTGGAGACAACGATGCAAAAAGTGACCTCGTAGACTTCCTGCCGTGATGGAGTAGTCACGAAGGTTTATAAATTACTAAATTGACTTGTCCGCTGAAATAACACATACCTAGTTCTAGATTTTTATCGTAGTTTCACTTTGACAAGTGGTTAATTGCAAGAAAATACTATTTCCGGAACGGTTTTAACGTAGTGTAATTATTATTTATCTTCGTAATTAAAATTTACCGAATACCGATCATTTATCTATATCGCACCAATAAAACTACCCATAATAATTAAAAACTATTTTCTTCACGCTCGTCCTAAAACCAAATCACTTAAAATTATGAAATGAAATAAAAAAGTCCAACAGTTGAACGCATCGAGAACAAAAATGGCGTTTCGAATTGTTCGAAATCGGTTTAAATTTCGAATCCGTGCCGAAACTCTTTAGCAGCAAATGTAGCGTAAAAGATAAAATCGTGCGGTCGATGCACTTTCCCGCCAGAAACTTGAAAATAAAAAAGTGGTGACGATTGTCTTGTTAACAAATGACAATCAATGTTAGCTACTGTTATAACTGGCCTGAGATTGCGTCACGTTTTTGATTTTTATGTACTTTGTTTCGCAAATCACTGTATAAAATACTCTCAGGTGAAATGAGATAGGAAGCTAAGTTTACGGCTTGTTTTAGGGTTTTTAGAAGTAAATTTGTAGTAGTACTTTTTTGATTATTTTGCGATAATCTGTCATTCTAGATTTATCTTTCTACGGACTTATTCTTTTTCGGCCTTTTCATTCAAAATTGACATCGACACAGATACTCCGATGATAATCATGAGAGATTTAATCCACCTGTCATAACATGCAAATATATCTGTATGCAGAGCATATTATGTTCATTACACCAAGAGGCAGCATTTGAGCGAAGATAAGTGCATTCTGAGCAATCATAATGGCCAATTGTCGTTTGTCGGTATCATTTTCGTGCTCTCAATCTTGCATAATCATTTCTCAGTAGTCTTTGTACTAAGCAGAAGGTGTAAACGAGTTGAGCAAGATAATTTTATCCAGGGACAATGAATAAAGCTCAAAACTGGTTGGGGTTATTAATTGGGCTGAAACGTGGGTTCTCACGGTGCGGTGCACGGATTTTTGTGAGGCATTCTCTAAGTCGCTAGATAACGTTTTGGTTCGTTTGGAGTTTTGGACCACGGAGTATTTATTTAGTATTTACTTAGTCTGTGGTATTTTTACCTGTCCAGAGATCACGAGTATGTTTTCGTAACTAAGTAGTATGTTTTCGTCGACGAGTGCGCGAGTGATTTAAGAAAATAACGGAACAGTTTACACTTTCCTAAGAACATTACATACACTTTTTTCAGAAACTACTTAGCTGATGCATATTTAAGATAATTATTTTTATTTATGAATTATGTATTTAGATGTTTTATATGGAAGTTAGAAAGCAATTGCGAAAAGGTGAAATGAAATGAATGAAACGTCCGAAGTTGAAGTAACAATACAACACAAGTAGATCCCGCATAACGAAGTTGGAAATGCTAATTGTTTTTTTTTACAAAACTGTCTTCCTACTGGGAATTGTACTAGGTACCTAAGTTTAATTAGATACATTGTTTCAATATCTTCAATGTATTTTAATTAATTATATTGTTTTATTGAGAGGAAGCATAATATTTAGGATTTTTGTTACAATTTTAGACTTCTATTCCTCTTTGTCTCAAACAAGTTTAGTTAGCTAGCAGCAATATTATTATTATCCAACTTCGGGCTCAAAGATATCTTACAGATATTTTTGTACGCTATGTAAGATAAGTAATTATACTATTTCTGGTGACTATGACTAGACCGCTCCATGGGACAGACCCATAGCAGTCTTTACTGTCAATATAATAAGAGCTACAATGTCGAAGCAAAATAATTGATGATATCGTTTTGTCAAAGTCGAATAAGAGACCCTATGCCTATTTCCCTACCCTAGACCCTATGTCTTCATCATGTTGTAAACCAGCTAGTTCGTTTAAAGTTGACACTCGAGACTATCGTATCTTTCATAATTTGATAACTTTAAAGAGTAGAACTTCAAGAATTTTTGAATTCCATTTTCAAACCGCGTGGAAATTTAAAATGTCAGCGTTCACGTCGGGACCACAGAGAGGCTCGGGCAGATTCCTGTACAGCCACAGTTCATTAGGTGCTTTATCACGTCGCCGTCGGCGCGAATGGACCGCTGCTCCAGATGGAATACCTCGCATCCGTTCCGCTCGCAATCGCCACCAAAAAACACCTTCACAAGAATGTCATTTACGCGGCTCCCGGGATAGGCAAACAATTATTATGACAGGGCTGGCAGTTGAACATAGAGTACTTTATGCTACAAATATTTTTTAAATTACAAACACCGTTTCTGCTGTATTACCTAAATTTGTTAAGCTAAGTTAAGGTGCAAGATGGAGCCCGCCATCCAAAAGAAAAAGGTTGTATAAGGTAAAGAGTTAATATGCGCTTCATACCTACCTTTTCCCTTTTAATGGCAATCTCTAGGCTAACACTGCAATCATTCAGAACAAATATTTTTGTACATATTTACATACGTTTGCAAGGCAAAGCAATTTAAATCTCCGTTAAATTGAAGTTCCTAGTCCTTAAATAAGTCGTAAACTCTGGCTGCTATATAACGATGAAAATACTTATAAGTAAAGAGAAATACATGGTACTTAATCACTATGTTATGTTAACAATCACCACCCAAATATGTATTCTTACAGGGGATCTAGAACCCACCCACTAGCCCTACCAAACCAACTAGGCTGCGTCCTAAAATGATGTCATCATAATCACTAATAATAAAAATATTACATTGCTGTAGGTTACAAGACTCGCATTTTTTCTGGATTAATTATAAAAAAAACTTGGCCATATATTTTTGTATGACTTATTATCTACAAATGTCTGCGTCGCCAGCCCTGTAAACGCTAAAGCCAATTGCTGAAGGAATGTCGGTTGTCGCGTCTAATGCGATCGCTCATCGCTCACGGATTCTTTATGATATCGCCGCTCGAATACCTATCTAATATCTACGCTATTCTTCGACGAAACATCGTTGAGGCGCAGATTGACACACGCCGAAGTATATTCAAAATTGACAACAGGAACCGTTATGATATGCATTATTACAGATATGTTATATTACTTAAGTATTTACTGAGAAAAATGTTGATTGTTCAACCACTTGATTGACTTAATCAAGCCATAAAGACACGAGATGTTTAGCTACGCGAGCTCAGCGAGCGAGGGTGGCTATAGTTCGAGTGTCATAAATGTCATAATGGTTGTTTAGTCTCGCGTTAAACACTCTACTTTTCACTTTGAATGCGACGTTCTACACAAAATTACAATATCGGTTTTGTCTATTATTTTATTGTTTTGTTGTAAAGTGACGCTTTAAATGCTTGCATATTTATAGCCAACAGATTCAAACTTGAAAACTATTTTAAAACTAGTTGGACTTTGCATAATAAAAATTTTGTTATTTTGAGGTTATTTCAAGTCTGTGAGTATGTTTTAGAGTGTGAGAGAGTACGGTAATTGTAACTCATATGAACATACTGAGGCACTATTGTCAAGTATTGTTTCCTAACTAATTCATTTGTCCTAAACCTGAAACTTGTTCCTGATTCTTGAATGTTTTCTATATAAGTATTTAGCGTTGTCCTATAGAGCTTAGTTTGGGATTAGGTAGTTCAAATTGTATGAGATGTTCCTCTGATATTTTTTGGTGATTTACTGGTGGTTTGACCTTGTGCGGAGTCCGTCCGGATCGCTACCACCATCTTATCCTTTAAGCTATCGCCTGTAGCAGTGTTTGCTTTGCTGTGGTCCGGTGACCCTGACCCACCATAGAACTATATCACGGTGACATAACAGAGCAATTTTTTTGACACTTCTTACGACTCGAACCGTAACACTAATAACGTCACTGTGACACAGTTCTATGGTGGGTCAGGATTCCTTTGGGCTGATAGTACGTATATGCAAGTGTTTTTGTACTAGGATTTTTTTTAGGTTAATAGTTTTGTATGTTTAGTATGTAAAGGTAGATAGATCTATCTATACAGCATGTCTTTACAGATGACCGGTGTTTTTGATCGCAACAAAACGCATAAACGCGAAATAAGTTAAACGTGAGAACTGCGAGCAAGACAGCTTGGGCCTTAAGTACGCCGCTGGGACACATAAATTATTTCGCAAGTTCCGTGGGAATGACAAAGATTCAATCTACACTTCCTCACCTGGCAACACATTTGGGATTTAGAAATTCAAACCTTAAATGCATGACTTACGTCCAATTGTAATATTAGGTATTCAAACTGGGGTAGATTTGATATTAGCGAGTTAAAATTTGACATATTTTGTACGTGGTCTCAATCTTTCAACTCAAAATAAACAAGTCTATCCTCGGTTTAAATAGAAAGAAAATATTTTAATCAATCAAAGTTGCAGGTAGCGATAGGCAATGACTTAAAATATATAATTACTAGCGACCCGCCCTCGCTTCGCTTCGGTTTATTTGAGTTTTCTATAACACACGTACATAAAACAAAATTTATTATACATAAAAACCTTCCTCTTGAATCACTCTATCTACTAAAAAAAACCGCATCAAAATCCGTTGCGTAGTTTTAAAGATCTAAGCATACATAGGGACAGACAGCGGGAAGCGACTTTGTTTTATAAGTACCTACTACTACTACTATATGTAGTGATAAGTAGAAACTTAAAATAGGTATATAAGTTTATATAATTGAAAATAATGTTCAATGGACAAGGGGTTTTTTTACACGTGTAACGTAACGTAGACACCTACTGATTCTAAATTAGTAGGAAATATTAACTCGAAGTTATTTTTCTGCAAGTGGAACTACACTTGATAGAATACGGGTACATAAAGCATTAACATTGCATGTTCGTTAATAACTATTTCGCTTATAGCTGGTTTGCATTCTAGTGCCACATATTTAACAAAACATGATTTTTCGACCGATTTATTCTTATTTTCGTTTATTTAGATCAGGTTAGATCAGGTTTTTTATACAAAAAACACAACAATGTTTAAATAATAAAATCGAAAATATTGAAATAATATGCTACCTATGCAACATTAATGAAATGTATTAAAAATAAACTTGCCTCAAGCATGGGATGGTTTTAGGTACGTATATCTCAAACAAATTCAGTAGAAAAATCAGGCTAAAAATCGCCAAAAAATCCCATTAAAATAAAATAAACTTACCGTAACATTTTATTCAAATACGCCTAATACTTAAAAAACCAACTATTTTTTTGTACTTATCTGTTTTTGCTCTTCAGGGTTTGTTCTACAATCATACAAAATTGACACTTGTATGTTTTACCATTTGAAGATACAATAAAAAAAATACTAAGTAAATCCACCGTAACACGTATTCTAAAAAAAAGCCCCTATTACGGTTTTAAAAATACAACTCTATAAAGTGAAGATGGACGGACAGACGGACAGCGTAGGCATATTAATAGAACCCAAAAAACGATTATATATCTGAATTTACGTCGCATGCATTGCGTAAAGCGATTATAATGACCGATATACCGTTAGACTGGTCTTAATGTCTAGTGTCACATGAAACATAAAAACAGGCACTCAAGTTTAAAACTTCATCAGCCGCATACTTCATCTACTTAAACGGTCACTTCTAAATCACCTCTCGCTGCCATTAAGCAGTTTTCCCACCGACTGGGCTGATATTAAGAAAGTAAATTGTCGTCCCACGCTGAGGCACGTACGGTAATCTTCAAATCTCATTCGGAAGCCAATATTGCAACCATATTGCGGTGATGGGTACCGTCCACGCGTCCACCACTAGGTTTCTCCATGACTAGACTAGATAAATCTAGTCCGTGGCGGCGCAAGACCTAAACTTAATGTTGGCAAGGTACATTTCTCAAACCCTCTAATGTATCATCACTACATAATATAAAACAAAGTGGCTTCCCGCTGTCTGTCTGTTCCTATGTATGCTTAAATCTCTAAAACTACGCAACGCATTTTCAAGCGGTTTTTATTAATAGATAGAGTGATTCAAGATGATGGTTTTTATGTATAATAAATTATATTTTATGTACGGGTGTTACAGAAAACTCACATAAACCGAAGCGAAGCGAGGGCGGGTCGCTAGTAGTACCTAAGTACAAAACAGTCGCTTCCCGCTGTCTGTCTATCCCTATATGCATGCATAGATTTTTAAAACTACGCTTTTTTTTTGATGCGGTTTTTTTTATAGATACTCGTAGAGTGATTCACTTCTGTTTTATGTACGTTATAGAAAACTCACATCGGCGCAGGGCGGGTCGCTAGTCACTACATAGTATAAAACAAAGTCGCTTTCCGCTGTCTGTCCCTATGTATGCTTATATCTTTAAAACTACGCAACGGATTTTGATGCGGTTTTTATTAATAGATAGAGTGTTTCAAGAGGAAGGTTTATATGTATAATAAATCCTGTTTCATGTACGGGTGTTACAGAAAATTCACATAAACCGAAGCGAAGCGAGGGCAGGTCGCTAGTTTATTATAAAAAAAACCTTGTGGCGTGTACCTTTGGATTTTCCATACCTTTTCAAATTTATTTTCGGTGAGGCGCGAGGCCGTGGGCTGTGGCGGTGGATTAGCTAACTTACGTAAAATTAAGCTAATTTATAAAAATACTAGCGACCCGCCCTCACTTCGCTTCGGTTTATTTGAGTTTTCTATAGCACACGTACATAAAACAAATTTCATTATACATAAAAACCTTCCTCTTGAATCACTCTAGCTACTAAAAAAACCGCATCAAAATCCGTTGCGTAGTTTTAAAGATCTAAGCATACATAGGGACAGACAGCGGGAAGCGACTTTGTTTTATACTATGTAGTGATTAATGTGGAACCAACAAACAAATTACTTGATAAACCTTCCTTATAATTATATTTATAATTAAAATTTTAAACTTTATGGACGCTTCCCTTAGCGAGCTCATAACATTGACATCCACAAATAGCTTTTGGTAACCCTTATAAAAGATTGTAAGCTTGGACTTGAACTGTTGGATACTCTTCGCCCTATGCAATGGCGGAGGAATATCGTTCCAACACTTACTTACTGGCTGCATATCGGAACGAACTCCTAAAAGCGGTAGTGTAGTAGAGGTGGATGGTGGCGATGGACGGTTATGGAGTTAGATAATTTTTCACAAAAGGTTTTTAGATAATAAATTCTGGTATACAAAAAAAATACATAAACCAAAGCGAACCGAGGGCAGGTCGCTAGCTCCCTAGTATATTATAAATGATAACAGGCGCTCTGAAGAGAAGTGTTCTGACCATAAACCGCGACATTTTTAGTCCAGTTAGTTCCATTAGCGAGATGTCTTCATGATCGGCGGCGTTCGGGAGACATCGAGCGGCTTCGGCGCGGGCGCTGTGATCTATGAATGACGCCATTATGGTCGGATGTGGCGGGAACTCTATAAAGCCTATTTTCAACTTATTGGAGCATATTTTTTTTCTACAAGCCAAGTTTGTGGAATTAAATACATTGTTTTCTACATTGTTCCGAGAAAATACGTAACGATAACGAGATAAAGATAACCATTATCAGCCGCTGTCTATCTATCAAGAATCAAGAGTCACTAGGAACTATTCAGTTCAAAGTTGGCTACAACAACCAATAGTACAATGTATTACTTACGGTACCCTAGTAGAAGACTGATCCTACTAGATTTCTGGTTAAGTCCCAATCTGTGCAAAGGGTCAGTTTATCCACATTCGTTTAGCGTACCGTCCGTCTGTCACTCTCGGAGCTGGCTGAAAACCAGCGCTGGAGGTGTTTAATACCTCAGCATTATGCTGAGCCAGTGTCCGATTCACTGCCGCGAGGACACGTTTTCTGTTTTAACTTTTTTCTGTGTGTCTTGTGTCTGTAGTGTTCTGTATAAGTTTTCAACAAACAACCTAACGAGTTTTATGTAGGTACCTATTAAATAAAAAAATCATCTTTCAGTTATTATTACGCCCCAAAAACTACCAAACCGGAGTATGTTTTCTAAGCTTCCAACACGACGCTTCCTAACCTAACGCCAACGAATCCGCAAAATGTTGAATCAATCCGACGCGAGCGCAGCCCGCCATAAAGTTCATTGCCCCCGTGCCTTCTGCAATTACTACCTAGATTTTTTTGTCTGCCGCACGGTGGATCATCAAACCAGAACTACGTGTTTCATACAACTCAATATTTTGACAATTAAGATTTCTATCTTAATTTTGAACTAACCAAGTAAGTTTAGTAACGAGTTAAAAGTTTATTGTTTCGCAGCACAGCCCACACTGAATTATAGGGAGTTATAAAATGTTCTCAACAGCTTATTACAAGCATTATTGATATTTCCTTGAGAAACGGGAAAGCGCTGAGTTAAAACTGAACCGGGACGAAGTATTTATGTTATCTTCGTTAAGTAATAAAATTAAGATACGGAACACGCCTGAGAAAGTTCCATTCATTTTTGTCCCGCACTAACTTTATCCCGGATTCGGTAGCGATAAATTTTAAAGTATTATTAACAGGGAAAACAGATAACTAATTTATACCCAATGATGTAGATGTGAACATTTTCACGTGCACAAAAATGTCGACATTAAGACTAGCTCCAACAAGCTTGCAGTAATACAAAACTACACCCACACAATACACAAATAGGTAATATCTGGGGACAATCTCAACATATTGTCCCAAATGCTGGGTACCTAGACAACGATAAACTTACTACATAGAGAAAAACATACTAGTATAGTACCTACCTATCCTTATGGGGTCAATATTACAGAGCTGCAACTTCAGGTACAATTTTACCAACAAAAATTGAAATTCTAACTGATCAAACATTCCACATAACTAACGGGAAATATGAAATTGCACTTCTATGTTCTACGTCTGTGGAATTGAACACATAACTTTCCTAAATTAGCCCTAAAAGTGGTGTATCACACACAGTAGAAAGGCGAAGACGTAAACTTTACCGCGCTTAAGTAATGCTCCGCAGTATACTTAGGTATTTGATATTAACTTTACCAGTAATTTCATTTACAACACGCACAGAGAATCAGAGGTTTTAATAGGCTCATTTACTGGGCATCGGCAGTATTTTCTTAATCAAAGGATTTCAAATCCTAATAGGCCTAGAGGAGTAAAAACCGGACATACAAAATGCTGTAACTTGTTATTAGGTTTGACCCTTCTCGGTTTCAAATGTCAGAATTCAAACACTACCTTACCTACCTACCTACCTTAGTAATAATACCTTAGTAATAGAACTTTAGTAGTAGCGAGAAAAACGCAAGTAGCGTTTGCATTTTGGCTACGGCCCCTGATGCCCCAGCCAAGTCGCATCCGCTAACTAGCGTTTCCATTCGTTTTATTTTTAAACCTATCGCGTCACTGGTAGATCACGTGACTCTTCGTACCACGTCATCTACCAGTGACGCGATTGGTTTAAAAATGAAACGAATGGAAACGCTAGTTGTAATGCAGCTTGGCTATTGCCTCTGACGGGACCTTATCTATTAATGGTATAAATATTGGGAGCGGGCATAAGTGTTCCTAGTCATAGTTATCGAGTTATCGTATGATCAAAATACTAGTAGTAGGGCCTAACTCGGTCACCATTACCGTCAAGTATATAAGAGTTATCATAACGTTGAAAATAAGATAACTGTAACCGATATTTTTATCAAATTTCATTTCATCGAATTTAATTTCATATCAAGGAGCGTCCTCACTGAGAGTATTCGAGCGTTACATAATGCTTACACACCACTCATGTTCGCCCTGAATGCTCATTACACGCGGATGCTCTCAGTGAGGATCTCAAATTTTAATGTTATTAGGATATCTGAATCATGAATACGTAGATTAGGTTAGGTTAGACTTGTGGCTACCTTGATGCCCTTGATGAGAAATGCCTTTCGATGAAATTTAATTCTGCGGAATGATACGATCGTAGTATGGTGTTTCGATAAAGTTTTAGGTAAGTACCCCAAAGTTTGAGAACTATGATACATTGACGTTTCACGCATGCGGAGCCGGGCCGGGAATGAATGCCTCAATTTGTATATATATACACTGGCCCGCAAAATTTCATTAAAAGTGTGATACTTAGTTTTGCGGGCCAGTGTATTTTTGACGATTCCAATGTAATTTCTTGTTCTTTGACATACCATTCAATGTATACTGTGCCTTACTTTGACAAAAAAAATATTATTCATTAATTGATTCAAATACACACACACAAATGCTAACTTATATAGTTTCGAGTATATAAAAATATAGCTTCAATTTGTATGGCATCATTCCGTTATTATTATAATATCGTGAGCATCCTCTCTCCAAGCTTACTCCCGATAACATCTAAATTTCGTGGCGGATAACTTATTTAATTATTGCCCGACATTGTTTCCGTGAACGGCGCGTGCGGCTATGAGCCGAGACGATCACGTGACCTCATCGGGGATACGGAGCCATTACAAATGCTCCGTAGACTGCCACAGCGAACATACTAGTATAAGCTCTGGTTAAGACTTTTTTTAAAGATATTATACTCGTAGTGGTCCTTAATTAAGTATTTTTTTTAAAACAACTTTCTAAGTCTCTTATATTAAAGCACTTTATGAATTCATCAGCCATCAGCCAGAGACCTGTAGTCGGCCTTTGCCTTTACCGTAGTAAGTGATGTGAAGAATTAAAAAAAAATATATAAGACTATTATTTAAAATAGAGCAGGAGGCAGTGACCTCTTTCTACAACGCATCATACAATCTTTCTCGTCTAAAATGAATTCCTCTCAAAAACTTGTTAAAGGACCTACCTAACCTCCCATGCGTCTTTCTAGCTTTAGTGGAAACTCTTGCAACGCATAATTTTTGAAATGAAATGCATAATTTTTATGACATCGACATTAAAGAATCATCAAACAGTCAGAAATCTTGCCGGATCCAGTACGGAACTGTATCTTTTCATTGTTATATTTGTTATACGTAAGTGTACCTAATATAATTGTAGTGAATGTGCAGGTCCGCCGGCGAGCGCAATTATCATATCTGCGCATGAGATGTAGGATGTAGGGCTTCACGGCGCGTGCGCAGACACCGCTGTTGAAACTACAATGTTCTCAAGTGGTAACCACATTTAGAAGCAGTTTTTGGGAGAAATGTTGGATCTAAAATACAGTACAATCAAAATAAAATACAGTACATCTCTTTGTTCCTTATGTTTACTGAATTAACATATTTTATATTATTAATAATAAAAATATGCTTCAGTTAAATCCTCTCCTTACCATTACATCCACGACATTTGTACTTCTCTGTCTAGGTAGTTTTAGGTTCTGAACCCCCAGCTTAAGTATCACACAAGCTTTAAGTTCGGCCACTAATGGCCTCTCCTCGCGCCGGTATTTGGCCTTCGTTGGTTTTTGTGCTTCTTGCAACACCTCATGTGCCCAGAACCCATTATGGCGCCCAAGTTGGGCGTGAACCAAGGCACCGAGCATTGAATGCCGTAAAGCATTCGTTGCCACCTACTGACCATTTGTATGTAACTTGAACCAGCCAGGGTATGTCGGGGCACTGAAAGTGTCAACGTATTTGTACACCCACATGCTTCGTATTGTGAAGCCGAGTTGTGGGGGTTCCCGAAAGATAATGACAACTGGTCCATATGTTATTACAATTGTTAAAGCGTTTGACTGTTAAAGGTTGAGTTGGAACGGGGGAGAGCGAGACAAAGCTGCGATTTTGTTCGTTAGTGCTCCTTGTCTGCGGGTGCTGAAAACTTGGTTTTTCACAAGCTGTAATGTAAGCGCGATGATGATTTGGTAGCGATGCATCTGTATTCGTGTATAAAACACCTGGATTGCATTAAAACCACAGAAGCAGCTGTAATAGGCAGATAAGTGGTGCGCACTGAAAAAAAATACCAAGAGGATAACTGCCGTGCTGCCGGCTTGGAAAATTAACTAATTAATTAACGCTTAGGCGACTGAGGAATAAAGTCTGATGTAGTCGCACGCAGTACTGGTGGAATCGCAACCTTAGTCGACAAGTTCCCTTATACCCTAAGATCAATCTCTGGACACAATTTAATGCTACTATAACTTGTCTTGGAGCGTTATTATTACACAGAATTAAACCAAGTCGCATGACCTTTACATTCATTTCATTTGAAAGCCGGGCTTGTCAAATTGTGCAATGGAACGGTCGTCATTCCAACCACATCCGCGACAATTGTCAGCCCTAAAACCTGTCGAACTCGTCGATTTCACGCCCGCCCGAGCGCCATTCGCCGCGGCATTGTTTCATCGCGCCACTGACTGCGATTGCGTGGACAATCGCTTCCGATCGGACTTGAACAAAGAACTGACAGCAGCAGACGTACCTGTAACTTGACTGTTCATAAGTTTTAGCATTGTACGGTTGTACCAGAACCAACAAGAAACTAGTCAAATTGTAAGTAAATATTTTTAAAAATGTTTTTGGCAATTTTGGATTTTGCAGGCTTGTTCCTCAACCTAACCCTTAAAAATCCAAATATAAACAATAGACAAAATTTAAAAAAACTCCTAGTTATTTTTTTTTCACCATCTTAAGTAAATAGTATTCATTAAAACAGTTGCCTTTCCTACCCCGCTGGGTTGACAACTTGACAATGTTAACAGCATTCCTCTCTAAACAAGAAGCCTTCTTTATCGAGCGGATAAAGGCTATTCCGCAGCCAATTACAATATTATTAGGAATCCGCGCCGCGCCGGAAACTGCGGTTGCTAGCAATGGCCGCCATTATTTAGGAGCTAGAGCTGCCGCAGTCTTCAATCGTCAGGTCAACCAGAACACTTGCAATTTTATGGTCAAGTCATTTCGGAAATTGGACGCAGCGAACTGTCTTACAATGTGAGAGAGCTCTAGCTATATCTATCTCGTCCTAGAATTAGAAGTAGACTCTATCTACTACGAGTATGTACAGTTGCGTGGATCATCAATTGTTTGAAACTAAATGTACCTACTTTGGTAATGGAACCAGTAATGATCAAGGACCAATGTTGGACTCCTTAATTCTTATTATAAATAAGAAGAGGGTTATTTATTTATTAGCAGCAAGTGTACTATCTTTAAATTAAGAATTAAATGTCCGTTCTTAGTGCCTGTCAACTTTGAGTGCCTGGTGGCATCTTATTTACTCCATAAAGAACATAAAGAAAGAGGAGCGATAGCAAATTTAAAGTCCCAAATTCTGATTTAGCGAATAGATACTGAGTCTCAACTAAGTATACTGTTTAATTTGGAAATTTAAAACATGTCATGTCATGTTTATTGATGCGGGCCCTAAATTTTAACGTGTTTTTTGGCATGTATTTGCCGCTCCTTACGATCCATACTCTCCAAGATAATCTGCTGGATAGACAACACGTAACCGCGGCCGTTCATTCTCGGCGTCGTCACGCGCGCCTGCGCAGCCATGGACCTCGACGACACTTTTTTCGACAGCCAACCGGTGAAAAAGTCAAAATGAACAAAAAGCCAGCGCTTACGAAATCACGAAAATTCGTGTCGTCAAAATTACTCTCTGTACCATTACCGTTGCTGCCGAGTAGAACGCTTTTTACCCGAATTGTGCTCTACGCCGACATAATAGAAAGAAAATTAGTTTTCGGCGATACACAGGATACGATGGCTGCGTACGCCGACGGCTGTGAACAAATTGCTTCCATCAAGTGTCAGCTAAACTCATAGTTTGGATGCAATTTGTTTTCTACAAAGGGCTCATTATTAGGCATAATTTGAACAATTTTGAAGGAAAGTGTGTCGATGGTTCTTGTTGGACTTTCTTTTGCATTGTTGTCTTTGTTGAATTCATCTGACTTGTACTGAGGTGGCTTCTGGAAAGTTCTTATTTTAATGAGTATCAATACTATCAATGGATTGCTACGCTGGCATATCGAAGAACCTTTTCAAAGGTACAAATAAAATATTTGTGCCTGGTTCATTCTCAACGGCCAGTTGCAAATTTTACTAACAGGCCCTCTATTCTACTTGGTAAAACCACATTACCTTTGACGTGTTTTCTTATCGTCAACGTTACGATAGCTCTTATTTACTTGACAGCAATGACGCCCGAGTTAAAAACAATACGATAACGTGTCAAAAGTAATATGGATTTACCCATTGCTCATATGCGAAAGTAATCGACAAATTGGTGATAACGTGGGTTTTTAAAAATATTACATTTATATAGTCCATAAATAGATTTGGCTCCTAACAGCCACATATTTAAACTCAGTGATCATCGTCCGTCACTTTCGAGATCAGCAGAGCCAACTTTTATTCCTAAGGCGGAGAATACATAGTTTTGTAGCTCACTTTACAGTGAATATATAAGAAGTTTTAGCAATTAAGCTTGTACATGGCGTTATCTCTTTCTTTTACGGTAAAATGAGCTGCTTAACCCGCTCCAAGCACAGTCTGCTTCCAGCAACTGAATCATGCCTTCTTACGTCATTCATTATTTATGGCAATTGTCGTAATAGCACTCTGTCGGTCATCGTTCGCCGCAGATTGGCCATTAGGCTAGCTAGCCACGGTAGCCAAATTATACTTAATAACTAATGAAGTACACAAACAGACCGATAGATATTTAGCGTGTGAACCGTTTCGTAGATTGTGACGGGTTCAATTCAGTTTAAAATTTATTTATGAAATGATAGTAGTCCCATTTTTTGATGTACTGTAGATATTACTTTTTATATTACCTACTTATATTACTAGTTTTGACCACACAATACTACAACATATTCAAAAATCGTGAACATGGTACTTGATTTAGGGTGTGAGAAACGTTATCGTCCGGAGCTAAATTTGTATGATTTTTTTGACAGCTCCGCGATTCGAGAGTCGCTTCACAATCTTCTTAACAGATTCATTCTTAATTTGAAAAACTCCGCGGCATACTAGCGCTTGGCCCGAGCTGTTCGTCGGCGGTCATCCACCGTCACGGACTCCGACTCCTGCGCAAGTGCACGCTCTTGAATCATTTTAGTCGTAATCTGAAGAATATTGTAGATCATTTTTAGTGATACCTGTGAACCGGTATTTTTAAATTAAAATATTGTAAAGAGAGGCTTTGTGGTTCGCCGTAGTAGCATCCGAATCCATGTTTAATTGTAACTTATTTTTGGGTAATTCTTCGCCATTTTTTTATCGCTATCATTGTCATTGCCGACTCTGCATATTAGGTACTCCCAATAAAGTTAATATTTTCCTTATTCTTTAAAGTAAAATGGTAACTTCTATCGGTTGTGTGCTGGTCAATAATTAACGAAATAAATAATCACAGCATAAACGCTAAATATCGGACTCAATCCAGGATAATCTAAAGTTGTTGTAAAACTTTGTCGCAAGACACCGACGAAAATAGATAAGTTTTATATTATATTGAAATCGATATGCCATTACTTTAACGGTAGAAGCAGAACCTAGAAAAACCTATACTGTTTTTAAAACGTCAGTTAGACAGCATGTTGCAGCGGCTAGAACAGTTACAGGTGTCAATGGTGTCATTGACAGCAAGGAGTGAAATGCCAACACCCGTCACGGCGCGGGCGCACATTATGCACCCTCCTTAATTAGCGGCCTTTATGGGCGCAATTAAAAAATAAAGAGGGTTAAGGAAAGTCCAAGGTGAACAGTGGCGGTTTTCTAAGGCGTTTGAAAGAAAGGCTGAGCCTAGGTCACATGACGTTGCAAATGCATAACACAATGAAACCGATAAATTCTTCTAAGTCGCTCTAACGATTTCGTCTACTTTCACGCTGTACCTACAAGTAGGGTCCTTTGTGTGTCTACCCATTTATACATTCAACGGATTGCAGGTTTCTTTACGGTGATTTTCCTTTAACGCAAGAGCATTAACGGGTACCAGAGAAACCACTCTGGTAGTAGTAGTATGTACCTATTTCTTCTTCTTCTTCTTCAAATTCCTCTCCACTACTGGAGGTTGGCAGTCAGCTCTACCTATCAGCTACCAGCTACCAGCTACCAGCTACCAGCTACCAGCTACCAGCTACCAGCTACCAGCTACCAGCTACCTGTCAGCTGTACCTATTTATGTTAGAAATACTCGTTGGTACACAGCGGTCGCTGGGTATCGAACTCCGCACCTTGCGACGGGTCGACACCTCTAGCCACTAGGCCACCCACACTCGACATGTAAAGCTTTTTTATAGTATGGAGAATGCAAATGAGCACATAGGCCACCCATAGATATATGCATTCTCAAGACTACAATCTTAAGGATGAAATCGTAAGATCGCATAATGCGTTGTCAACCCTAAAGACTAAAATCAAATGCCTCTATTCGAGTAATTTCACCAGTTGCTTACGTTCATACTTTCTGTGTCTGTCGTTCAAATTTCTAGATAAAATGAAAATAATAAAAAACGTACATGTTGGACATAAGTCAAGTAAGTAATTAGTTACTAATATTAAAAATTCTAAACTATGTGGACTTTATTTATTTATTTATGGCAAGGAAAAGGTCAAAGACATGCCAGCTGATGCAAAGATGGGATTTGAGACCCCAAGACATTTGCAGTCTTAAGACTTCAATCATAACACCGCTCTAAGGAAAATACTGCTCGAAATGACTCTAATCTAGTAATTTTACTTGTCTTATCCCCACACCGGAGCACACCAATGCGAATACTACTGATTGGCGGTGAGTTAAAGGATAAGGTGGTAGCAATCCAGCCATTGACTCTTCACAAGGTCTTATCACCACTATACATAGTTGCGTCCGTGGCAGTGAATATGAAAATCCTTCGTCGAAGTTTTTAGTCTCCAAGCTCCGGAGGCGTCGACCTGCCACGCGCCGCCGCGCGCGCACTCAGCGTGGCGTAAGGTGCGCGGCGCCCGCGCAGGTGACCCCGCACCTGCGCGCGCAGCCCACATTATGGGACTGTTATGACATTTGCAGGCTGACGGTTGGCGTGTACGGGAGCTGGCGAATAGGTACCACCTATATGGACGATATACGAAGTTGAAAATTCAAGTTTAAATTGAGAACAGTTTTTTTAATGGTGTTCTGAAAAAAATCATGCTAAATAGAAGTTTATTAAAAGCATTTGTTTTTTCATTATTTACTGAGACAATAAATATACAAATTTCAGCTAATGGCAGAAAAGCTTGAACTTTTCTACGTCACAGCTAGTTTTTTTAAGTCTAGCAGAGCAGTGTTAGACTTAAAAAAACCAAACGCGGTTGAACCAAACGAAATGCTCAATCCGACCCCTAGGTCCAAAGCGGGCTGGTAACACTGAGAATATTGAATATTATTTTCTTAGTAACTAAATAATAACCAAGAAAAATAGTGCTTAAGCTTTTGAGAGAAATGTCTATAATAAATACGAGTATATATATATATGTATTAATTCTTGAAATTTTCGTTTTAAACCATTGAGCCGTTTCGGTCTCTATAGACAGACACTAATTTTATTTATTAGTTTAGTTTCAAGATTAGTATTATATGGCCCTATTCTACAACGATGATGTATTTATGGTGGTATTTGTACAGTACTCCCAGCTTCTTAATACAGTTCGACTAGCTATCGCTATCACCCTTGCACTTACTACTGACAGTATATCTGTCACTCTGGTTTCATACAAAAACGAAGATTGCCGAACTACACGAAGATAATAGAAGCACTGTAAGTTCCTGTTTAAATTGATATAGGCAACACTATAATTGGAATTTCCACATAATTAATCCAACACCGTTGGGGCAACATTGAAGCATCTTCATAGCGAGGCGGAGTGAAATTGTGCATATCCAGCCAATGACTTAAGACAATGTTATGCACATGAACACAATTTTTTCATAGCGACGCACGTAGCAACGCAAATTTCCTTATACGCTGGAGCATTAAAAGTAAATGATTTACTCAGAAACAGTAACGTTCTTCACGCATGTCTAATAATGAACTTCCTGTTTTAAGTTTTTTGGTCTAGCTAGTTGTAGCCCGTGACTCCGTTCGTGTAGAAGTCGTTTATCGCTCTTATTTATTCTCAGAGGGCCCTGCCAAGATGCATTACGCTAACAAGCGTTTCTATTCTATTCGTTTTTAAACCAATCGCGCCACTGGTAGATCACGTGACACGAAAAGTTACGTGATCTACCAGTGACGCGATTGGTTTAAAAACGAAACGAATAGAAACGCTATGTAGCGCAATACATATTGGCAGTGCCCTCTGGGGACTGTCCAAGTGTCCGAGTTGAAAAATACCCCATGTCCGTCACCGTGCTATAAATTAGCTCCCTACCAAATTTTTCCCCCGCTCTGTGTACGATTCTCAGTACCTATCAGTCCCAAATTTTCATTTTTTATAAGTTTCAGGATACCAAAGCCGTAAAAAACATCGGTAAGGTTAGATTCGACTTGTGACTATAGTAAAATTCACAATGCTAAATATACAGCAGGAAATATATACGTTTTTGGTAAATAATAATTTTGGACATGACACATTCCACCCAAAAAAAAGGCACAACCGTAAGACTAACAAACTCGGAACAAAAGAAATATATCCACTTCATTTAGGACCCTGGTTTAACAATATGATCGAGTATTAGCAAATCGTATTCACTTTCGGGAGAAAGACATACAGTTCTTTTTTTTCCTGTTGCTCTGAGCTGGCGGTATTCGGCAGATCTGGCTTTCTTTCTTTTCTTGTCGTTTGTTAGTCCCAGAACGGTACATTCAGATAGCCAGCCTCCTCTAGTTGGTGTTGTGCTGCGATAATCCATGAAAATAATAGTATAATAATACAGACTCCTCCTTTTTTTAAAGTCGGTTACTAAAATACGTCATGAGGTACCAGCTTTACGCTGATCATTCTTGCTCTTCAGAGATCACTGTTGCTAAACTAGCTTAAGTTACTTTTAACTAAGTAGTTACTTAGCTAATAGCTACGCTCATTACGTCAAATCCTCGGTGAGAAATCCGTCAACACCATTTCACACTGCAAGTCACCGCGGCGTCGGGGAAATAGAAAAAACGTAGCATATCGTTTTGTGGGCAGCGGCATCACGATTTCACGGCCGGTAATGGGGGCATTAGACGTAACGACACGGAACACGGCCGACGACCTGCCTGTACGATTACGATTTTATATCGCTGCGAAGAAGTACAGTGTCGAAATAATCATGTAACCTTTGGCGAATCCAGGTAGGAGCATGTAACCTCCACGTCGTATTTTGATAGGCCATAAGTTTATCCATAGAACTTACCGACTAATAGACTTTAGCGATCATCAATACCTAGCCTTTTTATTTTGATGAAAGATGGCGTCCCTTTAGGGAGGATATCCACCAGAGCTGTGCGAAGAACCGGTGTGTGAACAATAAATCCACCAATAGGAATACTTCATTTTCCTAGCCTTGTACAGCGTAGCTCGTATTCGAGGAGAGGGTTCGTCCAGCGGCCCTATCTACCAATCGATGTTCGTCGTGTTGATCGATGTGGATAAAAAATCTGACCAGTAAGTAAGTGCGGAATCCCTGATGCTTTATTCACTGCGTTAGACGCGAACATAATACGGGCCCAGGAATAATAATAAGATATGTGTGTAGGATTAAATTTCAACTCGAAGTACTATCTGCCCAATGGAACCCTGACCCACCATAGAACGGTGTCACAGTGACATTATAAAACAATTTGTTTGACACTTCTTATGACTTGAATCGTAACGTCTCTGTGACAGTTCTATGGTGGGTCAAGGTTCCAATGGTCTGATAGTACATATCTACTAGCGTTCTGTATAGGTATATTGGGAATGGGCATGGTCTAGTTGTAGTTAACATTATCGAGATTGCTATCCGTTCCATTCCGCGCACAAATCCGTTAGCAACCATAATGCTCTTCCGCGTACCACAGACAAAACAGTAACCTATTCTACAACACAGATAAGACTCATAAACGCATAAATTACAGATACATCTCATTCCAGCAATTAACTCTGTATATCTATGATTTTCTAAATTACAAGAAAGAAACTTTGCTCCTCGAACGGGAAAGATAAAAAGGTACTGAACAGTTGGAAAGCATCGCGATAGCGCCGCTTAGATCTGTAGGGTTGGCAGACGTCATGCTTTTAACTGTTACATGCCTAAATATTACGGCGGACAATCTCAAACAAATTGACCTAGACCCAAACTAAGCTCTAGGCTTGTAAGTACTATAGGTCCTAGGCAACGATAATCATAGGCAGGTACTTATATAAAAAAAGTACTTAAATACATAGAAAACACAAATACTGGCGCTCATCACACAATTATTTACCCTGACCAGGAATTGAACTCAGTTAATTAAGGGCAGAGCAGGGGGTCTCAGCACTTGCACACTTCAAGCATATTTACATACGACCTTTTTAGCCCAATATTTCCTACTGTTGGCACCCCTGAAAGCCCCATAGAGCGCAGCAGATCGTAACTGGGCTTGCGACTGCCAGTAATTACGCGCATGTTCCGGACAAAGACAAGCTAATTGATGCGCTCCGCCATCTTGGCCAGCCCTGATCGAAATGTGGATCAACTGATCGTGATTTGTTTATTTGTATTGGACTGTTAAACGAGTTGCTTTAAAGGGAGCAAGCAGCAAATTGTGGCGCAGAATCAAACAAGTCTAACAAAAAATTGATTTAAAAACCCAACTGCTGTTTGGAAAATGCCGTCAATATAATGTAAATTATACCTAATTAGTGTTGTAAGACGCCCTGAATTCTGCAGGACGTCCCGATTTTCAGGGGTCTATCCACGCGTCCCGATTTACCCCGATTGTTCTGATTTTCATTCATTCGATTTTTCATGTGCCTCGTGGCGGCCGAGGTCAAATACGATTTGAATTTTACCGCCTAGAATAGAGGCGCAGGACAACGAATCTAACAAAAAGCAAGCTTTACAAAACCCAACTGCTGTTTGGATAATGTCGTCAATGTAATTTTACTTATCATGTTAATATTTTATATTTCGCCAATTTCGATCCGAATCGATTCCGATTCCGATCGTGGAACGTTAACGTTAATCCCTTCCAACATTCCCATTTACTCTTGCCTCATATATCTGTAACCGCATGTCCAAACCACTTAAGCATTCCTTTATTAATCCTTGTCACTACATCTGTTTTTATTAATACGTGATCAACATTATTGATATTCGGGATATATAACTTCTTGCCAAACCTTATCTATTTGGTATCCGCTCTCGGAGTCTGTATTTCCGAACCAACACGACTTGCCTGCGATCCCTGTGGTGTTGCGGGTGTTTATGGTCGCGATGATCACTTACCATCAGGTGACTCGCTTGCTCGTCTGCCTCCTATTTCATAATTTAAAAAAACCACAGTCCCTATTCCACTCAGGCTAATCCTAATTGCTTTTGACATGTTATCGTATTGTCAACGTTAAAATAGATCTTATTTACTTGACAGTAAGAGTTAAAAACAAAACGTTAACAATACGTGTAGAAACAAAGTAGAACATAGGGCTCTTAGGCACACTTTAAATCCTTTAGATTCCTTCAACATCTAAATATATAAAAGGAGAAACTGACTGACTGACTGCCTGACATATCAACGCACAGCCTAAACGGCTAAACGTAGGCACTTGAAATTTGGAAGGGACGTAGCTTAGGTACTGTAGAGGTGCACTAAGAAACGAATTCCCGAAATTCCCACGAGAACGGGAATTAGCAGGAAAATCGTTTTGTATGAACAATCTAAACCGAAGCGAAGCGAGGGCGGGTCGCTAGTCACGATATAAAATATTGGGTAAAAGAAAAACGAAAAATGAAGAAAAACTTAATGAATATTAAGATTTGGGATTCCAGTATTCTGGGGCCTTACTCTACTTATCTTTTTCCATATTGTTATCGCATAAGCAATATGGTTTTATAAAATAGAATAGATTATTTTGTCCCTAGTTCCCTACTCACAACAAAACAATCAAAATAACCAACAACCGGGTTAAACAATAAATGATTTTGGGATTTAACGAATAAGAAAAGCAACTTATGTAAAAATATTTTATTTAAAATGTTTTAACGATAATTTATTTACAGACTTACAGAGTACTATACACTAGATAACAGACATACACGGTATTAACAAGAGCGCTTTACATTTTTGGACCCCACTGTGCTTCGTTTAAAAGAATATGGGAGTTAATTTAACCACATATTCAACTGGTTTAATAATAGCCCTTAAAGCACTAGTAAGTTTCCGACACAAATATATACATATTAATTACAAAATATACACCATAAACAACAAATTTAGTCATGATTTATAAAATGCTTACAATAAGTTATGTTTGTCGTGTTGTTTAATAAATAGTTAAGATGAATAATTAATTTCAAGATCAAGAATAATAATAATACAAAAACGGAAGATTACAAATAGTACTTAATTCATAATGACAAAATCACGATTGTAAAATACCACTCACAGAAAGACAGGGACAATCTAGACACTCCGTATGATCATACTGCTATACATTTAAAACAGGACTTAATGGCACAAGACAGAGTGCGAATAATTCGAAAAACTCTCACACTACATTAATATGCACCAGCCCTCTTCGCTCGTGACCACGGTCGTTGCAACACGATCGAAACGTCGAGATAAATTTAATGTTTTTACGCCATTAAGTCCCTTTTTAGATTGATAACTGTAAAGCTGTTTCCCGCGACACTGTCGACACAATCAAATCTTTCCTCTTTATTATATTAGATGTAGATGTGAAACCGTCACGAAAGTTAAAAAAAACCCCACGTGAATCCGTTAATCACGTCACGACCAACGTCATTTTAAACCTCTGTTGATTATTTAGTATATTCTACCACATCCATTACGATTCATAACATTATCTTATCTATCATTAACTAGAAAATATTATTAAACAGGCGGTTCCAAAACTTGAATCATAACTCCTTATTCAAATTCATCTATTTACAATTTTTATCAAGCTGTAAGGGTTGACGTCCACGAGTAATGGCTATTGTCGAAAAGAAAAATAGCAGCACGAACTGTACCCTTACCATGAGTTACAATTAACGTTCTCGCTAGCGAGTCGAATACTCTCGTCCCTCACAGACGTCGCAGTATTCTTATAGAGTGCGAGAGACGGTGCATTCGACTCGCTGGCGAGTACGGTAATTCTAACTCATGGTAAGGGTACTGATGGACGATTCCGATGCCTGCAGACAATAGGGACTCGCACATGTCAATCCTAAATTAAATAATCTCCAGATATGGCTTTCTCACACTGTCTTGTAAAGATGAACCTGCAGAGATCTATATGGACACCTTATTTTAAACCACATCTTGT
This sequence comes from Acleris laterana, assembly GCA_963966035.1. NCBI lineage: Eukaryota > Metazoa > Arthropoda > Insecta > Lepidoptera > Tortricidae > Acleris > Acleris laterana. Next base: position 16,741,635 of record OZ014439.1, on the reverse strand, counting down.
GGAAACTTGCAACAGTTAATTAGTACAGGCTAAATTCAGATTTTTTATTACATAAAGTAAACTGTCAGTTCAAGAGTTTTTTTTTGGGTAATGAGCGTTTTTTTACAAGAACTGTCACTTTTCTTTAACTAATTTAAAAAGCAAATTTTTCGCGTTTAAGTCATGGGTGCTATTAATGGGTTGTAAAAAAAGTTGCAATTAATCCAATTTAATTCTAAACGTGTTCAGTACATTTTCGTCGTTTCTAGATAATATTAATATAGAGGGCTGGAACGCCATTTTTGCTTCTACGGCAAAATCTCCAACATAACATTATTTACATCCATTAAAAAAATCACATTAAGGTGACACGTTTTACACTGATCACTACATAGTATAAAACAAAGTCGCTTCCCGCTGTCTGTCCCTATGTATGCTTAGATCTTTAAAACTACGCAACGGATTTTGATGCGGTTTTTTTTAATAGATAGTGATTCAAGAGGAAGGTTTTTATGTATAATAAATTTTGTTTTATGTACGTGTGTTATAGAAAACTCAAATAAACCGAAGCGAAGCGAGGGCGGGTCGCTAGTAATATAATAAGATTTAGTATATTCAACGCCGTAAGACGCAACAACCGATTCACGACTTCACGGCGGGAAAAAACATATCGGCTTTGACCCGTTACCGAATTGTCAACGTTTTGATAGGTCTTATTTAAATGACAGTAATGGCGGCCGAGTTAAAACAATACTATAACAGATCCAAGACGATAATGTGTTTTACCATCTAGAATAGAAACCCAGTTCCCAATTCATCAGATAAAATATGGCTGACGCCACACGAGGTTTGCTCAATAAAATTAGCTACAAGAGAATCGTAACCGACATTATAGTAGATAAGGAAATTATATCTCCAAGCAGTCCATACAAAGTTTTACTAATTACTTACCTACAATAAATAATAATGCCTTTTCACTTATTATGCTACACACACTTGCCGACTAATGTGTATCACAGTTCCTAATCAAATGGAAACCACTTAAACGTTCGTTATGATGCTTAGAAGTTACTAGATTGCTAGTTTAAACTACCTGTACAAAAAGCCAGCTTTTCATCTTACGCTATTGACACAAGACGGTAATTTCACCCGATGGTATACATAGGTCGATTTACAAGAGATAGCGCAGATCTAAAAAAGGTAAATATTTACCACACTACACACATTCTGCTAAAGTTGACGATTAGAAATATTTGAAAATATATATTAATATATACAAATACATCACACACAAATTGCCCTAGTCCCAAACTATGCTCTAGATTTGCACTATTGGTCATTGAGCAACGGTTAGTCTAGATTCTAGACTAACTGGGTCGCCGTCACTTGGAATTGACAAAGGTACTTAAATGTACGAAAGCTCGCGTGAATCCTATACATATTTTTTGATTTTCGCAATCGTTTACGTTTACAGAATGCAACATGTTTAGTGCCACAATGATTGTGTAATATCATCCCTTCTAGACTTAACTTACGCATTTGTTTGTATTTGTTAGACACGCATGCATACTGTCATTCGTCCATCCAATCAAAGAACGTTGAAACAACCTATTATACACACAGGCTACGCTACGCTGACCAAATTGCCTCTTTCTCGTACTGGGGGGTTATTATGACATAGCTATGCAGTTTAATACTTATGATTCTATGTTGAGTTTTAATCTAATTCATATAGAAAACAGCCGTATTAATAAACTAACCTGAGATGCCTATCTTAAGATGCCTCAAAAATGAGAGCGATGAGCATCTCAGTCAGAAACATTTGAAGCAAAGAAGCTATAAACAAGTCCATTTAACAGTATTACTGTTACTACTTATGATTCTATGTTAACCGACCTATTGTTATGTTGATAAATATATTAAGCCTGTTTCATACTGTCTATGTTTTAATAATGGTGTGGTGCATACATTACAAGTGACTGTATAATTTACAAGTACTATCAACTTACTTAAGTTACTTCTTAGCATATTAACTGGCCACATATAAGACGCCTCCAGAGGTCCCTAAAACATGCCGCCACGCTTAAGCGACAGTTTATGTACAACACACTAGCGTCAGTAGGGATTAAGGGGTGAGTAGGGACACAACCTAAATTGAAGAATACGCTACTAATAATAAGACTGAAAATATTTCCAATAGACGTAACGTTATTGTTAATTGGGTCATTCTTCTTTTTTACCGACAATGGCCTGTCTCTCATCTTATTAAACGCCTCATTAGACTATTGATAATTATTTTATCGTGTTTTATATACCTCCACATTTTTATTTATCTATTAGTACTAAATAATTGTGCTCTTTCTTTATTAACCCAGTTTTTTTTTATAATATTATTTTTCATAGAATGCCGTGACAGAGTGGTCATCTAAAAATTGGTCTCGGCTGAAAACGACCACTCTGTCAGTGTTTCTGGTAAACCACTTTAAAAAGAATAAAAGATTATCTGCAGACAGGAAGCATCAATTAGTCCTAATAAAAAATAAATGTTTTTTTTTTTAAATCGATCACAGAAACCATAATTATTGATAGTTGAAAAATTTAAAAAACAGAAAATCTATGTTTCATTGTTGGTAAAAAAGAAGAATGACCCAATTAACACTTGGTCTTATTTGTAACAACAACAATAAGTTAGAAGTTATGACTTATTTTAGGTTGTGTATTCAGTTCTTCATCCCTACGCACTAAATTTTACGGTACCGGCGTATGTACTAAGTATTATTATTACAGTAATTTCCCGGCGAGTTCTGCTCGTCTCTCTATGGTATTTACAACCAACGATGGCGCATCCCGTCACTCATTGACGTTGCGAATATTATTGAGTACAAAACAGCAAACGTTTAGGTAAGTCTAACATGCCTACTCTATTTTTAAATTTCTATCGCAAAATTTGTATTAATTTGCACACAACCCAACCCAGACACTCCCAATGATGTAAGGAATACTACAGAGGATTTTATATGTTTGGCAGTTCGATAACATACGTAAATTTGCCGGGTTATAAATTTCCCATGTGCCACGTCGGGATATGTATACTGCCCTCCTATGGAGCAAAGGCACAACTGCAATGAATTCATAGTAGCATATTAAACTCTCAAAGGTTATAATAAGGTTAGAAGTGCAATACAACTCATATAGTAGATGTGCCCTTTTTCCGTAGGAGGGCAGTATAACACGGCTAATTTATGTATTATATCAAATTGCTAAACAATCAAAGTCTTTAATAGTACTTGTATCTTCGCGCTTTATGTGCGGAGTGAACCGGGCAGCCCGGTAAAATTAAGACGGCACCGAGCAAACGCTGATCATCCAGTGGCCTCCTCATTACTATAATTGTATATTAACCCGTGGAGTGCCTGGGTCTGTAAAAGCAATGCAGTTATCCGCAAATAGCGCATGATGGGTTGATAACAATTTTATTGATCTTTGAATAATTAACAAAAAAAAATGGCCAACTCTTTCCGTTATCATTACATAACACAATAACAGTAATGAGGGCGCTACTATACTTCCGGGTATGCTCGGCGCAGTCATAAGCCTTTACAGCCTAAAGACACTAACATTCAATGCAAACAGTTACATCTACACGTTCTCGCATATAAAATCCATGTTCCACAGTTAAGTTCGGACGGTACCTACGGCCTGTGTTCCCGCGGTCGGTGGCGGCAGCGACGACTACTCGTCGCTGTCGGAGGGCTAGCTGTCGCGCGCGCCCGGCCGCACCAGCACCACCTGCTTGTCGCCCTCCTCGCCCGGCGCGATGGTCTCGATGGTCAGCATCATCTTCTCGTCGCAGCTGTCCTCGCCGGAGTCAGAGTACATGGACTGGGTTGATGTGGCTACCTCCTGGAAGAGAAGATATAATGTAGTGTACTATGTCATAGATAGGCTTAACCGTCGACCGAGATGACAGGTCGCAAGTCACACTCGAGATTTTGCCTTGCACGAAATTGGCTACTATTTAATCAATTTCTTGTGGGAAATATGTATCCCTTAGCTTGGGTAAGGGTTGCCATTTTCATTACGACTTAATTTCACAATACCGTGATGCGAATACCACTAGCTTTTGCGCGCGACTCGTTTCGCGTCGAAGTCGTTTACCGATTTTTCGAGATAATAAGTAGCCTATGTGCTATTCCAGACTATAATCCACCTTTGTACCTTTTATCCCGATCCGTTTAGCCATTCTAGTGTTATTGTATAACAAACATACAAACATTCGCATTTATAATACCAGTTTTACCGAGTAGAATAGAGCCCCAGATGTTTTGAATTTAAGTCATTAGTTACAAATACCAGTAGCAAAGACCAGTAAGCTTCTTAGGCAGGTCACCTTTTGATGGTTGTCTTTCTACTTATACAAGAAGGAACAATAACATACAAAGAAATACATACTTAAATTAATAGAAAACATACATAGGATCAGAAACCAATAACCATATTAACCATGTTTGTCACAAAAACAATGCTCTTTCCGGGAATTGAATCTCCCGCTAGCTTTGTAAGCACAGTTGCTACAAACTAGGCTAATCACCTCATCTATTACTCGTGTTTGTGACAGGTATATAACAGGTTGTACGTACCGAGATACGGTTTTTGGTGTGTATGCGGACGTGCTTGGCCAAGTGATCGGAGCGCATGAACCGCTTGCTGCACTCGGGGCACTCGAACCGCTTCTCCCCGGTGTGTGTCCGTCTGTGTCGCTGCAACTCGTCTGACCGCGTAAACCTGCAGCCAATGGTTCAATTATATTTATACGGTAGATTTTGCACATTATAACTTTGTTACCGCAGTGGTTAAAAGTATTTTTTAGTCTCCGAGACTAATTGAGTGTAAATAGGTTGCCTGACGCCATTTCTCGCAACCTATAAAGTACAAGCTGCTCCGCGCGACTCTGTCCACGCAGAAAAATTAAACATAGCCTATGTCACTCAGGGTGAATGTAGCTTTCCAATGGTGAAAGAATTTTTGAAATCAGCAGAGTTTTTGAGTTTATTCATTACAAACATACACACACACAAAAATACAAATCTTTCCTCTTTATAATATTAATGTAGACAATAGATAAGTCTCAAGAAAAAACATGTCACAGCTAGCCAGCAATCATTAAATGTTTGAACATATTGAAATTAAATAATTATAGTTTTTTTAAGGAATGTGATGTTGAAATGACAAAGAACTATAAAACTAAGATAAAAGATTCAAGCAATTTTCAATAAATTTGTCATTGAGATTGAAGAAGTTTTAAGACTAGAGATAGACCTATGATAAATTCATAACATACCAACGATTACCCCCCATACCCCTACCATGCGTTCTTGTTTTGACAGTTTTTAATGCACCGGCGACGTGTTGCACAACAAAAAAAAAACAATTTAAACCATAATTATAGAATTAAAACGGACTACTTAGTGCTTTTTATTTTCTATTTTCTATAGGCGAGAAAGTGCCCAATATTTTTTGCTGACTAGTCGCTGACTAATCACTGACTAGAAATGATGCCGAATAGTTGGCTTTCCCGACTAATCGGCCCATCTCTACTACTTAGTCAATTCATTTTCTTTGTATAAACGAATTACAATATATCTCCGTACCTTTTCCCACAGAATAACCAGTTACAGAGGAACGGTCTCTCCCCAGTATGCCACCTGAGATGCGCCCGGAGATGAGAAGTCTTCCCGTACACCTTGTTGCAGCCGGCTATATGACAAACATGTTGCTTCTTACGATCTACCAGTCTACTGCAAAAGAGATCAGTGTTATCAAGACGTAAATGAACATTAACAATTCTGTAATTTTAAAATAAGTACCATTGAATCATTTTGTGGATAAACTTACTTTTCTCCTTGATCACAATTAGGGCACGTACAAGCAACCCTCTTCATCAGCCGTTTCCCACTTGGACTTGTGGCCCGCTGCTTCCCATTCTCACACTCTGTACCCGAGTTGTTGCCGCTGTTGTTGCTATTGTTGCCGTTGGTACTGTTGGAGCTGTTGTTGCTAACCGTGACCAGCTGCCACTTGCCTGGCTCATTGGGGTCTTGCTGAATTTGTTGGCCTAGAATTCAGTTGAAATTATCAAATCAGTTAATGAAGTTAAGAATACAAATATTCAGAAGTGATAGAAAGTAGGCATTGTACGGTCACAAGCGTTAATTTGGGACCCATTTCAATCAAAATTGGCTTGAAGTCGTCAATGTCAAGTCATTTGTAACTTTTAGGAAACTCAACCTTATTGTTGTAGAATGTCAGATTGACTTTGGACCTAAGGTGGGTACCAAATTAAATCTCGTGACTGTCCTTCCACTGCATGGTAATGATGAATGATATAGTAAACCCTCATTTTGGAAATATATAACGAGATTTAGGCCCTTGCGGCACTTTTAAATTTTGCTAAGAAACTATCAAACCAAACCGTAAACTGAGTGGTTATTCAAATTTATTATAAAATCAATGGAAACAGAAAAAAATAAAATGGAAGGAGCTTTTTATTCAAACCTTGGAGCATCGGCATTTTTAGACTTTCATACATTTAGTATGGAACATGTGGCAATGACGCCATTGCCACCCATGTCCGAGGGGTAAACAAGTGTCATAACACTCATAACTATACCAAGAGGTTATGTTTTCATAGTATTAGGTTTTACTAGGATTGAAAAATAAAATGTCCCATATCCTTCATACAATATTTCCCACCATATTGCAGACAACCAATACCAAATTAGAATTACTTCAGGCAGACAGACAATCAAAATTAACCGCATTGCTGTGTAATAAGTGAGTTTCAAGCGTACCAAACTAATGTCAGTACGAATTTACTTGGTGACTAAGTTTAAAACTAATCACAAAGTTTAGTAAATACAACATGTACAACGTAGCACGTGGAGTTTTTCAAATCCGCAAGTACTACAGCGTTACCTTCATCATCTTCATCAGAGATAATCTCCACCTTAATACATTCAACGGAATCTGCCGCGTCCTTTATTCCAGATTTTTCAGAGTTTGACTCCGAGTTTACTTTTTTAAGTCCCTTACGAACCATTTCCCTTAAGCTACTTTTTCAACAAACTACAAATGCAAATGTAACATTAAACGTTTGTAAACTATTTAATAAACTTTACATAAATTGCAATTTAATTACAATAAAAGACAATCGTCAACCAAAGCAAAATATGCTGTGGGTTGGGTAAAGAAAGTTGGATGACAGTCGGACGCTAGTGACGCTACGCTGCGTTGACAGTTGAGCAGTGTTGCCATACCACAAGCGGAAAAACCGGTAATGGGCGCGAGCCTAGTGAACTTCACGCATTGTACGCATGTCCTCTTTTTGTATATTTACATTTTTAACATTTGATCACCGCATTGTTGGTATCTTAAGAACAAATCAAGTCTACTGAGTCGTGATAGTTTTCCTTTTTTAATTCGTTAAACATTAAACATTAAAATATGTGCTTATATAGCTGCAGTGGGCCAGTGAGTCATTGATTTTGTTGCGGTAGGTGTATAAAATTTCAGTTTTATAACTTTGATAGTTTCTGAGAAAAAAATAGTTTTCAGACAGACAGACGAAACTTGGAGAAACTATAAAGGTATACAATAGTTTGACCTCGGCACCCTAAAAAAACTATATGATAGTGGCACAGTATTAAGAAAACCTGCCAGTACCTAATCCAAATCTTGTTGTTGAATGCATCCCATCACTGAGTATCTGCGCACAGAAGCTCAGTCAAGGGTCAGGGTCGTCACAACAAAAACTACTTAACTATTTTATCTTAAATACTTTTTTATGTATGAATGTTAGAAATATATTTAAAAGTATCATATATTTATTTCAAATAAGTTTTCGAATAGCTCAGTAATTTGTAATGATAAAAATTATCACAGTATAGAAACAAATAAATAATAGACATCTCAAGGTTTTTGTATTAAGGCTATCGTTAAAACGAATAATTACGGTATACCTACCCGACATACCTACACCTTAATGTATGCTACTACTAATTCAAATCAAAGGTTAAATGGTAGAATTTGAGAATAACTGATCTAACAACAATTTTAAATCTATGTGATTAAAAAATAACTTACCGGTCGTCTCTTAATGTTAATTCTTTATCAAACCTTGATGAAGATTTATAGTTCATAAGTCATAACAGAATAAATGTGCAAGACACGTACACCCCGTCTAATTAGAGAGCGCAGACTAAGGGAGACAGCGCTCGCTGATTCTGCCGCCCGCTTCCCCGCATACCCCCCATCGTTACCCCTTGCAAGTACATTGTTCCGACTGTTAGTAATATAAGCCTGTGACAGTGGAAAGGCAAAATAATATAAAGGGTGGAAAGTTGAGAAGAACTTTTTGAGTGAACTCCATCGATATTCACAGATCATCGTAAACGTCAATTCTTGTTTATGTAACACTTTGTGACCTATAATGGTATGGAAGTCGCAAATCGAAAAAAACGTTTCTTGAACGATGTGTAAGCGAAGGTTCTCTTACCTATGACGGGCTGCTGTTGCTGCGACTGCTGCTGCGGCAGTTGCGCGAGCTGCACGCCCGGCAGCCCCAGCGCCGGGACCAGCTGGACCGCGTTGCCGATGCCGCCCACGCCCAGCGTTGGCATCTGAGGTAATGCCATTAGTTATACCATGGCCTGGCGCGAAATACAATATTCTAGTCTAATCTTGGGGTACTCTATAGGTACTAAACAACGATAAACGTTCATAAATACTTATCTATACACGGTGATTTTTTTTTGGTGATCAGGAACCAATTTTTCTAATTCAGTTACTAATGGCGATCAGTCGCAGTTACATGAAACAAAACTTTTTTTTTTTATGTAAAAAAAATATTATGAAACTAACTTTTAATTGAAATTAATTGTCACCCTACTAATTGTTTAGTCTATGAGTTAACAACACTTAACTGATAAGTTTACTGACGTAATATCTGTCAAATTTCCCGCCAAAGCGATGGGCACTTGACGTATCTACTTCACTTCAATAATTAATGTAGGATGTCCATGTATCCAGTGATGATTGGTTTTAACAATATCATTAACTTAAATAAATTAAACAGTGAGTTAATTGTTTGAGACATCAACCATTAAATTCCATTTTTGTTGCTTATTAATAATTTTCAACCCCTTATCACCGATAAAAAATCACCGTGTATATATAAAACGTTTCTGAGACTGACTGACCAGACAACGCCAGCCTAAACCGATGAAGTTAAGCAGTTTAAACTTGGAGGGAATATCCTTGTCTAACTATATCGTGCGATGCTGCCCGAAATTCAGCATGAATTTGGTTGGTCATCTCGTGTTATTCCGTTTCAGGACACGTTCATTGATGGAATCAGTTTGAGTCGTTTGAGATTAATGTAAATACGGCGTTTTTTTCTAGAAATCCGGTAAAAAAAAAGAAGCATTAGGTGTCGTTAATAGGTGACCGACCGGAGGCGGACTAACCAAAGTAATTGTGTCTATACTATCGGTGTCTGGATTTTCTACGCAAGTCTAAGACCCTAAGGTTCATTATCCTTACTCACCTACTTCAGGGTTAGCTGGAAGAGATCCCATTTACGGATAAGTTCGCCTTTGTACATTACTCTAATAACAATGTTGCATTGTTGCATTCCATCTTAGTCCTCAGGGATTGCAACGCATTTGCAGTCTTAGTATTGCATTGCAGATGCGAATGTCTATAGGTCACAGTTTCCACTTACCATCAGGTGGCCTGTGTGCTCGTTTGTGTTCTCTATGATATATATTTTTGTTTGTGCAATAATGAGTTTACATACATACATACCTAAATTGCGGTGAAAGGTGTCAGGATTGACTTCTTTCTTTCATTATAGCGTCATTCGGTTCGTCAATCACTAATATTACCTGCACGACATTAGCAGGGCGCACGTTGTTGTTGGCAGGTATGACAGTGACTTGCTGCCCGTTGGGCGTGTTCGCTATAATGGCCTGGGTGGGTTGTTGCTGAATCGTAGCGTCAGTTTGTATAGGGTTTTGAACCGCCTTCATACATTACCAGTGTCCAAGCAGCGTGGGTTAAGGAGTTGGTTAGTTAGGTTTTTGGATATGTTTAACAGTGAGACGTTGTTTAAGATGTGTACAAGGTGATTGGTTGTTTTTTTTAGGAAGGCATAGTTGAGCTCATTCACAGCATAAAAAGGTCGTCTCGTGTCCTGTCCAAAAAATCTGTATTTACTTGCTCTTTTTACAAAAAGTTATAAAAAGCCCTAAAACAAATATGTTCCTACTGGCCCCAATCATCTCCCCTTTTCATTTGTCAAAGGACCTACTTAACCTACATAAAAATAAATAATCGTGTAGCGCACATTTGGCTCAAGCTGTTCAATAAGAAAGAAGAAATGAATGAAGATTCCTTAAGAAGAGATTACTTTAGTAAACTATCTCTATTTTTTTAGCAAATAGCTTTTTCGGTCAAGATACCTATACCTGTATAACTTTTGTGCTGCAAATGACTTCTACTATACCCCCCTAAAAGTAATATAATACAGGAAAAATTGCATATTTTGGAGGCAAATTATGTATGTCACTTTTATAACTTTATCTTGGCACTAGAAATGAGGATCTGCCGAGTCCTACCAAAATGTAGGGGTCCTACCAAAATTTAGGGGTCCTACCCCCATCGGAGGATACGGGCAGGGGGAAAATTTTACTAGACGAGTGCAGTGTAATTTTCATGAAAATTTCATAAATGTACATAATTAGCCGCCAAACTGTCATATTTAGTCTTACTTTACTTTACTACATTAGTATATTACCTACCTGTAGTGTGATGGTCGCCGGAGTCTGTCCCCCGCTAGCGTTGCCCTGCGTCGCTGCGTTTTGCTGCGCCAAACCAAAACCCCCATGTATTTACAGCATTATCAGTTTAAATATCATAGATTAACGGTTAAACAACAATGCGGGTAGGGTTACCAGACTATATAAAAAAATACCGCTGCGTGCGACCATCCCCCCCAGTCCTAGACCTCCTGCAGCGGCTGGTAATTTTTCGCAAACTATGAATTTTATCAGGTAACCTTAAGTGCGGGGAGCGTCGTGGTGAACGCCCTCGTCCCTTGATGAAGGACTTGTAATGAGTGCGAAACATGTAGCACCGTTCCGGTTTTTAATCGTGAGTTTTAACCGCTCATCCATTATGTTAAAATACGTCTCAAGTAATGTTTAAATTTTACTATTGTCAGTTTTATGTAGACATAACTTATAGGTTCACTCTTAACGTTAACGCTATCGTTTATATCTTTAATTTTATAACAATTGTTATGGAAGAGCTGAGGCTCCTGTCAAAATCATGATTTCTACAGGTTAGGTATAGTCACGTGTAATAATATGCGAGAACCCAACATCTCAAAAATATGTCCCAGTGTTATTTCACTGAAGAACTTCAACATATTAATTTGAGGATTCTTTCGAAAAATATTTTTGCACTTGACTGTACTAGGTAAGGGTAAGGTACTTATAGTATACAATTGTATTACCTGTACGTTTGCTAAGGATGCAATCTGAATTTGCTGTATTTGTCCCGACGGAGTGAGCACGTTAGCCATTTGCGGCTGCGCTTGCATCTGATAAAACAAATATTAACCATTTACTTTTAGTATTGTTTCACCACGATCAATTTATTCTACAATTCCCAATATTCGGAGAATTAAGACTACGTCGAGCGTCCAGTGGCGCCTTCTTTCTATTAGGGGCGAAAAGGTTAACCCTAACCCAAAGGTAAGGGGTTAAAATGTAGAAAACACAATATTCACAACCCATAATACAAAACCCCTTCGGTGGTTAGGGTTAACCCACTAGAAAAGGTTGCCGTTATAAAAAAGTCGATCAAAGCTTAGCGAATCTAATGGGATCCCCTTGACTGCCATACATATCGTTGGTCATAATCATAATGTATTGTTAGTCATACTTTTTTTTGTCATAACTTCTTTCAGGCTGAAGTTACAGTTTTTGATAAACGTTTATCGTGTAGATTATTTAGGTTAGGTTAGGTTAGTTTTATAAAAATCCTGAAAAAATAACCGTGTCCTGAGAAAAATGCATTATGACTTGCGAAAATTATGACTTGAAACACATTATGACTAAAAATAATTATGGCAGTCAATAGAGACCCGAATCTAATGTATAACCGCCGAATGGGATAAACCCCTTCGAAAGGCGCAAAGGTACGGATTTTCATACCTGTTGCAGCTGCGGGATGATCTGTAGGTGCTGCGGCGCATGCACGGGCAGATGCACCGTCTGGTACACGGTGTGACCGTTAGAAACACTGACGGGGACCTGCACGGGCACCATGCCCATGCTGCCCACCCCGCCCACGCCACCGCGGACCGCTACCCCGCCTCCTACAAACGGAATAACTTATTTCTCAGATTCTGATGGGGTTTTTAAGGCTCCCATAGACCGACCGTCGGACTGACAGACCAAGAAGCTGCCATGGAATCTGAGACCTGAAGACTCAAAACTGCAATCCTAACACAACACTGAAACCCTGAGGACTAAGGTGGAATCCCTCTAAAATGAAATGAAAAATGAAAAAAAAATGAAAAATAATTTATTTGGCACATAAAAAAAACAGTTTGCAATTATAAAAAAAGTCTTAACCTAAATACATTTTTCTTTAAGGCCAAAATGGTATGATAGTAATTTCACTTTTATACCTATAGGGTGACGGAAGTAACGAACAAGGACCAATAACGGACACTTGATTCTTATGGTATAGAAGAGGTTATTCATTTATTTTGAAAAAATCTATTTATAACCTTACGATCTAAGAGTGAACTCGATTATTGGTGCCTTCAGTTAAAAGTGTCCATCATTGGTGCCGTCACCCTACATACATCAAAGTGAACACAGCTTTTTTTTATGTCATAGAGAAGACAAACGAGCACACAGGCCACCTGATGGTAAGTGGAAACTGTGACCCATAGACATTCGCATTCACAAGACTGCAATGCAATCCTAAGACTGCAAATGCGTTGCCAACCCTGAGGACTAAGATGGAATGCCTCTATGCTAGTCATTTCACCGGCTGTCTTGGTTGTTTTGGCTTGTGTGGCTTGGCGGTAGGTTACAGGATAATGGTGGTAGATCTGTACGGAGCTTGCACTATGTCCTCCCACCACTGCCATGAGAGACGTAGATAACTTTCTCAATCAAACAAATAGCTGCATCTCTCTCGAGCTGTCAGTCCGACTTTTCATCTATAGGAGCCTTTAGAATCTAGATCATCACACTGTTCAACAGATAATTTAAAACTACAAAAAAAACAAGTACCTTACTAAGTAGGTAAATTGAGCACAAAATTGATTAAGATTGTCAAAATACAAACAGCGCCCCTTACTTACTTTTTTTTTACTTTTGCCGGGCTTGGGCTTTTGTCGTGGACTAATTAGAAGATTTTAAAGTAAAGCAAAGAAGTCGAATGTAAGTTGTGCTGACCTCTAAGTAAGCTGGTGATGTTAACAACATAGATACCTAAAAATTCCATCATATACAACGGGTTATAAAACGCAAAGGAGAAAAGTAGTTTTAAAAGCTTTTTGTTCCTATGATTTCTAGGAATCATTACTTATTTAAATATGTAGTGTAAATCAAAAATCAGCAAATACTACACCGTAAAAAAAATAGCAGGCACAAGTTGACTTGATAATCTATTTACTAACAAAATAAAAACCAAACTGTAGCCGGAAAATGCTACACACAGACTGACAAAGACTTCATCACAAATATTTTGGTGTTGAAGGTTAAAATTAGTAATTCAACCTGATTTCCATGAATGTACTAAGACAAAAACAAGCATGGGCAGCGGGGATCGAATTTGTAATTTCAAATTCTCCATTCCTCATAAAAAACCTGGGTGTTATAATCAAAGATCGGAATAGGTAGAGTTAATTTGCCTAAACTGGATGCACCTTCATTCAATAATGTATTCCCATTTCGCTCATGCATGAATGAATATGCGTCAAGTTTAGGCAAATTAGCTCTACCTATTCCGATCTCTGGTTAAGTAATCTGTAAAAAAAACAGATTTCAGGGAAAAAAGTTAAGATGAGAGTGGGAAGTAGGGCCTGAGTGGATTGGGGTAAATATACACATTGCAGTGTCGCTCGGCTTTTTCTATGGACTTTTCTGGAATCACTGCCGTATGTCTAAATTGAGACCTTAAAAAGGGCTATAATAGGAACAACATCTCTTAAATATTTCACATTAACGAGATGTGAAAAAGCGATGAATTGCGTACAATGATGATTGAGCCACTGTACAACCCTGTCGTAAAACTCAATTATTACCTTCATAGTTGGTTCGTTCCCGTGACTTGACGCTGTTATTATGACAGTGTTCTACAGTGGCTCAGTAAATAGTCAGTGCGGTACAATCCATAAAGTGCCAGTGCGTTGATGTCATTGAGTATTTAAACAATGATAGTGCGAGATGATGATGAAGGAATAATTACACCAAGCAAAGGAATTTTCTGCTAAATAACGAGTAAGCTTTTGGAAGTAAGAATTGAAGAGTTGGGTGAGAAGAACTTTATGTTTTAATATTTACACATACAATCAGATTGAGCTGTTGTTACGATGTTTATGCGTTTTTTATCTATCATTTCGTGTTGTTTTGTAGGTTTTAATTTTAAAACAGGTAGTTATTTAATTTGTAAATACAACTGGTTTTAATGTTGGATAATATATTATTGCTGGTGACTGTACTCGTAAAATTTTATTTGTGAATTATTTAGGCAATTACTTTAAAATAAAAAGTTCTCCCCACCCATTGAAGAAAGAATCCTGCCCTCACCTTGAGCCGTCGGACTGCCCTCTTGCTTGGTCTCCTTGGACTTGTCCCCCCCAAGCCCCTGCAGCGGTATCGATATCGCCTGACTCGTCGGTATCGATATCTGCTGGCTCGTCGGTATCGAGATACCGCCCTGGATTATATTCGAGCCAGGTATCGATATCATTTGGTTCCCGGTCAACGCGCTTAGCGGTATCGTTAAGTTAGTGCCGGGAATGTTGACAGTGGCTTGTTGCTCTGTTAGCGGGCGGGCGATAACAAACATTGATTAGTATGGTAGTCGTTTAAGCGGCATGCCATGCTTGAAATGGAAAGAGATGCGGTTTTTAAACAAGCAACTTTTTTTAATTTCAGGCATCTATGTGACTATATCCGTATATAACATAAACGCCCATGGTTTATTTATTAAACTGAAATTGTAGCTCGTTTATAAACCGCTAAGGATACACCGATTTCTTTGGGAAATAAATACGATGGAATGAAATATGTGATTCATGGTAACTACAATGTACATAGTTCTATTTTCTACGAACATTATTTACGACAAAAATAATACAACATAGCATCCATCAACTACTGGGTCTGCTCTTTTATGTCAAAAGGCGAACCACCAATAATTCTACTATAGTGCCCGGCCAATAAGAAGTCAATCCTGACACTTGGCGCAACCATGAAGTTTCTGAATATTGACAACGTAGACAGCAGAAAAACAATGTTGTTATTACTTTTCCTTGACACGCATCAAATAAGTTTAGCATTGTTTTTCTGCTGTCAACATCATCAATATTCAGAAACTTTATGGTTGTGCAATGTGTCAGGATTGACTTGTTATCAGCCGGTTACTGTAAATGCCTTTTGACTCTAAACGATTTTCAACCATCGAGTTATGCATACACGATAGTCATAAGTTATATGACATAATTATAATACATTTATTTCACAAACAAATGAGTTTTAACAATATTTACAAAAACAAGAAACAGTAATAGTTGTGCGATTTCAATACACGAAGTGGACCACTATGGCCCCGGCAAATTGACGTTGTACTGAATATTTAATTACGTTTGTGGCATGAAGGCTAACGAGCTCACAGGCCACCTGATTCTAAGTAAGATCTAAGATCTTTGTATTCTCAAGGCTGCAATCCTAAGGCCCGTATTAATAAACTCATCTTGGCTGAGACGCCCGTCACAAGATACGTCAAAGTAAACGTCAAACCATAGAACACTGTCATTTTTGACGCATCTCGAGACGAGCATTAGAGTTGAGATTAGTTAGATACGGGCCTAAGGGCCGTATTATAAACTAATCTCAACTCTAATGCTCGTCTCGAGACATGTCAAAAATGACAGCTTTCTATGGCTTGACGTTTACTTTGACGTATCTTGTGACGCGCATCTCAGCCAAGATGAGTTTATTAATACGGGCCTAAGAGTGTAAAAACGTTGTCAATCCTGAGGACCAAGAAACTAGGTAATGTGGCGCAACTTCGTGAATTGAAAACGCTACATGTTCCATTCAAACCTATTAAAATGATAGTAAAATGAAATCAAATTAATTTAAATAATTCACAAAACCAAAATGTAACAAGTATTTACAACGATAAGTAGACTTTTAAGGCAAAGCGTATGAAATGAAATAAGACAGCAATCCCAAAGCAGAGATCAAGTTATGTTATGAATTATAATCTACGCGTATGTCGCCGGCCTAATTACCTATTAATACCTATGGCTCTGTAATCATTGTAACTCACCTGTAGGTAAATGCATGACGTTTTGTAGGAAGCCCGCTGGTAGAACAGGGGTTCTTACTAGCTGCCCGTTTACTAGACTGACTTGCCCCATGCCAGAGAAGTTCTATAAATAGAAAAAAAAACGAATAACATATACACAGTATTTACTGCTCATCGAGCATGATCAAATTCTACGAAGCATACATTTCTATGATTTCACAAGAATGAATCTTTGGTTGTTGATTGACTAACGAACAGGGGCTATATTTTACTCGGTAAAACCATATTGCTTTTGACATGCCTATCGTATTGTCAAAGTTATACACTCGCGGTCAAATAATTCGGGTCAGAGTGCGTTTTTCATACAAACGAGGCTATTTCGAAGCCTTGGTTCCTCGCCAGGGGATGCTTGTAGTGAAATCTGATGATGGTTGCCCCGAGCATCGATACAGGACTTCCAGAGTGCCTAGGACACCCAACTGATTGAATCTGCGGCTAACGCCGGAATTGTGCATCTTCAGAAAAACATCTAAAATGACAATAAAATGTAAGGAAATCCAAATGCTGACCCAAACTCTCTCGCTGTGGTGTCAACTGATTGTGCTATCAGTTAGGTATCTTAAGAACTTTTGACCTCCTCTATTGAACCTTGGAGTATCCACCATTAAACCTCACTCAAAACAACCCCTGGCTAGGGACCAAGGCTTCGAAATAGCCTCATTTATATGAAAAACGCACTCTGACCGCGAGTGTAGTTCTTATTGACTTGACAGTAACGGCGGTAGAGTTATAACAATTCAATCAAATGTTAAAAGTAATATGATTTTATCGAGTAGATAGAGCCCCAGTGGGCTAACAATAGCGAGAACTGACAAAATGTATAGTCGACAGAAGCGGCCGATGCGATAGATCTTCAGCATACCTATACCACAGTCTATAAACCAATACAGTCGTTCGACGAAGCCGTCTAGACAGGGCAATCGTGCGGGGTGTGAGGGGCGAGGGGCGGGTAGGGCGAGCCCGAGCTGCATACGTCGCCATTGTTAGTAGCTCGGGACATATCTTTCAGGGCTACTGCGTGTCGTGTGTTGTATTTTGATGTGTTTAGAATAAAAAATGGTGCATACGACATGTGCTGTGCGAGAATGCAATTCATCATCTCGCACAAATAAAGATCTGCGATGTTATCAATTTCCACACTCAGAAGAAAGGTAAATATATTATTTTATAGTGCTTAATTTACAACATTTTTGTCATGTCATGCCAACGTAAACAAAATGGCGGATGTAAAAGCGTGACGCCTGCCAGCATAAATTTAAACTTTTCTCAAACAAAAAAATTACATCCATTTTCAAATTTAAAATGGCGGACATGACTTTTATAAATAATAATGGGGGTGCTGATTACGAAAAAGATATCCATGTTGAAATCAAAGATGGCGGACGTTATTTTTTCTTAAAAATCGATATGGGTGTCATCTTCGAGGTTCCTCGGGGTGCCGATTACGAAAATGACATTATTTTTGGAATCCAAGATGGCGGACGTACCTTTTTTTTTTAATATAATGATATGGGTGTCATTTTCGAGGTCTCTCGGAGTGCCGATTACGAAAATGACATTATTTTTGGAATCCAAGATGGCGGACGTTTTTTTTAAATAAGTATAATGATATGGGTGTCATTTTCGAAGTTCCTCGGGGTGCTGATTACGAAAATGACATTATTTTTGGAATCCAAGATGGCGGACGTTTTTAGACGTTTTTATGGCGGAACAAAGAAACGTACATACATACTTTAAACCTAAAACCATTACCCTCTTTTTTTGGGCAGTTGTGTAGTTTGTGACAACCCTAGGTAATTACTGTGGCCTTGTGCGGCGTCGGCATTTACGCAAACATCAAAGGCGTCGGCCCACTGTTAGTTACTCTTTACACTGTGCCTATACGGTTCGTCATATATCGAAAATCGCTAACCCTGTCTTTACCCCGGAGCCTTTAAACATAAACTTTAAAACCAAAAATCATAAAAACAGTGTAATTGACAGAAATCTTCCATTAAAACCCCTAGTGTTTTTTTTATTACTTAAATGTCATTATTACTTAACAAACCAGATATATATAACGAACGTTTAGTTTAGCTTGACTGTATCACGCATGCCGTATCAACAAAGGGCCTTGTTTATAAAATTGGGCCATAAAAACGACAGTGATAGGGCACATTTCGTCGAAGAGCTATCGTTTATACCTTTCGAAACCCAGTTTTACCAGTAAAACGCGACGAGCATTAAATTAAGTGCTAATGACAAATTAAAATATGTATTTATTGTTCGTAGGTACAGGTACAGTTTACACACACAGGCCACCCTATTGACTTTAATAGCAAACACTAGCAATACTATAGGGCTAGCCTAATGTAATAATGTATTTTTTTTTAAGAAACTGTTACTTTTTGAGAATTTTTATAAACCTGACCTTACCTAATCTAACCTTATTACACGTAAGATATTTAAGAAATTGTGAAAAGTGTACGGCTTCATTAATATTGGCGCTATAAATTCAGATGATTATGAGTTCCGATCGTTAAAACTAAATTTTTGACAAATGTTTCTGTGAGACTAACCCCCTATTTCACCATCTTGACAGTAACAGGTGACAGGTGACATCTCAGTGTCCATGGCGCAGCTTATATGAAACCCAGTGATGCATCAGCGTGTTGACTTTGCAATGTATACCGAATATTCACCTGTCACATGTCATAGTCAAGATTGTGAAATAGGGGGCTGATTATCGCTAAGGTTGACACTTATTATTACATTATTGCAAGGGAAAATCGAACTTGTTGTATCATGAAGTGCAAATGAACTTCAATCGTAGGGTGGCAGACCACACTTTTGGCCGACTGTACTAACTTTAGCAATCTCAGGACTGCGATCTTCATCCCTATTGTGTTTCCACCAGCGTTACGTTGTTGGATAACCCTCTGTACTCAGTAGACGAGTACATGGAATTAATTCTGTAGCTCTGGTGTATGACATTTTTCTTATAACTTTTGTACCTTTTTTTGTGACTATTGTATATTTTTGACCGTTATTTTATTTTATTTCATGTTATTTTTAAATTATTAAGACGATCCCTATTGGTGAAATGATTTGTATTATTAATTTTAATTTTATTATCTTATTAGTTTTTGACAATCATGATGCGATACTTTTAATTTTGACATGGTAATGCAAACTTATATTGTAATTTGTTTCATGAAATAAATAAACTAAACTAAACTAAACTACCTGCGAGTGCTGCGCAGGAATGAACAGCGCGTCCTGCCCGTCGACGGTGACGGCCTGCATCTGGGTCACGGGCGCGCCCACGCCGCCCATCAGGCAGCCGCCGTACACGTTGCTCGGCTGTTGCTGGAACACGGACTAGCATCTAGCACACCTGCGAGACTTACAAACTACCACAATATAAATCGGTGACCCCGAAAGAGGTCTATATCGACCCCCAGGGGCGACTACCTGCAAGGTTTCCATGTGAAATTTTGGCTTTCTATTAATGGGATAATCCATATGCATACATAGATAGTAGGCGCCTACTTATTAACGCTGGAGCTCAAGCGACAATAGGTAACAGTAACTCCTAAAGACCAGGAAGCGAACTATTTTTCAATTTATACTTTGTACAGTCGACGCCATAAATATGTTTACACTTCAGTACCTCGTCAGTTTACCCGCTATGACAATTTCAAATGGCAGTTTAAACATGACGCTAAATAGACAAGGTACCTACTAAAGTGTAAACATATTTATGACGTCGACTGTACAAGGTGAAGATCGTGGGAAGCCGATGGATGAGAGTAGGACTATCCTTCAGGTGATAATAATGATAATTTGTAGCCTCGCGCCGGGCCTGATAGCTGGTACTATTTCAGTGACTAGCTTCAGGCGATATGCAACGCTTCTTCACTTCAGTGTATGAGATGGTCTTAAGCCAGATAAAATTCATATTTCAATTCGTCTTTGTTTCAATTTAGCACCTTTAACTTAGCTAATCAACACAGCTTAACATAGCTTCTCCTCTACTATAGCCAAATAAAATAAAAGTGAGCACTGTTATGTACAGTCACGAGATTTAATTTCGTACCCACCTTAGGTCCAAAGTCAATCTGACATTCTACAACATTAAGGTTGAGTTTCCTTAAAGTTACAAATGATTTGACATCTCTAATGACATTGACGACTTCAAGCATATTTTTCTAGAAATGGGTCCCAAATTAACGCTCGTGACCGTACCTAGTACTACTATAGTAAAATATAGTTAACCTACCACAGCTTCAAATTTTGTTCCCAACTGTTTTATTTGTCCGAAAATTCATAAGTTTGAAATGTTCATTTTTATAAATCCATCAAATCTTTCAAATCCATTATAATAGCCACAGAACGTAACTTTAGGTCAAGTTCGTTTCATTAAATTTCTGAAAAGTAAAACGGTTTTATAAAAAAAATGCATTTATATCTGACTTATGTAACTTTTCTGTAACACCCGTACACAAACCAGAATTTATTATACCTACATAAAAACCTTCCATGAAAATATCTAACTGATTGTGAAAAGCCCATAAAAATTCGTTTCAGTTATTGAGATCATCGCGAACATGAATACGGACAGACAGCCGCGGCGGGGTCTTTGTTTTATAATATGTAATGATGAAAATTCGGACAAATGAAATAGTTGGGGGCGAAAATTCGTCCTTGTGAGAGGCAACCCTAAATATAGATTAAATATATAGAAACCTGTAAAAGTTGCGGATGTATCTGCAACAGTTGCTGCGGACTATTCTGGTATGTTGCGCCCTCTCCGTTGGACACCACGCCTCCACCCAGCAACGACTGGAGTTGCTGCATCGAAATAACCTGGAATAAAGTATTATTTGTGTTTATTTGTGTACGAAACAGGTATGTTGTTTGTTAAGACTAAGAAGATATTAGATTACAGTAAAGATCTGACAGATTCGTGAATGGGCATTTTCACGTATGTACTACCCAAAAAGGAGTCTGATGTTTTTAACCGACTGCGTAGTGCGTATGCGATGTATATTTCAAGTGTATTTATGTATATGTGTATATCAGTTTCTTTGACATGATCTGCAGCCTAAATAGCTTGGTAGATTTTAACATATCAGGTGTTGATAGTTTCGCAGTAGCATTTTTAAAACTTGCTTTTTATTATTTTTTTAGTTTTTCTTTTAAATGCTTATACTTAACTAGGCTTTTCCTACGACTTCCTCTGCCTAGAACTTGTTTACCGCTATCCCCAAAGGGATAAAAAGTGTTCTATGCCTTATTTTTGCCTTATTTTTGGTTTAGCCGTTAAGGCGTATCAAACAGACAGACAAGCACTTTCGCATTCATTCAATTAGTTAGGATTGGTATTATTACCTGTGGTTGTTGGACTTGTATTCCATTTGGGACGGAATTAGCTGCATTTGCAATAGCTGCTGTGAGTTCATTTCCCTGTAAAAAAACATTTAAATAATTGTACATTTTGTCTTGTACACTTATCTCTCTCTCCTTATATTACAAACATTGACATAGTAGAATCATAGAAGGCGACAAAATAAGGTAGCAACTCTTGCTAATAACGAGTTAAAAAATATATGCATTACACTCACAGAAAGGCCTTGCGCTCTTAACTGTTGCACGACGGCCGAGCTAATAACTCTAAGCTGAGGCTGATGCTGTTGCAAGTACTGTTGCTGTATCGCGGCAATCGTATCGCTCTGCACCTGTTGCTGCAGCAGTTGCTGCTGCTGTTGCGCTTGTTGCGCCTGTTGTTGGGCCTGTTGCTGGGCTTGCTGCTGCGCTTGTTGTTGCGCTTGTTGCGCTTGTTGCTGCGCTTGTTGCTGGGCTTGTTGCTGGGCCTGTTGCTGCGCTTGTTGCGCTTGCTGTTGCACCTGCTGCTGTTGTTGTGGTGTTTGTTGCTGAGGACCTGGAATGTTATAGTAAAAGGATTAGAAAACCATGTGTATTTATGCATGTAAGTTAAAGAGAAGAATAACACTTGAAAATTGATCTCGGTTAATTATCCAAATATCTAATTTCTTTAATATTGTCTGTTTCAAGAACTCTCCCGAGAACTGACTTAAAAGCGATGACTTGGATATTTATGTGGTCTATCGGTCTTTACCGGTTAGTCCTAAAGTAAATGTATGTCTTAATTCAACGGTTAAAACTATGGCTAAATGTCTCCAAGTGTCCTGACCGGATTAAAACATGTTACTTAGCCAACCTTACTTACTTATTTTAACTCTGCAAAGACGGTTATTTAGCTTTTAAATAAAAGTCGCATTTACAAAAATGTCCAAGGATCCATATTATATTACTTCAATATTTTGCAATGTATAGCAACATCGTAGTATTTTTTGGTGTATGTTCTATTATGTCGTTTTTTATCAGCTCTAGTCCATGCTTACTGAAGTGCTGTGGGGGCTCCTTGTCGGGCTGCTGTTCGGGCCCCATGGTGGCAGGCCCGAGCCGACTACACGTGGCTGCCAGCAGCGCTAGCGGCGATTGGGTACCGCTGCACTCCTGATATCAAGACATAACATTGAATTATCTGTTGTCCAAAAGAAGAAGGTAGTATAAGAGTATTAGGTAAATGTGCACATATTGCCTTTTAAGAAAGGCATTGTTTTAACAAGGCAGTATTTCTTATAGTTAGGAAGAATACATTTTCAATCACTGGCTGATTTTGAACATCTCATTAAGTTACTGGCCATTAATTCTGTATGAAGACACCTTAGTAAAAATACTTGTAAAATGATCAGTTCAGGAACAAATTAATAGATAATATATTATGATTGAGTTATATCCTCAGACTTCATTCATGGTATGCCAGTAACAGAAGGGAGGTCAGCTACTGCTTCAAATATAAAGCCAATCAAAACCACATGAAAATCGAGCAAGCTTACTCAGAATAGGTAAGATATTAATAAAGAAAGAGAAAATATGTTGCTATAATAAACATAAAGTAGCAGTGAATTGATGATTCTATAGATTGCATTTCATTACATTGGTTGCCATGGAAACTGAAAGACAGCAGTAATAGTATGAGTTTATAACTACGGTGCAAAAGAATTTGAAGACCCACCGAAGTTTATCCTGGATTGCAAGCTACAAGGAATAAGAAAACATTTATCAGTATTTTTTAGCAGTAGAATGAAACGGAAAAGAATTCTTGGCAAATTAAAACAATGAAGCAAAGGTTATTTTATTATAAGAATTAGATATACAATACAATATACACTGCCACAATAGATCAGTAATTGAAGTGGCACACGCGGTCCATCTCAAACCCCACCACTAAAAAGTACAGAGAAAAGTGAGTGAAGATTTCAAAACTTGTAATACAGATTGACAAAGTTTTGGGTAAAAACTAAATAAAGTTCCCTAATTTTTTCCAAACTTTTTTTTGCCCAGGTTCTATGTATACAACAGTAAATTATGGTAAACTAAGGAGCTTCAGTCCCAAACCAAAAATATACATTTGTCTAATCAGTGTGAAGTGCTACTCACTGATTCAATAACTCTGCACTTTATTAATACCATGATCATAGAATGCGAGCTCTTTTTAAGTTTTAAATTAAGCTAGGTCTGAAACTGGCTGATAATTGCAACACTTCTTTAGCTACATATTTTCTAAAATTAAAGAGACACAAAACCATATTATGTAGACATCTAGAAATACAAATAGAATCAATAAGGTAATAACTAATAACAAATGTATTAATTTTAAAAACCTTATGACAGCAGTGTAGTGGCAGTAGATTTTCATATTCATTACTAAACAGAATACCTACTGCAAATGTTTTATAGAACATTTTACACAAAATAATATAATAGTTAATAAATAAACAGTTTTGAAACAAGCATTCCTACCATCATCAATAAGCACAACCATAATGAGCCTGCAGCGAGACTTGCACTTTGACTAATCTACACAGCCTGAATAAAAAATAGCTTTAAAAATTTAAGAAATAACTTCACTACATTGTGTAAAACAAAGTCGCATCCCGCTGTCTGTCTGTCTGTCCCTACGTATGCTTAGATCTTTAAAACTGTGCAACTGATTTTGATGCATTTTATTTTAATAGATTATTTTTAATGTAAGGGGGTTACAGAAAACTCATATAAACCGAAGCGAAGGAGGGCGGGCCGCATGTTTTATCAACCAAATACTTGCACATTTTCTGTTTAAGGAGTCGGGTAACACTCCCAGCTTAAAAGTGCCCGGCTAAATAAAAAGGAAGCATGCATGCAGCAAATTGAACCCCCTGTCTTAAGAAATAAGTTAATTATATGAGACATACCCCCTTTTTTCTAATGAGGGCAGAATAGCTTTCAGTTGGCTAGTGCCACCACACTTGTACTCACAACTGACAGTATATTTGTCACTTGTGTTTCATAGAAAAAAATATGAGATGACTCGGATAATTATATTACTGTACCCTTTAATTGCTATTTATAAGTTAAAAGATGGGTTTTACAATATTGATATCTGCTAAGATCATATATTAAATTTATTCTTGCAAAAAATAGTTCAACAATAAGTGATAAGTATGGTCAGTTATCGTCAGAGTGACAACTGATAAAAAAAACTGACAAGATCTTTTAAGACTGCTTGCCACAGAGACGTAGCCAAGGAATAAAAGTAAATTACTAGGTAAACTCATCGTTAAATGCTAAAACTCATCAGTGCAAATACTTGCTGTGTAATTTATCCTCATTAAGTACTGCCATCAATTAATTCTAAGATTTGTCATGTGAAATAGGCAATTAACTAAATAGAAACATAATCAAATCGCGTTTGCAATTGATGCAAATCAATTAAGCTCTTGGTCCACTATACATAGCTAAACAGCTAGTTTTAACTCTCAGTAGGGGAGAACTTTCGACATAATTCACTGTATAGATAGACGGTGGAGCACAATAGAAGCGAAAGGCGCGCATGAGGGGAACAATTCACACAGAGCTGACGAAATAGCCCCTCACCATAACAAGTAGGTTTTACGGTAGCCCATAAAACAACGGCGCAAGAAGAATACTTACTATTTTACTGTACATCAACCTACCGTGTAAGGCAAAATAGGAGCTGCTACCATTATAGGACTTTATTCTCCAAATCATCAAAAGAAACAGAAAAGCTACAGTATTTTGGCGGGTGACAATTTAAATTTTTAAAGTCCAAACTATTTCGCTAAGTTTGACATTTGACACAGATAGATGAAAATAAAAGTGAAACCAGGTGTTGAAATTTTCACCGCTCGCGGAATTAGCATAGACAATTCATTCAATCACTTCAATCAGTGTTGTTTGCGCTTTTAGAATTTTAACACTTCCGGTTTTTCTGCACAGCCATATATCTACAGGTCAAGTGGTGTTACAAATTTAACGTTTTATTTTTTAATTAAACTGTCACTGCGTCCAACGCCACTCGTGATTACTATAAACGCAAACTAAGTTTTGCTAGATACTTCTAGGAAGTTTAAAAGTTGCGGCTATTCAGTGTATCGTAGTAGTTAAAGTCGACACGCCTTTTCGTAACGAGTGTCGGGAGTCGTCACACGCAAGGCCGCCGCCGCCCTTTGATCCACCCACCTCACATCGCGTGACTGATTTTATGCAGTTGTTGAATAGGGTTATCTTAGACATATCGAACAATTAATAACGGTTAGTTCAAGGTATGTAAGAAATCGATTTATAATAAAGTGAAACTATAATTAACACAAGCAACGGGGATGATGCTTATGTTTGAAAATGGCGACAATGGCGACCTTCATTTTGAGTAAGTAAAAAAGTGTTGTCCTGTTGACAGATGCTTGTACAATATCATGTAACTATCTTGTATTATTATAAGTTTTGATTTGGAAATGGGTGGGAAGCGGAATCGGAGGAGGACGCTGATGCTGTTTCGGCAAGGGAGTTGCTTGCAAAGCGGTCACAACCTCCTGCGTGTGGCCTGGCGGCGGGCCCCACACGCCAGAGGCCGCACTCGCCCCGCCCTCCCCCTGCGCCGACACGAGACCGCTGCCCGCTGGCGTCCGTTTTGTTACACAATAATACTATGTCCTTTCACTTCATATGATTTACCTTGCTTGTTTTGTCCTCGTTAACGTATTCCACCTGCACTTTGGTGGACTCAGACGACATTATCCACTTGACACTCACAAAATAAAAAATGTCTTTGTTTGCGAACGGAACGCACCATCCTCACGACCGGCCGCCAAACTACGGCGCGCGTACTGACGAGCATAGGCGAAAACGTTCGGCAAAGCTCGGAGATCCGCCTCCTATCGCGGTCGGATTTATTTCAGTTTTATTACGTTTTCTTTAATATTTAAGCTTTCAGACCTCATACAAGTGGACGAAATATATAAAAAAAACACTATCTTCGAGTTTTCTTACTCGGGTAATGCTTTACTGTCTTTAATTAACTTAAATGTTGTATTTAGTAGTTTGTTGTCTTTATCTCCGTCCCTTTCTATCGAGGACAGGTCTCGATTATTGGTAGGCAGCAGCTGCGCCTCTCTCCTCCTCCCCGGTGCGGGTGCGGCGCCGCCGCCCGATAATAATAATTGAAAGTAGGAAGGACGTAATAATGGGTGTATAACCTCGCGCCCGCGGCCTCCTTGGGCGGGCAAAAAATGCACACATGTCGTACGTTTGACGCGCCGCAACCGCGTCTGGTAACAAGACGTGGTCTGTAAACAAACGATAACAGTTGGGGACTCCGTTGCACACTTGCAAGTCTTTGTTCACATGACCCCGCGCCGTAATAAAGACTTCGACATGTTCATGTCTGAGAAACTTTTATCGTGTTTGATCGATTTCCCTGGAATGTACCTGCCTAAGACAACAAAAAATAATAATTTTGTAAGTTGAAGATCCCATTTGGCCTTGAAACTAGAAATACGATTGCCAATGCAACTCAGTCGTGTTTATTCGTGAAAACAAATTAGGAATGATATAACCGCAGTTCCTATCTATTGGCATTAATTTATACTACCTACCTTCTATAAATGAACTGATAGATACAATCTTAAAATAGGTATCATGCACCATTTTAGAACCTACCTACAAACAATTGAATAACCTCTAAGTAAAAGTTATATGTATTATTATAATTATGCAAATAAAGAGGCTGCATTAAAATAATAATAATAATAATATAGTATAGTTACATTGGTTAAAAAGTGAAAGCCAAAATTACAATTTGAAGAAGCCTAGGACTTATATTATGCACTTCGATAAAGAGGTAGTCTCAACTCAAACTAGTTCGAAAAGAGAGTGAAAGTCGGGCCACATTTTGTCAAGCATCAGGCGCGTCGCCCTGAGTCCATTATGCACGAATGAGCAGCCGCCCCGAGAGAACGTGTGCGGCTTAATTATCTCTACCAACAAAAGACTGATTTCAACCTTAACTCTTTGAACATAGAACTCAGTTTTCCCTAAAAAATATCTCGGACAACTGTTATACTGAGTACGCGAAATTGTTATTCAATTTAGAATCTTAATTTCACGTGATCAAGGTTCTTACATACAAGTTGTTATTTAATAACGCGTTGTTAATTTTGCGTATTTCTATTATGGGTGTAGCACTCGGATGCCGCGCGTGGTGGCATTTCATGCAACAACGGCGTAGTGCGATGTTGTTTGCGCTCAACTAAGCACTTAATTAATTGAAAAACAAAAGCTTGTAAAATATTGATCCTGTTTTGATTGCTTGACATATTAAGTTTTCAAATAAATACTTGAACTTAAATGACATTTGCAAGAAAACCATAATTACTGTAAGTATTCCCTTGACTGTAGATAAATATTACTTTTTCCCTAATTTCGCTTTGCCTTACCAACTTACAACGCGTAATGCATAATTAACCAGGTATTTGTCACATGACAAGATGATGAGAGTATGTAAGTAGTGTTGTCTAGTTGCATGTTTGAAATATTGTTTTCTTTTGCTGTTACTCCTATTGTTGTACCTACGCTTCCTTAAATTTTAATATGTCTCTGTAACTTGTGGCAACTTTGCTGGTTTATGTTAAATTCATGTTCTTCCTTATCTTTAAGTTATATTGTACCGTTTGTGCCCAAATAAAACATTAAAACATTAAAACATTAAAACATGTAATTTTACATGTTTTTTATTATTTACTAATTACGCCAAGGATACTCATTGAAAAATCATTTATAATAGGTTCGCCAAACTGCAAATAATCATTTGATCGAAATACGTTTAATCTTATCGATTTTTTGTATAAGTTTCGTATATTTTATTATATTGAATGATCATGATACCTTATTCTTGTTTAGTATAATGTTTATTAGACATACTCGTAAGATGGTGTAAATGCATACATTCATTAATAAATAAAATCGTTTTTAAAGTGTATTCGGTTTTTAAGGGAAATAATAGTTAGGTGTGAGTGTGACCACGAGTGGGGTGAGCGTGCCGCGGACGGAAGTGGTCGGCGAGGGACAGAGTTAAATACTTTGCATTTTTATAAATAAATTTCAACTTGAGGGGTTTCAGAAGATAAATTGTGAAATTGCTAAATATAAACTATGCACACAAATATTCTGCAACTACACATGCCATGGATTTTCCTCATTCAGGCTGATGGCAGAAAGTATTAGCTCTATTTTATATTATTATTACAATGATTATATGCTTGGAAGTAGACAAGGTATAATTATTTTAATCTTAAGATTTTATTTTTCATCTGTAATACCAACAGGTATCTAACCGTAGTTGGGCCTCAATTCCCTTCCCATTATTTCGAACCCCTAATCTCTTGGATTGTTTGAGTAAGGGCTTAAGAACTTACGCGTAGGTACCTACTTTTCGTATCCTGCAAATATTTGGATTTACTTAGTTTCTTGAGACGGCACCGCTTTTCCTAGAAGTTTTAATTGTAAGTACCTAGGTACCTGCATAGGTTAAATAGTTTTGCAAAACTAACAACCGAAACCGAACATAAACAAAATGTTTAAATGGATGAGAATACTTGGTAGTTTCGGTTCATCGCTTCCAATGGCCGTGACTACTAATTTTAATTCGCGTGTAATGTCTGCTTTGTTATGCAGTCAAAAACCCACCCGTAGGTATGTATCTATCTAACCATGAAATTAAATAAATGTTATGAACTGGAATCCTAGTCAGTCCATATTAAGTTAAATGATTAATCTAGTTAAACATGATTTAGATATTTTGATCCATATTAAAAGAGTAAATTTCACAAGTCATAAAAATCGTTATCAACCTACCTACCTACAAGCGTGTCTCATGGTTGATTGAGACAACTGCATCTGCTAATATCAGGTATTCAACATTTTTGTTCGATTGATTGAACCGAAATATGGTGAAACCAGGTAACCAATGTTACCATGGTTCATTTAATAGAATCCCGAATCAAAGACCCTCTTAAGTACAGGGGATTACATATTCAATGGAGACTAGAGAGACATGAATGGAACTAGGGGAGGCCTCTTACATTTTTTTTTTATCGCATGTCGCTTGAAAAGTAGGTACATCACGTTGGTACGTGTTTTGGTTTCATATCCATATATTTGCTAGATATTCAGTTATAATATAAAAAATAAATCAACTTATTAAATGTCACTATTATTGTAAAAATAACATTTATCTAAAAAAAGTCCGTACTTAACCCAGTCTCGAGGCTCGAATAAATAACGCTGGGGTATGTGATAGATAACAGCCAAGGTAGCGAAGCGTTAGTAACGTATAATATAAGATAACAGAAGCAACTGTATCCAATTACATTTAGCGTAATCATCAATATCTCTTCAGTGAAAAGAATCGTTGGGATATAACATAATTATAAATTTAAATCTAACTGATCTCCTAAACTGCGTCGAATTTTCGTTACTTACATTGCATACATGCAAGTTATTTATGTATGAATATTTTCCACTTAAAGCACTTAAAGCTCTTGTTACGATTATTTAGTCTTTAGGACAAGCCTCACATGATTGTTACCCAATAATACTAAAAATTAGTAATATCACGACATAGTAGGTATGGCAATAATTAATGAGTTTAACATAAAAATATAGCAGGATACGAAAAGACGGAGAACAATTTTTGTATTTAGAGTCCGGCTGATGATTTGTCACAACGTTTTATGCACCATAATAAATGAGAGGATTAAAAAAAAACGTTATTTCGATTTTGCCGCTATCGACCTGTTGTCTGACCTCCCTCTCTCTGATCTTAAGTTCCAGACAGACGTGCGATGCGAGTAAGTAGATACGCGTACCTACTTAAAGCTCGACGACCGCTTTCGCCTGTGTTTACCTTTAGAAGTTACTTAGGGTGACACACGGGCGAGTAAGGTCACCGAGCCATAAGAACGACATGCTTACTCGACCGTCTGTCATCCCTTTTAGAGATCAAGCAAGCCCGTATGATCGGGGTTTATGGAGATCCAGAATATGTGAACATACCACCAGATCAGTGACAACCACCTGAAGGCTTGCTAGGTCTCCGGTAGGCCCACGTGTTAGCGGAAGTGGAAGTGACTGTGGGCGGTCCGGACCGCCCGCGCCACCCGCCCCCCCGGGCCCGGACACGCCCTAGGTCTCATGATGCACCTCGAACTAATTAAAATATTAACCTAAACAAGTGACATTCCGAAACGTCATCGAACCCATTAGTGCTCGGGTTAAAGCAATATACGCACGCGGGCGAGCCCAATGAGCGCCCTCCCACGCGTCTGATCGACGCGCGATACGATTAATCATGTGGTAACTGGTAACATCCGGAAGAGTGATCTTTTATTCTATTTTATTTATTTTTTCACGGCTTGACGGCAGTTTTATTAGGTACTAGGTAGTTCTTTGATAAATTTAAGTTATTTTTGAATTATTTTTGTTGTTTTGAAATAGAATTTTAATTATTACCCATCCACTAGATTGACTGGTTACAGGTTAAGTTCTGTCCGAAATAAATTATTTGAATTTAAACTGATTAAGTTGGTTAATATGATATGGTGGGATGACCAGGACGCATTCGCGAGGGATTGGCTGGAACACGCTCTCTATAGGGACGAGTGGAGAGACAGAGGAGAGGCCTTTGTCCAGCAGTAGGACATAAGCACAGGATACCACAAGAAATATTGACACTATTCAAATGGTTTTATCCGTTGTTTACTGTAATTTTTAGATTTAACGTACGATATATACCTATTATGTCACAACGTAAACTGATGTCCCAAAAGAAAAGTAAAAAAATACAGGCTAGGTACTAAAGATGCAGGGTTTGCATTGATACTACACTTAAGTACTTACTAGGTTCTACCAAAATCTATGAAATTAATGTGATTAATGTATTTTAATTTTAGTTATAGTTTTATTGTAGGTGCAGTGGTTCCGGAGGTTAGGTAGTACCACTCTCCACATAATAATATGTACAATCTTAGAAAAACTGCTCTCTAGAAGTCTAGAGTAAAGATTCAACGAGTGATCAGCTTCACGACCTAGGTAAAACACGATCATGTAAACATATTTAATTAGTCACTTGAAATTCTAACTGCCGTCTGCACTTACAGATATTTTAGACACCACTTGCTCGTCCCTTTTTCAATCCTTTGTAAGAAAAATCGTAACTGAGGAACCACATAATCGTCACTACCTGAATTTAAGTGTGTACGTTTGACCTCGAATAATAAATCAGAAAAGATTAGTGTATATGACTAAGCAGGTGATAGGCTACAACCAATGTCCTTATTTAAACACGAGACCATCCAACCTGTCACTCCGTCATTGTACATAGGTTTGTACCTGCGTCGTCACTCAAAGGGGTCAGGACTAAAACAGAAGTTGCTGACCTTAGACCGTCCATACTCTTTGGGCTCGACTTTATCCGGATCAAATGAATGCCTGGTCCCGTTGAAGTTTTCGGGCGAAATCATCAATAATAAAATAAGCATTATTTGCGTTAATATTTTAGGTTTATACTTACGTTCATGATAACACTTCTACTGTGTCTAGCTTACACTATAAACTATTAAACACGACTTTAAAGTGACAATGTACAAACAAAAGTCGTCCCTTACATCCTTATAGGTAACCTTGACTACACAAGTGCGTCTGATCTGATAAAAAATCGTAAAAAAAGTTAGTAAGTAAAAAGTATTAAATGAATATTTACAGCGCTCCTCAAAACCACCCACTTACCCTTATACTTCAGATCGTCGATCTCTCATTTAGTTTCGCTATGTAACGGGCCCTTTTTGCCCATTATTTAAAAATCACAAGAACGCGCAAAAGACGCTCCCACCCACCCACCGCCCGCCCGCGACATCGAGCCGCGGGGGCGTAACCGCCGCCCTACGCCGCGCGGCCCACGTTACCCACGTTGCATCACTTACATCAAAATGCTTTCCCGCCAATTTCCTACAATAACGCTAACGTGTAAATTTATTGATTAGAGACTAGTGACAGTTAGTTAAATTCAGAATCTATGGTAATTCATGAATTTTTAATCATTCAATTTTTATTTAGTTGATAAGGCAAGTAAAACAATAAGACACCGCAAACAGTACAATGATTTTTACATGATTTTCTTTCCGATAATTTATTTTTATTTTGAAGACTAGAAAGAAAAGAAGAACTGCGATTACTCAATCGTAGGCAGTTTCTATAATTGATAAAAGAGCCATCTAGTGAAAGTTGCATCAAACATTACCACGTTTCTGAGGTTAAAAACGTATTGAGCTTGCAGTAGTTTTAATGGCTACCGCTAGATTTGCTTACCTTGCTTGAAGGCTTTTGTCTCTATTGTTGTTTATATTACAAATTTTTGCGTAATAAGTTCATCGTGGTGGCAGGAGGAACTACAATATTCATAATAGCAATCACTAGTACCACCACGCTCAGCAGCAATTTTTGGTTTAAATCGAATCGTATTGAAATTGAAATTGAAATTTCATTTATCTCAAGTAATCAAAGCCCATAATTGTTATATCATCGTTAGATCCAAAAATATTAATAATTATTTCTGAGGATGTTGAATGAATTTGGTAAAAAGCCACATAATAGATTTTAGATTTTAAAGTTCGAGCAGGACCGAGAGATCATGAGATCTCTGTTCAGAGCTTTCTAGTTAATCTAGAATGATCCCTGCTAGAATCGTATTTCGTAATTTCAATCCTTCCGTCGCTCAACATGATATTCTCAAAACATGATTGAAACAAGTGTAATATAAATCTGTCAAGAAAGGCATGATAAGAAAATGAATTTATAATTTGATCCAGAGATCAATTACAGTATAAAATAGCGTAATAAAAATACAGTAAACAGATTAGGTATAATACTATATTGCTGTGTTTTGTTATGCTATTTTATACTGTAATTTAGTTATTTGGTTCAATATTATCATAAAATCATAATATATCGACTATCTTGACAGACTATGCTAGATTATACTTTAATATCCTTAAGTAGAATAGACAATTCTTTTGTTTTTTTTTAATCACGTATCACCTGATTCACTCGCAACTTCCAGTTCATTCAAATGTTTCATATCCTAAATAACTGTGATCTGTGTGCTTAATGTGCTATTTATTTCCGTAGCTGTGGCATATTCTCTGTTTACGTTCCAAACATACGTTCCAAACATACCAATTCCAGAGCTATATTTAAAAAAGTGTTGCGTTGTGTTTTATTTTGCATAATTTAATAATATTAATAATCTTACCTACCTTTACAAATACCTTTTATCCGTTACCTACTAAAGTTAAATCAGTTTAACTCGACAGATTTTAACACTTGTGTTGCTGTTCGTCGTGAGCCGATTGTGTGAGGCTAGTCGAAAGAGGCGCTGCTTTATTAAAACAATACGGTTAGCACAACTTGTATTTCGTTGCTCAGTGAGTTTCTTTCGTTACTGACTTGGCTGGTTAGTGGGGATTAGGATAACCTACCGACGAACAAGATGTAAGAACAAGATGAAAAATGATATATCACTACATAATTATAAAACTAAGTCGCTTCCCGCTGTCTGTCTGTCCCTATGTATGCTTAGATCTTTAAACCTACGCAACGGATTTTAATGCGGATTTTTTATAGATAGAGTGATTCAAGAGGAAGGTTTTTATGTATAGTAAATTATGTTTTATGTACGGGTGTTACAGACAACTCACATGAACCGAAGCGAAGCGAGGGTGGGTAGCTAGTTATATATATATATTATTACTACCTACTAGTACCTACTAGCCGCCCATGCAGTGAGTTCAAGTTTCCTCGCGAGAAGACGAGCGTACTGAACTAAACGCTCAGTCGTCCTAGTGTCGAGCAGGAGAAGTAGTGTATGTATACTTAAATTACATATAGTACCTACTTAATCGACGCATTAAAACCGCAAATATGCAGTCTAACAGCAGAATTCGTGTTCCAATACTAGAAACGTATCCGACGGGATTTTAGTACACAGATTATAGGGCAGTAGGTACTTATAGGAAGGGAACGCAACGCGACCATAGACTTTCTTACTGGTGCAATTCTTATGTAAGTACCTAATTATTTATATTAAGTACCTATTTCATAAATGGACTTGCCTAAAGGACAATAAATTGTGCAAAATCTATACCTGTGTCATGACGTAACAGTGCCGTCTGGCGCCGACCCCGACCCCGGGTTAAGGTCGTCCAATTATTTAAAAATCGAAATGCTTAATTTCTTTGAAATCGGCTGTACTTACAATTCAGTGCGACGTAGTTTATCAGAAATCTGAGAGATGGCGCTTTTGTTGCTTGGGGGACACTTGTTCGCCCGACCTTTTATGACCTCGCCGAGCGTACGCCGGATGAACAGTGGCGTCTCATTACTATTATTGTGTTTTCTAATAAACTAAAGTATTTCTTGAAATGCCTGTGCCTTTATGTACTAAAAATAAAAGCACGACTTATAGGATACATCACATCGTAATTGACCTTTGCCACCTTTTCCAGTTAAGGTGACTACTCGATGGGTAATTGTTACTGAAGTGTGTTTTACTAAGTTGTGTTTTACTTGCGCTACAAAAAAGCGTCGTCCGATTCCAAGGAAATTCTTTGGTTAATTAGAAAACGCAATAATACCTAGTCATGAGGGCGCCACTGGACGTCCAGCGTACGCTACGTGTTAGTCTCATGTGGTTGCCGGGTTAGAATAGTGCCATGCCACTCCATCACAGATTGCTGACGACACCATAATTAATTTATAAATTTCTCTAGCTTCTTTTTTCAAGCTCTTGGAATTGTATACTTATACATTGACAACATTGTGTATTAAAAATATATGGCATTGAAATAATCAAAGCGAAATAAAAAAATCAATTTGTAAGCAAGAAGCTAACGGAAAAAAATCAAGTGAAAGTAATGAATGAATTGACTAAGTAACATTGAATAGTTGAATGGATGCTTTATGCACACAGCTATACGGACCCCGTCTAGCTGTCAAAAACTAACGTCGGAGAGTGAATGAGGCAGATTCTCACCCGTGCACTCCATGTCTTCCCGTGGATGTCGTAAGAGGCGACTAAGGACACCAAGGCTGTATTACTGTTCGGCGATGGGCTTGCAACCTGTCACTGTGACTAATACACTGGTAAACATCTTGCTAATTGTGCAAAATGTGGTTACAATTTTTTAGGGCTGGTAATTCTGTAGCCCACCCTGGGAAGGAAGGCGTGAAATTATTTGTGTGTATGTATGTAAGTAAATAGGTCCGTACGTGTTTTTGGTAAATAAGATTTATTTATATATGTATGAATGAAACAACTCTTATTCAGGAAAATCGGAAAAAGGTTGCCAAAAAAGAATGATTTTGGAATAGACAATTGCACATTGCTGCTGTATTATTTTTAACTCTTGCTGTGGTTAATTACTTTGGTAGCAAACCTATGAGGGAAATAATACATCAATACACAAAAACACTTTGATTCAAAATTGATTTATTAAATTGCACATTTATTAAACACATACATAAAGATCTTCAAATTGGTTGTAAATTGTAATATTTTGTGATTTTATTTCATAATTTCATAAGTTGATTTATTTGTTGATTATTGTGGCTATGTCAATATAGAACAAATTGTTTACTTGATGTATATCATTTATAAAATAGTTTTTTTAAATAATTACTAACATTTTGAAAATAACATAGCACCTTTGCTAACTTAAAATATGACTAACGTAATCTACAACTATTTTAACAATGATTTCGATTTTCTTTATAAGTTAAAGTACAAAATGTTTGACTAATCATAAGATATAAGTATTTTTGTTCATTGTTCCTTGATTTGTGGGATACTTAAATAAAGCATATAATCTACAGAAATAACATTCTAAAGGGTTAAATCTATGTCTACATTAGGTGTTTTGTCTTTATATTTATAAATTACGTTTGTGTAGGTAACTGTCTAAATAAATAATGAGTTTTTCTTCCAAAATGTTCTGATACATTTAATGCAATAAATTTTATTCAATATAAAGCCTATGTCAAATAATTTTATGTGGGTTTAACTAAAGTTCTAATACTAAAGGGTACTACAAATAAATAAGCTAAAGAGACAAAATTAATACTTTTGACTGGGCAATATTTTGAAGTCTCATCTGAAACAAAAAAAGAATTCATTATTTCTTTTAATTTGCCGACTACAATAAATATAGAAGAAGAATACATATAATGTCAAACGAACTTGTTCTGCTACCCGAGGGACTTGCTGAAGGTTAACTTTACTATGACATAAGAATAGCTTAAGCTTGTATTGCATAGTGTTCTTGTGCTTCACCTACATACACATACATTAAATCACGCCTGTTTCCCAGAGGGGTAGGCAGAGACCACTTCTTTCCACTTGCTACGATCTTGACAAATTTCTTTCGCTTCTTCCACATTCATACATCGAGTCATGCACGCACGTCGGTTTCGGGTACTTAAGATTCGGCCCTTTTCCAGTATTTGCTTCACCTACTACCAAGCTTATAGCTACTTAGTCATATAGTGCTTAAGAATGCATGTTTTATTAGCAGAGATCGGAATAGGTAGAGCTAATTTGCCTAAACTTGAGGCATATTCATTCATGCGTGAGTGAAATGGGAATACATTATTGAATGAAGGTGCATCAAGTTTAGGCAAATTAGCTCTACCTATTCCGATCACTGTTTATTAGGTATAGCTTTGAGAAAAGAAAGGCTATGTTAAGAATGTATTGACGTTATCCAATTATTACCCGTTTAATTGAAATTGAACGTCTCGGCAGTTTCTCACTCTGATCTGAACAGCGTCTTCGTTGCTCTTAACTCGTAACAGTCGTAACTATACCTGCACTTCGTTACAATTTATATTTCGTTGCTTAAATACTAAAGGGGCTCAAATCAAAATGTATTTGTGTTGCATTTAAGTTCGGAATGCTATATACTTTAAGTTTTAAATCAAACTACGTCTGTTTTTGTTTTGAGGCGCTTTAGCATTTAAGCAGCGATTTATTCCATTCCATTAATTTGCGAAACCTGAGGAGTAATACTGCCCTTATAAATAAAAAGGGCACATGTGCAATTTGATGGTCAAAGAAAATTTAACTCCGTCTTAAGACATAAGGTCACTAATAAATTTTCGATTCTCTGAGACATACGCCCTTTTTTCTAATGAGGTCAGAGTAATGTTCGCATGCAGAGTGGCTTCTCGCATGCTACCCGCTTAGTGGTGAACAGTAACCGCAACCCTGAACGCTCAACATCAAAGGCTTATCTCAAACTAAGTGTATCTATAATGGCGCAGAGCTAATTTAATCCCTAATGTTATCTAGGGCTCATTGGGATTTTTTGTTGAGGTAGGTCCTTTTTTAAGCAATAAACACTGAACAGTTAAGAAAAAGAATGGATCAGAATGTTTTAAATATAAAACTTCCATGGGACTCAGACATATTAAGGAGATAACAACAGATTACGAGATTAGGGGCTTAGCCCGAAATATCGTTCATTGGATACCAAACGGACACATTCCAAAATAATTTGCTCTTCCATTAAAAATCGTATTCCAACAGTTTCTAAGTTTAAAATGCAACACTGACTCATTTTGGATTGTGTCCGTTTTTGTATACAATGAACGATTTACGTGAGTAAACTTGTTATTTCTTTATTGTGATTCAGAATGAATAGGTTGAAAAAGCAGTTTTTTTTGTTTTCTTTCCAATATTAGCCGTACTATTACATTGTAAACTTACGATAACATCCTACAATCCACCGCCACTCCTCTCGACGGTGATCTTCTTCTTGAGCAATTCCTTCTCATGGTTCTCCTCCTCCATTTCAGCCATGCGCGCGAACCGGGAGTACGCCACGTGGCCGGACTTGATGGCCGACATCATCTGGTCACAGGAAAGCGGTCAATAGGATGGCCAAAAATTAACAACAAAAAAAGTTAAGGTGTAATTGCAATAATTCTAATTCAGGCACTATATTTGTTGCTGGATTCGATTTTTATCTACTTTGTAAGTGAACTAGTAGTAGGTACATTTGTATAAATACACATTTACTGACGTAAACTAAACGTGCGTTAAATATTTAAAAAGGAAGCTAACCGTATTTGAAAAGTATCTTAAAACGAGTTTTGTATTTAATATAAAGTGCTTTAGAAATTTTTACAACACATGAATCAAAAGTCCCTACAATATTTTATTATTCTAAATTATATGCTGCAAGAATAAGAAGGGACAAAAGTAAACCGTTTGATTTTAACTTTTAAGTAAAATTTTAGTATTTTGTTAGAACTACAAATAACTCCCAATGAAAATCGTTAGTCAGGTTAACTAGGTACATGCAGATCATGCGAATGCAATCGAAAACAAAGCGGCAAGAACGCAGTAGTAGCGAAATAAATCACAAACAAGTAACGTTAGCAGTATACCTACAAGGAAAGGAGGAGACATAAATAATAGGACGGCATAGGCATGCTCTCTTTTAACTCTCGAAAAATAAATATTGATTGTTTCATTGTTAGATAACAAAGCGTCCAATAGTAGAGAAACAACTGAACGTATTAATCGACAGAAAAAGGACTCGATGTAAAAAAGGATCAATCGACAAACGGCCAGCATAAAGAACGCATTTATACATTAGAGAAGTACATACAACTTGCTCTAACGCATAACTCCATCCCTCTCAGCTGCCTATAAACACGGCATAGATAAAGACCTGCAGATACTCGTCGAGCTCGACTTGTCCGTTCATGTTAGTGTCGATCTCTTTCAATATTTCGTGTAACTGTTCTCCGGTCACTTCTTCGCCGCCAGCCTGTGAAAAAGCTCCGAATTCAAGCGACATGGACATGAGAAACAGACACTATGCTCTATGGAACTTGCCTTAAATTATATTTTCGCATTTTAACAGTGTTCTTCGGTCGTAACTGATTTAAAATTTCAAGCAAGTTCCATACAACATCATTTCGATTTTCCGTATAATCGAAACCCCACTATGGCGACATAGACATGACATGGCCCCGTGGTTAGACTATTCCCTTTTCTACCTGCAGGTAGTCCGGTATCTCCAGATGCCCATGGTATGCAAGATCTATCTCTGACAGAATAGCGCTTATCTCAGCGTCAGACGGCATCACACCCATACTCTATAACATTGTTGGTTAGAAATATAAATCATCATAAAGGTTTGACGTTTTATTGAAAATAAACGTTGTAGATCCTCGTTGGATGCAGAGTCACCAGCATTCACGTTTAATTTGATAAGATTGGCTGGTCAAATCTTAAGTATAGATACACAATTCATACAACATAATGTAGCTGAAAAAATACTATCTTCCTTGCTCTCTCCACTTCCTTTGCCTCTGAAGACGTTTATAGATAGTTTATAGGTTTTAACGCATTCGCTGCTGTCCTTTTGCTTGCATTGAAGTTCCTGTTTTACTTCTCGTTCAAGGCACTGAGTTTTATGTTACCTGCTTTGCCAGCAGTGAGTGCGTTAGTTTAGTTGCCGTTGTCGTCAGTCATTCAAAACAAGGAAAAGTTGTATATGGATAGATGAACTCGCATAACATTACCTTAAGACTCCTCCTGATGTCATTGATGGATACGTATCCCTTCCTGTCAGCGTCGATGATCTGGAACCGCTTGATGTACGTCTGGATCTCGTCCTTGCTGAGGTTGATGGGGATTTTGTCGCGGCTGGCCCGGTTCACCATCTGGCCCATCTCGTTTGAGAAGAACTCGTTGGCTTCCTTGATTTGTTTCTGTAACGGGATGATACTAATAAAGTTGCTATGGTTACGTTAGGTATAAATTGATTCCAGGGGGCCTGTTCCTCGAAATCACTTTTCAACAAGTTATAAGCTTTCTTGAAACCCCGGGTATGTACAGCAGGAAAACTCTTAAAACACGACACTCTAGTCTAATCGAATTTACACGAACCTGAAAGACTTTAGGAGCTGTACGAGTATGTATGTCGACGGCTTTTTTACATTGTAGAGTACCTACCATTTTAATGACCAGACTAGAGTAGGTGTTGTACTTATTTTGTCATGACAAAACCTAATGAGACCTTTTTTGGGGGCTTTTAAGTTTTACGGATTGTGAGACCGGCTAGTTTCTGTAAATAAAATAAATACGCCGTGAAGGCCTGGCGATCACCCGGTACCTTCTTCTCGGCGTCGCTCCACTTGAGCTCCTCCTGCATGATGTCGGCGACGGCGGGCAGCGCCTCCACGGCCGCCTGCACGTTGAGGAAGGCGAGCCGCAGCCGCCGCGCCAACATGTCCACCGCCGTGCACGCGTACTCGCGGCAACCATATCTGGACAATAGGGTAGCATGGATTTTGTAAATCGGATTTCTCAACAAAATATGAAAATACCGTAAAAGAGATCACCAAAAGTTAAAATCAAAGTCGGCCGAGAAATTCGGATGACACAAGCATTTTAAACTGCTAATTAGACAGAGAGATCCGAAACGAATTGTGACGTCACGTCGATTTATAATCTCCATGTTAAAGTCTGTTTTGCTACAAAGAGAAAGGAAATATCCATGATAATAATTTCGCAACTATTCTACCCGTTTCCAACCCAGCAACAGCCCGACGTTGATGTAATTTTTAACTGTTTTAGCAAATTATTTATTAAATGTCATTATTGTTCCTGAGAATTCAACTTAGGCGGACTTGCGCGGACCAGAGTTAGCCCTTAACCCAGAGTTAAGCGTCTACTTTTGTACGTGGTTTGCCGCCTAACCTCGGGTTAAGACGCTAACTCTGGTCCACGCAAGTGGGCCTTATTGAGACACACATGTCATGACCTGAAAATGATTAAGCAATTAAAAATAATCTTACCTAATTTCTGCGTCGATGTAGGGGAACTCTGGGTGGATCTTCTTGCCAATGATCGGCCATCTCTTGCCAGTCATGGACGCCATCTTTGCAACCGCGAAAGCTCTGTCACCGTAGGAAATTGCCAAGTGTTGTGCTACCTGAAACACGAAGTATATGAGTCAGTGACCTAGCTAAACCAAACCATGACGCATTTGATCAATAATGTGGAGCAAAAAACATCAATAAACTTTATAAAACAGCAGCATCTTTTGCTTTTCTCGATGTTTTTCATTCATTGCGTTTCTTAAGTGAAGACTGAAGAATTGTTAAAGAAGAACGTAATGAGCTAATGAGCGACAAACAAGATGAGATTGGGTAATTTTTAACATTACTAGATTTCCCTACTTAATTATATACGATACCTCCATCTCCAAGCCGAAGTCTTGCACCAATCTAATGTACATGGTGGGCGTCCATCCGTGCGCGCCCTCGATCAAGAATCCATCTGTCTGGCACTCGCGGTACAGGGGTTTCAAGTTCGCACCTGAAATGGAACAGATACTTTTGGTCCTTCGAACCGGATACGCTGAGAGGCTGGCGGAAATGCGTTTATATATTTGGTACCAATTATATGGGCTCAAAGATTCCTGTTTTATGGGTTCTGACAACGGACACTGGCATTTAACCCAAAGGGCTCTCAAATAAATAGAAATTCTGTATCTGACTTTATAGAGACCATATAGATAACTCACTCTCAATAGCAGCGTCGATGGTCTCAGACGCCATGGACCGGTACGTCGTCCACTTGCCACCAGCGATGGTGACCAGGCCCGCCTTCGACACGTGAACGATGTGGTTGCGCGCTAACGACTGCGTGTCTTCCTTGTTCGGATCTGACACGAGCGGTCGGATGCCCGACCAGGCGGAGAGCACGTCACCACGACGGACTGAGGAATATAAGTATGGGTTATTAGCGATCTTTAAAGCTAAAAAAAGGCAAGAATACTCTCATATGTTAATACTAAGTACCTACAGCCTGGATTATCTGGTAAAGGAGAAAAAAGACACTGTAAAATATCAAGGGAGACAATTTGTTAAAGGCAGAATTGATATAAATAGTTGTGATATTATTTTTAAATTACAGATACATTTCGCACCATGACCGCATGTTTTTTTATAAGAGAGCAAGGCTCGTTTGAGCATGCGGGTTACCTGATGGGAAGTAATCGAGTAAGTCCTCACAAAAAACAAGCCTGTCACCAGATGTGTGTGTAGGTGTGTAAAAACGAGAACATGAAATCGTTCAATAGTGTCCAACACAATAACTAATTAATTCATAACGGTAAAGACCAATCTGAAAAAGAAATATAACACATGTCCCTAAAAAAAACGCAATGATTTTTGAACAATACCTTCAACATCCGGATTCAAATAATTCTTGACCTCGGTGAGGATGAAGAGGATCTCGTCTTCGGTCGGCTTGGGGTTGTGCGTGACCTTGCAGGGCATGTCCGTGGTGCCAGCAATGGTGCCCTTTAGCCAGGGCAGGAAGAAGATCACGCGCCCGTCAGAGGTTGCAGGGTCCAGGAGACCCATGTGCTCGGGACTGTTCCAAAATAACACCATTGTAACGCATAAGTGCAATAAATTATATAACTACGAGTATGACTATGAAAATCAAGCGTTTGAATTTCGTCCTTACAACTACGAGTATGGTAAATATGCTACCTATTGTTTTATTAACCTGTGTTACGTTACCACTATAGAGTAGCGGGGCGGAGAGGAACTTACCACTATGAAGTTTGATTGGACCGTTTAAGAGCAGCTCAGAACGTCTAGAGGATTAGCTTTTGCGGGTCGAGTGGAGCACCCTTTGATCCTAAAGAACTATTTATGTTGCGGCCTCAATTTTGAGCCTACAATTCGCTGGTAGTTGCAAATGCAATACCTATTTCCAAAATCAGCAATATATTCAATCACCTGTAATAGCTTGGCAGCACGATGTGCACTCCGGACGAGGGGCAGCAGATCTCCTTAACGGTGGGGTCGTCCATCTTGCGGATGCTGTCGGTGAAGGGACCCGTCGCGTTGATGATGCACTTGGCTTTTACGTCCCACTCCTTGCCAGTTATCTCGTCCTGGACATAAGTCAAAGAAGTATTAGTTACAATTATACGATTGCGCGATGGTTTTTCTCGCTTGTCTGTGTCTATCGATACAAACTAAATAGAACGAGAGATTCGAGCGACAAACAAGTCAAGTGTGTGTATTTATTTCTTACCTTGACTCTCGCGCCGCTGAGCTTGCCGGCAGTCTTGTGCAGCTTGCTGACGCTGACATGGTTGACGATGGTGGCGCCGTGCCTCGCGGCCGTCAAGGCTATCGCCAGGTTCATACGGGCGTCGTCTTGTTGACCTGGAACATTGGCAATAATATTATAAGATGTAGGCTCGGGAACACACACCGCACAAGCATTCATTCGTTCGTCCCATACAAATGTGTTATA
Source organism: Acleris laterana (assembly GCA_963966035.1). Lineage (NCBI taxonomy): Eukaryota > Metazoa > Arthropoda > Insecta > Lepidoptera > Tortricidae > Acleris > Acleris laterana. The sequence goes on along the minus strand of OZ014439.1, from coordinate 16,697,159 downwards.
TAAAGGTGGGTGTAGACCAAACAAACTGTAAAGTAGCATTTCTTGCGTGTAGCGGAACCTAAAGACTGGGGAAATATTTAAGTTGTTAATGGCATTACTGTTTTGGCTGTCAAACGTCAACACCATAGTTTTGTAGGTTGGTGTTGCCGCGTTAGGGTAAATTACCATGAAGTATGGGAATATTCAATATTTGGAATAAAACAATATATAGAGTAAATAATTAATTACATTATATTATAGTTAATTACATTAATTAAACAGCTATACCTAGAGCCAGAGTAGAGCATTCACTCTTGATCTTTTAGTGTAAACCAAAATTTGTTTTCAGTGTTTACACTACGCGAATATGAACGAGCAAGAATCGAGCACTAGAACGCTTTGAAAAGATCGCCCCGGGAGCGAGCCCGTTCGAACACGAAAGAACACTAGGCGACTGTTCGCACGTCCGTCGTTTACACCAAGCGAGCGAACATTCTTAGAATCTTCGCAAAAACTAAAGCATGCTGTGTGTCTGTTTACACCAAAATAATTTGGTAGAGAGGGGATAGAATGAGCATTCGTTTGTTTGGTCTAAACCCACCTTAACGCAAGTATAACATGACAAAGAAGAATGCCATTGTGAAAGGTAGAACTACTACGTTCTCAAGTTTAGTGGCAACATTTAGTAGCAGTGTTTGGTTATAGGTAAAAACTTTTCTAAACCCTGTAGCTCGCATAAAAAAAAAACGACGCGACTAAATAAGAACAACCAGCATTTCAATTGAAAGCAAAACAAAATCAAGTCCACTTGCCGTCGTAATATACGATGCCGCCACAAAGGTTGTCAGATTTCAGCATAGGAAACAATTCCAGGGTGTTCTTTTTGGAGAGATAATAAGAGCTTTTCACGTTTCTATCGCCAGCGACCACGTCGTACATTTTTATACCGAACCAGTAGTAGGGCACTTGCCACCATCTGAAAATATACACCTTTTAACTAAATTCTTTTTAATTAAAAAGGTTAATAAGGATCAGATCGGACACATCTGCTTTTTGTTGCCATAAAACATTTGTATACACAATATTTTTATGGTGCGAAATTCTTTCCGGTCATAAAACATTCATTTCTTTGACACAGCATACAAGTTAGAAATCTGACTTTACTTACTTGTATACGGGTAGCAAGATCGGCAAAGGCCTAGTCAAATGTGGCGCCACTTCTAACATATTGGCTCTCTCGTGTAGCGCTTCCTTGACCATCTTGTACTGATCGTAGTCGAGTTGCATGATAGCTTTCTGGAGATATCTGACGCCGCCGTGGATAAGCTTTGTGCTGCGGCTGGAGGTACCGCTGGCGAAGTCATCAGCTTCCACCAGGGCGGTGCGGAGTCCTGGAAATGATAAAACCACGGTCAAATAGGAAAAGGATATAAAATACGCGTTCCGTTCAAGAGTTGTCAATTTATTTTGCTCTAACGATTTTAGAAAATGGCAGCGGAAGGTTATGAGCCGAAACTATGCAATATAATCAACTAATTTCCCATTGCGTCCCCTTGACTAAGTAGTCTATTGAGACGACAAAGTGAGTTTAGAGCAAGACTTTGGCACCCAGCGTCCTAAGCTAGTGACTAGGTGACCGACTCACCTCGTGTTGTGGCATCCAGAGCGCATCCCACTCCTGTGGCACCGCCTCCGATGATGAGTACGTCATACTCGTGGCCGACTTGCAGACTTGTGATTTGGTCGGACCTGGACGGTAGGGGACGCTTCTTGCGCTCAGTCTTGGCTGAAACCGACGCCGGTTTGTACCATACCTGGAGAAAAAGGAGTTTATACGTACCTACTTAGTAGTCAACCGATACCTAGCTCATGGGAATGGAAACTACATATTTATGGCATGAAAAGACGCAATCCATTAGCAGATTAAAAGATATCATAATAACATCAACTAACTTGAAAATCTTTTGACCACTGACCATTGCTTAAATACCCAAGCAGCAAAGTAGTCCTATAATTTTATGCTTATATGATTTGAGATCTTTTAAGAGTTCGATAACCGCAAATTACATGATTCAAGATCTTTTAAAAGTCGTATAACCGCAACTTATATAATGCTATAGTATAACAATCGTATAAAAGCGATTGTATTCCCAATTAATCACATTATAGTGTTTTATCCGATCTTTAAACGACAGAACCATTAAGGCATGTAGAGAAGTCGAGTAGACGTTTACACGGTTGTTGTACATAACGATCTAGTCGTATAAGGGATAGTGACATAACTGCATTTCTAATGCTTTTAAATGACACATGGGGCATGTAAAATCCTTTAATATGGCCTTTATTCGACCAATTAAAACAAATCATATAAAAGTGTTGTAGGTTGCTATTACAGGACTATGAGGTTATAAAAGCAGAACTTATACAAATACAGCAATATTATATATATAAGCATTTAACTAAGCAATAAATGGCAATATTTTTGGTCATTTAAAATCATGAGTAAACGGCAACTCAAATCCTTATTATAATATATAACGTCTAATCGATTTAACATCGCCTATATAAGAAACTCGTATACAAATCTTAGTCGATTCATTGGTGGTGTAAAATTCTTTTACTAAACTTTTATATGGCAGGTCGAGTAACGGTGTTGTAGTTGTTCTTAATCGAGTATTAATATCTATTAATCGCAATTATATGACTGAAATTTCATATTACTGTCGCCATCATTACTTTTAGTCAACTTTTTTCCTTAACTGCATGAAGCAAATCATTAAATTTATTAATAAAAATGGAATGGGAAAAGTGGTTAAAGTTTAAAAGAAGCGGTGGTTACAGGAGGAAAGTGACAAAAAAGCATAGAAGTACAATATCTCAGGTCGAGACCATCGAATCTTCTCGCTTTGGTCCGGAAAGTCAAGTGACAAATGATATTGTGACAGAAAGGGGTTCAGTAGAAAATATTTTTTTAAATGAATTTCAATATACAAGTGAAGAACATAACGCTACGTCAAATTCTGTTACCACATCAATAGATACTAATTCAGAGCATAGTGTTGATTTTAATGAACATCTCAGCAACGTTGAATGCCGCACTGAAATAACAAAATGGGCTTTGGATAACAATATTACTTACACAGAGCGCGCTAAAAGAACTTTGCAACATATTAAATAAAAGAATTCCACATTATAATAAGTTACTTTTTGATATTTTATTCATGTAAATAGCAAACGCTGCATTCTTCGTTCACGTAATGGTCGTTTATGGCAAAATCAGAGCAGTTCTGACACCAAAAAAAATTAAACTGTCGTAGCAATATTATTTCTTCATTGTCTCTTATCACAAAATGAATTGGCTTCAATATGGTTGACGCAGCAGAGATGGAGTAACCACAACCGATACAATTCTGAGCCCGGATGAAGTGCGTATTAACCCAAGGCCACTTCATTTCATTCAACAACAGAAGGTTTTCTTTTCTTAAGAAACAATCGGCGTCAAAAAAAGCCACCATGCTGCTATTGCTGCTGTTCAATAACGACGATTCTAAAATAAATAATAAAAATATATATATCCTTATAATTTTATTTACTTAACTCACCAAAAAAACGTACGCATACAGGTTTACGTACCTATCGGCATAAATAGATACCTACTACTAGATAAATACGCACGCGAACGCGAAAAGAATACTAAGTAATTTATTAATTTTACAGTTAGGTTCTTACACACTCTTAATTGAAAATAAGTTTATTGTTCTTAGATAGTAAAAATGAGTTTTGAGCTAACCTTAGAGAACCCTAAAACGAACTATAATGGCGTCAGGTTAGCTGAATAAGTAACTATTACACAACCATTTAGATGAATAGTTGTAATGAACGAAACTTATGTGTCGAATAACAAACAATTAATTGATACCACATATTATTTTTAAATAAATAATATTTAAATTGAGAAAATAAAAGAGGGGCATTAAAATTAAACATAACACTAGTAAAACTTAGTCGATAAACTGGTAACCGTTTATGAATAATGACTATGCTTCACGTTTATATGCTCTTGACATTAATTACCAAAATAATAGTAGAAAACATGAAACTTACCAGCAATTATTTCCTCCGAAGAACACAAGTAAATATATATTTCCCCACGCGTATACTCATTTGGTTGTTCTGGCTTAAAGACACATAATCCGCTCTAATATGATCCATAGATCATGTAATTGTCATGAAAATTGCGTCTAAGGGACTAACTAGTCATATTAAAAGCTTCCATAGTGATATAAATCACTATTATGCGGCAATATGGTCATATTATTTGCGGTTATTCGATTCAGTAGACATGTAACAATCATATAACATGCATTCATTGAACAATTGAGTGTTATAGAAGTCAACGTTACCCCTTCTATATGACATACTGGATAGTTATATGATAACTATGCGATGTGTATACGACCAGTAAGTCGAGTAAAGTGCGCCCAAATCGCGTTATATAAACGTGTATATGATGTTTATATGACAATATTTAATCCGATAAGACTGAATAAGAAACGTTGTCTCGATCATTAAAGAACATATTTTTGCTGCTTGGGTAGCATCTATGAGCGAGTCCTTACATAAAAATATACCTACGACACCTAGGTAACACTAAATCTCTCAACGATAAAGTAATACTGATGTAAAAAAAAAGATTTGAAAATATTGATTTTGCTATTTAGGAATGCACGTGTTGGCAAAGGACCTTGTAATTAAATCAGTTGGCTCCGTGCACACTATCTCACCTCTAGGAATGCAAACACGGCCATAATTAGTTTGTTTGTTGATAAATGATTGATGCGACAATGAATACATTTTAAGACTAGATACGTAGAAGCTACATAACATTTCGCATTTCTTAAATTACATTTCAAGCATAGGTATGTAACGTATTACTTTTTAGCAATTTATTGTGCGGGTGCCAAAACTAACCAAAGAGATCCGAAAAGTTCCACAACTTTTTAGTTAACTGGTAACTAAGTTTTACTGGTGCCTGAATAATTCCAAGTAGACGTAGACGAGCAAGCTAGTTGGTTAAGAGAATCACCTATAGACTATAATTAGGTACTTACACCATTATCTAATAGAAAATTATCCTGAGTAAGACGGCCGTTTCAAGTCGTGTCAGAAATGACAGTCTTCAATGACTTGACATTCATTATTTTGACGGACATCTTACTCAAGATCTAGATTGGCGGCGAGTGATAAAACCTAGTGCTTATCTCGCTAGCAACGCGCCATTACGCTGTAGCGATAGCGCGTGTTTAATCCATCTTATCAATCTTAACGCACACGTTACTATAGGTACCTACAAAATGTTCCAAATATTTCGTAATCTTTAACTTTTTTTCGCGTAGATAAGCGACAGGTCTATTTCCGCGGCTGACGTCACGCGTTATCGCCGCCGGTGCGGGTTCCCTCGGTACTTACGCCGGGTGAGTCATCCGCGGAGAGCGCCCACGCCGCTAGCGCTGCGCCGGCGACGCCTGTGCCTCCGATTAGCAGCTTTCGTCGGGACATTTCTGAAATTTATGGATGACCAGTTAGAATTTTGGGGTATTTTGGGGTATTTGTTCCTGAGTCATGGATGTTTTCTATATATTTAACTATATATTTCTCTATATAAGTATTTATATCGTTGTCTAGTACCCATAATACAAGCCTAGAGCGTAGTTTGGGACTAGGTCAATTGGTGTGACATTGTCCCCTGATATTTATTTATTTATTTTATTTTATTTAGTGAAAAAGGGTATAACTGTTCTGAAGATTAAGTGAAAAGGGGTTTAAGTGTAGTATACTCCGTTCATGTAAATACATGTTCCTAAAACTTCTGGTAAACAGAAAAACTAAAGCTAAGTGTAAAAAAGATTATCGTCAACTGTTCCAAATCTGTAAAGTTCTCCCAGTTGCCTTACCTAAGCATAAATTCCTGTTAGCACTTCATCATCACGGCGCTCAAGAGCATAATCTATCCCTTGTAAATAATGCATGCGGCACTAGGTCGGCGGCGGTAGGGAAGTACGCTGTGCCGAGGGTCAGTAATTACTACGGTGACAGATGCCTGCAGAAACGTCTACCCTACATTCTCAATAGCTTACCCACAGATATTAGGTTGGAGGCCAATAAGGCAAAGTTTAAAAGAAGAATGTTTAATTATTTAGGTAAGTAGTAATATTATACATATAAATTTTAAAATTAATTTTAAGTATAGTTATATCATAGTTAAGAGACTCAAAGATCCCGCGGTCAAACTGTGTAAAAAGTTTTGTGGGACAACGTTGTATTCATATAATACTGTAATTGTTTTCATTAATAAATTTTAATAAGAATAATGTAGGTAAGTGATCTTATGCCCTTTTTAACTAGGAACCCAGAATTAACGACTCATTCAAAATTATTACTCCGCAGGCTGTAGAGTTGTTTGTCGCAGTTAATAAGTTTTTTTCGCATTCTAGGTAGGTATTTTAAGATTGTATGTATAAATTCAGTTCAATTTAGTTTAACTGCTTGACACATTAAGCGCCGGTATGCAGTAATGCGGTAATGAATAAAGAAGAGAGCCTGGGAATGTTAAAAATATGTAAACAGCCTGAGATTACGCTAATGGACATCGTTACATTACACAATTGACAAGAAGAACTTATTATCAAGTTCTAAAAAAAATTATACAAAAACATAAGTAAGTAGGTACTATTCTTGAATTATTTTTTATTATTGTTTACCTACCTACCGAGTTTTTTTTAACATTATCCTGGTGGACTAGTGGTTGGAATGTTGGAATGTCATTAAGTATGTTTGTAACCGCTTTACGGAGTACTAGCTGTGACGTAGAAAATACCATGTGGCGTTTAAGCTCTTTAGCGATTAACAGAAATTTCTTTAATCCTTTTCGCAGTTAATAAAGAACAAAAAAAAGTGTGCTTTTGAGAAAGAGCGCCAGTAGCCTAGTGGGTTAGGGTGTCGACTCGTATCGTAAGGTACCGAGCTCGAACCCCCGCGGTCACCATGTAGGTACCAATGAGTTTTTCTAACTTAAGTGCATTATCCGATGCTCTTACGGTAAAGGATTAACATAGCGAGGAAACCTGCACATTCGAGCAGCTGAGTGTGTAAGGGTAGATAATTGCACAAAAGGTCCTAAGGCGGTCGAAGTGTATCCGAAAGAGCCTACCTGTAAGAAAAGATAAGATAAGGGTGAGTACCAAAAGGTTGGACCACAGTTAAGCTCAGTTAACCATACAAACAACGAAGATGAAAAAAGTTCCGTTGTGCGATGAAAAGAATCCCTACAATTGTTTGGCTAATTCGCACCTTCGGCTGGACAAGGGCACAATTGCCCCTATAATCATATAGTACATTGTGCCCTTGTTCTACCGAAGGTGCGAATTATCGTGTCACAACGGAAAAGTTTCATAGAAAATTTAATTGATTGAGTTACCGTGGCCAACGTTTTGATCCTTTTGAGAAACACCTTTATAAGCATGATTTTTAATAGAACAGAATTGGCTGTGCATAGTGTCCGCATAATTATCTAAATTAACTAAGCTAAGGCGGCGTAGCGTCAGCTTTAAAAAGCCATTACTGACAATAGACTAGATATTTTTAAAATCTTTGTTCTTTTGTCCTTGAATGAATCGAAGCCACAACCTGCGAGTGCTGCGACCTAACGTCGACCAAGTAATCAATAAAGTCTGCTATGTACAAATTGCGAAGACGAACTTTCAAAGCATATTGAACCTTAGCATTATGTCGCAGGCTCGCAGGGCTTGTGATTTCAGGTTTATCAATAGGACTTGGTGACTATCCGTTCCAACAAATAATACTTGATGTACCTAGCTCCATCCATATTACGGAATTTACGCATATTATATGAAAAGATACAAATGTAATCTAAGTACCTAAGTATAGACATCGTCAAATAGCCTACAAAATAGTAAGTAGGTACATGGTGTTCAATTTTTTTTTAACATGATTTGCCTTTAACAATATAATAGTGCTTAGATATTTTTAAGCAATTATAACGTATGGATATTGTATAGGTATGTACCTACCGATATATTTGAGGGATACTGTACTAACCTCATACATAATAGATGTCATACATATAGATGTCATTAACTATATAAGTACTATAGAAAACGCTAACTAGAACGTCTGCGACGTTGGCAACAATTTTAAAATAACTTTCTTATTTATATCACCCGATGACGCACAAAACGGTACTTGTTCTTATGTGATGACCATCAATGTTATTGAAGTTCAATGCTTATTGAATGGAAATTAAATAGATGAATCCCTTATCTGCACGTGGTCCAGTTATCGCTAGGCAAGGGAAAACGTGTGAAAATGATGTTGAACACTCTCTAATCACGTGCACAAAGCGTGTTGTGGCGCGATGCGTTACATTTGTATTTTCTAGTAAGCAGTTATTATCACTGCTGGAACGTGTGGCTATAATGGCAGATTATATCAATTAGATAGTTTGAAATGCTTAGCTTGTCGCGATGAGTAAGGGTTGCATTTAAAATGTATTATTTTAAGTTATTTCAATTAAGCCAGTTACAACGTACCGTATGTTATACATACATACATACATACATAAACTCACGCCTTTATTCCCAGAGTGGGGTAGGCAGAGCTACAGAATTACCAACAACTCTAAAAACTTGTTGATAATTCTGTAACCACACTTTGCACACTTAGGCTAAGATGTTTACCAGTGTATTAGTGACAGGTTGCAAGCCCATCGTATGTTATATTATACGTTATTTATTATATTAAAAACAAAACAAATTCAAAAGAATGCATAGGTCATGTTGTATCAAAACATCAAAGAGGCGGCCTGGGATCGAGCAAAATGGAGACCTTGCTTTGAGCTACACCGACAAGAGCATAGCTCTTAAATAAGAAGAAGAGGTTATATTTTTTAAAGATATTAACAATAGGTATAACTAGTCTAAAACGGAACTATTATAAAATAAAATCCTAACATCAGAACACAATTCTAACAGTTATATTTATTTTATTTGATTAAAGCATATTATTTATTTATTTAAACTTTTTTGCACAATACAAAAGTAAAACCGGGCAAGAGCATGTCGGACCATGCTCAGTGTAGGGTTCCGAAGCCGTAACGACAAACACAAAAAACTATCTCAAAAATCAACATGTATGAAACAATTTTCTATTTAAAGTTATTTGGCGCTGTCTTAGATGATTTTTAGTAGGTATAAACCCGTTAATCGCCTGTATCTCAGGAACTAATCATGTCTACTTAGCCGTGATAGTTTTCCTTTAAAATTCGTTATATGCGCTTTCGTTGAAGATTTTTTTCAGATTTTTAGTACTTGTAGTTTTGGCTGCAGGGGGGGGGGGGACACTTGACTCTAACAAAAAATAGCGCTTTAAAGCTTAATATTTCATAAACGGATCCCTTAATCGAAAAATTGTTTTCTTAAACCCGCAATATTTTTGAAAGACCTATCCAACGACGCCCCACACTATGGGGTAGGCAAGAAAAAAAAAGACATCCCCACGTTACGTGTAGGGGAGGTGCATTAAAAAAAATGTTTTTCAACATTTTATTTTACCACTTTGTTGGCGTGACTAATATGTACATTCATGCCAAATTACAGCTTTCTAGTACTATGAGTCTCTGAGCTAGACTGGGGACGGACGGACGGACGGACATGGCGAAACTATAAGGGTTCCTAGTTTGACTACGGAACCCTTAAAATTACAAATGGTGTCCACCAAAAAGAAGAAGTGAAGTGAGTGAAGGCATTCTCTACCAGTCAACCACATGCTCCACATGGGTATCTAGATATGTTATTATTGTAACTAATGAAACTAATGAAAATATCAAATAAAGTCAATAATACTATACCTAACTTAATAACTTTCTAGTTATCATAATTACAAGAATACTTAATTTCTTGATGGTAAATTCCACTAATCGTTTTCTGTAAATCGTTACCGTGCGTAAACATTGTATGTGTGTAAAGTAAATACTAAAGTACGGTAGATAGACCAAAAAGCCATGAGGAAATTGCAATCTAAAATCCGTGAAGCAGTTCTTTGATTGCTAAGCGTAACTACGTATGTTCTTTAATAATAAATAAACACAGGGTTATCTTGGTATCTTATTAAAACAAACATTTATATAAGTTTTATCATATCCGGACCTTTGAAGGTTAAATGCAAACGATCGAAGAAAATCTCTATCAAGCACAGTAACATGGAAGTTCCTTGCCATAGATATCAACATATAAATGTTGAATTACTTATTATCATTTCAAGCACCGTCAATTATTAAGCGGCTTATTGCGGTTATAACATCTGCACGCCGCTTGGTCTGTGAACAAGATATCGCTTTAGACGTGCATAGCGCTGTCTCGCTCACACACCGGAGAAACGGTCCAATGTGAAGACAGCTGTTCTGAGGTGGTTCTGAGGAAATAAGGCAAGGGTTGATCCTTTTATAAATGGTTAGAAAAAATGAAAGGGATTACAACTTTCGACTAGACTGCCTAACCGGTTTCTGCCTATCACGCACCGATAACGCTCAAGGATAACTTACACATGTTCCGCCGCACGGCAAGTTTATACCTCTAATAATAACAGAAAAAAAAATACGCGTTTTCAAGGGGGCGACTCATACAATGTCGTTGGCCGCATAGCGGAGTTCGATCCGTTCAGAGATAGCTGGTGAAATGTTGGCAAACGATCGACACATTCAGTTCCAATTTTATTCGAGTCTGCGAGTTTACATACCGCTTAGTAGGTACTTTATTGTGTACGCTTCTTGCCTAACGTAAGTATACCGCGGTACTGGCCAGAACTAAAATAGCCTGAGCTTGCGAAATAATGACCGGCGTACGGTTTAATACACGCGCGAAGTCAGGTGACGCTAGCAGTGGATAGCTATCAACTCATCTTCTTGTTACTGCACATCCGTAGAAACTACGCATGATAGCATAAATCAATTGATCTATAACTTTATTATCACTCTGTAAATAGATAGTTACCCAACTAACAATTTAACGTCGTTCAGAAGTTTAGCAAACGTTATCTTAATACCTTTGATCGTAATAGCTAAGTCATACTAATGTTTTAATAACGTTTACTAAACGCGAAAATGGCCCCAGTTATACGACCTACTTTGTCGTATAATGGTCATACAGAAGTCACAAGCCGTCTTCGTTAACGTCATTCAAAAGTCATATGAACGTTATGGAAATACCACTTTTGTTGTATTGTGGTCGTACAGGTGTTTTTGAATGACTAAAACGTTTTATTTGAGTCAAGGAAAACAACACCTGTAAGACTTCTTATTCATTTTTCTTGTCATTGGCACTTTGTGATTGTGTTTTGAGATTTGAGTGCAAAATAAATAGTTACTTACTAGGAAATAAAAGGTGAGTGTAATTTAACTGTCATATTTTACTAACTTTATCTGTCTCTTATGCCGTTTAGTTCGACTGGGAATTGAAGTTTTATGATAATATACCTATATAAATACTATTCAGATTTTCATGCCCCCTCGTAATTTTGTGTTTAAATCATTATATTTTTATCAATAAAAATATGTTTGTATCTAAAAATGTAGGAAATGGTTGCTTTTGTCGTACACTTATCTCTTTACGACGTTGTAAAAACATAAAGTCATATTAAGGTTATTTTAAAACCATGCAATACGCCATGACAGCTAGCTATTAGGGTCGGTAGGGTTTTTTGATAACAGGAAATCCCTATTAACTTTCCTTTTGAAAGTTCCACTACGTTTTAGTTTTCTCCACGTATTTTTTGCTTCCATTTTTCGTAGTTTCTATACAGCGTTCCGTAAAATAATGGCGGCCTAGACGTTTTAAAGTCAAAACCTGACTAAAATGCGACTACAGGTTAGATTAAAGTCAGGAAATGACATTAAACGGCCATCATGCAAATAAACGTTATATTTAAGTTTTAAATAAACAACTAAGTCATTTAAGAGTCGCTTATTAACTGCAGAAAAACAAGATAGTGGTTGTTTTATAAACGTCACTGTAAAAACGTCTATACAATGCTACATTATATAAATGTCATATAAAGGTTTTTCAAACACCTAATTTGGTCAGTTCAAATCGTTTAATGGACTATAACGTTAGTATGACAATTGCGTTGTCGTACAAACGTTTAAGCTAAGACTGTAATAAAACGTCGTATAGTTTAGTCTTACCGACGTTGCTAAGACCAGTGTATTATGACATATTCGTCGCACGACTAATAGGTTAAATTAAACACGTCTATAGGACCTAGTAGTCATCTCATTACCATTATAAGACTGCTATCCAACTTTATGTCATACAAGTCAAGACTTATGCGACGTTTTTGTTTGTTGGGTAATCTATTGGGTGCGTAGAGCCATATAGAGCCTCCATAAAATGAATTAAGACCTTGAGCTGGAACGCTGAGGACGATGATGTCATTACCGTCGCGCAGCGTAGGTTTTAAAATGTATTTGCACATAAGGAAATATCTTTTTACAAGTCATACAATTAAAAGTACAGGAGTAAAAAATAACTAAAGGAAAATGGCCTATTTAGAACACGCTTTAACAAAGTTAATTGATACGCGACTGTATATTTTAATCAACTGCAAACGATCGCTGTATTTTATATGCATTTAAATTCTCGTTCATAAAGCTATTAACTGAATACTTACGTACTCATCCACTTGCGTTGCAAATATAATCGCTAGCTTCCCGTTATTATTATAATATGACACTATAAAACATAAATAATATTCAAAATATATAACATTTAACTGATGACGAACTCACCTTTTGATATTAAATTGAATTGTTTGAAGAACTACGTCGAATTCATTTATCAAATGTTATATTACAAGAAACAATTTGCAAGGACAACAAAGGTTGTCGTATTTATGAAAGGATAATTATGTATGAACACTCCAAAATTTCCTTGTTCGGTTCACTATTTTTAGTACGTTATGTAAGGTAACAATACACTAAGCGCGTGGATATTGTTTTAGTTAACTAACACTTATTAGCTAATCGTGAATGACATTCATGGGAGCGGCGTTGTACGCCCCGGCCCGGTTTAGCCGACTGACCGTATTTTCGTTCGATCCCGCGCTCATGCGTGATTCACTCAGCGTTTTGACAATCCGTAGTCACTAACTTGAGTTTGAACTAAGCGACATCTAGCGACATGTATTGAATCTTCGTAGAAGCTCTGATAAGCGCCATCTATCTCTCCATGGTATCTACTAGTCGGCGAATGTACTGTAGGTGTAAAAGAAGTAACAAATGTCGCCATAATGCGGAAAAAAATGAGAACTATCTTTTCCTTTGCCACTTACGTAACACAGATCAATAAAATTATTAGTGGCGTCCCATTGTGGTTTTTATTAAACGCGCTCTCTTTTGTTTTAGGAGCTGCGTTCTATAACAACGAAGAGGGAGAGCACAATATTTTAGATCGTCAGCTGACCGTGAAACTTGACAATCGATTAATAATCGATAGTTTTCTCCCTAACGTCTATCACAGTTTAAAATCAACCTAGCGGACTAAGCAGGCTCGTCCTACACTGCCAATCATGGCAGATAAACATTTCACCTAGTTTTAACCGATGAGGTCAATCAAAAACATAGCTAATTAGATCCACATTTATTGAGACAAAAGTTACAATAACTTGTTTAACTTAACTTTAAATCACTTCTCCTTCTTTTCAGACGACAGGGAGTTGTAAAGCTTATTGACTTCACTCAAAACGAGGTTCTGGGTGACGGTTCCGTTGGTGTCAATGAAGTTTCCGAAGGACTTGTTGATGGAGGCTTCCCGGAATTTACCATTGGTGTCACGCAGAACCAGGATCAAATTGTATTTGTCATCGTGCCTGAAAATGAACAAAATAAAAAATGCTGGAAATAGCCAAGTTAGCACTTTCAGTGGTAATCACGACAGACATTTAGTGACAGTTAACTTGTTCCTTTTTCAAATTTGTATATATAAAATCGTCACTAAGGCCGGCCACATACATTCGGGGAATTCCGTTTCGGAATTCCTTTTCGTAATATAGATTCGAGATTCCGTATATATACATCACACACATACATACGACCAAGCCACAGTTGAGGGTAGCTAGTCATCGGGTTCAGACCATTCAGCGAGGATTTATTGGTATATTCTACTAGGAAAAAGACAAACCCTCGCCGTTACAGGATGCGCCTGTACACATGCACTGATTTCGGTAGTGCGACGCAAACTGAGCGTGTTTCTTACGGAATTTACGAATGTGCATCCAGCATCTTCGTTTGGAACGGTTCTTTTCCGTGCTGAATTCCGAATCGGAAAAAAAAACGAACAGGAAACTATTGTACATGTGTGGTAGCGTCATTAATTTTGTATGGAATAGACGCTTTCGACGAATCGATATTCCGAAACGGAATTACGAATGTATTTGGCCGCCCTAATGGCCCTTCTACACGATGGGCCATCATGGGGCAACGCAAGGGACGCATTTACACCTTAGAGCGAGCAAAATATTCTTGCATCTCACTCTTACGCATCACTCCGTCCCTACGCTGGCCCATGATGGGCCATCGCGTAGAGTTACGCTAGTGCTTTGTTCTTGTGTCCGGATTAATTAGGCTTTACATTTGTAAATAATACGATTTGTTACGTATCGGGTTTGAAGGGCTATTAGAGAAAAAGTTCGGGTCGAAGGATCACGGAGTACGGCTTGAAGGACCATTAAGCCGTTCGACGGGTTGGAAGGACCGTTTTGAGATTTTATCGGTTAGAAGGACCAAATTTGCTCCTCATAAAAACCTACTTAGGAGATAGGAGATAGGCGATTAAAATCACAAGGACTGTACCCTTGTCATTTTAATTGCTGTGACTATTCATCTATGGCAGTTTAAAAATGTCTGTATAATACAGACAAGGTTATAAAGTGTATATTATGAACTCGACTGTACCTACGAGATATTGTTGCCGTTTTTATTTGGCACAACATATCTTATAATATTTTTTCCGTTTAGTCTGCGTTTTGGTTGTCTGGAAGAGATCGTTATTTAGCGATAATACCGCCTGTTGACTCACTTTGTAACATTTTCTTTGTATTTACTTTCCATGCTTTTATTGTATTATGGTGTTCAATAAAAATATTTGTTTTGTATTGTATAATGGGCTAATGGCTTTGTATTGTAATTTCACATATAAAAATGATTGATGTCATGTCATCCATGCAAATTTTGGCTACGTCACGTTAGGTCCGAAGCGCTGGTAGATTCACTCTATATTACCGACGTGTATAAGAGCCCTCATGTGGCCTATTTACTGAATAAATATTTTGAAATTTGAAATTTGTAATTTTTTGGTCATTAATATGACTAAATCGTATTCGACTTTGGCAGTGAACGAGTGACAAATGACTCAAAATGTTTGAATCAATGGAAAAGTAATTCTGTAATTTTTAAATAACACTATATCGACGCTTGAAAGGCGAAATGGGATAAGCGACCAAATAGTAACTTTACAGGAGAGCCAAAAAACGGGACAGATTTTTGAAAAAAAATCACTATAATTTATTTTGTAAGCCGATTTTCAAAATTCAACTTTGTACATGATCATGATGGTGTTTTATATATACTGTGCTCAATAAATGACCCACAAAGGTATTATTTTAGGATTTAGTGTAGCTGAGAACTGCAAGAGGTAAAATTATCTAACCAAAAATTGTGGTGAAAAATGAATCAAGTAAAAATGTCTAACCGGAAAAAGATTTGAAAGATAATTAGGAAAAACTATCTAACCGCAAAACATTTCAAATTTAAGAACAACGTTAGATTATATAAAAGTCATTTTTAGCCAGAAATTAAATCAAGACAAATAATCTAAGTGCTATGAGCGACAATTTTAAACTTCAAAATATTTTATCTAAGCTAAAATTTAACCCTCATAATTAATTCTCCACTAATAAATCACCACCAAAATTCAAGATATTGATGAAAAAAGTAAATAAAACAACTGTTACGAATATTAATGGGTCTTTCATAAAAATAAACTGAAAAAAACCAAATAACTAAACAAATATAGGTACTTCACCTATTTGAAATAAAAATAAACAAATAAAGTTACTAAACAATTATCAGAGATCAAAACAAAGTTACAGTCAAAATATTTTTCGACAAACTTGTTTATACTAAAAACTCTAATACTTAGAGTAACTTTAGAATTAGCGACAGTAAGTAATGTTTAAAAATTATTGCAGGTAAAAAAGGATAAGCGACATTACTCTCGAAACTCATATCAAGTAAAAGGCTATAACCTACAATAGTGCGGATAAAGACGTTAGGTTATTTGATCTAAGCCATTTTTTGTATTTCTGTAGATATGGGTAAAATAATACATATAAAGGAAATAAAAATACGTTTTACGTTGAGGTAATAAAATATAACCGACACATAAAAATAAAGTTGTAAAAAAGACAAACAGTCTAAGTAACATTTTGTAAAAAAACATTTTATCTAATCTCCAATATTCAAAAACCTGTAAAAAAGAAGTCGCTTCATCACCGATGGGATAAGCGACACAAAAGTCGTCATACGGGCACGAGACCCAGCTCATGCGACGCAGAAAAATCTGCTGATTCTAACGATGCATATAACTCAATATCACAAAAAATGTCGCTTATCCCATTTCGCCTTTCAAGCGTCGATATTACTCGCATTTCAAATATACTCACTTCTTGACATAGGAGCTGGCCTCCCACACTCTGGTGTTGTTCCCCACTTTCTCCTTAGCGACCACAAATATTCCCTTTTCCTTGAATGTGGTGTACAAAGTCAGAATGCCCATAAGTACGAAGTAAGACGACACGCAGATTATGAGTACCAGTCTGAAATTAACATAACAATGTAACATGATGATGAGGTACTATATTTAACCTCCCTCTATTATAAAAAAAAAAAAAAAAAAAAAAAAGGCCAAAAGAGGGCTGTAATAGGTTTAACATGTGTATTGCTAATACACATACTACTTCTAGTATAAGTATATCTGTGAGTTTGTCTGTGGCATCGTAGATGAACTGATTCGGACATGATTTATTTTTGTCCAGTATGAACTCATATTCATACATTTGGGTGTTTGTCAAAAATATTGAGTTGTTAGAAAGATAAGGAAATTATTATTAAGATTGCAAATTGTGAAGATGAGACATGGATACGACAATGGTTTTTTTAAAAGCTTTTAAGTATTTAACTTGCAATGTATGTATGTATCTTGCAAATTAAATTTGACCCACTTCCCGGTCTCTGATGAAGCTGAAAATTTGCATACGCTTTTAGTTCTGATGACAATACAATAATATAGTACAATCGAGCTGGTCTGATGATGGAGACTCAAAGTCGCCATAGGAACTCCTAAATTAAACACGATAAACCCGTCGTGCTAGGGCTTGTTAAAATCGTTTTGACAACTAGATGACGACTGTGCAAAAAAAGTACAGTCTGCAATAAAAGCTTGGCCCAAAAAAATTTTTTTTGGCAGAAACTTATTTAAAGACTGTATTTTCAGGATATTAATTTTAAACGCATAATTAGAATAGGTTAGGCTTGACCTCCTTCCAAAGTAAATCGATAAATCGTTTTTTGGCCAATTAATAGAGAACCTTATTTGGTGGTAACATCATGGCAATACAAATTCTTACTTTGATTGGGGAAAAGGGTACAAGTAGTCCCACAGCAAGGCATAGAGGGCCACCCCCACCGCGAGCGCGCAGAGGAACAGACGACCGTCAATCAGAGCAAAGCTCTCTTTGCATTTCAGGTCTCCTGTAAGTACCTGAAAAAGAAAACAAGGCTTATCAAGGACAGTTTCAATTTACAACTAAATAGTTCAATTGACTACGGTGGCAACGCATAAATAGGCTTCCTCGGGACTTTCACCCAGCACATTGAACTTTATGGACGGTTTTGTAAAAACAAAATTATGTGGGCGAAAATTCGAAAAACAACAGTGGGAAACTGGGAAGTATTATTTTTTGAATCAACGAAGGTAAATATTCTTAATTTTAAGTAGACAGAATCAAGCCATAAATAAATAATATAGCCCATTGCAGTTGAAATGTGTTTTAACATTAATAATAGTATATTGGCGAATGGCGGGAGCATGCACTCATTCGGGATGAATGGCGGAAAAGAGGGGAGGCCTTTGCCCAGCACTGGAAAACCTAAATAGGCTAATAAAAAAAGCTAAAAAAAAAGTGTAAATGCGAAAGTTTGTGTGTGTTAGTTTGTTACTCTATTACGCTGCAAGTTCTGGACAGATTTGGATGAAATTTAGAATGGAGATAGCTTATAGACTACATTAACACATAGGCTAAAGTTATCCCGTAAATTTTAAAAGTGTCTGAGGGAATAACAATCATCAACATGTACGCGGATGAAGTCACGGCAGAACCTAGCACCTAACTAAGATAAGATGTAAACTATTTTATTGATAAAGTAAACAAATCAGTAAATGATTACTGCTGATCTTGCGTTGATAGATGTGGGGAGAGGCTAACTGGATATTGGCTCATGTCAATAAATTAAATTCTTTATTTGAACTATCCTCCTCGGTCTTTTTGCCACTCAAATCGTAGTTATAAACTGTAACAACATAAGATTTATTCTATTGCAAGATCACTAGTAAATATGAAGGGTAAATGGAATGAACATAACTAGTTGCTTTTTTTTAAATGGGATTTTAATGTCAAAAAAATTAAGTGGACATAAACATTTTCAATTTTAAGACTACCTTCCATCCATCTTAATCAATGCAAGGGTCCTTCAGGATTAAGATGGATTGCCACTATGCCAGTTATTTAACAGTTACATAGTCTACGGTCACAGTTATTCTGAGGCCCTACTTATAGGTATAGTCCCAGGGTGAGTATCAGGTGACAGGGACTGTGCAATCATAGTTTTGAATAAAGTGGTTTGTGGTTACCATCCTGAAACGGGCTTCATGGATTCATTATAATATAAGATATGTATCGTGAACATACAGACAGACAGACTCGGTAGGGATTTCGTGTTATAATAGGTAGTGATGAAGAATAGCCCCTTTATATACATATACGATAATAATGAACCTGGCTTTAGTTATAAATAATATTTTTACCTCTCTGACTGCATCATCAATCGCGTTTTTTGCTGCAGCGCCATCCCATTTGTTGATCTTTACTACCTAATAACAATTAAATTTGATAATAAGGCATTGTATGTTATTAGCTTAGATAATTCAGATATTACTTATAAAACTCAATCTCTTGTATGGTCAGTGACGAATCCGTATGTGCGATGCATCAATTTAAAGGTATTATTAAAATGTACTTAAGTTTTAAGTATTTTTTTTAAACTTCCATACATATTTTAGAATTTTTGTTATTACATTTACTCCTTTAAGCGGGTATTACATTATCCTAAATTTAGTCGTCCTAACTGGCTTGCAAGGGAGGGGATAGCTAGGAAGCTCCTGATCACACTACACTAAATTCAGTCACTAAATCAGTTTGCAACTGCGTCGGACGTGTCGAGTGCGATGGCTCCAGTTCTATCGAAACAGCAAAAAATTGGTCTTGGAGTAGCGTTGGCTGTTGCAAGCATAGAAATAAAAAATAAAAAAAGTAGAAAGACATGGGTCAAAGAATATTTATTGCTGCGAAATAAATTGATGAAATTAAATATCACCCATGCTTTGCTAAATGTTATTACACCTTCCTAACTCCTTTCCTAACTAGGATGCTAACTCAGTTAGGACGGCAGAAGCCGTCCTTGCTTCCTAATTAGGATACTAACTAGGATACGCACTTGCTAAGTGTTATTACACCTTCCTAAATTAGGAGCCTAACTCATTTAGGATGCTAAATTTAGGATAATGTAATACCTGCTTTAAATGAAAATCCAGAATTACTACAATTTTGTACTTTCTTTGTTCCGGCATAAGAACGTTTAATTTATATCATCTCTGTTGACCAGTCAGAACAAAATACCAATAAATTGCACGATTCGAGGATTTTTGTAAAAAGGGAAAACATGACGTGTCTCTACACAAGGGGAAATATTGGCAGAAATCGTTGAGAAGTATAGTAATTAAGAATATAGAACCATTACCTCAGGTGTTTCAGTCATGTTAATACGATTTAAAAAGCTGATAACTATGGAAAACCTTTATATTTTAATAAATCTTGCTGAACCCCCGGCACTACTACCCCGACCGTATCGCTTGCTTTGACACTGACCACAGACTATGAATATGAAAGGCATGATATTGACGATTTTGTAGAAAATAATAGATGCGCTTATCTCTCTTTATCTTTTTTTATTGTGCACATATAGTTAATACATGTAAAAAATACATTTTAAGATAAGTAATAAAAAATGTTGAACGTTTCTTTGATTGTTACTCTTCATGTTTTGACCCAGTTTTCGGTTTTTGACATCACTATAATACTATCACTAGACTAGATGGCTGCCATAATTAAAAAAAAATAATGAATTGGGGAAATGATTCGCTTTGACGATTTATAATAAATATATCTTTTACGTTTTATGAGAAGCGTCAGGTGTTATTTACACGACCTCAATGACTATAATAGAACATTGTTAGATCAAGAAAGTAATGGTATGTACTCATAATTTCAATATTTCCCTATACTGTGCTTTCAACCGGTGGTTAAGGCACCAAAATTTTCATAAAATGTTACTAACATGTCGCCCATGTCCATGGTTAAAACTGTAAGAACTTTACTATAATGATTCTAAGACATTTTTGATATCTGAATAATAGGACATGTGGCGTTGACAGGTATACAGAAACAATAACGACCGAAAGAGGTCAAATAATCGAGTTTTGTATTTTTATGTTGGCAGATTAATTGTCGTTGTGGTGAGCCAGTAGAACGATGGCAAGGAGAAGGAAGGCAGCAGCAACGCCCGCGACGCGGCGGATGCCCCGACGAGGCAAGCAGGCGGCGGCGTCGGCCGCGGACGACGAGGCGTCGACCTCGGTTGAACCCGCCGCACCAGACGCTCCCGCCGAATTAGACCCGCCCGCTGAGCCTCCCTCGGCCACCTCTGATCTCCTAACATCGGCGTCACAAGATGTTCAATCAGAAACATCTAAACAAACCCCTATACCAACTGTAGTACTTCATAAGAAGTTTGGCAAATATCGCTGCCTATTCAAAGATGAAGACACTAGAAGATATGAGATAGGAAGTGATAGTGAAACTAATAGCAGTGTAGAAATAAGGGTTGTTGACCCATGTGCTAGTTCAGAGTCAGATTCTAATGCAGCAACTGATACTCAGGCGGAACACTCGGAACATATAAATGGGGAAGTCAACTTTAATTTGAGTAAAGCTACTAACCAACAAAATGATGGTCTAAATATGTCTCCCCTTGTGATGTTGAACTCTTTGCCAATGAATTTGGAAATTCCAATTACTAAAGAAATTCCATTGTCTGAAGAATCTTTAGTACCAACAAATTTGCCATTGACATCTGATATTCTTCCTATGGAGTTGCCAGTAGTTTCTGCAGTGAATTTGCCATGTGAAATACCAGTAATGAATGAGATCCAACCAATTCCATTACCTCTAGGAAGTCCTTTACATACTGGTATGCATTTAAATTATGGTATGGCATTACCTACTGTTGATTGTAATTCTTCAGATATACCTTTTCCTAATGAATTACCAATGACGTTAGAAATTCCCTTTCCTGCTGAAGCTCCATCTGATGAACCAATTCGAATAGATGATGAGCCGATCTTGGTTGAAGATATTAATTTACCAGTTAGCCTCCCACTGTTAAAAGATATCCCAATGCCCCCTGAAGCACCAAATAATGAAACTTTAAACGACACAGCTCCTGTTTTAGGGAATTGTGCACCAACAAACAGAACAGAGATGATAATTGATCTGACTGAACAGGACTCTGGTGCCAAAAGTAAAGAAAATATAAGTCCAGATGGTTCTGGCGAAGTTGGTAGTGATGATGAGCTCATCACCATAGTCCAGATAGTTGAGGATGACAACCAAGACTTATACACAACATATAATATTAAAGTAGGCAGTCCAAATCAAGAAACAGGAGAACAGGGCTCGGACAAGCATGATCGAGAGGGAGAGATTCAAAGCCATTTTGAAAAACTTAATATCAACAGACCTTCAGTTCCTATGGATTGCTCTGAACCGGAGCCTAGAGCACACACTTCAGGTTACCTGCTGTCAAAAGAGGGCATAAGTGAGATGTTAGCAAGACCTGATCCTAGTTCAACTCCTAGTTCTACATTATCTGATGATAGTAACTCTTCAAGGGTGGCAGAGCCAGTTGTCAACTCCAATGAGTCATCAGAGTCATCACCCACTGGAGTAAGACGTTCAAGTCGTATTAAGACTATAAGCAGTCAGAAACAGAAATCCAAAGGCTATGGACTGGTAAAGACACCACTCAAGAAGGCTTTGATCACACAGACCAAGCTTAAACTGGAAGAACATAGTTCTGATAGTCAAGAAAAGTCAGGAGATGCAATTTCGAACAACCCTCCTAACTCTCCATCATTTCCTGTGCCTTCAGAATTACCTGTGAAAGTGAAGTCAAGATGGCGGCGTTCCAGTGAGCTAGAAATGGGGGCTAACTCCCCTGCCAACTCCCCACTGGCTAGTCCTAATTTGCCTCAAAGACTACCTCCCGTACCTGAAGTCCAAAATCCTGAGGATGATCATGTAATGACTGCATTGAGCAAAGAAGCATATGACAAGATAATAGATGAACGGATGAAGCAATTCCAGCATTTAGATGAGAATGAGTACTTGTGTGAGCGTATGATAAGTAAAGACACTAAGAAAATGATCTGCGACTGTTTTATGACCAAAGAGGAGATTGAGAGGGGGGAGCTGGGGTGTGGCGAAGACTGCCTAAATAGACTGCTTATGATTGAATGGTAATGTATCGCAATTTTTTTTTTAATTTTTTTACTTTATTATTATAATTATGGTCTTACCAATTTACTACTTTACTTTATTTGTTTTTTTTTAGTAATTCCCGTTGTCCAGTTGGCGATCGGTGTACCAATAGAAGATTCGAGAAACGAGAGAATGGGGCACTAAAAGTATTTTATGCCGACAAAAAAGGTTGCGGCGTTGAGGCTGCTGAGGATATATTATCGTAGGTGTCCTTTATACTTGCTTATGCGACGATTTACTATTTATAAGCTATAAGCCCAGATTAACTGCTTTATTAACATAAGTACCTTTTACATATTAAGAATAACAGTAGTTTGGTGCATGGGCGAAATTTTAGCGTACCTAATAAAACTGCGTCTACTTATTTAACTGCATTTTGCAATTGCAATATGTACAATGATTGCGATATTTGCATTCGAAACTATTTTTTACTGCGGTATTTAAATAATTCGTTTGGCTGAAATATAGCCTAATATGAATTTTGATTTAAATATGAATGAGATTTCTTTGCTTGCGCGTATATGCACGACGGTAAGAGCGGTTCATTGTTCATTTAATTTTCTTTAGTTAGCGCCTCACTGAAGTGCCTTCTCTTACCCATATTAAGAATA
This sequence comes from Acleris laterana, assembly GCA_963966035.1. Classification (NCBI taxonomy): domain Eukaryota; kingdom Metazoa; phylum Arthropoda; class Insecta; order Lepidoptera; family Tortricidae; genus Acleris; species Acleris laterana. Next base: position 16,673,508 of record OZ014439.1, on the reverse strand, counting down.
TCGCGTAGCATAGGCGTTATCTTAACTTCATGCGTTACACTTCAAGAATGCACAGTTTCCAAGGGAGTAGCGTTAATCGGGTTAACGAAGGCAAAGTCGCGGGTAAACTACTAACTTACTAAAATGCACCTTAAACATTCAGTTTATAATTTATATATATTCATAGTATATTATACTACTAGCTTATGTCCGTAATTTCGTCCGCATAGAATTCTCAACTATAAAAATAATCCAGCTCCAATTTAATCCTGATACTGATGTTGAGCTGAAGCTGAAGCTGAAGTGGGACTGGGCTGGCCATATCTGCCGCATGCACGATGGGAGATGGGCCAAAAATACCACCCATTGGCTTCCACGCGACGGACATCGTAGCCGAGGTAGACCTAGAAGGTGATGGATAGATGACCTAGAGTCGTTTGCGAGGAATTGGCAAGAGTGCGCTCTGCATAGGGACGAGTGGCGAAAAAGAGGGGAGGCCTTTGCCCAGCAGTGGGACACAAAAACAGGCTAGTAAAAAAAAAATCTAAGGCACATGGTACATCCAATTCCCAAATTTCAAGTCTCTAGGTTCAGCAGTTTAGGCTGTGCCTAGTCTGTCAGTCAGTCAGTTGTGGAAGGGCTTTGGGATTGAAAGAAGAATCCATACATCCTCTCACATATATAAGTACACACATATAGTAGGACTATCTTAGACTAGCCTAGACTTACTTTGGTAAAATGAGTTTTTAGTGGTGATAGGTAGAACAACAATTTTCTCAAGTGGCAAGTAACTGTTCTGCACGGGTGCGCCAAAGTTCATATAAAATTGCAAATTAGATTATTGGAACTCCGAAAATGTATCTCATATAATTTTACAACCTAATGATCACTCTTCATACTCTTCATATTTTTTTTGAATACTAATGGTTGGAACTTATAATCATCTGAACTTATAACGCCAATATTCATGGAACCGTACACTGTTCAGAATGTATTAAATATCTTACGTGTAGATACAATTAAGTAGGTTAGGTTAGGTTAGATTTATAAAAATCTAAAAAAAGTAACCGTTTTTTGAAAAAATGGATTATGAGTTGCGATAATTATGACTTAAAAAAGTATGAGCAACATTTTTCGGAGTAATGATGAGCAGTGTTCGGAATTTTCACGGCAAAACAAAAGACTGTCGCAAATTTACTAGGGTAAGAAATAATTTTTCATCAATATCGATAGTAAAATAAATAATGGTCCAGCAAATAAATATAAATATATTATAAAATACATTAGGTTTGTGTAAAGTTATATCGAAACAGATTCAATTTCTTCTTCAAAATCCACATCAGTACACACAGCAGCACATGCCATTTTATTTGGTTTCTGATAGTGATAAGAGTAGATAGTCATTAATTTTTCGACGTTATCTGCGAGTAAACTATATTTCACCTCTTTACTACTCAAATTCGGCAAAGGCAAAAGGACGGGTTATTCAATATTTTCATTAAAAACAAGATGTCGTTAAGGCTTAAATAATAACTTTTACACTGAATAATCTGTGAATTACTGTTTTTTTTTGCATATTATTTTATATTATAAAATATTCCATAGTTATTCTCGATATCGATGAAAAATTATTTCTTACCGTAGTAAATTTGCGAGTCTTGTTTTGCCGTGAAAATTCCGAACACTGATGATGAGTATAGTCAGAAATCGTTATTATGTACTTACAAAAATTCGAAAGACCAATTTTATATGAGCCAATATGGACCCCTAACGAGTCTAACCTATCTACTTTTGAGGGGTTTAAGACTCGTAAATTACTTCTGACGAAAGCTAAACACAGTGAAAAAACGAAAAAGGAAAAAGGAAAATTAATATTAACTGGGCCTGAGCCTGGAGTTCCTTTACAGTTACCAAGTCTAGAACAGTTACAAGAACAATTATTCAAGTTAGTTAAATCATAAAGAGCGCACAGTTTACTGATTCATGTGCAAAACACATGGATGGTTATATTGCTCAATGCTAAATACAAATGGCTTACCATTTACTGTCATCTTACGTCACATAGAAACTCATTAAGTTTGTACGTGACCACTGTGAAGAGTTATCACCACGTTATTAGTGGGTACCTATTTAATGTTTGCATAATAACGGGAACCGATCGTGCTATCGAACTTCACTTCATCAATTGTATAATTTCATAGAATTTCCATTATCAAACTCTATTTTCTGCTGAAACCATGATGTTTTCAGGAAGTCTAAGGTTAGTTATAACTAAGAAAAAAAAACTCATTGTTGAAAGGTTTTTTGATGAAGTAATCGGTACCCACATACTTCTCGGAGCTCACATTTCCACAGCATCAATATTGGTGTCAATGCTCCCTGAACAATGGCGAGCTTGGCTCGATATGGTCTTGTTTGCCAAGATTGAATGTTACACCCCATTGATCTTATTTCCCGAGTAAAAACTCTTTTTTCAATAGGTATCGAATTTCGAAACTCAGAAATTGATTTCCATATAAAACGTTAGATCTGAAGAGGGTTTTCGAACACGTAAAATAAAATCGTTTTTTTTCCATACTAATTAAGCTTCCGACCATAACTTTTTTGACACCTAAATCAATTCCGATTTTCACAATGTTTGAATACGTTTTAGTTATTAATAGCAAAACCTAGGTCTGTTTGTTTCCGTTTTTTTTTGTTTCTTTTCTTGTAGATGAAAGCGTATCCTTGCATATCTTTTCATATTCTGTAAGATATTTAACAATCGTAAAAATCGCACTAGGTTTAAGGGGAGATAAATTTTATCGAATTTCGTATGGAAATTTGAGGATTGTCCTCTTAATAAGTCTTAATTCAACATACCCTTTTAGTAAAGAAGTCTGGTTCTTAAAATGCTATAAGTAGTTACTATATAAGCATAAATGATTAAAACCCTAGTGGCATAGCGCCCTAGTAGCGAAAGGTCTTATCTTAGTGGTTTTGTCTATTTCATTTATGTCGCCGAGTATCAAGTCCTTACAGCAAACGAGGTGGAATGAGTTTTTGAATAAAAAATGTCTGGTGTATCACTCTGTTATAAAAGCCATTTCTCACAAATAAATGTCTACGAAAAAATGGCTTGTTATTTATTTTTGTTTTACAATATACTATTTATTTTGTTTACAGAGGCGAGTTTCTAATGGAATATGTAGGGGAAGTGCTGGACTACGAACAATTCTACAAACGAGCCCAAACTTACTCCGACGAGAACAACCTGCATCATTACTTCATGTCGCTGAAAGGCGATACGGTCATCGACGCGACCATGAAGGGGAACATCTCTCGCTTCATCAACCACTCCTGCGATCCCAACGCTGAGACACAGAAGTGGACGGTGAATGGAGAGCTCAGAATAGGGTTCTTCAGCAAGAGAGATGTCATGGCCGGCGAAGAGCTCACGTTCGATTACCAGTTTAAAAGATTTGGGTGAGTGTTGCTTCAGTGCAGAATGTAATGTAGGTAGTGGTTGCTTTTTGACAAGTTATTACAGACTTTCCTGTGATCAGTGTAAAAGGTTCATGGTTAGAGGTCGGCGAGGGTGAGCTATTTTTACGTCATTAATGTCATTATTTTTATGTCATCTAATGGTGTTTTGTAGATATTAATATGGATAAGATGTATCCATAAAGAAATATTAAAACAAGACAAAACTGAAATTATTAAACTAATATGAAAATGAATTACTATTATTAGACTTTTTTTATTAAATGTAAATTTTCTGTGGTGTACTTTTTCAATATTTTCAAGTTTTAATGAGTTTTGAGTATCCATTTATAGATAGAAAAAGATCTTTCTACATCCACAGCAGTGAGTGGAGTGAAATGTACATTAAGATGCTGTCAACGTCTGTCGCTTCCGAAAGTTTTTCGGCATACTCCCTAAAAAAATCCAAGTCTGGGTTTCTAGAGATGATGTCTTCTAATTTCTGACTGACAGAAGCATATGAAAACCAGTTTATAACAGCTCTCATTTGATCTAAAGTTAAAAATGTATCTACAAAAGACAGTTTAGATTCTTGGACATTTTGATTTCTTTTAGGCATATCCAAGTATACGAAAAATATATAGTAGGTTATTTCTTAAATTTTCGGTTTGTATGTTTGTAGCGTAAAACTTTGCAAAACAGATTAATCACATTCAGTAGGTTCTAATAACAATCATTTGTTTTAATGGCGACGCAAAGCTCGTAGCAGAAAGGCACCCTAAATAAAATGATTTAATTAGTTTATAATTGATTAGTTACACATGGGGCATTTACCATTGAATGACAAGGTATGTCCTTGTTATGCAAAAATTAAAAACAGCTTATCCCCGCCGACCTCTGTTCATGGCAGTATAGTTTCTATAGAAGAAGTTACAACGACAAACTATTTCTTTTGCGTTTTGAACACAACAAAAAAAAAATTGTCCAGTTTAGTTCATCGAAAGTTCTGTGCTTACGTACAATTTGGCGATTCATTTTATTTATATAGATTTAAGTGACCATTAAAATCTAAAAGAATACAAATCACTCGGGCTGATTTTAGCGCGAATTAGAAATTAGTTTTGGTAGATTTAGCGCCCGCAACAGACTTGAAAGACGAAAACACAGGTCTGGCGATCCGAGCATAGCATTAATAAATGTGTTTGGATTAGCCAATGATTTTTCAAGACTTGTTTCATTGTCGTTTGGCCAACATGATCTACATTGTACACTTTGTGCCTATTCCAGTAGAGGTGTGTTAGGAGGAGTTACAGGGTGTCTTGTTGTGCAGAAAAGAGGCGCAGCGGTGCTACTGCGGCGCCGGCACCTGCCGCGGCTGGATCGGCGCGGAGCCCGACTCCGACGACGACGAGGAGGTGAGGCTACTAAGATATTGGGGTTGGGGTCTAGTATACAGGAGTTGCGTTGAGCAATCCAAGTCAGTATGGAGCATTCGGAAACAAATACGAGTAAGATATTGAAGAAAAAATGGAAAGAAAGAAGTCCTATAAAATATAGTGAATAATCAAACGACATCTGATAAGTTCGTATTGATCTAGTTTTCTCAGTTAGTTTTAGTAGATACCCATTGATAATCAAATTAAGAAAGCACGACGAACACAAAATAAACCGAAAAATACGATGTCGTATGATTATGCAGTACATCTGTAATCTTCTGCCGTATCCCTTATTTAACGTCGTATTTAGGAGGAGGAATACGACATATCGACGTCAAAGAGCGCGCAGTCAGAGCCGGTGTCGCTAGAGGAGCCGCGCGTCGCCGACGTGCCCGAGACGCCGCGGCGGCGCCCGCGCCAGCCCAAGCGCGACAGGTCGTACAAGCCGCAAGCGGCTGATCTGGTCCAGGACGCTGACGTGAGTATAGGCTATATGGGTATGTAGGGTTTAGTAACGGCATTTAAATTCAGTCCTTGTAGCCATGGGCGTACTAATAGCATCACTATTGATTGACCATTGGTATGCCTTATTTATTGAAAACACAACTGGTCAGTTAACTGTGTTGCTGATAGTACCTGAGGAAAGCTACTCCCTGGATTAATGGCCAAGGGTTAATATCTAGGCATCCGCTGCTTGTTTATCTCATTAAGGTTTCATTCGACCAAACTGGAATCAGGTGTTATACTTAGATTAAACGCCCAATTTTTAGACTAATCTCGGAGTAAGTCTTATTCCCAGTTTGGTGAAACGCGGCCTTAAAATGTGTTTTTTTTTTACTTTCTGCCTGTAATCAATATAATTAGCAGAAGCTAGAACTTCGACGTTGAACTGTAAGCAGCCTTTATACTTGTACTAAATGTCCTCGAAAGTGGTGTATAAAGTGTTTTATCTACTCTCATATCGTAAAGTTCGAATTATAAACTTCAAAACGAATTTATATTGGCATACTTTATAAACACAATACCGAAAAAAAAAACTACTAACATTATTTCTCTAACAATTTTATACCATTACGATACAAGTTAATCCAAAAAGTTAATGTCACCAACGAGGTTTCATATCAATTATTTTTTTATAATGGAACGCACATGCGGTTCGCGTCATTTAGAGCATTACAAAAAGTTTTCATTCCAGTTTTTACTTGTCTGTGACAGCGCCCGCTTTAAGGCATTCGCTGTGATGTGCTAAGTTTTGGCGCCACTCATTGAATACGTTTTGTTGTAATGTATGAGAGTAGATAAAGTAGTGTACGAAACTGCACATAACTAGGTATTAAAACACTCGTGTGATACTATTAAAAAACACACACTCGTGTTTTAATACCCCTCATTATGCAACAATTTCATAAACTGCTATTTTTACATCAATCGTCCCCTATTATACAACGATTCCTTACGTTTACACTTACCGCGGGCATTGACATGAACCCTGATGACAGATCGAAGAGGACCTGGAAGCGCTGCACCGCACGGGCGTGAAGAACCAGAGCCACACGCTGCGGCTCTCGCGGACCGTGGTGCGCGCCAAGACGCGGCGCGCGCAGGTGGCGCTGCTGCGGATGCTGCGCGACGCGGACCTGCCGTGCCGCCGCCTGTTCCTCGACTACCGCGGCCTGCGCCTGCTGGCGCCCTGGTGCGCCGACGCCCCGCATCACTTCAGGTAACAAACATAATAAGTCTAGTAAAGAGCGGCTTTAAAAACCAGACGGCCTTTATTGATATCGTTTATATAATTAAAAAGGGTCTCTATTCACTGCCATAATTATTTTTAGTCATAATGTGGTTTAAGTCATAATTTTCGCAAGTCATAATGCATTTTTCTCAGGACACGGTTATTTTTTCAGGATTTTTATAAAACTAACCTAACCTAACCTAACGAATCTACACGATAAACGTTTATTAAAAACTGTAACTTCAGCCTGAAAGAAGTTATGACAAAAAAATATATGACTAACAATACATTATGACCAACGGTACGTATGGCAGTCAAAGGGATCCGAATTAAAAAATAGTAGTTATGACCGCGATTTAAAAAGTTATGAGGGTTTAAACGTGGGATTTTGAGTTACACGTTTTTTTTTTAAAGCATATAACCGCAACTATTAAAACCTAGGGAGTAGCTGTGCAGCACTGAAAGGTAGAAAACAAGCATATCAGTGCCCAAAAAAAAATTAACGGGTCATATGCTGAACACCGTGTATATATGTATTACGTAAAAAATCCCCCCCCCCCTCTCATTACTTAGATTAAAATATTAAAGCCTTTTGTTACATTATACCGTGTCACCTCGTCGGTTCATCGGTCGGACATAGTAGATATTGGTTAGCGTGGTTAGGTAGGCCCTAAGCAGTTTATTTTTCCCTTAAGCGAGGTTAGGCCCTAATTCTTCAATATGATCGCATACAACTATCCCTCTAATAAAATTGTTAATATTACAGACTGGAGATGCTCCAGACAGTGGACCGGCTGCCGATAACCAACAAGACCATGGTGTCGGAGAGCCGCTTCTTCAGCATCGTGGAGCGCTGGCTCGCCGACGCGCCCGCGGACGTGTTCTTAGACGAGGCTACCGGTATGTACAGTCAGAAACGTACATTTGTGACCCAGTCCAAAAAATATGTGCTTGAAGTCGTCAATGTCATTAGAGATGCCAAGTCATTTGTAAAATAGGAAACTGTACCTTATTGTTGTAGAATGTCAGATTGACTTTGGACCTAAGGTGGGTTGATGACGCTGACAATATCACAGATTTGTATTACGTAAATAAAACGAGAAAAAAAAACTAGTTTACGTATTTTTTTAGTACTGTTTCACCTAAAGATTGACTATTTTAAATATTTTGCCGAATCGGCAGTACACTGCTACTTTTATACGGTTCTCAGTTGTTAGACTATGCGAATGTGGCGCTTGATGCCAATGATTACGAATCATTCTTCCACAGGTTTGCCAATAGAACTACCCAACCGAACTCAAGATGATAGTCCAGACAAAAGTAAAGATGATGTAGCAATCATTGAAAAAGTCAAAGATCTGTCCAGTCAGTTGCTAGAAAGATGGTCTAGCTTGAAGGTATATAAATGAATTAAGTAAAAAACCTTATCAGCAGCTTCCTAAAATTAGGATACTATCTACAACGTTGTGTTTATTTCAGGAGGTATTCAAAATCCCGAAAAAGGAACGCATCCAACAAATGAAAGAGCACGAACGTCAAGCGAACGTGGAGCGACGCGCGGCCGACTCTAGCGGGTCGCGCGACCGAGATCGACGCGACGAGCGTGACAGGGACAGAGATAGAGACCGGGAGCGGGACAGAGAGCGGGAACGAGAGCGCGAACGGGACAGGGAGAGGGAGCGCGAGCGTGACCGAGACAGATACAGAGACAGGGACCGCGATAGAGACCGCGACAGGGATGATCGGGATAGAAGGAAACGAAGGAGCAGTCCTGACGGCAGGAGGAGTATAAGGTTAGCTATTTTAGTGTACATCGAAAGGAAGAAGAAAGAAATAAAGAGTTTATTCAGCCACAACCGGTATAAATAAAAACAACAAATAATTATACAAAAAAACAGCGGCGAAAAGGCTCCTGGCTCAGCAACATGTCATGAATAACTTCGCGACCCTGATATTCTGCCAGGACCTGAAGATCGTAAAGCTTGTTTACCTACTTTTTTAACTTTTAGTTCCGTAATTGGCTTACAAAGATGACACTAAAAATCGTAAAAACAATATTTATTCCAGGAATTCCCTAAAAGTATACTTAACAAAATCTATTGCTAATCATCAAACAAAATTCACTATTCAATGTCAAATATACTTAACGAGTTGTTTTTGGAGATAGTTACCTTAACAAATGAAAAAAAACCTCTAATTTTCGTGCATAACTTATTAAACAGATATCACCGCATGCAAATTACTGCAAAATTGACAAAATTAACTAACATTAATTGTCAATTTTAGGGCTCAGTTTTGTTGCTACGCCAAGCAATTAGCAGAAATTTGTTTATTTATATTCTCAGTAAATGATGAACAAAAAAAAATACTTTGGAGTCATATTATCTCTATAAGCAGTATTTTACAAAACGTTTCTGTTGTACTTTTTCAAGTCAAATCGGTGAAATACTGGAAAAGGGCCGAATCTTAAGTACCCGAAACTGACGTGCGTGCATGACTCGATGTATGAATGTGGAAGAAGCGAAAGTAATTTGTCAAGATCGTAGCAAATGGAAAGAAGTGGTCTCTGCCTACCCCTCTGGGAAACAGGCGTGATTAAATTTATGTATGTATGTTTCTGTTGTCAATGTCGCCAACCACAAGGTTGGGGGATCGGTAGCAGCACTGAGTGTGTCGTTGCAGGCTCAACGAGCGCGTGCTGGCCGCGGTGCCGCCGATGAGCAAGGAGGAGCGGCGGCGCGCGTTCGCCGAGGCCGCCGCCGCCGCCGAGGAGACGCGCCGCCAGCGGGACCACTTCCCGCACTACTGGCCGCCCGAGCCGCAGCCCTTCCCGCAGGTGACACCACGAACCTACAGGGGCTCGTTTCTCGAAACTTACTAGACTGCCTACTAGGGTGGTCCAAACATCAGTTTTTTTTTTTTTTCCTTCTCCACAAGGGTCTTTTTATTCGATTAGACTTTCAATACCTCTGTGCAAAATTTGAGTGAAATCGGACAGTCTTTAGGGGTCGCTATGATTTGCAACTTAAATACGCCAAGTATCCACGACAGTAATCTTTGATAAAAATGACTAGCATAATTTAATTTCACTTTATGTTTATTTCACATAAACCATTCGTATTAAAGAAGTGCGTACAAAAAATTACATTTTTTTTTTCTTTTTATCATAAAAATCGCCAAATTATAGCGACCCCTAAATATTGTCCAATTTCACTCAAATTTTGCACAGAGGTATTGAAAGTCTAATCGAATAAAAAGACCCTTGTCGAGTAGGAAAAATAAAACTGATTTTGGACCACCCTACTGCAGACTAATAATATTTGTTCACTCAATACAATTTTCCACAAGTCTACTTGTCAAATGTACGGCATGGACTAATGTTTTTAGCCTAGTGAGTTTCGAGAAATGAGCCCCAGAACAGTCCTACTAAGACAAGCCCACGAATGCTTACGACAACTAGGTACCAGGTTGTGCCTTGTGGCTACATAATGAAGCCACGCGTACACAAACGCAAAAGTAATGGCTCGTATGTGCTTCGAGATACAGGCACCACGCTCCTCTTGAAACACGTGACGAGTCGAAATGGTGTCTAATATGGTCACTCCGTCAGATAATGTATCGTCAAAAATTACGAAAAGTGCACACATTATGTTTATACTAATTTAAAAAAGACTAAATGAATAGATCAGTATAACTCTACAACTCACATTTTGCAGATGTTTCCTTCCGGAATGATGGGCGGCCCTCCCAACATGCTTCCTCAAATGGTGCCCCCGGGCATGCCTCCCGGGATGGCCCCCGGCATGACTTCCGGCATGCCCCCGAGCCTGCCTCCCGGCATGCCCCCCGGCATGTTGCCCGGGGTCATGCCTCCCGACGTGCCGCCCGAGTGGATCGGACCCTCGGGCGAGTTCCAGGGCCCTCCCGGGTTCTGTCCCCAGTTTGGAGGGCCTCAGCAGTTCTGTATGCCGCAAGCTAAGTGAGTAAATTCATTTTTAATACAATACAAAAGAACAAGTGGCGTAGCTGTGACTCGAACTCAGGTGTTATTATAGGTTCGTCATATTCCAAGTAGACCATTGGAGTACCCGGCTTTAGTATCGTATTTTTTCACGTTTTCATTTAGCATCAGTGTCACACACAACAAGTACTTGTTTACTATATACCTGGGTAACTGCACAGCTGTGACAGCTTTATTTCGTCATTACAAACACGCGCTACACTCTCAATTGAGGCATATTAACACGAAAATGCAAGTTTCAAAATACAGCAACACCGCATCATTAGATGCTTGGATGACAAAGTGTTGTACAGTGAATCAGAAATGATATGCTGTAAAACGATGAATGTCGCTTTGCCTTAAGACCCAGTTTCATTGGTTGATTGCTCGTATGCTTGTAGAAATCTATTGATGAGTTGTTTTAACTGGAGAGTATTTCAGCGACGTAATCTACCAAAGCATGCGGGTTATTGACCAATGGCCTTTAGTGTTCAAGTAGTAATTTTTTATTTCCATTGCAGCCTCATGGGCATGAGCGGCTTCGGCATGGGCGGGTTCATGTTCGGGCAGCAGCTGCCGGCCGCCGACTTCCCGCCCCCCCAGCCGCCCCCCGCGGATGGGTTGCTGGTGGTGAGTACACTCTGACAGGACTTGTATGGAGTATCAATAAATGTAAATATTTATATTAGGAATACGGATTTATAGAACTTTAATCTATCAACGAGGCATTGATACTTGTACAGTAAAACAACAGATATGGCTTACTTATGTACCTGCGCAGATGACATTTTTTCGAAGCGCGGGAACCAATCAGCGTGGTTGTATTCTGTGCTATTATTGGTTATTTATTAGTGACGCCATTTTGTCGTGCGCCCGCGTGTCATTCAGTCAGCCGTCAAACGTGCGTGAGTGGAAAAAATTGATGCAACTTAATTTGCACCTTATAACTATTACGTACTAGTCTGATCGTGGGTTTTAATCGTGCTTTCGGAAATCATCTAAATTGTTGTTCGTGTCTGCGCGAGCGAAGATTCACGACACGCCATATCGGTTGTGTTACAATACAACAATACAAAACACTGTAACACACTGTGTTCTACTGTAATTGATGTTATAAATGAACGAAACTTTTTAATAGCCAATTACTTTTCGAATAATGCACTAACTTTATTTTTTTTAATATGAGTAAAGTCATTAATTTGGCATGGGATTAAAGCTTAAATCATATGAATCTTTTAGCAGCTGACTACAGTTTTACGTACCTTAGAAGCTTTTTATTTATGGAATGCCGAAGCCAAACAAGCACATAACTCTGCGTTCAAAGAACCCTGAGATCTATAATTTTTTAAATTGAAGAAATCGCTTTCCATTATTTTATTTTACGTGATTTGACCCAACTGTACAATTTGAATTAAGGGGGGAGCGTCTTCGTGTACTGAAAAGGTTGCGAGACGAGCTGGAAGCCTCCTTGTTACTTATGCAATGAAACTTTCAACTGCCCGTGGAAAAAGCACCTTTAGTCCATGAAGTTATCTTGTTATGTGACTGGTTCCTAAACACAATAAAAGACAAATGTTGTAATCAGGTGCCGCCTGCGGGGGTCCCGCGGGAGGCCCTGGAGACGGTGCTGCCGTCCATGTGGCGCTCGGCGCGCGACGCGCGCGGCCGCGTCTACTACTACCACGTCAAGCTGCGCCAGCCGCAGTGGCACGCGCCGCCCGCGCCCACAGGTATTATACGATACATCATTTAGGAGAACATAGATCGGTTTCCCAAACTGATTAATTCCGCGTAGGAAACTTTCCAGTCGCGATTTTTCCCGATTTTTTTTCCCAACGCATTTTTATTCTTTACCGATTGCATATTTTCCATTTCAAAATCCTCAAGTTTACTACACGGAACTAATCGGTTTGCGGAACCGATCTAACTATTCATCATCAGGACCAAGTACAGTCAACCAATTTGATTTCTAGGCTACTTTGGACTATGTTAAAGTGACGTTGTCAACCAAAACGTAAGAGACTCCCTATGATTTGGTTTACAACGTCACGTTGACAAAGTCAATAGTGGCCTAGGAATCAAATTGGTTGACTGTACACTACTCAAGTGTAAGATGTTGTTGCATTGTATAGAGGTGGCACCAGTAATGGACAAGGACCAATGTTGGACGCCGATTCTTAGTCACAAACGTTGATTGTTATTTATTTAAGATCAGAGTTATTTATATTTCTATAGTCGATTTATAACCGTATCATCTTTAAATGAGAGTTAAATATCCATCATTGATGCCTGTCAACTAGGAGTGTCTAACACTGGTGCCGTCGAATTGTTTTGCATTTTTACCTATTTTATTGGGTGATAATATGCCGATTGTATTAGGTCGAAAATGCTGCCTCCTTTGTCTAGATGGTTCGGACCTTCCGGGGGCTGCAGAACTTGTGTACTTTGAATTTACATATTCAAATGCAAACGTAGATATTTAGACCCTTTTTTTAATTGTCGTCTCATAAAATAACGAAGATTACGTAAGTAGCCTTTATTATGTAATCACTTATTTGTTTATCCATAGATGACAGTTCGTCGGAGGAGGAAGCGGAAGTGATAGCCGCCCCGGACACGGCGCGCCGGCCCAAGGGGAAACAGGTGGAGGGAGTCAACGGGATCATCTATGAAGGTATAGCAGAGCTACACTGCTTAGGTGTGCGATTTTAAATAGAATTATATCTTACACATCTCAATTGTGTTTTCGGGGTAAATTAACATGTTGGAAGTCTATGGAAATGATTTAATAATCAGATCTCAAAAGAATATTTAAGTTTTTATCAAAAACAAGTTAGTACTTTAGTAGATGTGTGATCATGGACATCGTTTACCACTAGTCAAATGATATTTACACACTGGTAAACAGTAAGTTATTGATATGATGGACACAAATATTTTCTTTTTATATTTTCCTCCAAAGGTCACCAGGATTTTTTTGCAAAGAAAACAAAAGTTGACTCATCCGCGAATCATTGTTCCGTGTAGAATATAACAAAAACTTAATTCAAATAATATACCTATACATTTGTTTCAGTGATAAAAGAGAGCCCGCACAACGGGTTGATCCCTGACCACGCGCTGGTGAACGTGAAACCGCGCAAGCGCCGGCCCGGGCTCGTCTCAGAGAGGCCCATCAGTGTAAGTACCTACTGCCTAAGTTTTAGGTTTGCTCTTTTTTCCACTTACAAAAAAAAATGGGAAACAATCTAAAAAAAGAACCCGTACTAGGATAAATAATAGAACACAAAATATCCATTGCTCACAAGATATAAACCCACTGTATATTTTTTGTTTGATATGAGAACAGCGTATCTCAGCTATTTATACTACTACTACTATAATTAAAATAAAAACAACTGCTTATTGTCATAAATCAAATCTTATACTGAACATTGGCTCTTGCCAAGATGCATTACGCTAACTAGCGTTTCTATTCGTTTAGTGTGATATAACATTCAGTTTGTATAGTCAATGAAATTAATTATAATCATTAATTATATGCATGCCTATCTAGATTTATCAATTACTAGTTGTCCGTGCCCGGCGCCGCCCGGGTGTATTTGTTTTTATACAAACCTTGTCCCGATAATTACGAACACAACAAAAAAAACAATTCGTTCGAGCTATTCTCGAGTTATAGCATGACCAAGGAAAACAGGGATTAATTTTTATACATAGATAGATTGACTCCGTTCCTTCCTCCAGCCTCGCACTGAGGAAGACAAGCTGGCCGGTCGGGAGGAGGTGAAACGCTACAAGCAGACGAAAGAGAAGCTGCGCCGGCGCCGCGAGAAGTTGCTGCAACGTGTTCGCGAGCTCGCCGCGCGCACGCGCCGCACGCCCGCGCCCGTGGTGCTGGAGCGAGAGGTACGAGTACGTAGACAGTTTTTTTTATTTTATTTATTTAGTAAACGTGACAATGAAACATAGAGTTTTTGATCTAATTAACTCAATTAAAAATCCGAAACGAAATCTTTTACTAACTATACTAAACTTGTTATTTTTTAAAGGAAAAATAATGCAAGAATCAAATCAAAGAGCAGATGTTCAAACAATCAAACTCATATATTATAAGATTATTACATCAAGATATTGCAAAAAAAAAGTTAAAAAACATGTGCATGACCAATGTTGCATTAATAAATTTTAATTGCCAAAGGTTTTTGGTAAAAAAATATATTGGAATATCCATTAACAAAATTAATAATTCAATTCAGAAATGTTTCAACTAATGTCACTACCGTGCCGCCATTTTGTGTTTTGTTGTAGTTGCTTGTCAAATTTAAGAAAGAACTGTCATTATCATTACGAGTGTTAACGCTTTGTTAATAATTATGTGCCATGAGTTTTCTTTGGAGTTCATCGCTGTGTTTAACTTTTTGTTTTGTTAAATCCATTTTTTGTTTAGTTTCGAAGTCCTTTTTAACGTTTTTTTGTTTTTTAATAACATATAGTATCAACACTTAGCATTAAAATCAATACACGGAAAAAGTATCGATAGTTTGCATATAGTGATGTGCCGGCGGTAACTTACTCGTTACCAGTATAATACCATTTGGTAAAATACTCAGTAAATTACCAATGCTACCGGTAATATTACCAGAAGCGGACATAGAGATCGTGTATTTCTGTTTCCTTTCTTTATTCATTTATTAAATCCATGGTGTCGGATCACTAGTGGTCCAAATTAAAAAAAATAATAGCTCACACCCAGGGCTACCAAAAACACCCCCATGTATGTTCAGCGATTTTTAGTACTTTCGGAGATATTGATCATTTTAGTCGGATTTTTTGTAATTTTTCCATGTTACAAAAACTCATTAATTTGATGTAGTATTTCAATATTTTTTCAGTGGTTTCTTACATGTATACAATTATTATGAACTTAGAGTGTTTTTAAAGCTACTTGCCATTTTTTTCCCGTCAACTTTTTGTGTAATCATGCAAAGTTACTTTCTCCATACTAAGTGAACCCCATGTTTGTTTTTCATCTAGTTTCAAGTGTAATTATTTTAACGCTGTGTATAATTTTAAAACTTGATTGTTCTTTTATTTTATTCGTAAGTATCCGGTTTTCACGTGATAGATATGTATGAAATTGAAGTATAAATATGAGGGAGTAATATTCCCGGTAACATTGGTAAAATACTCGGAAATATTAAGTATTTTACCAGTAACATTGGTAATATACTAAACTACTAAACCCATCTTAACATTATTAGTTTAAAAGGGTCCGCCTGGTGCTAAAATAGTATAAACATGTATTTAAAACATAGGTCATATTTACGAAATTTGAATGTTACCGTATATTACCGCTTTTTGGTAATGTTTCTGGTAGCGTTACTGGGAAAATACCCGCTTCGAGTAAGTTACCGGTAACGGCACATCACTATTTGCATAACAGTAGTAGAGCACCTCTAGTAAAGTCAGTCTGACATCTGCCACCTGTCATCTAAGGAATAAATGCAGCATACTCGACTTATTAACGGATCAAGGTAGTCGAACTTACAGTCTATACTTTTAGGTATTTAAAAAAATGTAAACAAAACAATCACGTGATATAGTTCGTCAGCCAATAGAAGCAGAACATTGATACGTCAAAGTTCGATAAAACAGTTTTGATTGGCTGTTTAACAATATCAC
This sequence comes from Acleris laterana, assembly GCA_963966035.1. Lineage (NCBI taxonomy): Eukaryota > Metazoa > Arthropoda > Insecta > Lepidoptera > Tortricidae > Acleris > Acleris laterana. Next base: position 16,657,214 of record OZ014439.1, on the reverse strand, counting down.
GTGGTTTGGAAAGCTTAAATTTTTTTAAATACCTAAAATCATAGACTATACACCGTGTTTTTATTGATTTACGATAACTTTAAGGGGACGTTCTTTAGGTTAAACAAAGTTAATTTCCCGAAGACAGACATATGATAACTCGTACGGTTATAAAGATATTCAATTATTAAAATTAATCAGTTAATCACGTTAAACTAATGTAAAAGGCTCTTAATTGATACCTAACAATTTTCTTTTAATTACCTATTATGAGTAAAGAGTTTTCAATTGTTAGGTTTATAGGTACAACACGAAGGTTAAAGAAAATAGGTATCTTATGTTACGTATACGAGTATTCACATGACATTAAATTGAATGAAATTCAAGTTGGTTTTCCTAGTCCTCAGTAACTGCTGTATTTTGAAAGCTGTCTCTTTTCATCAAAGAGGGTTAAACCGCCTATAACGACGCCCTATCTTCTATCTTGCTTTACGTTAATTCGCGAAGTCTTAGGAGGGCTAGTAAAACCTATTTACGAATAATCATAAACACACTAATGATTATGTCTATGATATTGAATACCTACGTGTCAATGTAAACTGACAATGTCAAGGAAATGGAAATGTAAATAAAAAATGCCTCGTTTTAATTATCGTCCTGAGGAAGAAGCTGAAATGCACTTCATTTACGGCTTATGTGACGGCAATGCTTCTGAAGCGGCACGAGAATATAGGCGGCGTTATCCCGACCGACGGACGCCTAACCCTCATACGTTCATAAATGTAAGTATTTCTAATGTGTACTTTATTCCTTCATTTATTAGTAACTAGCTGTTGCCCGCGACTTCGTCCGCGTGGAGCTCGTTTACGCGGTTCCCGAGGGAATATTACCTTCCTTTATTATTTTTTTACCTTCCTCTTGAATCACTCTAAGTATCTAAAAAAAACCGCATCAAAATCTGTTGCGTAGTTTGCAAGATATAGGTAAGCATACATAGGGACAGACAGACAGACACCGGAAGCGACTTTAATTTATACTATGTTAAGATTATTTTATGTTAAACAAACCGTAATTATTATTGTTACAGTTACACCGACGATTTAGAGAACAGGGTTTAAAACAGACTCCTCACGAAAGGGATATTAATTTGACAGTACAGGACGAAGACGGGATCGTGAACGCAATAATTGAAGATCCGACCTTGTCAACAAGACGTGTGGGGCAAATTTACAATGTAAATCACGATAAGGTTTGGAGAGTTTGGAAGCGGTACGGTCTACATCCATATCATTATCGCAAAGTGCAAGGCCTTTTGTCGCACGATAACTTTTCACGAATTGCATTCTGCCAACGAATGAACGCACTTTTGACAGAAGATCCACAACTCATCGGGAAACTATTGTG